>CM077644.1:233152461-233827461 GCA_039707465.1 Rhabdophis nuchalis | reverse complement strand
GTCATGGAGCGCTGTTACCTTCCCATGGAAGTGGTACCTATTTATCTACTTGCACTGAACTGCTTTTGAACTGCTAGGTTGGCAGAAGCTTAGGCAAGTCACAGGAGCTCGCCCCATTACATGGAGCTCAGGTCTCGAACCTGGACTGCTGGCTTTTGAGCCGACAAGCCAGTGGTGGGATTCAGCCAGTTTGCACCACTGGTTGTTAACTTTCTGAGCAGTTTGGTGATCTGGTGGTTGGAAGAAATCATTAGGGCAGAGAAATGGTTCTTAAGTTATTTGAATCCCATCACTGCAACAAGCCCAGAATCTTAACTACTGAGCCAATGGGCTGCCCCAACTACTTTATTATGTTCTGCCAAATATACTGGCAGACCGGCAGCCTTCTCTTGGGAACCAATAGATAAGGCTCCAAAGGTTGGCCTTTGGCAGTTGTGCAATGACTCCATGCTAATTCTGCACTTGAGTGCTTCTCCTTGCCAGGTTGAGTGCTTCCCAACACTTTATGAGAAGAAGAAGAAAGAAAAATGCTACTCTTTGTTTTAGTAGCCTGTCCATTTTGACAAACACAAGTGAAAAAAAAAATGTGCATCCAATCCAATCTATATCCAATCCATGTCAGTGTGACATTCCTCCAGATTTAATCTATCAAACAAATGCACTGTGATCTTTTTAAGCAAAAAAGGAGCAGGGGGATTGCCCTACATAGAGTATTTCAGTTTGTATGCTTCTTCCCCAACGTGCACTTGCATGCAATTTATCCTTATATATTCATTTTATGTAATTATCCTTAATACATAATGTTGTTTACACGAACATTCCCAAAGCATGCTTTTCTTCCCCTGCCTGCTGCCAAATGTACTTTTTTTTTGCCTGCAGACACATTTTTAATATGCAGCGTTGGAGTTTTAAAAGATTTAGAGACAACGGATGTAGTATAAAGTACACGCCAGTTCATGCCATAGCAGTTTCTATCTCTTTCTCTCTCTCTCTCTTTTTTGATGGATTGCAGAATTGTTCTTGGAAAGACACATAGAATAGAATTTGTTTTACATCCCTGATAGAAGATAATGTCATTCATGGGCCTGTCTATCCCTGTTGCAAACTGTTTATTTCCATATGGGCAGCTATAATTAAAATACTTTGCATTGGAACAAAAACATCATTCGAAGATGCTCAAACAGAATGTGTTATAGCTGGTTATTTTAAGCTGTCTTCCATGGGACCATTGTTTCACTGTTGCTCTGGAAAGATGGAACAGGTGAACAATAAGAAAAGAAATAATATGTATGCAGCATATCCTTGTGCTATTCTTCAGTAACAACAAGTATTGCATCATGGACAGAGGTGGTATTCAGCTGGTTCAGACTGGTTCGGTGAACCGGTAGCGGCCCACCTGTCCTGCCCCCTTGGTTTTATGCCATCCTATTTAACCATGTTTTCTAAGCTGCGCGCATGCATGCAAGTTGTATGCGCACAAGCAAAGTGCATTCAGGCCAGTGCACTCACAAAGCTAGTGTGTGTGCACACGCGGGCGGGGCGAACTGGTGATAAACTTATGGAAAACCCACCTCTGATTTCAGAGTCTTGTAGTCAGTCAAGAAGAGAACAACAATGAATAGGGAGGAGAGAGAGAGAAAAGCAGAAACCCACTTATTAAAATAGAAATATTAATAATACTAAATAATAGAGCTGGTCTTCAACTTAGAATCATTCATTTAGCAACTGTTAATTATGATTCATTTGCTAATTGCTACACCTGTTCTAGAAAGAAAACACATTTTTTTTCGGGTGCCGAACCAATAGTAATGGCAGCTGGAACCTACCCCTGATCTATTCACCCACACATCCAGCCTCCTATCGTTCAATCTTTATTTATTTATAATATTTATTAGCCACCCGTTGTACTGTACCTTAGGGTATCTCTGGGTGACTTACAGTCCTAAATATATATATATATATATATCTCCATATCTTTCCTTCCATCCCACTTTCTCTTTAAGAGCCATCCATAATCCTGCGGGGCAAGGAGATCAGGAGGGAGAGTGGCTAACTGAAGTTGCATAACTAAAAGTTGACATGAATCTTGGTTTCCCAAAGTCTCTTATTTCAACAGCTTGACATTATAGAATCAATAATTCTTCCTATCACCAATGAACAGAAGGCTGTCTAGACTTCTTCAGATCCCATCTCACTATTAGCCAATGTAAAATTGTAAGGATATTTTTATTCATCTGTTTCTTTGTTTAACGACAAAGCTAAATTTCCATGTTCAGCTCACACCAATACCAGTCTTCCCCTTCTCCCTGCTATAATGCAATTTAATTCACTTCTGACCGCTGTAAAAACACCTATATAATTCATTACCAGCTCTGTCTTAAGAGTTTAAATTTCTGTTTCTGAGTTTATGCAGCGTTTTTTTTTTATTTAATGGCTAATGGCATTCGATTAAAATGAAAGCTAGCAGAAAGGAAGGCAAATCCTAAAAGGTGATAGAGACCCCATTGTAAATGGTCTCCGTCCCATTCCCAGCCCCTATCAGTGATGGATTGCTTTCCCTTGGCAATTTAATCAGATCTCCATACAATGCCACTCTGATTCCTCTGAGATTTTGAAAACGGCAGCCTGCACAGATGGCAAGAGAAGCAGAGAGAAATACAAATGAATCCCTGGGTTTGACCACAGTGGGAAGAACATTGCCCTCCCTGTTTAAAATTTCGTCAATCAATGGGCACCATCGCTTGCTTAGGTCCATGTAAATGCCGGCTCCACAGCTGTTCTGTCCCTGCTTGTCCGTGGGCCACGGACCAGGAGTTACCCCTGGCAACTAGGACAATTCGCTTTGTGCTGAGACCCAGGCAATAACCCATTAAAGCAACCCATTTGCTCTTGGTGGATATTTATAAAAAAAAAGCCTAATGAGTTTTCGATATAGTATTTTGAGAGGTGTCCAGCTCATCCTTCTTGCAATCATTACATCTGATGAAAGGCTAGGAGGAAGGTGTTAATGGAAGATGGATCTCTGTATGGAGAGGCACCATCAGGGGTAATTCATCCCAAATGATTGAACGCTAAATCTTTTCAAAGTAAGGCCAAATGCCTCATTTTAAAAATGAGGTCAGGTTGACGTTTTAGGACTGTGGGAATATAGAAATAAATGTTCACCAGGTTCTGTGGGCTTCAGCTTTCTGGGAGTCTCTATTTTTATTTTATTTTATTTTATTTTACTTTATTTTATTTTACTTTATTTTATTTTATTTTATTCTATTTTATTTTATTTTATTTTATTATTTTATTTTATTTTATTTTATTTTATTTTATTTTATTTTATTTTATTTTATTTTATTTTATTTTATTTTATTTTATTTTATTTTATTTTATTTTATTTTATTTTATTTTATTATTTTATTTTATTTTATTTATTTTTTTATTTTATTTTATTTTATTTTATTTTATTTTATTTTATTTTATTTTATTTTATTTTATTTTATTTTATTTTATTTTATTTTATTTTATTTTATTTTATTTTATTTTATTTTATTTTATTTTATTTTATTTTATTTTATTTTATTATTTTATTTTATTTTATTATTTTATTTTATTTTATTTTATTTTATTTTACTTTATTCTATTTTATTTATTTTATTTATTTTATTTTATTTTATTTTATTTTATTTTATTTTATTTATTTTTTTATTTTATTTTATTTTATTTTATTTTATTATTTTATTTTATTTTATTTTTTATTTTTTTATTTTTTTATTTATTTTTATTTTTTTATTTATCTTATCTTATCTTATCTTTTTTATTTTTAGTTTTAGTTTTAGTTTTAGTTTTAGTTTTAGTTTTAGTTTTATTCATTAAACATGAAACTCAGTCTAGTGAACATTTAAAGAGGTTTTTAGACCGTTAACAGAAAGTCAAAAGGGTGGGGCAGTGAAGCCCCCCCCCCTCAAAAAAAATAAACCAATAAATAAAAACAGGCCCATGCATGAAGATCCAGTTAAGCTGATTTGTTGTAAGTGTCCATGGAATTCAAGGGAGGGTTGGACTTAGTCTGCTTGTGGCTACATCGGGATTCTAGGCTGATCCCGCTTTTCACTCCATCCCCAAGTTCTGTTACTCTTTCTCCTATATCAGCAGACCTTACCAGAGGTGGGTTCCGGCTCTGCTACTGCCGGTTCGCCCAGGGATGCGCTTCGGGCACGCATTTCGGGCCCATGCACACTTCACACGTGCATGTGCTTGATGTATAATATGCACGCATGCGCAGTAGTAAAAATGTTTCTGCACATGCACAGGAGGAAAAAACAAGATGGCAGTGCTTACAGCGCCACCGATAGAACCAGTTCGGGGGCGTGGCAGACCGAGTTACTATCTACTCAGCCGAACAGGGACGAACCGGTAGGAACCGACCTCCGGAACTTACACATGTGATTTTATGCAAAATGATGCAAAGACATAATTCACACCATTTGTGTGATGAAGTTACACACTCTCCCCCCCCCCCCCACATTGTGGATCCTTGGTGCACCAGAATTTTTAGTTCTTGGGGACAGAATATTTAAAAACATAACCGAGTTGAGTTTCAATTAAGCTGCTGCTTTACATTTCAGAGAGAATTCTATGAGCCATCAAAGCCATTTGGGAAACTGTCTTCAGCTGCAGCGCTGGCCAACAGATGGACACTAGAATGGCTGAGAAAATGTCATTTGCATTTCAATGCTGGCGGGGGGAGAGAAAGGAAAGCTATAAAAGCAGTGGTCATCCGGCTTGCCCCAATTTTGCTGGCATTTTTGGAAGGAGACATATCCCATAATCCTGGAATAAATTCCACATGTCCTTATTATCAAAGTTCAGAATTTCCAAGCCCATTTGCCAAGGGAGGGAGAGCATTGGGACCACAATAAACTCTAGAGTCAACTTAACTTTAGATCCCCAATATTTAGCCATCACTAATCCAGCTGCCATTATCAATTCCTTTTTTGTTTCATTTATATCCCGTTTTTCCAGCAGCAACAGTAATGTAATTCTCGGTGACATGTCTACATTTACATTCAAAAGTGCTCTAATTTCTCTAAACACCCTGCTCCATATTTTTTGGGCATTATCACAATCCCACCACATATGTTTATACATTCCAACCTCTTTCTTGCACCTCCAACAAATATTCATATATTTATCACCTATTTCAGGGGTCTCCAACCTTTGCAACTTTAAGTCTGAAGGACTTCAGCTCCCAGAATTCTCCAGCCAGCAAAGCAAAGCTGGCTGGAGAAGTCTGGGAACTGAAGTCCTTCAGACTTAAAGTTGCAAAGGTTGGAGATCCCTGATCTATTTGATTTAATTTACGTGGTGTTGAGTACCACCCCCATATCACTTTTATATCCATTTTCCTTAACTCCAACTGACATTCAGTGTGGAGCATGGGACCTTGGAACCATTCCTTGTTAATAGGATCTGTTCCATGGTGAGCAGTGGTGGGTTTCTGCAGGCTCGCACCTACTCGCGAGAGCCGGTTGGTGAAATTTAGAGAACCGGTGAGAGGAGGTTTCACTGGCGTACCTGGAACTAAATCTGGCCTGCCGCTGCCAGTGACCCAACGGGAAGGAAAGGAAAGGAAAGGAAGGAAAGAAGAAAGAAAGAAAGAAAGAAAGAAAGAAAGAAAGAAAGAAAGAAAGAAAGAAAGAAAGAAAGAATTAATTAATTTATCATCACAATTGAGTCCAAAATTTTGGTTGCTAAGCAAGAGCGTTGTTAAATGAGTTTCACCACATTTTAAAAGGTGGCCACTCCCACCCTGTCACATGACTGCCAAGCCACACCCACAAAATAGGCCACCCCTACAGAGTAGGTTCTAAAAAATTTGAAACCCACCACTGATTCACTCGTTTCTAATATCTGTAAATATGTTCTTGGCATTTCAGCTTTTCTTTTAAGAAGAAGATTATATTGCTACTCCTTTTATTTGTATGCGATTTCAAAAGCCTGCTTTTCGTTATTAAAAATTACCCCGGTGTGGAAGGAGAAGATACAATAAAAATAAAACAACATGAAACTCCATCAAATTAAAATATTAGGAGAAGGAAGGGGAGGGGGGAAAAACACACAATGCAACCACAGAAATGCATGCAGACAGTAAATCTAATCAGTGGCTCACTCAGAAGTAAATTGGCTCCCCCCTTTCAGGGGTCTGGCTAATGAATGCAAAGCTGGTGAGATTTAGACAAAATGCACTTGCCACTTATGTTTAAACATTATTACAGTTTTATTGCAGTACTGTATATGGGATTAATATTTAATGCGCTCTTTAATATGCACGCACGCACATCTGTATCCACATAGCGCTACCTGTGCTTTGATGTTTGCTTTGACTCTACCATCTGCAGCAGGGTCACCTTAAGCCTCGTCATTGCCAAATTGCCAATAATAGGCTTTTCATTGGCTCTCCTTTAATGTAATTCCTTACCTCTTCTTCTGTGGAAATCCCCGAGAGGAAAATGGGTGGTGTTAGCCGTATCCTGAAATGAGAACAGAGGTTAAGTCTTGATTAGGAGGGGTAACTTACTTATCTTGCCATGCCGGTAGAACAGCTTAGCAGGAGTCCCACCATGTCTATTTTTCCCAACTCTCTACATGCCTGCTAGCTGTGTTTCTCAACATGTTCGTGTTAATGAGATTGTTGGGGGAGGGGGGAAGCTTTCAGGTAAGGTTGGCTAATGTCTTGGAATCCTGTCCTTTCTGGAATCACCCTACAGGTAACTAAATCCTGTCCTTTCTGGAACCCCCGGGGGGCAGGACAAGAAGCAATGGGTGGAAACTAATCAAGGAGAGAAGCAACTTAGAACTAAGGAGAAATTTCCTGACAGTTAGAACAATTAACCTCTGGAACAGCTTCCCTCCAGAAGTTGTGAATGCCCCAACCCTGGAAGTCTTTAAGAAGATGTTGGATAGCCATTTGTCTGAAATGGTATAAGGTTCCTGCCCATGCAGGGGGTTGGACTAGAAGATCTACAAGGTCCCTTCCAACTCTGCTATTGTATTGTATTGTATTGTATTGTATTGTATTGTAATTAAATAGCAATAGTACTTAGACTTATATACCACTTTACAGCCCTCTCTAAGCAGTCTACAGAGTCAGCCTCTTGCCCCCAACAATCTGGGTTCTCAATTTTACCAACCTCGGAAGGATAGAAGTCTGAGTCAACCTTGATCTTGGCGAGATTTGAACTGCTAAATTGCAGTCAGCTGGCAGTCAGCAGAAGTAGTCTGCATATTACACTCTAACCACTGTGCCACTGTGGCTCAAATAAATCTAAATAACTTTAGATGCTCCTTTCAATGTGTGTGTGTGTGTGTGTGTGTGTGTGTGTGTGTGTTGCAGCATAACTCTGGAATGCCTCAAGCAATTTGAACCAAACTTGGTGCACAGATGACTTAATCTCTGGAAACAAATACTGGGGGTGGGGGGGGGAAGCCACCCCTAACACCCCTCGGGATGTGTGTTCTGTTAAGATACAGCCTGTTGTGCCTTAAAATGGATTCTACCGTACTGCCGTAAAATGGCTTCTACTGTACAGCACAATGGAGTTGCCATGGTAACGGCTTCACAGTACTCCACAAGGGGGCTCCCTCTGGTAAGGGGGAAAATCCAACATTAGAAATTATGTTTGATCCAGGATTATTTTTGAGGACAAATGTATGGATTAGGATAAATAGATACTTGGGCAACACCTGGTTATCAGCTGGTATAAATATACATTTGAAGAGGGTAGACATCAAAAGGTCACTCATGTAGGGTACCTCATGTCCAGAAGGAGGCAAAGTAGGAATTAGACACCTTGTATTTATTACACCTCTGTAAGATACCCCCTGGTTTAAATCGGTGCCAATGTGCAGCCATAGTCGGCAAAAATGGTGGAAGGAAGGAAGGAAGTTAGGAAGGGAGGAAGCTAGGAAGGGAGGGTGGTTGGGAGGGAAGGACGCTGGGAGGGAGGAAAATGTTCTAGTCATGTTTAGGAGATATATGATTTGTTTTTCAAGTGATGCTTTCACAGATGCATTAATTTGTGCCATGAAAAAAAAATTAAGGGAGAGAGAGCAGGCCTGATTAGCTTTCCTGGCATCTAATACATACTCAATTGGATAAATGAATAAATATTCATTTCAGACCACCATTCTTCTTGCTAGCTTGCAAACATGACTCCGGCCATGTGAGAACATTATTAATCTTTAATAGCTGTAGAATTTGTTTGGGCTGGCTAATTTACAATAATAAAAAAAAAACCTTGTATTACAAACAATAGGTTGTTAGATAGCTCCCACTCTTGGCTAGATTCAGTCACCCGGAGAATACATTGTTGGCCACCCTTGAATCACTTGCAAAAATTAGTTGTTATGAATCATTGGCCAAACTCTTCCTACTTTTTGTAAGCGTTTCTCTCTCCCACGTGGGAGAGAATTGTGGTAGATTAAACCTGATCTACTGGTAGGTTTTAAAGCAGAGTTAAGCAAACGGTTAGCTCTCTATTCTTGCTATGCTAATTATGTCTCAAGAACATATGGAAGAATTTGAACCAAGTTCTTAATTACACTCACATCGTTCCTCCAGGGGCTGGAACCAGGGGTGGGATTAAAAAAAAAAGCAAACAGTTCTCTGCCCAGTTGCTGGGTGGGTGTGGCCATACTGGCCATGGCCTACTCAGCCTTGTGCACCACGCTGGGGAGGAGAGCATTTTTGCCCTCCCCAGGCTCCAGAGGTTTTCTTCAAACCTCCAGGAGGATGAAAACATCCTCCCCCAGACTCCGGCCCTCCGGAGGCTGGAAATGGATCCGTTTCCATACTTCTGGAACTTCCGGGAGGTCTGTTTTTTGCACTCCCAGAGCCCCACATGGGCCCTGAACTTACCTGGCATCCAAAACTGGATGCATGAAGACTTCTGGGAGGGGTGGGATGGGCGGAGCCAACCAGTCCTTGCAACTACCTGTTTAGCGAACCAGATGTAAAATTTATCTGGTTCACCTGAAATGGTCCAAACCGGCTGAAACCCACCCCTGGCTGGAACAAACCTCAAAGCACACCAAACCCACCTACCCTAAGGAAATATAACTGGGTAGGTACAACAAACGTGGAGTATGATTTATGGGGTTGACATAAGAGTGCTATTATAATTTACAGTCAACAAGTTGTGGAGATCAAGACCATTTTGAGAACAATGGAATGATTGTAGCATTGACTATTTGACTCTTTATTAAAACATTGGAAATCTAAAATCATAGGCATTTGTAAATACCTTTTGTTTAGTATATGTGTGTGTGTGTCTGTGTGTGTCCAACCTTAGCAATTTTAAGACTTGTGCATTTCAGCTCCCCAAATTCCCCAGCCAGCCATGTTGACATGTTGGCTGAGGAATTCTGGAAGTTGAAGTTCCAAAGCCAACATTTCAAGGACAAACCCTTTTGTTTTAGAATTTCATCTCCTCCTGTTGAATGTAAATATTACAATCCCAACATGTCATAGATCTTAAAACCATACATCCACTCACACACTTGAGAAATGTAATTACATTGTGTGTGTGTGTGTGTGTGTGTGTGTTTAAGGCTATGTCTCTTTCTCATCACGTTCTTCTATTAGTCTGCCTCATAGCACGTTGATCAATAAAGACTTTGATTTTCACAGTTGTAAGTCTGACCTCATCTCAACATTTTTATCTTTCCCTTTATCATCTGTGTCCTTTTATTCAGCCTGCCATGTTGTAATGATGATGCTTGGTTCAAATAGGAAGTTTAAAGAAAAATATTCCACTTTTCAACAGCTACAATAATTTTAGGATATCCTATTTTGAAGAGCAGCAGCATTCAAGCCATTGCTTGATATAATTTTTTTTTTAAACTCTAGAAAGAGTGCAGAGAAGAGTGACCATGATGATTAGGGGAATGGAGGCTAAAACATATGAAGAACGGTTGCAGGAACTGGACATGGCTAGTTTAGTGAAGAGAAGAGAAGGACTCAGTGTGACATGATACCAGTGTTCCAATATCTTGGGGGTTGCCACAAAGACAAGAGAATCAAGCTATTCTCCAAAGCACCTGAGGGCAGAACAAGAAGCAATGGCTGGAAAATAATCAAGGAGAGAAGCAACCTAGAACTGAGGAGAAATTTTCTGACAGTTAGAACAACCAATCAGTGGAATGACTTGCCTCCAGAAGTTGGGCATGCTCCAACACTAGAGGTTTTTAACAAGAGATTAGACAACCATTTGTCTAGAATAGAGTAGGGTTTCCTGCTTGAGCTGGGGGTTGGACTAGCAGATCTCCAAGGTACCTTTCTAACTCTGTTATCTTGCTTGTAGCATTGTGATGAACATTTTGTTTTCCAACAAGGCTAAGGGAGATGAATAGTGTGGTGGCTTAGGGTGGAAGATGTCCACTCCGAAGGTTGAGAGATCAATCCTAGGTAGCAGCAGATATTTCTCTCCTAGGGCACAAAGAAAAAAATAATCTGCTGTGAACTTTGTGTGGTGTCAGGAAGGGCATCCAGCCAGTAAACGTTCAGCTCTGACTCTACCCTGAATTGAGAAATTACATTATATTAGGACAATATCTCTTCAGGACTTTTAGTATACTCCAAATAAGGTTCTTCCCTACCACAAATCTTCTATTAAACTTGTAGATTAAAAATAATTGTAACTTTGCACCTAGAAACTTTTTAAAAAAAAGATGATCCCAAGTAGGGAAATATTTCTATATTCTTTCCATCTCCGTGCTGCTATGCCATTAAAAATTGTACTGACTACTTTTAACCTTCAAAAACTTATTGGAAGATCTAATCATGAACTCCCATGTCACATCTGTTTTATCATAAGAAGAAAAAAAGAAAGTATCTTTTATGAAATCAATGGGAAAAGGAAATTACTGAGCCCAATGAACAAGCAAAATGCAGAAGGGGCAGAGGCACTAGAGAATACCCTACATTCTTAACATCTGACGGATAATGAAAAGGGCAAGGGAATTTCATTTCCATTTTAATTATTATAGAAAGGCTTTTGATTGTGTAGACCACAATACTTTGTGGATAGTCCTTAAAAACATAGATGTACTTATCTGCTTCTGGAAGAGTTGATACAATGCTTAAGAAGCCACAATTAGATCAAACATGGAAAAGCTAAGTAGCTTTCATGACAAAATGGAATTATACTTTCCAGAAGAAGCATCAACAGTCTCAGATACATACACTGATGATGCCTCTTTGATGGCTTACAGAGAAGGTGATATAACAATATTTTGTTGACAATAAAGAAAAAAATATTTGCATATGAAGGTAGATAGGTGCACAAGGGATACTACCAACACAATACAGATATGTGCAAAAGGTGAAGCAGAACAAATGTCTATCGAGATTCTCAATCATCCAGGTCATGATTGTTTCAAATGCAATTATGCAATAATGCATTCTAACCACTGTGCCACCATAGTTCATGATACAATAGCAGAGTTGGAAGGGACCTTGGAGGTCTTCTAGTCCAACCCCCTGCCTAGGCAGGAAACCTTATACTATTTCAGACAAATGGCTAGCCAACATCTTCTTAAAGACTTCCAGTGTTGGGGCATTCACAACTTCTGAAGGCAAGCTGTTCCACGGATTCATTGTTCTAACACAACTAGGTAACATTCTAATGATGCCACCTAGTTGTGAGTGTCACAACCAAGCTCAGAGAGCACCAAGGACCCCACAGAAACAGATACCATAATTTAGAGTTGAAAAAAAAAGACTTATAGGAAAGAGGCAGATGGGATAGTCCTTCTAATTCAAGGGTGCCAAATTCAAGGCACAGGGGTCATATCTGGCCTAGGGGGTACTTAGAGCTGGCCCATGGGGCTGCCCTGGAAACAGCAAAGGACCAGCCCACGGTGCCTCTGTCAGTGAAAATGGGGCCCATGAGGGCTGCGGGTGGCTCTCCTGAGCTCCATTTTCAGTGGCAGAGGGTTGCAGGAGGCCATTGCAGCCTAAAACGGAGCATGCGAGGGCCGTGGACAGCACTCCCAAGTTCTGTTTTTGTTGGCAGAGGGTTGAAGGAGGCTGTCGCAGCCAAAAATGGGAGCCCGTTTTTGCTGGCAGAACACTCAGGCCACCACATGAGTGATGTTGAGCTGGCCACACCCCCTGGCCATGCCAACCTGCACCCCCCTCCCCAGAGGACAAACATAACTCTGATGCGGTTCTCAATGAAATTGAGTTTGTCACCCCTGTTCTAATTCATGGCAGCCATGTTATGAATGAGCAAGCAATGCTCCCATAGATGTTTCTTGACAATGCCATGACATAATTTCAATTTTTCAACAGCCATGTTGTCCATCAGACTCAAAATTATGTGTACCCCTTCTAAAGTCTTTTGAAGATGATGCTTGTAGTTCATGTAACTATTCTTTGGAACAGAACTGGGTATTGTACGGTCCCTGGGTCACATACGACCCTTTGGCTGTGATAAATAAATAAATAAATAAACAAGGGAGACTAGTATAGATCTATTTCAAGCTATTTAGCTCTCATCAGCTAGCCATTCCCTTACTGGGACTCGAACCTGGGAAGTATTACATGTGAGGCAGTTGTAATTGCCACTAGACCACTGCTTCTCCTCCTGATCAGCTGAGCCCTGGGAATAAGTATATATTTGTGTCACAACACCCTGGTAAGCCCCAATTAAGAGAGGGAGCAGAGCTGCTTCCCTTTTCTGTCTTTCGGCTCACCACAGGAGATCATCCAGTCAGAGAGCTATTTTTTCGTTACCTTCGTTATATTTGAGATACGTTTTTGTGCTGATAAATAAATAAATAAGGGAGACTAGTATAGATCTATTTCAAGCCATTTAGCTCTCATCAGCTAGCCATACCCATATATGTGTGTTTGTGTGTGTGTGTGTGTGTGTGTTAGGTTTTTGAGCTGATCAATAAATAAGTCAGGGAGACTAGTATAGATCTATTTCGAGTTTTTTAGCTCTCATCAGCTAGCCATACCCATATGTGTGTGTGTGTGTGTGTGTGTGTGTGCGTTAGGTTTTTGAGCTGATCAATAAATAAGTCAAGGAGACTAGTATAGATCTATTTCAAGCTTTTTAGCTCTCATTAACTACCTATTGTTGTGGAACAATACATACATACATACATACATACATACATACATACATACATACATACATACATACATACAAGTGTGCTGCAAGTACAGGAGAAAAAACTCCTTTTGACACCTGGTGAGAGAATGAGCTTTCTCGCCCCGGGACAGAAAAGCAAGTCTCCGCACTTCCTCCTCCCTCCACATGTGGGCGCTGGTGGCAGAATTACATTCCACCTATTGATTTAACCTTCCACAATAGCTCCAGTTTCTCCTGTGGCTCTTTGGGGAAATGAGTTGCCCACCCCGCTTTGTAATAATTCTAATTCCAGAATAATCCTTTTTCTATAATGCAATTCATCATAGTATTTGACCATTTTTTTTAAAAAAACAATATTTTTTTGTTTGATTCTACACATACCATGTCATGAATTAAACTTACCTTCATCGCTACACCTGCTTGAGTTTGACTCGATAGCAGGGTAATTTGTCATAGCTGGGCCCATGATTTTTCCCTGGCGTAACTGTGGGAAAGATAGGAATAGAAATTAGTTATTTTGTTTTCCAGAAAACAATCAAAAGTCTCTAGGATTACAGGGCTAGTGTCCTTCTGCCGAGATAGAAAGAATAATTACAGAGTTTTCTGTAACGTTCCAGGATCTTTTTAAAATTGTATTTGTGACTGGATTTGTAGCACTAAAGTACTTGCATTATAGCAGCAAAGTAATGTACCATTTAATTCCATATTGGTGATTTGCAGGTAATTAAGTACAAAGGTTAGCACACTGTATGTGTGGCTGGGTGTATCTATACCTCTGTCTGTCCGTCCATCCGTCCATCCGTCCATCCGTCCATCCGTCCATCCATCATCGTCTGTCCGTCCGTCCGTCCGTCCGTCCATCCATCCATCCATCCATCCATCCATCCATCCATCCTATCTGTTCTGTTCCGATCCATTTTTCTTTTCTTTTTATCTTTTAGAACTTTAACTTTTGTCTGTTTTTTTTTCCTTCTTACTTTACTTTAGTTCGTATTCAAATTTTCCTCTTTTTTTCTTACAACTTTCAATAAAATAATATTTATTTTAAAAAGACAAGGGGAAAAAAACCTCACTGCTTCAGAGGACTCCAGCTTCTGGAAGTGCAAAGTTCATAAACCAGCTTAGAAAAAAAATATCTGCGGACAAAAAGAAAACAAACTCCACCTCGCCCAGCATTAAACTGCATTGGTTGGTCCAGCTTCTCTTTTTGTACAGAAAAATAAAACCACAAGGCACTGCCATCTATCTGTCTGTCTGTCTGTCTGTCTGTCTATCTGTCTGTCTCCTATCCTCCCTATCTATCTCTAATACCTCTATCACCTTATCTATCTATCCATCCATTATCTATCTATCTATCTATCTATCTATCTATCTATCTATCTATCTATCTATCTATCTATCTATTTATTTTTCATTCATATCTATACATTATATAATTTGAGGTTGATGAATGTGTTTATGCTGGAAAATGTGCTTGATTTTGACCTGTTAAATACAAGGTCCATATTCCGAGCTGTTTATACTGGAAACTGACAGTATGTGTGACTTTCATTACACCAGACGTCCACACTATGAATGGGGAAAACACTGGTTAATTGATCTAGCTATGAATCCAAACTTGCACTGCGAACACAATAGGCAATTCTGTTTTGAATCTGCACTGTGAACTTTTGGTGGAGGCTAGCATTTCATTTTGCATTAGCTTTTGGCCTTATTATATTTGCATCTTTGCTTGAATTTCAACAAGAGAACATTTAGCTTAAGGAGAAAGGAGCTGCACTGAGTGGATTAGAGTCATCTGCCTTCTGAGCTTTGCTTCTCTTGGAAAGATTTTTCAAATGAAGTGGGAAGAATTTAATACTGTAAGCTCATCTGATAGTGCCTCAGTATATGTACTGAGAGGAAGGGAGGGAGGGAGGGAGGGAGGAAGGGAGGAAGGAAGGAATTGAAAAAATAATAAACATTTTTCATGTCTTCTCTTCTGGAGTTGCACCTCATTATACAATGATTAGAAGTTTCCAGGAAGAAAAAGAAAACTTCTGTAAAAGTTGTTAGGCCAAGGTCTCACCAAACCTTAACACATTTCTATCAGAATACTATAAAAAGCTAAATTGTTCCTGTTTAAAATCACATGCCTTGAACACTTAGTTATCTATCTTTTTTGTATTGAACATTGCTATTCCCAAAAGCATTTTGCATATGACAAATGGCTGTCCAACATCTTCTTAAAGACTTCCACTGTTGGGGCATTCACAACTTCTGGAGGCAAGCTGTTCCACTGGTTAATTGTTCTAACTGTCAGGAAATTTCTCCTCAGTTCTAAGTTGCTTCTCTCCTTGATTAGTTTCCACCCATTGCTTCTTGTCCTGCCTTCAGGTGCTTTGGAGAATAGTTTGACTCCCTCGTCTTTGTGGCAGCCCCTGAGATATTGGAAGACTGCTATCTTGACTCCCCTAGTCCTTCTTTCCATTAAACTAGACATACTCAGTTCCTGCAACCGTTCTTCGTATGTTTTAGCCTCTAATCATTTTTGTTACTCTTCCCTGCACTCTTTCTAGAGTCTTCACATCGTATGTTTTAGTCATCATCAATAACGTCTTCAAAGAAACCCGCAGAGCTAAGGAAATAGGGTGAATAACCTGGCTATGAGTTTGAGAGTATTCACTTGAAATTAAGGAATTTTCTACTGCTGCTTCTACTTTATGCCACCAGTGGGCACTGGGTCTTTTGCAAACTGGGTTGACAGACGGAGCGGGGGGGGGGGGGGAGAATGGACATTCCAATGAGATCTCTGAGTGAAGGGCTCAAACGCGACTGATGTATTAAATGCATATGTTCTCTGACAGATGTCCTTAGTGTTTGCTAAAGTCGATCACCAGATGTAAACTGTCTCAGTTAAACCAACCCAGCATGTGATACCCCGATATTATAAAGACGTCTGCATTTTGGAATGAAGAATATGAAGTGCAAGTTACACTATCGATGTGATGTTTGGTACTAATACAAAATCAAATACTTTTAAAAAATCGCCGTGCATGCTATCTTCATCCCAAATGTATGCTATTGTTTGGATCTATGACAGTGGTGGGTTTCTGCAGGCTCGCATCTACTCGCGAGAGCCGGTTGGTGAAATTTAGAGAACCGGTGAGAGGGGGTTCCACCGGCGTACCTGGAAGTAAATCTGGCCCGCCACTGCCAGTGACCCAACGGGAAGGAAAGGAGAGGAAAGGAAAGGGAAGGAAGGAAGGAAGGAAGGAAGAAAGAAAGAAAGAAAGAAAGAAAGAAAGAAAGAAAGAAAGAAAGAAAGAAAGAAAGAATTTATCATCACAATTGAGTCCAAAATTTTGGTTGCTAAGCAAGAGCGTTGTTAAATGAGTTTCACCGCATTTTAAAAAGTGGCCACTCCCACCCTGTCACATGACTGCCAAGCCACGCCCACAAAATAGGCCACACCTACAGAGTAGGTTCTAAAAAAAATTGAAACCCACCACTGATCTATGACTTAAATATATGAAGCTATTTGTTCACTAAATCCAGTCTCAAAAATGGGTGGGGGAAAAAAAAGAATTTATGCACAGTTGATTCCCTAACTTTCTAACAGTGAGGACAATTAACCAATGGAACAGCTTGCCTTCAGAAATGGTAGGTGCTTCATCACTCAAAGTTTTTAAGAAGAGACTGAACAGTCATTTGTCTGAAATGGTATAGGTTCTCCTGCTTGAGCAAGGATAGGACTAGAATACCTCCAAGGTCCCTTCCAGTTCTATTCTGATTGGTTATTTATTTATTTATTTATTTGTTTCGATTTATATACCGCCCTATTTTCCCCAAGGGGACTCAGGGCGGTGCACAGCAAGATAAAACCCAACAACACATACAAAATATAAAAGACAATTAAATTATTGGATCTGTGCTAAAATTTAGATAATATAAAAGTTAAAATCAATAAATATCAAAAGTTAAAATTGTATCCTTCGTCTATGTTAGGCCGGCTAGATGAAAGAAATGTGCTTTTAACATCCGACGGAAGAGGCGTAGGTCCGTGATACGTATGGATGGTATGGATATCGGGGGGCAGGTCGTTCCAGAGGGCCGGACCTGCCACAGAGAAGGCCCTTCCCCTGGGAGTCGCCAGCCGGCATTGACCGGCTGACGGCACCCTGAGGAGGCCCACTCTGTGGGATCGGACAGGTGGCAGGGAGGTATGTGGCAGGAGGCTGGTTGTTTGTTGTGTATAGATTAGCAATGTAGATCTGAATATTATGGTAACTTCAAACGTTGAATTGAACAAACTTTTGGGAAAAAAAATCTATTATATCAGATTGTACTGCTAAAATCCTAAAGATATTGAAGAGGAAGTAAACTTCAGGACAGACATTTCTCCTCCTCCTCTTCCTCTTCCTCCTCCTCTTCCTCTTCCTCTTCCTCCTCCTCCTCCTCCTCCTCCTGCAAGACAGTCCCCTTTAAACAAAGATGCATAATAAAAATGAACAATTCACCATTCACAGAAAAAAGAAAAGAACAACACAACAAAGAAAAATAAAGACAAAAAGGCTATAATTACTAATACGTTCCCATTTCAGCTGATTTTTATAGATCTTTGAAAAAAAGGAAACCAAGCTTTCAGGAGTCACCAAGTCCAACCAAGAATTATTGTTTCAGAGGGAAAGATAATGTAACAATTTATGATTGACAGAATGTATTGTATAATTTCCTCAAAAGCTGCTAAATCATAGATCTCTAAAATCCAAGCTTTTAAATCTGGAGTTAAAAGTATTTTTTCCCCATCTCCTACGATTATTCTTTTTGCTATTCCTAGAGCATAAAAAAACCCTCCAGAATGTGTTAAATCCCAATAGTAGACATACCATTCAATACAATATGCTTGTTGTTTGAAAATATTTTACCAATAATTTTATCGATATATTTCACAACATTACTCCAAAAGGAATACAGAAGACGTGTCGGCAATGTACTGTAGTAGTTAAAGTGCCCTCAGAATACTTCTTAATAAACATTATTAGGCTTGATCTATGTGAAAAGAAGTTGCTCTTTGTATTCTCACTGAGAATGTTACATAATAGAGAGACTTATGTTGCTTTCTAATGATTTCTTGTTCAATAACAAAGGTATTGTTTAAATAAAATATTTGACATTCTTACTTTCAGTGAGTTGAAGCAAAGAGCAGGTGGCATTCCCATCCTGCTGTAAATATGCCTCCATATGTTCTATAAAATCCTAATTGTTAATCTTTCCTTCTTTTTCTGTATTAGTTGCTTTTTTTCCCTCTTGAAATCAGTGTTAGTTTTGGTGACTGCCTGGATTAGAAGCTGACAGTTTTTTGGGGCAGCATTTTGCAGAAGTCATTTGCCTTTGTCTTTGTATTCTTAGGGCTGAGAAAGAGAGGCACTGGTCCAGTGGTGGGTTTCAAATTTTTTAGAACCTACTCTGTAGGTGTGGCCTATTTTGTGGGCATGGCTTGGCAGTCATGTGACAGGGTGGGAGTGGCCACCTTTTAAAATGTGGTGAAACTCATTTAACAACGCTCTTGCTTAGCAACCAAAATTTTGGACTCAATTGTGATGATAAATTCATTCTTCCTTCCTTCCTTCCTTCCTTCCTTCCTTCCTTCCTTCCTTCCTTCCTTCCTTCCTTCCTTCCTTCCTTCCTTTCCTTCCTTTCCTTTCCTTTCCTTTCCTTCCCGTTGGGTCACTGGCAGTGGCGGGCCAGATTTACTTCCAGGTACGCAGGTGGAACCCCCTCTCACCGGTTCTCTAAATTTCACCAACCGGCTCTCGCGAGTAGGTGCGAGCCTGCAGAAACCCACCACTGCACTGGTCCAGTCATTCAGCTGGCTTCATGCCTAAAGTGGGACTAGAACTCGCATTCTCCTGACTTCCTTGGTACCTTAACCAGATGTGGTATTCAGCCAGTTCTGACCGGTTCTAGCGAGCCGGTAGTGGAAATTTTGAGTAGTTCGGAGAACTGGTAAATACCACCTCTGACTGGCCCTGCCCCCATCTATTCGCTGCCTCCTGGGTCCCAACTGGTCAGCTGGGTCTTCTTTTGTTGCTCAGCACAGGAGAACGGAGCTGGAAAGCAGGGTGGGGTGGGGAGGGAATTGAGATTTTGCAGTATCCTTCCCCTGCCATGCCCACCAAGCCACGCCCACAGAAGCACTGCTCCAAACTGGGTCTCTGCTGGCTAATTTACATGATTTGTTACTGGTTTATTGATTGATTACGCGAAAGGATAACCAATTTTGACATCCACATTTCCTCTTATCTATGGCTAAAATATCCTTCTTGCAGGACATGTTTCCATTTTCTCTTCCTTACTGTCCATGAATCCTTATGTGTTTGGCCCAATCACTTTTAAAATTGAGACTTTGACATTAGGAAGAAGTAATTGTACCCATTTGTCAGACCAGACAAGAAACCCAACCAGATGAGCTAATTCTACTTTTTGGTAAAGCTACATTAACAGACTTTTAAATGTCCGAAAGTACAAATCTCCAAAGATCTCTTTTTTTAACCTGATAAGCTAGGGAAGTTAATTTCTGAGTTTCTTTCTTTGCTTGTTATGAAATCAAGGACTATGCATTCTCTTATCTGATTGTTGAAATGTCTTTGAATATTAGTATATATCTTATCTGATTGTTCTCCAGGCAGCATCTCATTGTTATTACCCAAGGACATTCCTCTGCCTGCCTGCCTGCCTGCCTGCTATCTATCTATCTATCTATCTATCTATCTATCTATCTATCTATCTATCTATCTATCTATCTATCTATCTATCTATCTATCTATCTATCATCTATCTAATTTATTGGCACCCATCTTGCCATTCAGGCAACTCTGGCTGGCTGACATATATACCAGAGTTGGAAGAGACCTTGGAGGTCTTCTAGTCCAACCCCCTGCCTGCTGTGCCTTAAAATGGCTTCTACTGTACAGCCTTAAAATGACTTCTACTGTACAATGCAGCGGAGTTGCCATGATAACAGCCACACAGTACTCCACCAGGGGGCTCCCTCTGGGAAAATCCAACATTAGGAATTAAGCTACTGGAGGCGCAGGGAAAACATTTTTAACTAATTTAATTGTCACCAGATTCAGGGCTCAGAGAGAAGTTGCTCTTCCCATCACCTGTTCAGGAATTGCAGGAACATTAATGGAAGGAGGGAGGGAAGCCCATTCCACACTTACATAGCCACACGACATCACCATTATTGTCTGATACAGAATTGGGATAAATAATAAAGGTTATTTATCAATGGCAATGGCAATGGCAATGCCAGGTTGTCAGCTGGTGAGAAAAAAAGAAGGGAAAATATATTTGTTTCTCGCACGTATGTGATGTCATACGCTAAGCCATCCTTTCTTTTAAGAGAGAAAGAACAAGGCAATAGGCACAGAATTAAGGAAGCCCAGGATATATTTTGTCAATAGAGCCCTGAGGATTGCATTTATCGATCTCATTAGCGTTGAAAGATGTAATAATGAAGGACTGTCAATTTTTCTACCTTTCCTTTTGAACGTGTGCACCTCGTTCTCCTCCAGGCCCTTTTAAATGCTGATTATTTCCTCCCCTCTATCCTTAGAAAAGATCAGAAGACTACAAAAGGAGAAGAAAGGTTAGGGTTGGCTTTCTGCCACAGAGAAATAAAATCCAATTAATTTACCCTGACTATCCTTGTTATAGGGTTAAATATAGACTAAATAGTTTAATATGGATTTATGCAATGTGCTGACTTTTGTGTGTGAAGAGGAAACCCAGTTGAGTCCGGGAACTGATAGTCTCTTAATGAGATCAAAAGAGCACAATCTTATATTGTGACATTTGGCATTGTGTGTATGTGTGTGGTTTTTTTCATATTATTATTATTAGAACTGTGTGTCTATTTTTGGAGCTGTGGCTTAGCCAACTTTTCACTCTTTAAAAAAAAAAGGTT
The DNA here is from genome assembly GCA_039707465.1 of Rhabdophis nuchalis. Lineage (NCBI taxonomy): Eukaryota > Metazoa > Chordata > Lepidosauria > Squamata > Natricidae > Rhabdophis > Rhabdophis nuchalis. Next base: position 233,806,356 of record CM077644.1, on the reverse strand, counting down.
TTATTTTTTTTCTTTCCGTATACATTCACAAATATACATTCTCGTACCGAGTAGGAGAGAGGGTGAGAAGGAGAAGAAGAGAGGAGGAGTAGGGGAGAGGGAGGGAAAGAAGAAAAGAGGAAGGAGAGGAGGAAAGAAGAAGGTAGAGATGGAAGGTTGGGAAGAAGGAAGGAGCAAGGTTACTGCAAAAGAAGATGGAGACACGGGGTGGCAAGGAAGTGATCCCAATTGTGTTTTTTATATTCATAAGCAGATGGTGATAAACGCTAGAAGTCAACAGATAAATGTTAAATCGCATGAACTCTTCACTTTCATTTATGTAGAGCACTTTGCCAGATTCCTAAAAAAGGAAAGTTTTCAAATCAAGTGTAAAATTCTTATAAAGTATATTGAGAAAACGGTTTGTTTCCTTTATACAATACAATACAATACAATACAGTACAGTACAGTACAGTACAATACAATACAATACAATAAAACAGCTGAGTTGGAAGGGACCTTGGAGGTCTTCTAGTCCAACCCCCTGTCTAGGCAGGAAACCCTACACCATTTCAGACAAATGGCTATCCAACATCTTCTTAAAGACTTGCAGTGTTGGGGCATTCACAACTTCTGGAGGCAAATTGTTCCACTGATTAATTGTTCTAACTGTCAGGAAATTTCTCCTCAGTTCTAAGTTGCTTCTCTGCTTGATTTGTTTCCACCCATTGCTTCTTGTTCTACCCTCAGGTGCCTTGGAGAATAGTTTGACTCCCTCTTCTTTGTGGCAACCTCTGAGATATTGGAACACTGCTATCATGTCTCTCCTAGTCCTTCTTTTCATTAAACTAGACATACCCAGTTCCTGTAACCGTTCTTCATATGTTTTAGCCTCCAGTCCCCTAATCCTCTTTGTTGCTCTTCTCTGCACTCTTTCCAGAGTTTCCACATCTTTTCTACATCGTGGCGACCAAAACTGAATGCCGTATTCCAAGTGTGGCCTTACCAAGGCATTATAGAGTAGTATTAACACTTCACGTGATCTTGATTCTATCCCTCTGTTTATGCAGCCCAGAACTGTGTTGGCTTTTTTGGCAGCTGCTGCACACAGCCGGCTCCTATTTCAATGGTTGTCTACTAGGACTCTCACAGTTGCTACTATTGAGCAAGGTACCACCTATACTATACCTGTGCATTTGGTTTTTCTTGCCTAAATGCAGAACCTTACTCTTATAAACCTTATAAACTAGAACACAAGAGCACGCAGAAAAGCTTTCCTTTCTGCTTTCTTGGGGTGTGTGTGTGTAAAGAAAGGATGGCATTGTAGGTAAAAATGCAAATACCGTCTAGCTCTGAATGACAGGATAAAATAGGTTTTGTATCCTTTCCCCAACTCCCCTCAGTTTAGCAATAATATATACCCTGCACCTGGTTTCAACATTAATTATTTAGCCCGAATGATCTGTTGATCGTTTATGGAATGGGATTCCTCCTTAAGCTCTGAGCTGCACGAATCCCAGAGAAATGGGATTCTCTTTGTACCCCGGTATTTTCTGCTTCTGCACCAGGTTCCTCGGCTTCTGTGAGATGCATTTGTAATTGATGTCTAACTTGGAATGGCAATGTCAGCCGCTCATTTTAAGGTTTCGACCAAAGCGTTGGGTAGCTGCATTTGTAATTATAATAGACTTTATTCTTATTTATATTCAGAAGCTGTTCCTTCCCCTGAAACGGAAAGGTGGATGGAAGGCAGTTGCAGGTTTCACAAAGCAGTGAAAACCTCTCAGAATATGCTGGTTTTCTTCTCCGGACGTTCAAAGAGAAGATTTATGGTGGCATTAGGATTGTTTTGCTGGTTTAGTTCAGGCATTTAAATCAACCAGTCGTGGCTGGTATCCTTTGGGGCAATTTAGGAAGGGAACAGAGCAACCCCCATTGTCTATTTGGGTGTGTGAAACAGCAGATTTGGAGTGTTATGAATGAATAAAAAAAAATCATCACTATTATCAGCATCCCTAGGTATCACATTTCAGTCCCATCTGATTTTCAGTGGAAGGAAAAAGATATATTTTGGGATTTTATGGGGGATTTTAATTGGTTTTAGCGCAGGTTTTCGTTATTTAATAGGTTTTAAATTTGTGTATTTTGTATTACTTTTGTATGTTATTTTCAATTCCTGTGCGCCGCCCTGGGTCCTTTTGGAGAAGGGCGGGATACAAATTGAATAAAATCTAAATCTAAATCATGGGCTGGTCCTGTGTGTATTCCATCTTCACCAGGGCTGGGTGTGGGTGAGTGGATAAGGGACTTCATACCAAGCAGGAACGTATCCTGAATCAGCCCTGATCCTTAGGATCTCTTTCTCTGCTTGTGTTCTTGGAAAGGCAGGTGAACTACAGGAACTGGAATTAGTCAGATAACGGGGACATTTCATTCATCTTCTTCTTCCTGTGCCATATCCGTCATCGGATGTTTATTTATTTTATTTATTTAGTTTGTCAAACATGTATGACACATACCTGTTATCATACATGTCAAACATGTATGATAACAGGCATAAGTATAAGCATGGACATGAACACAGAAAATGGGTATGAATAAATGGGACAGTAGAACAGGGACGGTAGGCATGCTGCACGCAACCCCCTTATGCACGCAACCCCCTTACAGACTTCTTAGGAATGGGGGGAGGTCGAGGCTAGACAGTTAAAGTTAAAGTTATGGGGGTTTGAGGATGTAACAATAGAGTCAGGTATTGCATTCCAGGCATTAACCGCTCTGTTGCTGAAGTCGCATTTTCTGCAATCCAGTTTGCAGCGGTTTACCTTGAGTTTGCACCTATTGTTTGCTCGTGTATTATTGCGGTTGAAGCTGAAGTAGTCATTGACAGGTATGATATTGTAGCAAGCAACTGTATGTACTATGCTTAGATCAGACCTTAATCAGCACAGTTCTAGATTGTCGAGGCCCAGAATTTCAAGCCTGGTGGCCTAAGGGATTCTATTGTTGGCGATCCATGTGGGCATTTCATAGTAATCCTTATTAGAATTAGAATTAGAATTTATTAAATTTATATACCGCACCTTCTCCCTACTGGGACTCAGGGCGGTGTACAGGCAGGTAAAATCGATAATATAAAACGTAAAATACAATTAAAAATACATTAAATAGTTGGCCTGTCCTAAAACCCCTATTAAAACCCCTGCTAAAACAAATTAAAAACTACGCCAGGCCGGCCGCACGAAATAAATAGGTCTTCAATGCCCGACGGAAAAGGTGTAGGTCAGTGATCGTCCATAGGTCAGGGGGTAGGTCATTCCAGAGGGCAGGGGCTGCCACAGAAAAGGCTCTCCCCCTGGGGGTTGCCAGCCGACATTGTTTAGCCGATGGCACCCTGAGGAGGCCCTCTCTGTGGGAGCGAACTGGTCGGTGGGAGGTATTTGGTAGCAGGAGGCGGTCTTGCAGGTAACCAGGTCCCTTGCCATGGAGCGCTTTGAAGGTGGTTACTAGTACCTTGAAGGGCACCCGGAAAGCCACAGGCAGCCAGTGCAGCTCGTGCAGGAGAGGTGTCACGTGGGAGCATCTAGAAGCTCCCAGAATCCCCCGCGCGGCCACATTCTGAACTAACTGGAGCCTCCGGGTGCACCTCAAGGAAGCCCCATGTAGAGAGCGTTGCAATAGTCCAGACAGGAGGTGACTGAGTCTGCCTTGAATCATTACAGTAAAATACAAAGTAAGAATGGGACATTACTCCAAATATCCTTGTAGTGTTTATGATGCAACCAACCAACCATCCATTAAATTTTACGATGAACACAGAGGTCCTGAGAGGCAGAGACGAGATAAGAAGAAACTACAATTTAAACAAAAATCAACCGCTTCCTTTTCTCTAGTTTGGGTACATCTAGTCTAATGAAAAGAAGGACTAAGGGAGACTTGATAGCCATGTTCCTATATTTCTGGGGGCTCCTGCAAAGGCGAGGGAGTGAAACTATTTTCCAAAGCACCAAAAGGCAAGATGAGAAGCAACAGATGGAAAATAACCAAGGAGAGAAGCAATCTAGAAATAACGAGACATTTCCTAATGGTGAGAGAAATCAACCAATGGAACAACTGGCCTTCGGAAGTTGTGGGTGATCCATCGCTGGAGGCTTTCAAAATGAAACTGGACAATTATTTATCTGACATGGTATAGGGCCGTGATGGCGAACCTATGGCATGTGTGCCACAGGTGGCACATGGAGACATTTGTCAAGGCACGCAAAGCTTGCCCTGTCAGCTGGCCAGTACACATGCATGTGCTGGCCAACTTTGCCCTTCCTTTAAAGCCATTTTTCACCCTCCGGAGGCTTCAGGGAAGCCTCCGGAGGGCTCCTGAATGCTCCTGAACGCTAAAACTGGCCCTACGAGAAAACTGGAAGTCCGTTTCTGAAGTTTCAGTTTGCCCATAGGGCCGGATTTGTGCACTCCGGAGGCTTCAGGGAAGCTCCTAAAGCTTCCGGAAAGTCTCGGGGGGGGGGGCTGTTTTCGCTCTACCCAGGCTCCTATAAAGCCTCTGGAGCCTGGGGAGGGTGAAAAAAGCATGCCAAAATTGGGGAGCATTGGTTGTGCACACATGCGCACTCTGGTCGTGCACATAGCATTATGGGTGTGGCATGTCCACGCATGACCTCCCTGTGCTCCCCCCGCTTTGTGGCGCATGAACCACAAAAAGTTCGCCATCACTGGTGTAGGGTTTCCTGCTCAAGCTGGGAGTTGGACTAGAAGACCTTGAAGATCTTTTCCAATGCTATTATTCTATGTCTTATTCCTTAACTACTCCCTCCAATCTGATTTATTCAGCTAACTCTGAGTGCCAATATACCTGTGGATACCTGTTTATCATCTCCAGTTTTCTGCCTCACTTGATATTTTTTTAAATGCGTAAAGAAAACTCCTTTGGTCCCTACAAAGTCTCTGAGATGTGATTCTCAACATGCCCATTGGACTTGAAAAAGGGCAAACAAGAGTAGGAAGAAAAGATTGGCAGGTACTGATCTGGAAAATTGGTACTTTCTAAATAATTGATAGATGGGTAAAACCTCTAAGGAGACATTTTGTAAGAACACTGACAATGTGTACTCAAAATTCAAAGGTGCCCTCCTGCCAGGCTAAATGTTTGGAGTACTTTATGGAGTCATCTTATCAGGATAGGAACTCAGTGGTGCTTATGCTGGTGTAGATATTCCTGGCCAGTATCTGCTGGGCACTTTTGAGCTTCATGGATTAGTGACCTTGGTCCAGACAGGCAATTCTAGCCAAAATCACTGGGAGGCACATTGGATGATGAGAATGCCTCTATATACAGAATGCTGTAGTATGAATAGGCAATTTGAGGCATTTCCATTTTTAAAGATCCTGACTTTTCTTCCTGTGTCTCAGCGCTATGTTCTTGAAACTTCCAGGTGCAAAAACATCAGGACCATTGGTTAGATTGCAGCATAGAAGATTCAACCCTAACCCTAATCCAGTTAACTAAAGTTTAACAGTAAATTGGCACCAGATAAGGGACAATGGAATTCAAAGGGACCTGAACTTGGATTGCTTGTGGCCACTCTATGCTGATGATGCATTTAACTCTGCCACAAGCTTTTCTCCTACAGTAATAGTCTCACTCACAAATGTGTCAGCCCTGTGGCTGGTTCCTTTTAGGATCTTTGGCCTGCCATACTCTCTTTTATTTTACCATGCTGTTTCATTAGTAGGGAATTGGGAGGGGGAATAGTAAGGAGTAGACTGTATTGTTGTCAAAATAAAAAAAAATCCTTTCTAGAAACCAAGGGCATCTTTTGTTCTCTACACCTATGAGCCTGACCGGAACTGGATGGGTGGAAGTGGCAGTGGAAGATTGGACCATGGGATGGGCCGGAGGGTGTGGGGGCAAGATCTTGAACTTTCAACTCGGTGGGAAAACCTGGAAAGCTTTCAGATCCGAGTTTCCACAGATGTGCCAACATGTCTCTCTTAATAAATTGGAACTTTGAGGAATACTTTGCCTTGGACTCTGATTTAATTTTGGATGATACTTGGATCGCTGACAAAATATTGCTTACTGCTTCATTGTGGGTCTCCTCATTTTCCCACCTCACACATATGCTTACTGTCTCCTCTCTTCCTAAAAAATAAACTCTTTGGCCCTTAAGAATACTCGGCAAATTGATGTAAAGCAGGGGTAGGTTGCTGCTGGTTTTACTACTGGTTTACAACCCGCGCCAGACGTGTGCTGCATGCACATGCACTACTCAATGTAAATTGTTCTTCGTGCATGCGCAGAACCATTTACAGTGAACTGTGCATGCGCAGTTACTAAAAACCAAAATGGCAGCGGCCCAGCAGTGGTGAGGGAACCAGTTCTGGGGGTGTAGTAAGCCTGGGTCGCTGATGGTTCTGCAACCCAGGCCTGAATTCCACTACTGGTTCAGCCAAACTGGGCCAAACCAGCAGCAATCCACCTCTGATGTGAAGGGTGGGATAAACAAAGGCATTGAGAGTCTTGAGATATTCTTGGAGCCTTGACCTGGAGGGTGATGTCTTCGTCTGCCATTGCAATTATTGTGTAGTCAATTTTTGTGAAGCCATCAGCAACAACTATTGCTGGTAAATTAGCTTCTTATTTTGTTTTCTGCTGCTTCAGAATTCAAAATCCAACAACAAGATGATTAAATAAGGGGGGAAAGGTGCAGGTTGTGCTAAAGCTCTGGTCCAACCAAGTGCAACCAAACCATTAGCCATGGAGACTACTATTTTGTTAGAAAGAGGGGAGAAAGTGGGGGGGGGGAGAGGCAGAGGCAGAGAACGAGAACATTATCTTGGTGAAGAATATGGAAGCATTTAAGTGTGTATTTAAGAAGCATTTAGAGAAAGTGTATTTCTTTAACAGGATATTGTCTCCTTATCTCATCTTGGTAAGAGATTGTCCTTGGCTTACAACCACAATCAAGCCAAAAAATTTTGTTGCTAAGTGATGCATTTGTTAAATGCATTTTGCTCCATTTTACAACCTGTGTTGCCACAAATGAATCACCATAGTTGTTAAATTAGCAGCACAGTTGTTAAAGTCTCCCATTGTATGACCTTCTTTGTTACAAGTCATTGATTATTTACTTAAAGATAACATTTATTTGGATAAGTGTTGTGTCCCAGCCGGCTCCGGATGAGCTGCCCTGGAGGAGGAGGGAGACCTTGAGGAAGCAGAGAGTTTGGTTGGCCACCAGGAGGTGGCTGGGTCATGGAGCAGTGGAGATGATCAGGGCCATTATGTCCCTGATGCTAAATTACGCAGGGCTGAGAAAAGGAGGCAACAGTTATGTAAGCTCGTAAGCCCTGATGAGCACCAGCTGGTTGCTGAGTGGCCCCTCCCAAGAGAGCTTATAAGGAAGGCTTTGGGAAGGGGTCATTTGCAGGAAACAACAGTTACAACTCCTCATTGGAAATTCTGGTCGTTTGAGTCTACAATTATCTGTCTGTCTTTGTTACGTGAGTTAGGGCTCGCAGCCAAGGAGATAGTGGCAAACAGCCAAGCTTGTGTCCGTCTGTGGGGCAGAACAGATAAGGAAGTACTGTAAGAACAACCATAGTAGGAAACCAGTTTTGTAGCTGTTCTCCCAATATCCTGCTCATCATTGGCCTAGACCAGGGGTGTCAAACTCGCATCATCATGGTGAGATCACGTGACGTATCAGGACTTTCCCCCCCTTCGCTAAACCGGGCGTGGGTGGTGCCAATAAGTGACGCATCCGACCCACAGTCCGCAAGTTTGACACCCCTGGCCTAGACCAATTTTAATATGCCCGTTCATTTTTAAGCTCTCTTAATAGTTTCCTTTAGTGTTGGATTAACTATTCTCACCAAGTTCCCCTGCGTTGACGTGATTGTTGTCAGTAGGAATGACAGCCACTTTAATCTTTGATTCACCAGTACAAATCTGATGTAATTTCATTAAGTGAAACAGATTTGTTCCAGATTTAAATTAATGTAATTCCCTACAAAGCAGAGATGGATAAAAATTGAGACAGCTGCTCACTTATTGATGCAGAACCAGGCATTAAATAAGAAAAAAAAAATGTGTTTATTTTCTTCTCTCTTGCTCATTAAAAACCTATCACCTACATTACAATAGCATAAGCCCAACTTCAATCAGCTTTCTTCCTTTGTTCCTTCCTTGTAGAAACCTACTAATTTTTTTTAGGGCATATCCTGATTTCCTGTTTGCTAGAGTGAGCACCAACCAATGTTTTGAGGAGGGAAGTAGAAATTTGCCTTTTTCTCATCTTCCTAGCATCTTAAATGTAACCTCCTGGCATGGTTTTCTGTTGAATTTTAAATACTATATTTTTGGAATATAAGATGCACCTTTTTCTCTCAAAAAAGAGGGTGAAAATCTGGGTGCGTCTTATAACCTGAATACAGCATTTGTGGCCTCCCAAAAATCCCTTTGCAAAAATGGCTGTGCATAGTGTTTAGGAGGCTTCCAGAGTGTTCCAGGGGGGCTGGGGAGGGCAGAAAGGAGCAGAAAACGGGGTGGGTTTTGCCCCTCCCGCCCCCAGGAGTGCTCTATAAGCCCCTAAGGGCTATGCATGCCCCCCCCCTTTTTTTTTGCAAAAAACAGGCCATTTTAGGAGGTCTGCAGAGTGCAAAAAAGTTTTTTTTTTAATTTGCCTCTTCAAAATCTTGGTGCATCTTATACTCCAGTGCGTCTTATACTCCGAAAGATACAGTAAGTCTTTTCTTCCCTCTGCCAGTGAAAAACAGAGCCCAGGAGGGCCACCTACACCTCTCCCAAGCTCCATTTTTGCTGGCAGAGGCACCATGGACCGGTCCTTCAATGTTTCCAGGGTGGCTCCATGGGCCAGATCTAAGCACCCCATGGGCCAGATTTGGCCCCCGGGCCTTGAGTTTTACACCCCTGTTCTAGATTAATAAGAGAGATGAATTGTTAGAAGATACACAAGTGCTATTTTTTGCTGTTTGCATACTGCTTAAGATACAGAAGGATCTTGACAAACTTGAACATTGGGCACTATCTAATAAAATGAAATTCAATTGTGAAAAAAGTAAGGTTCTACATTTAAGCAAGAAAAACAAAATGCACAGGTACAGTATAGATGGTACCTTGCTCAATAGTAGCAACTGTGAGAGGGATCTTGGAATCCTAGTGGACAACCATTTAAATATGAGCCAGCAGTGTGCAGCAGCTGCCAAAAAAGCCAACACAGTTCTAAGGTGCATAAACAGAGGGATAGAATCTAGATCATGTGAAGTGTTAATGCCACTGTATAGTGCCTTGGTAAGGCCACACTTGGAATACTGCATACAGTTTTGGTTGCCACGATGTAGAAAAAACGTGGAGACTCTGAAAAGAGTGCAGAGAAGAGCAACCAAGAGGATTAGGGGACTGGAGGCTAAAACATATGAAGAACGGTTGCAGGAACTGGGTATGTCTAGTTTGATGAAGAGAAGGACCAGGGGAGAAATGATAGCAGTGTTCCGATATCTCAGAGGGTGCCACAAAGAAGAGGGAGTCAAACTATTCTCCAAGGCACCTGGGGGCAGGACAAGAAGCAATGAGTAGAAACTAATCAAGGAGAGAAGCAACTTAGAACTAAGGAGAAATTTCCTGACAGTTAGAACAATTAACCTCTGGAACAGCTTGCCTCCAGAAGTTGTGAATGCCCCAACCCTGGAAGTCTTTAAAAAGATGTTAGATAGCCATTTGTCTGAAATGGTATAAGGTTCCTGCCCACGCAGGGGGTTGGACTAGAAGACCTACAAGGTCCCTTCCAACTCTGCTATTGTATTGTATTGTATTGATCATGAAATGTAAATAATTCAAACCAAATATTTTGATGCCTAGTATTTCTCTTACTTCCACTACACAGGAATATCCAAAGTCCCATAGAAGTGAATTATTTGTACTGCTCTCTACCAAATAAGTACAAATACTTTCAGAGACAACCTCTTTCAAAGCTTTAAAGTACACTTTGTAGAAAGTTGGCTTTCTTCGTCTTAAAATTGCATTCAAAACAACTCATATTAAAAAGAGAAAGGAAATATGATCAAATGTGCTGAAGATACAATGAAAAGATACAATAAACTGCAGGGAAGCAAAGGCAAATATAACCTCAAGAATCGAAATTCATAAAAAGATGCAATATCCATATCATACCCAGCTTGGCTCTTATAAAGAACAGAACATAGGACAGCGTACTAAGAAACTTCGGACCGGGAGCTGGAGAATTCGAATGTTAAAGAACTGTGAACTAATTTAAAGAAACATATATCACCATTAAAGTTTAGAGTTTGGAAGCCTAGCCTATTAAAGATGATTGAAATCTGATCTAGCTACGCCTATCTCCCGATATTGGGAAATAGTAAAACAACTTTAACCCTTAACCACAGACATACTATTTTGGCTATGCTATTACAGTCATGAAGTCATAATGACCTCAGTAGCAAAAAGACACTCAATGTTTTCATGGTTGGATCTAAAAATTGATGTATAGAGCAGTAAAGCAAAAAATGTATTGATCTCTATCAAATCCACATTGCGCAGGTCACTTTTGGTTTCTCCATCCTTGAACTTCAATCTTTCTTCTTTAATTTTGACATTGGTCCCCTGGATGATGGCGCTAATAATGTCTTTAGAAAATAATAATTTCCAAATCTCTAGGGGAGTAGGGGAGTTTCCAAAATTTCTAGCTGCTGGCCGTAGTCCAGGTAATTCAGTGGTGGGTTTCAAATTATTTTACTACTGGTTTGTTTGTGCGTGTGTGTGTGCTCGCACGATGCTTCTGCTCAGAAGCGTCCAGGTGGGTGGGCAGAGCCTCCCGCTGTTGCCACTACCAGTTCGCCCGATCTGGGGCGAACCGGCAGAAACCCACCTCTGAGGTAATTGCGCAACAATATTGTGACTAGCGGTTCTGGATCTATTGCTTCCAAAAGGTGCAGAAGACCATTTGAATTTGTTCTTGCCTAAGGTGACCATCCGTCCTGCTTCTGGCGGGACAGACCCGCTTCTCCATTAGATATCCTGCCACCCGCCTTTTCTTCAAAATGTCCCGCTTCGGGCGCTCTGTACGCGCTCAGAGGTGGGCGCCTCTGAGAGCCGGCTCGGGCGGCTCAGGACTCGGAGGGGGGGCGCATGCACTCCGGCGCGTCACGCGCCTGCAGAAAACGTGGGGCATGCTCCCACCCACCCCACGGGGCACTCTTTAAAGGCAGCGGCGGCAGCTCTCAGCGCGTGAGGGACGGCCTTCGGCCCAATGGTCAGGCACATGGCTGCTGGGTCTGGCAGCAGTGCAGGAGGTGCTGGGCGAGCAGCGCAATGGCTCTGAGTGCGGAAGGTGAGAACCTGGCCCACTCACCTGAGAGCCCTTCCATGCACCGGGCAGCCCCAGGAGCAGGGCCCAGACGCACTTGCGGGCCCCGCGTCCCAGCATGTCACTCTCGCCTTCCGCGCTCAGAGCCATCGCACTGCTCGGTCAGCACCTCCTGTGCTGCCGCCAGACCCAGCAGCCACCCCGAAGGCCGTCCCTCACGCGCTGAGAGCTGCCGGATCGGTCCGCCGCAGCTGCCTTTAAAGTGGCCCCCGCGGTGGCTGTTGGGAGCGCGCCCCTGCCCCGACGCCCTCTGTGCAGGCGCACCCTCTGTGCACGCACGCTCCCCCCCCTCATCAACGGTGTCCCGCTTTGGGATTTTGAAAATCCGGTCACCTTATTCTTGCCATATACATTATTGCACACCATAGATCCATGATGGCGAACCTATGGCACGGGTGCCACAGGTGGCACGCGAAACCATTTCTTAGGGCACGCAAAGCGTTGCCCTGTCAGCTCCAGTGAGCTTGTGTGCGCTGGCCAGTTGATTTAGGCCTTCTTTTGAGGCCGGTTTCGATCTCTGGAAGCTTCAGGGAAGCTCCTGAAGCCTCTGGAGGTGGGGGGGAGGCTGTTTTCATCCTCCTAGAAAGCCTCTGGAGCCTGGGGAGGGCGAAAAAAGCATGCCAAAAGCAGGGGGTCGCACACATAGAATTATGGGTGTGGCACATACTCACGCATGACCCCCCCTGCACTCCCCCCACTTTTGGCAAGCAAGCCAAAAAAGGTTAGCCATCACTGGCATAGATTGTACCTTTATCATCAATTTCATTGGGAGCTTCATCATTGCTGATGTCAGAATCAGCAGCATCAGGTTCCCCATCATCCTTTACAAACGTTTTTTCACAATCTGATTCCACTTCACTCAGATCACTCTCTTCTTCTCCATACCATTTTAGAACAGTTTCTCCGAAATTTGGATCACCAAATCACCACTCTTTTTGGCAGAAAACATGGCCTCGGCATTATAAAAAAAAACTCACATTAACAAAGATCTGCGGTCAAAATGGCCGACACTCAAATTCAAATGCCGCTACAGAAATAACTGAGGCAAGTGTGATGCTGCATACATTCATATTGGTGGGAAAAGAAAAGCTATCCGCAACCGGAACGGTCCATTTCTAAAAATAGGGGTGTACTGAACAGTTTGGAAAACTGTTGTGATCAATAGGAGCGTGGGTCTGTGGCTGTGGGTTAATTTATTTATTTATTTATTTATTTATTTTATCAAATTTGTATACCGCCCTATCTCCCCGAGGGGACTCAGGGCGGTGCACAGAAATATAAAAACATATACAAAACGATACAATATGTTACAATTTAAAATTAGGGATTCTGTGCTAAAAATTTGAATTAATAAGGTTAAAACCAATTAAAAACTTTACTCATTAAAATTAAGCCAGGCCGGCTTCTTGAAATAGATGTGCCTTTAATGCCCGGCGGAAGAGGCGTAGGTCCGCGATGGTACGAAGATCGGGGGGTAGGTCATTCCAGAGGGCAGGCCCCTTATGAAGAGATCAGTTAGCATTCGAGATTATTGGGTGATACCCCCTGTTAGGAGTATAATCCTAGTGTTGGGTTGGCAATATATATAAGCCATGATTGTAATTAGTCTCTGTAACTTTAACTGAGGCAGTGTAATGTGATTCCTCAATTTGCTATAAGAGGGAACCAGTAGTACTGTTAGAGGCTGATCATTTTGAATGGAGACTCTGGATGTCGGGTTAGATCAGTGAAAGGCGAAGAAGCAAGAAGGATCGTGGATTAGGCAACTGTAAGCCAACTGTTTGAGTTATAGACTGTATTTTGAATCAAGACTTAACTATCACTGTTTGTGAAGAAGTAGTTTACTTTATTTTTCCACCACAAGTAAAAGTCTACTTGTTTTTACCATTGGTGTCTGAGACTGTTAGTGTGTATATCTAGCAACATATCTCTAGGTGCAATTCCGTTGCCCAACTCTCTGTCTCCTAACTGAGATATCCTCAACCCCCCCCCCCCAAAAGAGCTTATTTAAAGGGATGGAAAGAGGAAGGAAGTAGAGAAAAGAAACATCTGGAAATTGACCTTTACAGTCTACTCCCTTGTCCAAATGTAGGATCTGCTGAAATTCTCTTAGCCAAAGAAAACTCTCCCACCTTCAAGGACATCTGTTCCATTGTCAAATCACTCTCATCAATAGCAACCTTCTCCTAATATTTATCTGAATTCTGCTTCCCTGTAATTTCCACCCATCGGTTCCTTTACCTCATTCTCCCAAATCACCTCCTTCCCATTGGCTGACTAATGAAAGCCAGAAGACATAATTTCCGTAGGCCCATCCCAACGCAATGGAAATCTGTTGAATATTCAAGAGATTTACATCTTGAGTTCCTATATAATTATTGACACCTTCTCACCATTGATAGTCTACTCTGGTACAGCTGCCGTGGAACATGTGTACATTATTGTTGCCAGCGCAGGCTGATTGGCATTCATGCATGAGTGTCTTTTTATTTTCTCCTTGGCTGCTGCGAGTAGCTTGGAAACTAAAGAGCTTCATCTATTAGGCGTGACAGATTTGTATTTAGCGGTAAATGGCTGACCTTGCTTAGACTCCCTCATCCATTCCTATCACAACCACCCCTCCTTCTTCAGATGAAAGATTCTGCTTAACTCCAGTTTCCTGTCTGTTGCCTTGGAAACATGGACAAAGCAACTTGGCTAAGAGAATATTTAATAAGGGGATATCTCTGTTTTAAGGATGGAGGGTGTGTGTGTGCATGCAGGTGCTTTAGAGTAGCCATACATTTGAGCGGTTTCAGCCAACCAAGGGAATCAGCCGGAAGGGACCTTGGAGGTCTTCTAGTCCTGCTCAAGCAGGAGACCCTGTACCATGGGTGTCAAACTCGTGGTGTCATGTTGCTGTCATGTGATGTATCACAACGTTTATTCCCTTTGCATAGCTGGTGTGGGAGTGCCCCGAGTGTAACACATCGGGCCCGCAGGCCGCCAGTTTGACACCCCTGCTCTATACCATTTCAGACAAATGGCTGTCCAGCCTCTTCTTAAAAACTTCCAGTGTGGGAGCACCTACAACTTCTGAAGGCAAGCCATTCCACCAGGGATGGGTTCTGGCAGTTACTACTGTCGGGTCGCTCGTGGGCGCTTTGCATGTGTACTTGATGTGCACCGTGCGCGCACCTGCAGAGCAATAAAAATTGCGCTGCACATGCACAGAAGCAAAAACAAGATGGAGGTGCCTATGGCCCCACCAGGAGAATTAGTTCGGGGGCATGGCAGGCCTGGGTCACTGCCAGTTCCAGTGACCCAGGCTGCCAAACTACTACTGGTTCAGCCGAACCACTGGTTAATTGTTCTCAATGTTAGGAAGTTTCTCCTTAATTCTAGGTTCCTTTTCTCCTTGATTAGTTTCCATTCATTGTTTCTTGTCCTGCCTTTTGGTGCTTTGGAAAAAAAAAGCTGCCCCCCTCCTCTTTGTGACAGCATCTCAAATACTGGAATACAGCTATCACGGACCCCTAGTCCTTCTTTTTTCTAGACTAGAAGGAAGACTTTTCCTGCAAAAGGTAGGTGCCCCAAACAAAGGTAGACATGGTGAGCATGGTCCCTGGGAAATAGACTCTTGCCCAAATATGGTAGTTATGAGTCAAAACATACTTACGTCCTTGTGCCAACCCACTTCATTTCAATGGGACTTGTAAACAATGCATAGAGCCCAAAGTTAACATTACACCATAATTGTATTGTCAACCTTTCCAATGAAGTGAGATTAAGGTTTAGCTTCCAGAAGGTTTAGACATTTCTTGGCTAATAAACCTGACATTTTCAGGGGTTTTTTCCTGCTATTATGTTGGGAAATATGTGTATACTAGTTACCTAGAAGGTTTGGGCTTGTGGAAAGCTCTTAGTATCATTAACTGTGAATGTTGAAGGTCTCCCTCCCTCCCTCTCTCTCTTGCGCTCTCTCTCTCTTGCGCTCTCTCGCTCTCTCGCTCTCTCCCCCTCTCTCTCCCTTCTTCCCCCTCTCTCTCTTCCTTTAGTGTTGTATAATAATAATAATAATAATAATAATAATAATAATAATAATAATAATAATAATAATAATAATAATAATAATAATAATAATAATAATAATTTTTTAATTTGTTGACCGCTCCTCTCCCCACAGGGACTCGGAGCGGTGCACAGGGAAAACTAAAACAATAAATATACAAACACATTAAAAAACAAATTAAACATATACCTGTGCTAAAATACCCCATTGAAATACTAAAATTCCCAGTTAAAACAACTAAAACCCCATAGAGAGAGACTACCCTAGGCCGGCCAAGCAGAAAAGATGTGTTTTTAGTTTTAGACGGAAGGAGCGGAAGTCCGTGGTCGTTCTAATGTCGGGGGGAAGGTCGTTCCAGAGGGCTGGGCCCGCCACAGAGCCCGTCTGGGCCCATCTATGCAGATTCTCAGTCATCCAGGTCATGGATGTCCCAAAGGTGGTTTTTTTTTTTTAAGAGGCAACTAGACTTTCTGGTTTTTCTTTGAAGATGTTTCATTTCTCATCCAAGAAAATTCTTCTGCTCTGACTGGATGGTGGGAATTACCACCACCACCACTATCCAGTCACAGCTGAAGAAACCTCTTGGATGAGAAGTAAAACATCTTTAAAGAAAAAACCAGAAAGACCAGTTGTCTCTTGAAAAAAAACACCACCTTTGGGACATCCATGAGAGTTAAAAAAAACCAAGGGCAATTTTCCTTAAGAGACCAAGCGACTATCTTAAATGTATCTGCTCTGGGCATTTTAGTGAAGGGACTCCAACCATAGCTGCTTACCAAGCTATTTCAGGAAGCTTTACTTCCAAGGAGGAGATGCAACTCCATGCCTCAGAGGTTGTCTACTCCTGCTCTACTGATGCATAAAACAACAATAAAAGATCACCAGACCATGTTCTAGGAAGCTGCCGAGGACCAGCAGAGCAAGGCTATCTGTTCTGCTGAACTGAAAATCAGTTGCCATTTTAAATTCCCGTAGTAATCTTTGTCTTAACTTTAACCTAAGGACAAGGATTTTTAGATTTTAAAAAACCCTCTGTCAAACCATTCATAACAACAACAACAACAGAAACAAACAACAGAAACAAAGGCAGAATGTACAGAAAAACAGCTGGATGACATATTAAATAGATGAAAAACCAAAGTTTTGCATGGACAGCACTTGAAAAACATTGAAGGAAAATGTGATGACAACTTGACATGGATGTGGCTTAAGATGGGAACCATAAAAAAGAGTGGGCCTCCTCAGGGTGCCGTCAGCCAGTCAATGCCAGCTGCCGACTCCCAGGGAAAGGGCCTTCTCTGTGGCGGGTCCGGCCCTCTAGAACGACCTGCCCCCCGATATCCGTACCATCACGGACCTACGCCTCTTCGGTCAGATGTTAAAAGCACATTTCTTTCATCTAGCCGGCCTGACATAGACTAAGGGTATAATTTTCAATTTTGATATTTATTGGTTTTAATTTTTACATTATCCAAATTTTAGCACAGATGTTTTTTATATTTTGTATGTGTTGTTGGGTTTTTATCTTTCTGTGCACCGCCTTGAGTCCCCCCAGGGAAA
This sequence comes from Rhabdophis nuchalis, assembly GCA_039707465.1. Lineage (NCBI taxonomy): Eukaryota > Metazoa > Chordata > Lepidosauria > Squamata > Natricidae > Rhabdophis > Rhabdophis nuchalis. The sequence goes on along the minus strand of CM077644.1, from coordinate 233,789,349 downwards.
ATAGGGCAGTATATAAATCAAAATAATAATAATAATAATAATAATAATAATAATAATAATAATAATAATAATAATAATAATAATAATAATAATAATAATAATAATAATAATAATAATAATACTTGCTGCTCAAGAACAAGCACTACAAACTAATGCCATGAAAGCGAAGATACAAAAATCCACTGACAATGCAAACTGCCAACTTTGCAACAACAAAGTCGAAACTGTTTCAAATTTAATACGTGAATGCAGCAAAATTGCACAAGCTGATTACAAAGCTAGACATAACCGAGTTGCTAAATTAATCCACTGGTCATTATATAAAAAATATGATTTACCTGTATCCAGAAAGTCATGGGAACATAAAGTGGAAAAAGTTATCGAAAATGAGAAGGTGAAGATCTTGTAGGACTTTTGAATGCAGATAAATCGTCATTTGGAACACAACCCTCCGGATATCACAGTTGTTGAAAACCAAAACGTACAATTTATTGACGTAGTGGTACCAGGAGATGCCAAAGCCAAAGAAAAAGAACTGGGAAAAAAAATCACAAAATATTGCGGCCTGGCCATCGAAACTATGCGATTATGGATGAAACATGTAACAGCACTTGGTACCATGTCCAAGAGTTTTATAAGATACATCAACAAATTGCAGCTTCCTGCAATAAAACTAGCAGGACTATAAAAAAGCTGCAATATTTGGAATATCACATATTCAATCACAACCAATTTCATTGCAATTTTAGTGACAATAAAGATTATTATTATTATTATTAAGAAGGTACTTGGTTGATATCTAGGACACTGGCAGCAAACAGTATCAACCATAAGCACCAGTCAATGGTATTTGTGACACATTTTTAAATGTTCAGTTGACTGAGCTTCATGTTTCATGAATAAAAGAAATAATAAAAATACAGGTAGACCATAACGTATGACCACAATTGAGCCCAAAATTTATGTTGCTAAGTGAGGCATTTGTTAAGTGAATTCCCCCCCCCACTGTTCAATCTTTCTTGCCACAGTTGTTAAGTGAATCACTGCAATTAGTAATCTAGTACTACAGTTGTTCAGTGAATCTGGTTTCCCCATTGAGTTTGCTTGTCAGGAAGTTATACAAGGTGATCACATGATCTTGGGACATTGCAACCGTTATAAATATGAAAAAGTTGTGAAGCATCTGAATTTTGATCACCTGACCACGGGGTTTTGCTATTGTCATAAGTGTGAAAAATGGTCACTAAATGAACTGTTGTAAGTCGAGGACTACCTGTATATCATGATTAGCTGCTACAGTAAGGGATAACCTAGTGCAGGGGTCTGCAAAGTTGGCTCTTTTAAGACTGGTGGACTTCAACTCCCAGAATTCCCCAGCCAGCCATGCTGGCTGGGGAATTCTGGGAGTTGAAGTCCACTAGTCTTAAAAGAGCCAACTTTGCAGACCCCTGACCTAGTGAGAAAAGAGTTTGGCAGCCATAGAAAAGAACTATGTTGTCACTTTTAGCAGAAGCATCACTGCTACTAGCCAGGGGTGGGATCCTACCAGTTTAACAACCAGTTCGCTGAGTGCGCGCTTCGCACATGCACAGTTTAGAGAAGACTTACCTTCCAGATTGCTGCTTGGGAAGGAAAGCAAGTGAGATGCGGCAATCTGCCACATGACTCAGCTGGGAAGAGGTGGGCAGGCCCACTTGCTAGTGGGAATGAACTGGTTTGCTCCCAGCTGATCTTTGGAGCTACCGGTTCTCCTGAACTGGAGCGAACCGGTAGCATCCCACGCCTGCTACTAACCACACATGTGTACATTATGTTTGACTAATCAGAGGAATAACATCACTGGCCACAAGGGGGAGCAAGAGAGTTAACAAGAGTCAAGTAGCTCAAGGTGATATATATACTCCACCCTCTCCCAAATTCCATGATGTTAGATAGACTACAACCCAATATGTCATCCCAAAGATGCTTTTTTTTTTCAAAAGGCAACTGAACTTTCTTTGTTTTTCCTTGAAGACGTTTCACTTCTCATCCAAGAGGTTTCTTCAATTAGAATCAAAGAAGCTTCTTAAATGAGAAGCGAAACGTCTTCAAGGAAATGCAAAGTCCAGTTGCCTTTTGAAAAAGTCACTTTGGGAAAGCCATAATGATTCAGATTGATTCAGAGAGCTGGGGTGGTGCAGTGGTTAGAATGCAGTGTTGCAGGCTAATTCTACTGACTGCCAGCAGTTCAATCCTAACTGGCCCAAGGTTGACTCAATTTTCCATCCTTCTAAAATCAGTAAAATGAGGACCCAGATTGTTGGGTGTAACATGCTGACCCCATAAACCAGGGGTCTGCAAAGTCGGCTCTTTTAAGACTGGTGGACTTCAACTCCCAGAATTCCCCAGCCAGCTATGCTGGCTAGGGAACTCTGGGAGTTGAAGTCCACCAGTATTAAAAGAGCTGACTTTGCAGACCCCTGCCATAAACCATTTAGAGAGAACTGTAAAGTACTATGAAGCAGTGAGATTCAGCCGGTTCGGGCGAACCAGTAGCTTCGACGATCAGCTGAGAGCGAATTGATTCACTCTGATGATCAGGTTGGCCCGCCCGCCCGCCCTCTGCATTTTACCTACCTATATCCTCTCAGCTGATTGGCGCAGTACAGTGGATTGCCACGCCTCAAGCTCTGTTACTCCCCAAGAAGTAACCAGGAAGGTAAGTTTTGGTAAAACTGAGAAACACGCAATCACCGAACCAGTTGTTAAACTGGCAAAATCCCACCACTGAGTATATAAATAAAAGTGTTATTGCTATTCATGGCTGGCTTAAGGAAATTGGGGTTAAAATTGGATTAAAACCATCAAGTTTTATTCAGAAAAGAAATGGAAATATGGTGGGTCTTTACCACAATTTTTCTGCTTTAGAAATATGTTTTTTTTTAAAGATATGGGAGACAGAAATGAAATATACATGGAAGAAAAATCTTGCTCCATTTCATCCCCCAGGATGGCATTTCATAGAGGAAGTCAAATCATTATAACCTTGACAGTATATTAGGAACAGACACAAGGGTATAAACATCCACCTCTCTTAAGTAATTTCTTCAGTGGATTAGTGATGCTTGAGCTATTGCTAGTATCAGATATGCATGGATATTTGTTCCAGTAATTCTGAGAAATTATAGGCAACGGTGAACCAAAACGTGCCCCCGAATCCCACAAACATTTTTAAGAGATGAGGGTAGGCAGGGGGGGAAAAAGGAGGTGGGAGGGGAAATGCATCCTTTTCTTTTTGTTTTGCATTGTTTTTATTCAGACGTGTAGTTGAGGGACAGTTCCCTCAAAGCAGAAGACGGGAGTATTTGTGAAGAATCTATTTTGCTGCAGAATAAAAATAAAATGGAAAACAGTAACTAAGCAGACAACGAGAGGCTCAACAGCCAGAAAATTTCATGTTGATGTAATGCAGGGGTGTCCAAACTTGGGAACTTTAAGACTTGTGGACTTCAACTCTCAGAATTCCCCAGCCAGCATAGCTGGCTGGGGAATTCTGGGAGTTGAAGTCCACAAGTCTTAAAGTTCCCAAGTTTGGACACCCCTGATGTAACGCAAGACATCATTTTCTTTGGGGTACCCCAAACAAATGAGCCAAGTTTTAAAACATAGTTCTCTGATATGTATTGGAAACCTTCCCCATTTTATGAAAAGTCTTCAAGCCAGTGTCTTCCAGAGACATTAGCTGAAACAATCTCCTGTATAAAAGAAAAAAAAAAAAAAACTAAATGATGCAAAGGAAACTGATTAGAACTGAGCTAGAAGCCCATTGGAAAATGGTAACATCATCAGTTCTAGGCTGGGTGGTAACATACGTAATGATTTTCTTTTATTTTTGGCTTCTTTAGAGGGCATTATAAAACCAACATTACTGGGAAAAGTATCGTTTTCACTTTTTCAATTAAACCTTCTCTCGTTGATGCCACTGAAAAGGCTTTTTGATAGTTAATTTAGAGGGAATCACCAATACACACATTGCCCCAATTCAGCTATTTGGCCACTCAAGTGTTTTGGTAAACTATTACGCAGTGGTGGGATTCAGCCAGTTTGCACCTATTCGAGAGACCGGTTGTTAACTTTCCAAGTAGTTTGAAGAGCCGGTTGTTGGAAAAAGTTTCCTTTTATTTCCCCCCCCCCCCCACTTTACAGGGCTAATCCTGTAAGGAAGGCAGGAAGGAAACATTCTGGTGTTGTGGCTAGCCAAATCTTTATTGCCCTGCTTACAGAAACGGTCTCTCCGGTTAACCCTTATTGCATTGTAACAGCTAAGGCGAAGCGCCCATCGACTTGAGTGATGTTGAATTGGCCACACTCATATGATCACACCGCTGGTCTTTAGGACAGAGAACCGGTTGTTAAATTATTTGAATCCCACTACTGCTATTACGGTAGTCTGTGGAGAACCAACCAGCATCTGGGAAGACCATATGCAAATGAAGAATTGCTTACCTTTGCTTTATTATGCAGTATAAATACAAGCAATTATTTGTTCAGTAAAAAGTGGTGAAGCGTTCCAGGGTTTAGCCTGATTTAAATGCAAATAATTCCCATATGGGGCACTGAATGTTTTCTCTATCTCCTCCTTCCCCCTTTCTCTGCAGAGTTTGAAGTTTTTTTTTTTTTAATAGAACAATATAGTTTGGAGACCTTAATGCAGATGTAGATTTATGCACCAAAAATATGCAGAGTCATCCTAAAACATCACTTTCCAACTCTTCTGATAGTTTCATACTATTACAAATCAAGTATATAAAATACTGTTCCCCGAATCCCAAGTGCAATATTTTACAGAAACAAACAAACAAACAAACAAACATACATGCATACATACATACATACATACATACATACACACATACACAGATATACTGTATATACACATACACATACATACCCTGTTTCCCCCAAAATAAGACCTCCCCAGATAAGAAGCCCAATCGGACTTTTGAGCGCATGCGCTAGAATAAGCCCATCCCCCAAAATATTGCCACACAGGAGCAGCCATCAGGTGACCACGGCCAGTGCCTCCTGCACCCCAAAAATAATAAAACCTCTCCAAGAATAAGGCAAAGGGCTTATTTCGGGGGGGGGGGCGTGTCAAAAGAAAATAAGACCCTTTCTTATTTTCGGGCAAACACAGTACATAAATACCGGTACATACATACATCTCAGGAAATATAAAAAGCTTTGGACATGGTGTGTGTGTGTGTGTGTGTGTGTGTGTGTTTGTGTGTGTGTGTGTGTTTGTGTGCATGTGTATTTGCCATGTTCAAAGCTTTTTTCTATTTTCCTGAGATTTTAGTCATAACATTAATTATACTAAAGCCGATTATTTCTGATCTGCCTCTTAATGCCTCATATATTTTGTTCCCTCTGTTTGTTTCTATAAAAAAAAGAGGGATACACGTACTCTGAATGTGTGTGTATGTGTTTTTGTGTGTCTGTGGCAGTGGTGGGTTTCTGCAGGCTCGCACCTACTCGCGAGAGCCGGTTGGTGAAATTTAGAGAACCGGTGAGAGGGGGTTCCACTGGCGTACCTGGAAGTAAATCTGGCCCGCCGCTGCCAGTGACCCAATGGGAAGGAAAGGAAAGGAAGGAAGAAAGGAAAGAAAGGAAGGAAGGAAGGAAGGAAAGAAAGAAAGAAAGAAAGGAAAGAAAGAAAAAAGAAAGAAAGAAAGAAAGAAAGAAAGAAAGAAAGAAAGAAAGAAAGAAAGAAAGAAAGAAAGAAAGAAAGAAAGAAAGAATTTATCATCACAATTGAGTCCAAAATTTTGGTTGCTAAGCAAGAGCGTTGTTAAATGAGTTTCACCACATTTTAAAAGGTGGCCACTCCCACCCTGTCACATGACTGCCAAGCCACGCCCACAAAATAGGCCACACCTACAGAGTAGGTTCTAAAAAATTTGAAACCCACCACTGGTCTGTGGGTGTACCAATTGTAGATATACTGAAATAAGTAATATTGTTTTCCGTCATCAACAGTTAAAGAAAGGTTCCCCAGTTATACATATAATCACTGGATAAGAAATGCATGCCTTTTTTTTTTTTGATCTATTGTAAACATTATTTTCGTGCTGGTCATTTTTACATGAAGTTCTAATTCCACACGTCTGCTGTTTGAATGTTCTGCATGGTGTCCTCTTAGGTTCTGCCTGAGGCCGTTAGTCTGTCTGCCACTTTATATATATATGTATAAAACACTTTCATGACTCGAGAGAAGAGAAAAGCAGCCCAGAAGGCAGAAAACAGCACGTTGTACATGCAGCTGCTTTGCATTCAGGGACTTTTGTTCTTCGGTTTCACTTAGCTGAAATAGATGTTTCCAGACTTGCTGGGATTTTTCCCCCCTTGAGAAAAGCATATTGCAGTTTGTCTCAAAAGAGTTGAACTCTTTTTCTATGAAACGGGAGGTTTCGAGTAAAAACGATTGGCACCTGTTTAAGCAGATGAAGGAGAAGAGATTAAGATGAAGACTAGATTCTCAAAACTAACTTCTTCCTTCCTTCCTTCCCTCCATCCTTCTTTCTTCCCTCCCTCCCTCCCATTTTAACTACACTTCACCTAAACACAAGTCTAGCACATCTTCCTTTCCTTTCCTTTCCTGTCCTGTTGTGTCCTTCCCATCCCATCCCATCCCATCCCTTCCCTTCCTTTCCTTTCCTTTCCTTTCCTTTCTTGTCCTGTCCTTCCCTTCCCATCCCATCCCTTCCCATCCCATCCAATCCCTTCCTTTCCTTTCCTTTCCTTCCCTTCCTTTCCTTTCCTTTCCTTTCCTTTCTTGTCCTGTCCTTCCCTTCCCATCCCATCCCATCCCATCCCTTCCTTTCCTTTCCTTTCCTTTCCTGTCCTTCCCATCCCATCCCTTCCCTTCCCTTCCTTTCCTTTCCTTTCCTTTCCTTTTCTGTCCTGTCCTTCCCTTCCCTTCCCATCCCATCCCATCCCATCCCTTCCCTTCCCTTCCTTTCCTTTCCTTTCCTTTCTTGTCCTGTCCTTCCCTTCCCTTCCCATCCCATTCCATCCCATCCCTTCCCTTCCCTTCCTTTCCTTTCCTTTCCTTTCCTTTCCTTTCTTGTCCTTTCCTTCCCTTCCCATCCCATTCCATCCCTTCCCTTCCCTTCCTTTCCTTTCCTTTCCTTTCCTTTCTTGTCCTGTCCTTCCCTTCCCATCCCATCCCATCCCATCCCTTCCCTTCCTTTCCTTTCCTTTCCTTTCTTGTCCTGTCCTTCCCTTCCCATCCCATCCCTTCCCATCCCTTCCCTTCCCTTCCTTTCCTTTCCTTTCCTTTCCTTTCTTGTCCTGTCCTTCCCTTCCCATCCCATCCCTTCCCTTCCTTTCCTTTCCTTTCCTTTCTTGTCCTGTCCTTCCCTTCCCATCCCATCCCTTCCCATCCCTTCCCTTCCTTTCCTTTCCTTTCCTTTCCTTTCCTTTCCTTTCCTTTCCTTTCCTTTCTTGTCCTGTCCTTCCCTTCCCATCCCATCCCATCCCATCCCTTCCCTTCCTTTCCTTTCCTTTCCTTTCTTGTCCTGTCCTTCCCTTCCCTTCCCTTCCCATCCCATCCCATCCCTTCCCTTCCCTTCCTTTCCTTTCCTTTCCTTTTCTGTCCTGTCCTTCCCTTCCCTTCCCATCCCATCCCATTCCATCCCATCCCTTCCTTCCTTTCCTTTCCTTTCCTTTCTTGTCCTGTCCTTCCTATCCCATCCCATCCCATCCCTTCCCTTCCTTTCCTTTCCTTTCTTGTCCTGTCCTTTCCATCCCATCCCATCCCTTCCCATCCCTTCCCTTCCTTTCCTTTCCTTTCCTTTCCTTTCTTGTCCTGTCCTTCCCTTCCCATCTCATCCCATCCCATCCCATCCCTCCCTTCCCTTCCATCCCACCCCACCCCACCCTTCCCATCCCACCCTTCCCTTCCTTTCCCTTCCTTTCCTTTCCATGCTTCTCCTAAACACAAAGCTCTAATGCCTCCCTTCCCTTTCCCTCCCTTCCCCTCCCTCCCTCCCTCCTTCCTTCCTTCCTTCCTTCCTTCAGACCTGCATGAGGTGGGGGATGTTTTTACCAACTCAATGATAATAGATTCCTTCTGCTTGTCTATAGAGCAGGCTGTGAATCAAAAGGAAAAACTCTCTGTAGAGTCCAGCTTCATTCCTTCTGTCAAATGCAGACGTTCTGTGAACAACGGTTTCACATTCTACGTTGCTTTCTTGGCAACAATAAAATAAAATAGAATTACATGCTTTTAAAGAGATTAAAATCAAGCTAAGGGTATAAGAATGTTTACCACAAACCCTTCAAAAATACATTTTTGGGATTTGCTGCCACAGCCCTCCCAGGCCCAGCTATGTCCTTTTACTTATTTTATCAGTTTGGGACTGATTTTGAAAACCTAAACAGGTTTGGATCCAGCTAATATTTGGAGAGGAGACCAGCAGGAATTCATGGCAGAATAGGCAAATCTGAGAACTAAAAAGAAAGCCGATTAATTAATCCCAGAAGAAAGCAGGGGCAAACTCTTTCCATAGTAAATCAATACAATGGACAGGTCCATTAATTCAGCAGGAGTCAAGCTCTACTTGAAGAAAACTACCTACTTATAAACTACGTTTATTGCACATTGCAAGTAAAGAGAACTTTGAAATACTGTATTTTACAGAATGAAATTTGACAGTACACATTTTGGAAGCATCTATTGCAGGGATGTCCAAACTTGGGAACTTTAAGACTTGTGGACTTCAACTCCCAGAATTCCCCAGCCAGCATAGCTATGCTGGCTGGGGAATTCTTGGAGTTGAAGTCCACAAGTCTTAAAGTTCCCAAGTTTGGACATCCCTGATCTATTGGTATACTCTAATAAAAGAATCCATGATAAGGTTGATACCAGTGGTGAAATTCTATTTTTTGACTACCGGTTCTGAGGGCGTGGCTTGGTGGGCGTGGCAGGGGAAGGATACTGCAAAATCTCCATTCCCATCACACTCTGGGGCCAGCCAGAGGTGATGTTTGCCAGTTCTCTGAACTACTCAAAATTTCTGCTACTGGTTTCTCTTGAGCCTGCTGAATTTCACCCCAGGTAGATACCCTGAAATTCTAAAGAGGGATTATCCTACTTTTGACTTTGGAAGCTGATGGCTTAGGACAGTGATGGTGAAGCCTTTCAGAACTGTGTGCCGAAAAAGGAGCCCTTTGCATGCACGAGCGCTCGTCTGTGCCGCAGCCAGGAAGAGGAGCTGCCCAGGGGGCATGTGCACACTGGAAAATGAACTTCCAGTTTCCAGGGTCCACATGCACACCGGGCAGCAAGGCTTCAGGTTACTGCCGTGCATGCGCCTGTGCCGAACAGCTGGTCAGTGTGCATGCTCTTCCAGTTTCCAGCACTGCTGCACACACAAAGGCCAGCTGATCATCGCATTCCTCCCTCTGACCTGTCCGCTCCCACAGAGTTGGCCTTCTCAGGGTGCCGTCAACCGGTCAATGCTGACTGGCGACCCCCAGGGGAAGAGCCTTCTCTGTGGCGGGTCCGACGCTCTGGAACGACCTGCCCCCCGATATCCGCACCATCACGGACCTACGCCTCTTCCGTCGGATGGTAAAAGCTCATTTCTTTCATCTAGCCAGCCTGACATAGATTAGGGAATATTTTAATTCGTTATTTATGGGTTTTAATTATTTATTTAAATTTTAGCACAGCTCTACTGGTTTAATTGTTTTTTATATTTTGTATATTAATAATAATAATAATAATAATTTTAATTTATATCCCGCTCTCTCTCCCCAAGGGGACTCAAGGCGGGGCACAGGCAATTAAAAAATACAAATAAACCACAAACAAATACAAAATACAGAGTTAAAAATAGATTAAATAGATCCTGCGCTAAAACCCATAAACTAAACTAAAAATTACCCCTAAAAAACCCTAACCTAAAAAGAGACTACCCAAGGCCGGCCAGACGAAAAAAGTGCGTCTTTAATTTTAAGCGGAAGGAGCGGAGGTCCGTGGTTGTCCTGATATCGGGGGGAAGGTCATTCCAGAGGGCTGGGCCCGCCACAGAGAAGGCCCTTCCCCTGGGCGTCGCCCGCTGACAAAGTCTAGTGGACGGCACCCGGAGAAGTCCCTCTCTGTGGGAGCGAATCGGCCGTGAGGATGTATGGGGCAGGATCCGATCCCGCAGGTAGCTAGGTCCCGAGCCATGGAGCGCTTTGAAGATGGTAATTAACACCTTGAAGCGCACCCGGAAGACGACAGGTAGCCAGTGCAGCTCGCGCAACAGCGGTGTTACATGGGCAAACCTAGAGGTGCCCATAATTGCTCGCGCGGCTGCATTCTGGACCAACTGAAGCCTCCGGGTACACCTCAAGGGGAGCCCCATGTAGAGAGAGTTGCAATAATCCAGTCGGGATGTCACGAGAGCATGAGTGACTGTGCGAAGGGCGTCCCGATCCAATATTGTGGGGTTTTATCTTTCTGTGCACCGCCCTGAGTCCCTTTTTTGGTGAAAAGGGCGGTATATAAATTGAAATAAAGTAAAGTAAAAGTAAAGCATGCACATGTGCACCAGAAACCTGGAAGAGGAACAGGCAATGCCACGTGTGCCAGGCAACATGGCTCCGTGTGCCACTTCGGGCAAGCGTGGCATAGGTTCGCCATATGAATAACAATTATTTTTCCTCCTCCTCCTTTCCTCTTGCACTTGCCAGACAGGTGATATAGCAGTATTGTTTCTGTTGCATCCAATGGGAAAATTTTGCTTTTCAAAAGCAGGCAGTGGAGAGTAGAGGTAATGTTTTTATTTGGGGCTTAAGTGCTGGGCTATTTACATGCAGGTCAGTTTCATGCCACTGACTCTCTCCTCTCCAGAATAACGCGAGCCTTCAAATCATTCTGAATAGACAAGACAATACTTATAGATTCCTGCAGGCCTCTCAATTTGATTACATTTATGGTTGGATTGACAAAATTTATTTTGGATGGGAGAAAGAAAGAAGGAAGGAAGGGGAGGGTGTTAAGGAACGCACATCAATTATCTGAGACCAAAAGAAATACACACAGAGCAATTTTCATATAACTCGTGATGAAAAAAAAATGCATAACCAAATGCAATTATTTCTTTTGTGCAAAGGCAAATAAAGTGGGTTTCAAATACCCAATGGTGAAGTAAAATTGTAGCCAAATGCAATTACCATCTTGAACTTGAAATGATCCAAGCTAGCGTGATTATAAAATCCCAGGGCAAAAAGAGAAAAAAAGTAATGAAGAAATAATGAAAGACTCTATTGGAAACGTAGCCCATCACGCGCAATTTTCATGTATGCCACTATTTTTTATTTCATTTTCCTAAAATCGGAACAAGAAACAAATACCATACCAGATAATGTGGCTGCAGGATGTGAACGCGTGTCATGAAAATATTGGGGGGAAAATATTTTCTTTGCAGATTTCGAAAGAGACCGGCTCTGGGGATTCTCAAAGATCAACACCCAAAATCTTTAAATAAAGTAGACAGCATATCCTATGCTATGGAAACTTTCTATGCAATGAAGATCAGAGTTTCTCGACCTCAGGAACTTTAAGACATGTTGAAATCCACACATCTTACAGTTCCCGAGGTTGAGAAACTGTGATCTAGATCACGGATCACCAACCCCGGTCCATGGTCCATGGCATGAGACCCTAGAAAGAGTACAGAGATGAGCAACAAAGTTGATTAGGGGACTGGAGGCCAAAACATATGAAGAACGGTTGCAGGAACTGGGTATGTCTAGTTTGATGAAGAGAAGGACCAGGGGAGACATGATAGCAGTGTTCCGATATCTCAGGGGTTGCCACAAAGAAGAGGGAGTCAAACTATTCTCCAAGGCATCTCCAAGAAGCAATGGGTGGAAACTAATGAAGGAGAGAAGCAACTTAGAACTGAGGAGAAATTTCCTGACAGTTAGAACAATTAATTGGCGGAACAGCTTGCCTCCAGAAGTTGTGAATGCTCCAACACTGGAAGTATAGCATGGGTCAGAAAGTGGGCTGAGAAAATATCTACAAATTGTTTACATCCTGGGCATACATTGTTTAAACTCTTTGCCTCAGGATGCCACTATAGGGGATTGCATGCCAAACATCGAGACACAGGGACAGTTTTTCCCCTCGTATCATCATTCTGCTGACCCCCTAATCCTCACACTATTTTAAAAAATATTTAAGTATATTTACTCATGTTTTAAAATAGTAGTAGTAGTAGTATCGATTTCATCTTCTCTACTACTCTCTCTTATTGGTATCATAATTATTATTACTTTGTTGCTTTGCATGCCAAATAATTATATTCTATTCTATACTTTTCCTATTCTATTCTATTCTATTCCTTTCCAATCTACTTAACTCCATGTTTTCTATTCTATTCTATTCTATTCTATTCCATTCCATTCCACTTAACTCCATATTTTCTATTCTATTCTATTCTATTCTATTCTATTCCTTTCCAATCCACTTAACTCCATGTTTTCTATTCTATTCTACTATTCCATTCCATTCCATTCCATTCCATTCCATTCCATTCCATTCCATTCCACTTAACTCCATATTTTCTTTTCTTTTCTTTTCTTTTCTTTTCTTTTCTATTCTATTCTGTTCTGTTCTGTTCTGTTCTGTTCAGAAACCTGGCCATGCAAACAAGCGAAGCCCCATCTTTGGGATGCAGGCAGTATGTGAAACCACTCATCTAGTCTTTGGAAAAATCTTTTTCCATGCAACTGGTCCCTGGTGTCCAATAATTTGGAGGCTGTTGATCTAGATCAGGGTGTCAAAACTTGATTTCATTGAGGGCCACATCAGGGTTGTGTTTGACCTCAGGTTGGGTGGCCAGGGTACGTGGCCAAGGTGAGCATGGCCAGCTTGACATCACTCGTGTTGTGGGCACCTGTGGTGGCTGGCTATGAGGCTATTCTTGAAATGAGAGTTGTCCTTGCTGGCTAATTCTTGTGGGTTTTTAAAAAAAAGATATCAACATATTAGCATTAAAGTGTTAAATAGAAGAAAGAAGGATTTGCAAAGCATTCTAATAACCTTCTAAGATGTCCAGGTGAAGCCATAAGCACATAGCATATGGGAGAATTGTCTGGAGGTGACTTTGTTTAAGTTCACTTGGAGTTTAGACATTTTACAGTAAATGGTGTGGGAGAAATAGAGCTGACGCATATGTCTCTTGCTATATATATAATAAACCCTTTTAAGTCAAGCAAAATCTAATTCAACTTATCCAGTCAAGTTCAGAGCATTGATTCAGATTGAGACAATAATCTGAAAATTCAGACTGTTCAGAAAATTCATTCATTTATTAAGCCACTGTAATTTATTTTTCAAAGCAGGTCAACTTCATTTGGATTTCATTTCATTTGTGCACAAATGCAAAAACTGCCAAATCACCTGATTCACTAGACTTGACAGAATCCCCGTTCAATCAAATCTCCAAATCACATCTCTGCTATGTCCTGGCATACAGAGATCACCTGATTAATGGGTAGGTCTAATTCTATTTAGTTCGGCTTTTGCAGATTGAGTTCCAGGCAAAGTTTTAGGATCAACAGAAAAGAATATTTGTAGCTCAGGATTGAACTGCGGAGTCCTAGTTGCTTGGAGATATCTCATTACCTAACTAGGAAACTTCATCATGTTTAACAAGTCTGGCAGAATCTTTTCCAACTAACATTTTTTATTGCAAAGCAAAAGCTATAGACTGCAGCTCCCAAAAGTTTATTATGGTTAATAAAAAGGTGCTAGCAGATTTCTTCTGAGTTTGTCCTAATATAGACTGAGACAACTCTCCTTCTACAATGTCCAGCAATCTTTTGTATTGATCTTTGATTAAAGAACCATAGAAAAATGTCCAGGTGGGACCTAAATGAATGAGAAATTCACACGTTTTCTATATTGTACTAGGATTTTCTTTATATTTTTTAATGTTTAAAATACCAAAAAAAGTCCAGCCATTTTTAGTACCAGATGGCATTTCTTCTTCTCCAGAATTCCATTCTTTCGCCTCGTTGTGTTTCTCCTGTGTACAAACACAGCAAATTGAGAATTTTAACATCCTTGCATTTATGTCTAGTTATCTGTAAGGTTCATTTGTCTGTTTGATTGCAATGTGAGGTTGTCCCTTGTCTATATTGGTAAGGTGAAGGGGCAAGACCATATGAAGGGCTAATAGAAGAGAATGAAAGCATTCTTAAATAGTGAGACTGCATTTTTCATGTTAGAATTAATTTTTGAAAATCTACTTGTTAAATACAGGAAATACAGAATAATAGTGTTGAAAGGGACCTTGGTTGAAAGGTTTTCTAATCCAACCTCCTATACCTTTTCAGACAAGTGGTTGTCCAATCTGTTTTCCGATGATGAAGCACTCACAAGTTGTTCCACTGGTTAATTGTTCTCACTGTTAGGAAGTTTCTTCTCAATTCCAAGTTTTTTCCTTGTTTCTTGCTTTGCCTTCTGGTATTTTGGAAAATAGATTTACCCTGCCTTCTTTGTAGCAAATCCTCAACTGGAGGCTAAAACGTATGAGGAACGGTTGCAGGAACTGGGTATGTCTAGTTTAATAAAAAGAAGGACTAGGGGAGACATGATAGCAGTGTTCCAATATCTCAGGGGTTGCCACAGAGAAGAGGGAGTCAAACTATTCTCCAAAGCACCTGAAGGTAGAACAAGAAGCAATGGGTGGAAACTAATCAAGGAGAGAAGCAACTTAGAACTGAGGAAAAATTTCCTGACAGTTAGAACAATTAATCAGTGGAACAACTTGTCTCCAGAAGTTGTAAATGCTACAAAACTGGAAGTCTTTAAGAAGGTGTTGGATCACCATTTGTCTGAAATGGTATAGGGTTTCCTGTCTAGGCAGGGGGTTGGACTAGAAGACCTCCAAGATCCCTTCCAACTCTGTTATTCTATTCTATTCTATTCTATTCTATTCTATTCTATTCTATTCTAAATACTAGAACACTGATATCATGTCACCCCCAGTCCTTCTTTTCTCTACTCAGTTCCTGCAACTGTTCCTCATTATGTTTTAGGCTCCAGGCCTTTTACATTACTCCTCTCAGTTGCTCTTCTGGGCACTCTTTTCAGAATCTCAACATCTTTTTTATAATGGGGTGACCAAAAAATGGATTCTGTATTCCAGGTGTGGTTTTACTAAGGTTTTATAAAGCCGCACTAATACTTAATGTGATCTTGACTCTATCCCTCTGTTTATGCGATCAAGGATCACATTCGTTCTTTTGGCTGAAAGGGAAAATGGTAGGCCAAGCAAATTCATGGATCCCGAGTGCCTGATGGGAAACAATTTGGGTCAAAGGTTTATGGCTTAAAAGCTGAATTTATTCAAATCCAAAAATCTATTGTAAGTGAAAAAACATACTACGACTAAATCCATCTGCGAGGAAAAAAAAAAGAGTTGAACTAGGCCTGAGACCCGGTGGCTCAGTGGCTAAGACACTGAGCTTGTCGATCCGAAAGGTCGGCAGTTTGGCAGTTTGAATCCCTGGCGCAGCATAACAGAGTGAGCTCCTGTGACTTGTCCCAGTTTCTGCCAACCTAGCTGTTCAAAAGCATGTAAAAATGCAAGTAGAAAAATAGAGGCCATTTTGGTGGGAAGGTAACAGCGTTCTATGCACCTTTGGCATTTAGACAAGCTGGCCACATGACCACAGAGATATTTTTGGATAGCGCTGGCTCTTTGGCTTTGAAACAGAGCCAAAGAATCGGGAACAACTAGCATATTTATGTGAGGGGAATCTTTCGCTTTCTGCCTAAGGTATGTGTCTTGTCTCACAGTTTAAACACAAGCTATTGGTCAGGTGGGATATTAATTATAACCATTAGCAGTAATTAGCAGAACTGATAAATACAAAGGTCTCACTCTACATGACACCATGAATTGTAACCACACAAGCTGGATTTGGGTCACATGTTGGCTGAAATGTGGGCAACTAGCTTGTGTCTCTGTCATGCACACACAATTTAATTATCTACGGGTTCATTTAACATATTGGCATTATTTTTCTTGACTCCTGGTGATTTACAGTAACAACAGTGCGAAAGTCAGGGGAATAAATAAAACTATAACATAACACAGTCAATGTCCCTCAGCCTTCCTCAAAAAAACCCATTCCAAAATAAGGCTAAACTGTTCTCAAGATAGCAACCTTTCTATTAGTACAACAAGGAAATATGGCTTGTGAAGTCTGTCCCCTTCATCTCTCCATAAGGGAGACCACCCAGTGGGCTTTGTCATACACTGTATAGCTCAATTTTAGGGAGAAAAGCAGTGGTGGGTTTCAAATTTTTTTAGAACCTCTTCTGTAGGTGTGGCCTGCTTTGTGGGAGTGGCTTGCTAGCCATGTGACTGAGTGGGAGTGGCTTGGCAGTCATGTGACTGGATGGGCATGGCCAACTTGTAAAATGTGGTGAAACTCACTTAACCACACTCTTGCTTAGCAACTAAAATGTTGGCTCTGAAACTCTGGCATTTGAAGCACGCAAGTCTTACAGCTGTCAAGTTACAAGAGCATTGCACCCCTAACCCCTTAGAAAAAAAAACCCAGGGGTGTTCAAACTTGACAGCTTTAAGACTTGTGGACTTCAACTCCCAGAATTCCTCCTCTCACTCTTCATCTTGATGATGTGCGGACGGGTGGGGAGAGGGATCTGGAACCGCTTCTAAACAGCACTGTAGATTTGTGGAACCTCTTCTATAGAAGAGGGTAGAACTGGCAGGAACCCACCCCTGGAGAAAAGATACCCCCATTTGTTATCTAACAACCAAACTATGCTTGATTTCAGAACAAAAGTCTCTAAACTTGGCAACCTTAAGACTTGTGGGCTTCAATTCTCAAAATTTATCAGCCAGTCATGCTGGCTGGGGAATTCTGGGAGTTGAAAACCACAAGTCTTAAAGGTCCCAAGTATGGAGACCCCTCCCCCCCCCCCCCCGCTTTAGAGAATAAAGCCAGAACTTTGTATAACGCCTGGAAGCTTCTTGGTAAACACTGCAGTGAGTAGAGCACAGTTGTCAAACAGTAGTGATAATGCTCATTCAGTAGATCACTGCATTATGGGCCAGTGAGAGCTTCCAGTTTTGAAAGCCTAGTTTCATTGGGTGCAAATAAGAGTATAAGTTACGCCTACCTATCCTACCAGGACCCATAGAAGGAGCATGTTCCTAGTCCCTTTCCTTAAATGTTGTCATGTGATGGGAGCTGGGAAGCCTGCCTTTTCCATGGCACGCCTGCCCTATGGAAGTCTCTACGCCCTGGGGTTTGGCAAGTCTACACCCTCTTAGTTTTCCATAAGACTTTGAAGACCTGACTTTTCTCTCAAGAGTTGGTAGGAAATAAGATAATCACACATTAAGAACTGATTTGGTGGCAGGCTTTTGTTGTTTTTAGTCTTTCAATTATTCAGTTTTAGTTTCAATATTATATTGAATATGTTTTAGATGGGTTTTGTTAAATAGTTTTATATTATAGGTTTTTTTCTTTAAAAAAATGAATGGAAACTATCCAGAAATGATTGAAAGATAGGTGACTATATAAGTGCTATAAATACATAACTGTTGCCATGGTGTTCCACTCCAAGCCAGCCTAATCAATAGGACAATAGTCTGAAGCTGGACAGAGGTTCCCTGAATATGATCTCCACTTACTCCCATCTAGTAAATTTGAGCCCAAGAGGACCCCAAGTCATAGACCTGTTCTTTCAGGAGCTGTGATAGTCCATACAGAATTACAGCCAGCCAACAGGGATCAATTCTGAATAAACAACTTCATTGGTTATTTCAATCTGTTTTGTTCTGTCCTGAACATTTAAATCAGGGTGTCAAACTTGATTTCATTGAGGGCCACATCAGGGTTGTGTTTGACTTTGAGGGGCTAGGGTGGGCATGGCTGGGATGTGGGGGTGGCCAGCTCGAAGTCACATGTGGCAGGGAACTCTCTGGTTCTTTGGTGTTTTCAGGGCAGCCCTCCAGGCCAATACAATACAATAGCAGAGTTGGAAGGGACCTTGTAGGTCTTCTAGTCCAACCCCCTGCGTGGGCAGGAACTTTATACCATTTCAGACAAATGGCTATCTAACATCTTTTTAAAGACTTCCAGGGTTGGAGCATTCACAACTTCTGGAGGCAAGCTGTTCCAGAGGTTAATTGTTCTAACTGTCAGGAAATTTCTCCTTAGTTCTAAGTTGCTTCTCTCTTTGATTAGTTTCCACCCATTGCTTCTTGTCCTGCCCCCAGGTGCCTTGGAGAATAATTTGACTCCCTCTTCTTTGTGGCACCCTCTGAGATATCGGAACACTGCTATCATGTCTCCCCTGGTCCTTCTCTTCATCAAACTAGACATACCCAGTTCCTGCAACCGTTCTTCATATGTTTTAGTCTCCAGTCCCCTAATCATCTTAGTTGCTCTTCTCTGCACTCTTTCCAAAGTCTCCACGTCTTTTCTACATCGTGGTGACCAAAACTGTATGCAGTATTCCAAGCCAAATGTAAGCACTCTTTAGGCCGGATCAATCCCCACCGGGCTTTGAGTTTGACACCTTTGATTTAAACTTACGCCATGAGGTGATTTCTGCATTCCATTTTGTAGCAGATCAAAAGTAGATTTGGTCTCAGCATTAACTCTTATGTTGGATGATGAGCAGTGGTGGGTAACGAACCGGCACGGTGCAACGGGGCTGGGCGTCCACCACATGAACATGCGCAGCACTCGCGCACACATACTTACCACCTGAGACACTCCGCGATGCCTCTGTGACCCTCCAGCTGCTCAGCGGAGTGTCACACAGGCGCCGTACGCTCTGTGCGTAGAAGCCCTGAAAACCTCAAATACTGGTACCCAGTTTCCCCCAAAACTGGTACGTCCCCGGATAATAAGCCCAATCAAGCTTTTGAGCACATGTGCTAAAATAAGGCCTCACACAAAATAAGCCTTCTCCGAAAATAAGCCATCCCAGAAAATATTGCAACACTGTAGCAGCCATGAAGGTGACCACGCTCACTGATTCCTGCACCTCAAAAAAAAATAGACCTCCCTGAAAATAAGGCCAAGCACTTATTTCGGGGGGGGGGGGGATGTCAAAAGAAAATAACATGGTAAGGAGCACTAGCGGGCGGGTGGGTGGGTCCTTTGGAACACCCTACTGGTACCTGGTGCTCCCGGCAGGCACCGGTACACCCATACTGGTTGTAACCCACCACTGATGATGAGGGATCCTCACCAGATCTTTGCCATTCCTATGAGTTGCTCTTTTAATCAAAACTGTCGTGTAGCCCAGTTTTTCTATGGATGCATGCATGAACATGTTCGGAAAATAATTGTCTCCTGCAGGATGATTTCAAATGAGGAAAATTACAATAAACCAAAGATATCTTCACTTAGTGTTGTTGTAATATTCATTCTTTGCGTCTGTTTTTTTTTTTTTAGTCATCTTATTGTTTACAAGGGATGCAATGTAAAACACACAATACTAATTATCGCATAATGATTATGAATAATGAATCTTGGGAACTTTGAACACAGCAAAGATGTATCTTGATGTCAAGTTTCATCCCTCAATTATTTAAAACTTGATAATTATGTGCATGTTTTTAAGTCTGCCTCCATTGGTGGCAGCTATAAAGAATATTTTGACATGCTATATTAAAGAGTCTATTTAAGAGTGAAAAGCTATCCTAAAAATATACATTTTGTTCATGAATCTGATAAAATCAAATCTAATTGATCAGAGGATTTCACAGAACAAAGCTTTAAACAATTTCTTATTTTCTTAAAAATTGCAGTAAAAGGGGATTAGAAATTCATGATTTGTTTTAAGTTCTGTGAACTTTGAATGTAATTTAGTCCTTCTACAATGGAAGATTTTAAGTCCAATTCAGGAAAGGTCACTCAATTTATGGGGGAAAAACTCATAACTTGTTAACAACTTGCAAGTGTTAAGTGTATACTTATCATTTATAGCAGGTCAAAACAGCACACATACATTGTTATGGTGTACTTGTGTGCAAGTAGCACAATATTTATTGTTATTAATTCCCATTAGAACTGCACAACATTGTTTTCAGAGTTGAGATACTCACTTGGTCTTTTAAATGACA
Organism: Rhabdophis nuchalis; assembly: GCA_039707465.1. Classification (NCBI taxonomy): domain Eukaryota; kingdom Metazoa; phylum Chordata; class Lepidosauria; order Squamata; family Natricidae; genus Rhabdophis; species Rhabdophis nuchalis. Next base: position 233,769,181 of record CM077644.1, on the reverse strand, counting down.
TTTAAAATGTCTGTGGTACAAGAAGAAACTAATTTTAGTTTACATTTAAATGAAAATAATTAAATGCATTTTAGTACGTTCCTTATCATATTAAAAGCTCCCATTTTAGGACAACCTTTAGAAGCGCTTGGTGGTATCATAAATAGCAATAGCATTTAGACGTATATACCACTGTATAGTATTTTACAGCCCTTTCTAACTGGTTTATAGAGTTAGCGTATTGCCCCCAACAATCTGGGTCCTCTTTTTACCTACCTCAGAAGGGTGGAAGTCTGAGTCAGTCTTGAGCCTGGTGAAATTTGAACTGCTCAATTGCAGTCAGCAGAAGTAGCCTGCAGTACTGCACTCTAACCACTGTGCCACTGTGACTCATAAAGAAAGATGCACTGCCTTATGTCAAATAATCTGTCAGACTCAAAGGATCGAGACCTTATGTTAAGTATCAGCACAGAAGATTTATTAAAACCTATATATAAGAATCTAGTCAACCAATGTTCAGAAGTGTTAATGCCACTTTCTAATACCTTGGTAAGTCCACACTTGGAATACTGCATTCAGTTTTGGTCACCACGATGTAAAAAAGATGTGGAGATTCTAGAAAGAGTGCAAAGAGCAACAAAGAAGATTGGGGACTGGAGGCTAAAACATATGAAGAATGGTTGCAGGAACGTGGTATGTCTAGTTTAATTAAAAGAAGGACTAGGGGTTGAAGGAGGAGCCTGCACCGCTTTGGTACAATGCGGGGTCTCGGCGCTCTGAGACCTCCGTTGACACTTTTGTTGCCCTTTGGTCCATTCGGACCTAAACCGTCCTGGAGGAATGGCAAAGCCTTGCTGGTCATAGGGGTGCCGCAGAACCCCTGTTTGACCCAAGGGAAGTACTTCTGCAAGGTGGCAAACAGGCAGCCCCCAGGCTGACAAAGACGGGGTGGCTCCGGAAGGAAGGAAGCTGAAAGGGAAAGTGAGAGACCGGGAAGGTTTTTTCTTTCTTTTTTTGAGATATTTTGCCCAAAGAAACTTTTTTTTTAGTAAAACTAAAGCTTTTAAACAAGAAATAAGCGGTGGAATTAATCTACTTTGTTTTGAACTGGGAGGGTGTTTTTCCCCCCTTTTTTTCCCTGTAATTGTGGATTGGAGCATAAGTAACAAGGTATTTTTTTCCCTCTTAAAGCGAGCAGACTATTTCTTCTTTTGTTTTTTGCTACTTAAATTTTTGAGTCTTGGATTACTTTTATAATTCTTCCTATGAACTGTTCTTAAAATCCAACAAGAACTTTATTTTTCACCTTTTTTAACAATAAAGAAGAAGGGTATATTAAAAAGTGAAAATCTGCAACACTGACACTGGGAGGTCAGAGGCTGGTCTTTATGAAACAATGTATTCTTCCTCACTTGGAGATTGCTGACTAATTGGATGAAGGCTGCAAAACATGTTTATTGAAACTCACAGAGACTCAAGGGCATGAATTGTTTTTAACAGGTGCACTTTGATAACTGTTGAGGCAAAGGAAGGCAAAGGGGGAAAAACATAGAAACATTCTCCTTTGGAGAGCACAACAGAAACTGTATCTCAAAGTAATTCAAAATAAAAAGATAAAATAGGCCCGAGACCAAAGTGGCAGTGAGAATAAAGTTTCATGATTTTTTGTCTTGGCAACATGGCTCAATATCCAGAAGAGGATACTTTACAACAGGGGTCTCCAACCTTTGCAACTTTAAGTCTGAAGGACTTCAGCTCCCAGAAGCAAAGCTGGCTGGAGAAGTCTGGGAGCTGAAGTCCTTCAGACTTAAAGTTGCAAAGGTTGGGGACCCCTGCTTTAGAATACCAGAAGGCTTTGGCTGGAATTTTAAATCTTTTGGAACGATATGGAAGAATCGATAAAAAATTGGACAAACCTTTGTTTATTACGTCAAGGTATGAGCAGATTGAGGCTCCAAAAACCAAAGAGAAAGAAGAAAATGTTGAAGATAAAGAGACACCCATTTTAGTTGAAGATAAAGATAAGATAATAGAGAATCTTACTAATAGATTAAATGTGGGAGAAAATAAAAAGAAGGAAATTCTGAAAAGAGAACTTGAAGAATTTGAGCCTCATCTTGGTATTCAAAAAGAAGAGGAAAAAAAAAAGAATTGATGATGGATGTAAGAGGAGAAATCCTTCCAGAAATACGTTTGATATTTAAAGACAAACAACGTTCAATTCAGGAACTGGGCAGCGATACTGTCTGAGAGCTGTTTTGAACAGTAAAGTGTGAAAATAAGTTTACAAGAAACCTGTAAAGAAGAATAAAAAGAGACTGGAGACACAAATGGCAAGAGAGATAAGGCTACTTCGCTACTGGAAAGATACTGTCTGACAATGAAAGTTGATAATTAAAGATTAGCTATCTTTTGATGATTAATAAGTACAAATTTAGTAATTTATAGATTGTCTTAGATTGTCATTGAAGGATTATTATTTAAAAGAAGGACAAAGGGAGACATGATAGCAGTCTTCCAATATCTCAGGGGTTGCCACAAATAAGAGGGAGTCAAACTATTCTCCAAAGCGAGACCGCCTTCTGCCCCATACATTCCTTCGGCCAATCCGCTCCCACAGAGAGGGTCTTCTCAGGGTGCCGTCGGCCGGACAATGCCGACTGGCGACACCCAGGGGAAGAGCCTTCTCTGTGGCGGGCCCTGCCCTTTGGAACGACCTACCCCCTGAATTACGCACCATCACTGACCTCCGCCTCTTCCGCCAATGTCTGAAGACATATCTTTTCCAACAAGCTGGCCTAGCCTAACCTCCCATGGGGACTATTTTAGAAAGTTTTAAATTGGGTATTTTAAAATTTGGTTTTAGCATAGGATTAGATTAGTTTAATATATTTTAAATTATGTATTTATTTTTTGTATGTTTTTAAATTCCTGTGCGCCACCCTGGGTCCTCTGTATAAATTTATATTTATTATGTAAATATAATAAAATAAAATAAATAAAAATAAATAAAGCACCTGAGGGCAGAACAAGAAGCAATGGGTGAAAACTAATCAAGGAGAGAAACCACTTAGGACTGAGGAGAAAATTCCTGACAGTGAGAACAATTAATTAGTGGAACAACTTGCCTCCAGAAGTTGTGAATGCCCCAACACTGGAAGTCTTTAAGATGTTGGATAGCCATTTGTCTGAAATGGTATAAGGTCCCTTCCAATTCTGATATTGTATTATAGTACTAAATTGCCACCAGATAAGGGTCATTGAAATTCAAGAGGAGTTGGACTTTGACTATTTGTGGCAATATAATGATGATGATGCTTAACTCTGCCCCACTACCTCTGCAAGCTTTCCCCCTACATAGTCACACCTTTATAATAATAATAATAATAATAATAATAATAATAATAATAATAATAATAATAATAATAATAATAATAATAATAATAATAATAATAATAATAATAATAATAATAATAATAATAATATATTATATTTATAAACCGCCCCCTCTCCCCGAAGGGACTCGGTGCGGTGTACAGGAAAAATAAAAAAAAACCATCTAAAAACATACAATACATACAAAATTAAAAGCGAATTAAACTACCCTGTACTAAAATTTAAGAACCTTAAAATTACTACCCATTAAAACCCAATTGACAATTTGAGAAAACAAATTCTTCCAGCTTTCCCAAGATCCTTAAATTCAGAGAGGATGGCATAAATCTTAGTTAATTCGTGTAATATTTACTTACTTACTTACTTCTGTGCTATTCTAATCCATGCAGATATTGATTTCCTGATTACGTTTAAATTGATGTATCATTAAGCTGATATATCTACTGTTGTACACTTCCAGGAGTTGTTGAGATGCAGGGGTGTGTTGAAATTTAAATGAATGAAATAAATACATTTCAGATGCCTAGGTTTAGTGATACTATAGCTAGGCTGAAATCCAGAGGATGACTAGATGGCAGCAGATAATTACAGTTTTCTACAGAGAGGATTATTTGAATTTTTGCAACTTCTACATCTTTGCAAACATAAGGATAGTTTGCCATTCTTCTCAATCATTTTGGGAAAGAAGGAAGGAAGGGCTATATACAGTAACTGTGGAAAAGAAAGGTAGCAGGGCTAATGCATAGTATTTTTTAATTTTCTGAGCAAAACAAGTGGGACCAATTTGTATTCTGTATCTTATAATGATGATTAAATTTGCAATTGTTTTTTTTTTTACTAGTCTGGACGACTCATGCAACAAAAGCATATTTATGACAATAACTTGCAAAAAATATCCATGCCATGATTTCAATAGTCTATACCAGGGGTCTGCAAAGTTGGCTCTTTGAAGACCGGGGGACTTCAACTCCCAGCATTCAAAGAGCCAACTTTGCAGACCCCTGGTCTATACTGTATAGGGGCTATTTTTCAGACTTAAATTCTCCACAGGGGTTTATATTAAGTTAAAATCAAAATTGATTCCTGGCAGCAGTAGATTTCTTTCCTTAGAAGAATACAATAGTTTATTATTTTGTTTGCCCAAGATATAACCTATGTTCCTTGCTCTAAAAACTAATTTTTTTCCTGATTTATACATTGAAGCAATATTCAATCTAGCCTAGAATTATAAAACGTGGACTGCAAAAATCCAAGCAACCAAAAGGAAGCATCAAAGAGAGAAAGAAAAATCTAACTGCTTCTATCTCATGCTTATCTGAATTTTTGTAGAACAGATATGATAGCCTCAAACTTTTACACACACACACACAAACACCAGAGGTGGGTTGTTCCTGATTCAGCCCAATTTGGCTGAACCGGTAGTGGATTTTTGGCCTGGGTTGCAGAACCGGCAGCGGTCCAGGCTGGCCACCCCCCTGAATCAGTTCCCTGGTCTCTGCTGCCATTTGCCAGCATGTTGTTTTGTAGTGTGCGTGCATGCACAGTTCACTGTAAATTGTTCTGCGCATGTGCAAAGAACAATTTACATTGAACTGAACACATGTGCGTGCACAAACCAAACAGGTAGTGAAACCGGGAGAAACCCACCTCTAAAACTCACGTATGGCCCAGTGTTTTTCTGTGTAGACCTCAACTCACAAGATTCCCCAGCCAACATTTTTGGTGCCTGGGCTTGTTCCCATTCCTTTGGGAGGGAAGCCCACAAACAGAGTGGAAAAGGATAGAGAAAGTTAAGGGCCTGTCCTTTGGAACTTTTAGTCCCCTTGAAATCCAAGGACATTTGGGTAAAATTAACAAACCAAAGATCTTTCCCCCCCCCCCTCCAAAAAAGGAAAATTTGCCAGGAAAATGGTAGAAATATGTGCTTCTGGTCACTGGTTTCCACCTGGTATCCGTGACACAGAAAGAAAGTATGCACGAGACTAAGGTTTTCCTGAAATTTAGGAAATTTGACATAGGTAGAATGGAAGAGCCACAGAAGAGTCTATAGAATGCCATAGCTTTCCTATGGCAAATCAAGACAGCATACTAAAGAGCAGAGACATCACCCTACCAACAAAAGTGTGTCTAGTCAAGGCTATGGTTTTCCAAGTTTCAATGTATAGCTATGAAAGTTGGACCATAAGAAAGGCTGAGCGCCAAAGAATGGAGACTTTTTATATTGAAAAAGTTTTATTGGTTTTACATTTTTTCTATAGGGTAGGGTAAGGGATACAAAGAAATTTTGAGAGCATACACGTCAGAGTTGTCGGTCCTTCCGAGACCTCAAAATACAATAAAAAAAAAAATAACAAAAAAAAAACATTTTTCATAACACTACAAAGTAAAAGCAAGTACATATACTTAAATTCTCAGTTCCATGCTGTCAGACATTTACAGAAAAATCCAGAAAATATTATACAAAATTGTTCAAAAAAAAAATCAAGGCAAAGTTATTTTTTCGATCTAAGTCTTTTGGCTATTGTATCTTCTTTTTCTCCTCCCTGGCCCCCAGCGGGCGGGGCCGTGGCCCCCTCCGTCCCCCCTGGATCTTCCCCCAGGGCAGAGGAATGTTTTTTAAAAAAGGCTTCCGCCTCCGCAACTGTTTTAATCCTCACTCTTCCTCCTTCCCAGAACACCAGCATCCCTTCGGATGTCACCCACTTGAACCAAATCCCATGATCAAACAATGTTTTAGACAAGAAGGAAAATTTCCGTCTTGCATCTCGAATCTTTCTAGGAATCTGCTTCAAGATAGTGACCGTTTTTTGTTGGTAAATTAATGGACTTTCTCTCTGCAGTTTCGGGATTTCCTCTCTGGTTGACCTTCTAACAAATTTCACATGTATCTCTCTAGGCACTTCATTTATCCTAGCATATGCTGAGTTAATTCTGTAGGCTAGGTCAATGTCCCCCCTGATCTCATCCTTAGGTTTTTGTAAATAGTTTGCTAAAATTGTGCTCATAAGATCAGGGAGGCATTCACTAGATTCCTCAAGAACATTCTGAAATCTCAAAAAATATGTCATTCTTTCCATATCAATCCTAGACACATGCCCATCTGTTTCCCCAACCTCTTTAGTAACATTTTTAATCTCTCCCTTAACCCCCACCAACCCCCCTTCCAATTCTTCCATCTTCTGTGTGTTTTCCAGCACTTGCTTCCGAGTATCCAATAGCTCCTTCTTGAAATTGATGTTTTCAGCCCTCTGGGCCTGAATTTCTTTTACCAAAGTTTGTATAACAGTTTCAAGAGAAGCCATCCGTTGTTCTAAACTTGTCAGTGCTGCTTCTTGAGCCATCTTAACTGTTAGAGTCAATGCCACCAAAATGGCGTTTTTAGGGTGGGGTTGGTGAGACTAACCGGGAGCCAAAAGTTCAGATCAAGGTTGAAACGTTGTAAAATTCAGGAACCAAGAGAGAGACAATTTTCCAACTCAATAGTTATAATAACGAAGGTAATCCAGAAAGGAACCACAAATCCAACAAGAAAAAAAAATTCTTCATTAATATTCAGAGAGAGTCCCAATTGTAAAGAGACGCTGGGAATTTTCCATAGTTAAAATAGTCAGGCAGGGACAAAGAAAAGCCACTTTCCACCGCCCATCTCAGAGCCCAGAGGAGAGAGTAGAAAAAAAAAAAAAATTTAACCAGCCAGACCTAGAAACAATGTTGCAAGTAGCCGCATACCACTTTCCCTTGTTAAAGACAGTCCGGATTTAAGATTTCCGCTTTCTCTTCCAGAGAAGCCATTTTCAAGTGCCGCTTAAGTCCGAGGGGTTTTTTTTGGAAACAAACACCCCCCTCCCAGTCCGTTCAGCCTGGCTGGCAGCAAGGAAAAAAAAAGTCTTTTAAAACTCACTCTCCCTCGCAGCTGAAGCCTCGGCAAACCTTCCGATCTCTTCCGCTCAGCCCTCTACGTTGAAGTGAATGGTGCCGACAGCCGTTGGCGAAGGGAGAACCCCCCGCAGCATGTTCCTCCTCACCTAGGTCGCGGAGGGGATCGCTCTCCCCACCGCCGTGAGGAAGAACGTCTCCTCCGAGCCGACCGTACGGGAGACCTCTGGTAACCGGAGTGTCCCGCCCCCGTGGGGGGGCAGAAAAGGCAACAAAGCGGCGAGCGAGCCCCAGGCTCGCCCGTCGCCGCTGGAGCCGGAACCGGAAGCCAGAATGGAGGCTTTTGAACTATGGTGCTGGAGAAGACTCCTGCGAGTCCCTTGGACTGCAAGACGATCCAACTGGTCAGTCCCAGAAAAGATCAACCCTGACTGCTCCTTAGAAGGCCAGATCCTGAAGCTGAAACTTAAATACTTTGGCCATCTAATGAGAAGGAAGAACTCACTGGAGAAGAACCTAATGCTGGGTACGATGGAGGGCAAAAGAAGAAGGGGACGGCAGAGAATGAGGTGGCTGGATGGAGTCACTGAAGCAGTAGGCATGAGCTGTAATGGACTCCAGAGGATGGTAGAGAATAGGAAGGCCTGGAGGAATGTTGTCCATGGGGTTGTGATGAGTTGGACATGACTTTGCAACTAACAACAAGAAGAATGGAAGAATTCAGAATCTATGGAACAGGTTTTGCATGACTAACCAACTGCTGTGAGATTCCTGCCTTGCATTAATAGCTGTCTCTTCTGATATGGAAATAGGGACAGTTCTGGTGATCAATTCTTTTTTTTTTTTTTTGGTCCACTGGGATGTTCACCTGTATGAGGTACAGAAAGAATATGAAAATGATCTATATGGCTGTAAGAGTACAGAAATAAAACATGATTTAAGGGTTCACACATCTTAAAGTTGCTGAGGTTGTGAAACACTGGTATGGGAAGATCAGTGCTTCTTTTAAGTCACCATGCTTTATATTTTAGACTTACTTATATTGTATTAAGGCTGAATACTAGGCTACAGTTGCTTATGTAAGTCCCTGAAACTCCTAGTATCCGTACTAGAAAATAGCTATTTGGCAGCATCTAGAATTATATAGGCATCCACATCCTGTGTTAGATCTCAGCTAAGGATCACAATTCGGTTTGTAAAATAGCATTTTCATTCTCTTTTTTCTTTTTAAAAGTCTGTAGAGATTCTCAGTCATCCAGGGCGTGGTTGTCCCAAAGGTGCCTTTTCAAGAGGCAAATGAACTTGCTTTTTTTTCTTTGCTTTTGAAGATGTTTCACTTCTCACCCAAGAAGTTTCTTCAGCTCTGGCAGGTCAGTGTCAATCCTTCCATTCCCCACTGTCCTGTCACAGCTGAAAACATCGTCAAAAGAAAAAAAAATCAAGAAAGTCCAGTTGCCTCCTGAAAAAGCACCTTTGGTTTTCTTTAAAACTTCTACTCTTGTAAGAGTGTGTAGATTGATAAGGTGATAAGCAAGGGGTACAATGTGAACAGAGTAAATAATATATGGGTTGTTTGGAATTACTAGAGTGGTGTATAGTGGAAGTCAGGGGGGTGGGTTGGAATGGGAGGTGGGGGAGGGCTAGGGTGGAGGGGGGTAATATATTTGTATAATTAGGTTAGAAGATGGGGACAATGGGATATGGTTACTTTACGAGAAACTTATATTATGATGGGTGGGAGGAGGGGGGTACAGTATCTGATGTATTTGATTTATATTATATGTATATCTGATGTATTTGATTTATATTATATGTATGGGGGGGGGAAAGGGGGAAACTTTGTTTGTATAAAACTTTTTCAATTAAAAAAGAAAGGCAAAAAAAAAAAAACTTCTACTCTCTTCTCAGAATGGGAGAATTCCCCAAAGATGACAAATAGACTTCATGCAGATGTCTATGCCTCTCTCATAGGACTGTTTATGGGGGTCAATTGGAGCAAGACAGAGGCAATTGATAATCCCTCTATTGCCTTCCAGAAGTTTCCATAAATCTCAAACAGTAAGGCAAGATATTGTACAGTTAGTTCAGGGGTGGGCTTCAAAACTTTTAGCAACAGGTTCTCTGTCCAGGCGCTGGGTGGGCGTTGCCATGGTGGGTGTGGCCTAGTTGGCCTCCTGCACCATGACTGGGGGGTTGTTTTTGCCCTCCCCAGACTCCAGGTGCTTTTGCCGAGCCTCCGGAAGGGCAAAAATGGCGTCCCCCGAGCTCCATAAGCCCTCCAAAGGCCTGAAACCAACCCACTTCTGGCCTTCTGGAACCTCCAGGAGGCCCATTTTCACCCTCCTTGAGCCTCCATGTAGTTCCTGTACTTTCCTGGAATTCCAAATGGGCTGCGTGGGGACTCCTAGGAGGGTTGGGGTGGGAGGAGCGAGGTGGGAGGTAAAGGGCCACCCAGTGGTGGGATTTACGGGTTCTCCGAACTGCGCAGATTCTTAGCTAGAGGTTCTCCCAAACCTATGCAAACCCGCAGCAGCCCACCCTTGAGTTAATTCAGATATCTAGATGATCTTAGGATGCCTCTTCATTTTAAAGGACATTTGGGTGATAGGTACCAGTTTTCCTGCCTGCCAGTTTTTACCTAGACCCAGTTCAAAATGTTGAGTATCCCCTTGTATAATTAGTTTTGGAATAGCTAAATACCTGGGGGGTTTTCCCCCCTTGTATAATAGATTGTATCCATCATCACTAATTAGCAGACAATCTCTAATATGTCCAGGTATATGCAGGCAAATTCGTTAGAGTGTACTAATCTTTATTCGGACAAGTGCAATGTCCATCCCATAAAAGTATATTTGGATAGTTTTATGTCCATCCCATACAAGTATATTCGGATAGTTTTTTTTTTTTTATTAGAAGATTTTATAAAGATTACAAACAGTTTCTCCCCCCCTCCCCCCAACCTCTTCCTCCCTCCCCCCTCCCCAGACTTCCCAGAACACTTTTAACTGTTCACAGTATTTTTCATTTGGTTTAGTTTTATACATACAATGTTAGCTACTTAGGATTCTGCCTGGAAGTTAAAAAAAGTTCAGAATTACTAAGAAGATAAATAAAATATAAAGAAAAGGAGTAGGTTTTAAGACCTTTGTTCCAGTTGTGAATTCCCTTAGTGTTTCCATAGAATAATGTTCTTTAGATGTGGATATATGTGAATTTTAAGACCTTTCTTTCCTTATTCTGTTTATCTAATCTACCAGTACTTTTGTTAGTGTGTAGATAAAAATGAAATAAATCCCATGAATAAATCTTCCTTACACCTTAACTTTCCCTACAGGCATAAAAGAATGTGTTTTGCTCATGGATCTCCTGTTTGCCCTCATATTCTAAATTAAAAACATCTCTACCTTACAAAAAATGCATTAAAGAATAAAATCTAAAGAATTTAAATGGGCAGATCGAGCAGACATTTGTATTGTAACTTAATCAAAGACCTGGGTTGCATTAAAAGAATCTTTATTTATTTATTTGAATTTCTTGGCTGTCCATTTCCAATTTATTTCAGAAAATTGATATGGCCGTCCAACTCAGTCTCTGTGACGCCAGGCAGCTTATATGAGCAAATCTCATATAAGATGCAAAAAAAAAAAAACCCCTGACACACACACACACACACAGCCTGGAGACAACAATCAGTCTGTCAAATAAGCCAGTTGATGGGCTCCATCCCACTTTGGGTTCCCCAGCCCATTGGCAAAACCGAAATCTCCAGGGTCTTGTGAAAGAGTGTCAAAGAGGGGCATAAATGAAGTCATTTGTCAGACTGCTGAAGGGGGCTGTCTGTCAGGCTTGGAAGCCATCTTTTACAGTGGGCCTCAAGCCTGCCACATATTCAAACATATTCAACTGTGGGAAATTGAGGGCAAAAGAAGAAGGGGGCAACAGAAAATGAGGTGGCTGAATGGAGTCACTGAAGCAGTTTATACGGACTCCAGAGGATGGTAGAGGACAGGATTGGAGGAACATTGTCCATGGGGTCGCGATGGGTCAGACACAACTTTGCAACTAACAATTGGTCATTCCATTTTTATTTCCATCTGTTTCAAGAATGGATGAACATCTGGGCAGATGATAAATTTTTAAGAACCATACAATCAATTGAATAAAGCAATAACCAAAGATAAACATGCTATGGCAACTGAGGAAGACAGCAACCAATTCTGTTATTTCAACTAATCTCTCACCTCACCAGACCCTATATCCAAATCTTCTTCAGTTTTAAATTATGCCAGGGATAGATAATTTATCACCTTTTATTATTTTGGAAGGAGGATTGAGAATAAAACCTACAAGTTAGCATAAACGTGGATGGTTTGCCAGGTTCCAATAGTTGAAGTGAATTAAGGAATACATTCCTTTTCTTGATAGGTTAAGTTTAAGATTAAGATTTATTGCATTTATATACCGCCCTATCTCCCTTTCAGGACTCAGGGCGGTGTAGAGCCAACAGTAAAAATGAGTAAAGTTGACAAAGGTCACTCTTTCGAAAATAGCAAAGTCCACATTTTGGATAGAGAGGACTGACGGTTTGAAAGAGGGGTCAAAGAGGCCATCTATGTCAAAATTGAACAGCCCTTATCTTAGCAGAGGGAGAGGAAAAAGACAATCTCCAGTCTACAACACAGTCCTTTCAACTGTTCCAAGAAGGGTCCATGCCCATTTGCACCACTCAGGTGACCCTGAGGACGCAGAAAAACCTCCAAGTGGCCTCAACAACTCTCTAAAAGAATACAAATGACCAGCTGTCTGCAAGGAGTATAAATCTTTCCATTCCACACTGTGTTGAAAAAGTTTTTTTGGATGAGAAGTGAAATGTCTTCAAAGAAAAACAAGGAAGTCTTGAAAAAGCACCTATGGGACAACTAAGATTGAGAATCTCCATAGACATTTTCTTGATATAAAATGTGTGTTTCCAAGTTCAGAAATGTGCAGATCATCTCCTATAGCAGGGGTCTCCAACCTTTGCAACTTTAAGTCTGAAGGACTTCAGCTCCCAGAATTCTCCAGCCAGCTTTGCTTCTGGGAGCTGAAGTCCTTCAGACTTAAAGTGGCAAAGGTTGGAGACCCCTGCCCTATAGAACATTTTGCCATTAAAAAAAAGACAACTGAAACAATAATTAAAAATGCACAGGGTATAACTAATGAAACACAGACAGGTGTTTAAAGCATTAAAATATTATCATAATAACTACAAAGACCTAGGAGAATTAAAATAGTTTTTTTGCCAGATGTTGACAGGATAGGGAAGTGTGTGTGTGTGGGGGTAGCTATACCTGGGGAGGGCATCCCAAGTTCAGACAGCCACTACACTTTAATATGAGAGGACATTTGCAGTGAGGTTATTCAAAATGGAGCTGAGAGAATAAAAAAGCAGGCATGTCCTTCTGTTTTTGCAGTTCCAAGTCATTTTAGATGCATACCACAATTTCAAAAAAACAACAACTCAAAAGTGGAAATGGACATGGAAGCCAGTAAAGATAAACTAAAACTGGAGTTTTAAAGCTCAATTGTCATCCCAGTAAAGGAGATTGTAAAGGATATGGCAAATCTAGACAGCATACTAAAAAGCAGAGACATTACCCTGCCAACAAAAGTGTGTATATTCAAGGCTATGGTTTCCTCAGTTGCAAATGGATGGCTGTGAAAGTTGGACCATAACAAAGACTGAGCACCAAAGAATGGAGGCCTTTGAACGCTGGTGCTGGAGAAGACTCCTGCATTGAGTCCCTTGGACTGCAAGGCGATCAAACCGGTCAGTCCTAGAGGAGATCAACCCTGACTGCTCTTTAGAAGGCCAGATCCCGAAGAGGAAACTCAAAAGACTTTGGCCACCTAATGAGAAGGAAGGACTCCCTGGAAAAGAATCCGATGCTGGGAGAGATTAAGAACAAAAGAAGATGATGATGACAGAGGGTGAGGTGGCTGGATGGAGTCATTGAAGCAGCTGGCGTGAGCTTAAATGGACTCTGGGGGATGGTAGAAGACAGGAAGACCTGGAGGAACATAGTCCACGGGGTTGCAATGGGTCGGACACAACTTCACAACTAACAACAACAAAGGAGATGATTTGTAGCTCAGGGACCTAGCTATCTGCGGGATCGCATTCTGCCTCATACATCCCTGCGACCGATTCGCTCCCACAGAGAGGGACTTCTCCGGGTGCCGTCCACTAGGCTGTGCCAGTGGGTGACACCCAGGGGAAGGGCCTTCTCTGTGGCGGGCCCGACCCTCTGGAACGACCTTCCCCCCGAAATCAGAACGACCACTGACCTTCGCTCCATCTGACAGCTTTTAAAAACTCATTTCTTCCGTTTGGCTGGCCTAGGGTAATTTTAATTAGTTATAGTGTTAAGGGGTTTTAGGGACAGTTTTTAGTTTTTATAGATGTTTTTAGCGCAGGATATGTTTAATTGTGATTTTAAATTTTGTACTCTGTTTGTGTTTATTGTTTTTTAATTCTCCTGTGCCCCGCCTCGAGTCCCTCTGGGGAGAGAGAGCGGGCTATAAATAAAAATTTATTATTATTATTGTTATTATAGGGTTGAAAGGAGGGGTCCTTAGAGCTCTCTGCACTTGGTTGTTTTCTTGTAGACTTTTCATTACCCAAATTAGGTAACAACCTCAGGGCTGGTGAGGTTACTTAGCACAGTCCTGATGACATTACCTAGTTTGGGTAATGAAAGGTCTGCAAGAAAACAACCAAGCTCAGAGAGCATCAAGGATTCCTTAATTCTAGTCGGTACTCTTTCTCCCCTATTTTTGCATGAAATGTTTCTGTGCCATCTTCAAGGACAAGAAGAAAACTTCTTTACTGTTTATTTAGCAGTAGATGAAAGGCTTGGTATCATTTCATCTTAAACTGAAATATTTTAAACTGCATTCTCTTGAGACTGGCTGTTGAAAAAGCATGCATTCGCCTCACTACGCTAAGGATCTGTCCAATTTCTCTGCCCACCTTTCAGATAACATGCATTATGGATGTCTCCTAATCACTGTCTACTGATCACTGATCTTATAGTTTCCATCAGTGCATGCCCAAGAAGGAAGTCTATGTACCCACCCGAGAGATGGTTTATTTAAGATTATGGGCAATCTGTCTACTCTTTTCTGGTGATCACCTGGTTAGATTTGGGGTGATATTGAATAAATGTCAACACCAACTTTTGCTCTTCACTAAGAGACTTAAAAAGGCACCTAGATAGGCTATACCTAGGATTGGGCTGCTACAGGTTCACCCAGAAGTTCAGGAGAACTTCCAAATCCCACCCTTGACTGACCCCTCCCTTCCCACCGCACCCCTTCCAGGAGTCTTCATGCGGCCTGTTTTGGGTGCAAGGTAAGTGTGGAGGCTCGAGGAGGGGAAAAATCGGCCTCCTGGAAGTTCCAGAAGGCTGGAAACAGACCATTTTCTGGCATCTGGAAGGCCTCTGGACCCCAGGGGAGGCCATTTTTGCCCTCCCACGGACTAAAGGAAAGCCTCTGGAGTCTGGGGAAGGTGAAAATGTCCCGTCCCCCCTCCGCCATAGTGCAGGAGGCTGACTAGGCCACACCCATGATGGCCACACCCACCCAGCAACTGGGCAAAGAACCCGTTGCTGAAATTTTTGAAGCCCATCACAATAAATAATGGAGGTGCCAGCAACACAACCCACGAACTTTGGAAATCATGAAATGTCTTCAAAAGTTGTAGGTAAGGGCTTTGGTTCGTTTTGTTCATTGATTTGCCATTGGTGCTTTATAACCACAGCAGACAAGGCTGCAAGGGTTATATATATAATTGTTTTCACAACTTCCTGTTAGGGCCCCATTAAGGGAGAAGACATACTGTTTCCTTCTCTGCCTTTCGGCTCATCACCAGAGACCATCTAGACAGAGAACCATGAGTTCCGTTGTGTAAATTTTTTTAGATATGTGTGTTAGTTTTTTTAGATATGTGTGTTAGTTTTGCCCCTTACATCCCTCAAACCAATACGCTCCCACAGAGAGGGCCTCCTCAGGGTGCCGTCGGCTGGACAGTGCCGATTGGCGACACCCAGGGGTGCCTTCTCTGTGGCGGGCCCAGCCCTTTGGAACGACCTACCCCCTGAACTTCGTACCATCTCCGACCTCCGCCTCTTCCGCAAGTGTCTAAAGACACATCTGTTCCATCTAGCCGGCCTAGCGTAACCTCCATTACTGACTTTTAGATAGTTTTAAATTTTGGGATTTTAATTTGGTTTTTACCGCAGGATTTTATTAGAATAAGTTTTTAAAAATTTTATATGTTTTGTATGTATTTTTAGTATTCCTGTGCACCGCCCTGAGTCCGTTTGGAGAAGGGCGGGGTATAAATGTAATTAAAAACAATTAAAAAAAATTTATGAGCTGATCAATAAATTTAAATTTGAGAGACCAAGATAGATCTATTTCGAGCTTATTAGCTCTCATCAGTTGGCCATACCCTTTACTGGAATTACAACCCCGGTTCGAATTTCAGTAAAGGGTATGGCCAACTGATGAGAGCTAATAAGCTAGAAATAGATCTATCTTGATCTCTCAAATTTAAATTTATTGATCAGCTCATAAAAACTAACACAGACACACACACATATATATAGCATGGTTGAAGATATTGGATCTGTAAGAACCCTTCAAATAAATCTTCACAGGGCTCTCTATATAAACAAATATGGCCTATGAGCACAAGGAATGTAACTATCTCTTCTCCCAGCAAATATTCTGACAGTTTTCTTGCTCACCGGCCTAGTCAAAGTCTCTTGGGTAATGTTCTCCTCTATGGAACTGAATTGATCACAGAATAAGGGAGCAAATGTCAGTCTGAATGACCTCTAATCCAGCTGGTTGTTTTAACATGGAATTCTCAATAGCCGTTCTTGCCTGTATTGCTTTATAAGATGGAGCTAGCCAGGTTGAAATGCTTCTACTATAAGAAATACCTTCCACAGGACAAAATCATGCAATATTGATGTAGTCCCTAGGAATGTGATGGCGAACCTATGGCATGTGTGGACACACATGTTGGTGCAAGCTGCTCTTCTGGGTTCTGTCCTGCACATGTGTGCCAGCCAGCTACTCTCTTCCAGGTTCCGGCGTGTGTACACACACACATGCACGCTCCAGTTTCAGCACTCAGTGCCGAAAAGATTAACCATTACTGTCCTTGGAGATAATCTTCTGCTATTTTTTTCCTCCCACTTAATAGCAATCAGGGAAAGCTCTGAATTTGACTGGGAGGGGGAAGACTTAATCCTCCCTATATAGGATTTTTAAAATCCACATCATATGAGTTCGCCCAATATTTGGCATGAATACTATGGATACTAGTATTAGTTTCCACAGGGAGTTGGACAATGAAATGATCATGGAGAGAAAGAAACTTTATGTATTCAGATTTCTTTCTTTTATTTAAAAAAAAAAGATCCCTTCCTTGTTCCCTTGCTGTCCTGCTTCAAATTTCAACTCAAACACACTCAAACAAGTTTGCTATGGAGATTAGCAGTTTACTCAAGTTTGAGGAGATACCAGCAGAAAAGGAACGTAAACCAAAACAGACCCTCTGAAACAGGAAACCTGCTTGAGTGGTTCTGCTTTCAAGAGGAGCACGTAGAAGAATAGTCAAAATCCAATCCAAAATTCAGAGATCCAGGTCAGAGTTGTCAGCCAGTCTAGACATAGAGTTTCATCAGTAGAATCCACAAGAATATCACTCATGAGCTAGAGATCAAATAATTGTTCCCAATGAAAGGACATGAGTCAAGGCTGCCTCTTAAATCAGGTTGCAGCTTGCTGTCTTTAATCAAGACGTTTAACCCCTTGCTTGGCAAGGAACCTTAAAGAACATTTTTGCTTTGCTTCCCTCTTGTATTCACTGGGTAAAGGGGCTCCGAGACCTGGCATAATCATCTAGCTGTTCAGGTGGTACCTTTGTTTGATCAGTCTCTGGTGGCTTTGCATCTCTTGAGACTGACTTTCCATAGGTTCATCTGGCACAGCTTCATCAGAGCAGCATTTGAATGCTGGGCCAAGACACTTACAGTATATTTCTTCTCTCGATATTTTTCCTCTTTTTTCTACTTAGTGTTCATTATTCACCCATGGTAATTACAAATCTCTCCTCTTCTGCTTTCATTTGAACTCTCTGTTGAATTTATTGCACGTGCTATAACTACTTGGGATGCTACGACCATAACTGAGCCCAAAATGTTTGTTGGTTAAGTGAAACATTTGTTAAGTGAGTTTGGCCTCATCTTACGATCTTTCTTGCAGAAGTTGTTAAGGGAATCACTGCAGTTGATAAATTAGTAACAGTTGTTAAGTGAATCTGGTTTCTCCATTGACTTTGCTTGTGAGAAGGTTGTAAAAGATGATGACATGACTTTGGGACACAGCCATGGTCATACATATGAACCAGTTGCCAAGCATTTGAATATTAATCATATGACCATGGGTAGGGGTGGGTTCTAGCCAGCATTTCTGCTGGTTTGCTTGTGCGCATGCATGCACAGTTCAATGGAAATTGTTCCATGCATGCGCAGAACTCCAAAAAAAGATGGTGGTGACCAGGGAACCAGTTTGGGGGTGTGGCCAACCTGGGTTGCTGCCGGTTCTGCAACCAGGGTCAGCATGCCATTACCGGTTCGCCCAAACCAGTCCAAACCGGTAGGAACCCACCTCTGACCATGGGGACACTTCAAAGGTCGTAACTGTGAAGTCATAAGTCACATTTTTCAATGCTGTTGCAACTTTGAATGGTCACTAAACAAACTGTTGTAAGTCAGGGACTATCTGTACTTCTATTTTGGAGCAGATGTAAATAATTTATTGATTTTTTTTATTTTATTAAATTTATACCCCGCCCTTCTCCTTGTTAGGACCCAGGGTGGCGCACAGGGATGTTAAAATACATACAAAATATATAAAATATATAAAATTTAAAATACTTATTCTAATAAATAAACCCTGAGTTAAAAACCGAATTAAAAACCGAAATAAGTTTGCATCCTTCTGGATATATCAGTGATTTTTCAAAGATCTCCAAAAATAGGTACAAAGGAAACTGCTGTAGTTGGGATGATACAAACCCATTGATCTAAGCCAGCTTTCCTGACCCTCTTCTCATAAATCCCGACTGATTTCACTTTAGACAAGAAACAATGACCATGCATACATCCTCGGTTAACCATCATAACTGCAACCCGGCGCTCTATTGCTAAGTGGCATGATTGTAAAATGACAACAACAAAAACCACATGATCACAGAGACTGAAAAGGTTTCCTAAGGGAACATTTGTAGGCGATTGCATTTCTTTTGAATTCTTAAGCACTGGCTCCTTCAACAGCCTTCATATTTTTATTGGCTAATTGCTTGTGACACATGTCGCCTCAACTATGAAACCAATACAGTATGGCCTCCGCAGCTCTCGATTGAGACGGATGGTGGCAGTAACAGGATTCCTTCAAGACTCAAGCCCTGATCACTGTTATTTTTGCCAATTGATTTTCCAGCGAATGGTGTCAGTTAATTACTGAGCCCAGCTCAGTGCCCAAATGAAAGCACCCATTATGGCTGTATTTCCAATTGATTTTTCCTCGCAAACATGAACAGCAATTTGCCTGTCCAGTGAAGGAGAGCCGTGAAATAATATATATTTTTCAAAGCAATCTTGATGAAAATTCCCAATGGCTGCCTGAAAGAACGCGGATGTGAGCTTCTTTTGAAAATGCAGCTTGTGAAACTCAGCGTCAGGTAGAAGCACAATGGAATTTTATTCCGAAGGAAACAGAAATCAAATCTTGAAGCTTTTCCCATTGGAGTGGAAAACAAACATCCAAGGAGCCTACATGAAAACACATTGGCTTTGATAAGATGGGTTTTTTTAAATTCTTCATGGGCTCTTCAGCAAGGGTAAGTTGTAGCTGTGTCCTGTTTGAATTGAAATTAGAAAGAAGTTAAAGGTTTCTCCTCATGGAAGACAAGCATTCTGATACGTCTAGCAAACTCTTTCTGAAAGATTCAACTAGGCCTTTTAGACATCATCATGTTCCATGTCGAGACCTTTTAGTATAATCCTTAGTTCCATTTTAACATTTGATGGGTATACAGTATGGGGATGATTTTGGTTGTGGTTGATAGACTTCTACCTGCTATAGGGATATTTATATTTGGTTTTTCTAAAACATGTGCTGTTTAATTATTCAATTTATGTATGTATGTAAAGTGAAAGCCTCAAGTTGCCTCTTTAGCCTGTATTTCATGCCACATTCTTAAAGGATCTAGAACACATGAAGAACGGTTGCAGGAACTGGGTATGTCTAGTTTAATGAAAAGAAGGACTAGGGGAGACATGATAGCAGTTTTCCGATCTCTCAGGGGTTGCCACAAAGAAGAGGGAGTCAAACTATTCTCCAAGGCACCTGAGGGCAGGACAAGAAGCAATAGGTGGAAACTAATCAAGGAGAGAAGCAACCTAGAACTGAGGAGAAATTTCCTGACAGTGAGAACAATGAATCAGTGGAACAGCTTGCCTCCAGAAGTTGTGAATGCCCCAAAACTGCAAGTCTTTAAGAGTTGGGTAGCCATTGTCTGAAACGGTATAGGGCTTCCTGCCCAGGCCTAGGCAGGGGGTTGGACTAGAAGACCTCCAAGGTCCCTTCCAACTCTCCTATTGTATTGTATTGTAAGATGAGAATATCTGGCTGACATTATCGGGGCTCAGAAGCTAAGCAAAGATGGGCCTGGTTTATCCATGGTTGAATGACTATCATGGAATTCCAGTCCTGCAGAATAGATTTTATTCTGTTTGAGTGGCATTTCTGTCCAGGAGTTTAATGAGTCTGAATTTCTATTGTATCTGCACTGCGTCGTTCATGATTGGCTGTGGCCCTAATCTCTTCTCCATGCTGTGTTGTTCACCAAATTATATCTGTTCATCCATCTTGAGGGAAGTTTCCTCACTCATGGGGCAAATGAAATGAGAGAGTCATTAATATAGGTTTCTGTGGAGTAAATGGTTAACTTCTTCGGCCAACATGTTTGTACATAGTCAGCAATGTCTGTTGGAGACAAGGACTTGGTTTGGCTCCTGATCTTGAAAAAGAGAATAGCCTGGAAGAAAATGATAGCAGGTCACTTCCATTGTGTTGTGGGGAAAAAAACACTGTATGGGTGAATCTGTCTAGTGCAGGGATATCCAAACTTGGGAACTTTAAGACTTGTGGACGTCTACTCCCAGAATTCCCCAGCCAGCATAGCTGGCTGGGGAATTCTGGGAGTTGAAGTCCACAAGTCTTAAAGTTCCCAAGTTTGGACATCCCTGGTCTAGTGACTCCAGATCCAGTCAGGACTGTCAAATAAGTAATTATCTGAGTTATTTTTCCTAAGCGTGAAAATTAAAAAAAAGAGGGTAGAGTGATTCTCTTCTGAATAGTAAGTGTAGTTGATGTATTATTATTGTTAAAACGTAATTTTCTCCTCATGAAAATGTAACAGTAGTGTGCATTGAGGAAGCATCCTTGTTTATAAACCTCTAGATATAACAAGTTACCAAATTCTCTCTGTGCTGGCAATCCAGACTTTACAATTATGCTATCAGTCTTTTCTTTTTGATTTTGTTTTACTTTCAGTTGGACGAACAATTTAGGAATAAGCAATTGCTGATATAAATATATTTAAATCCCGGAAATCTACTGAATTCTTTGGAAACTGGAAACTTAGAGAAGATTAGGATGAGTCAAAATTAAATTCCACCAAGTTTTCTTCCGACATTTAATATATCGTGCCAGCTACACATGTATAACATGTGGAAAATATTCATTTAATAGAAAAATCAGTTCTATGAATGATGCTAAAATGCACTAGATGTTATTTTGAGCAATAGTGAAGCCGCCCGGTATAAAATGAATGTAAATGAAGGTCATGTCCTAAGATCTGACCAGAGGAAGGATTCACTTACCTTCGCTACTGGTTCACAAGTGTGATTGCACGTGCCGTGTCTGTGCATGCACACCACCTTCTGCGCATGCACCGTGCTCACACATTACAGCGGGGCGGGTGGGTGGAGCCTCCCACAGCTGCCACTACCAGTTTGCTTGAACTGAAGCGAACTGGCTGAATAACCACCTCTGGATCTGACATATAGTTTGACAACAAGACAAGTTAGGAACAAAGAAAAATATTGTCCCAAATTTGCCAGGTGAATTTTTTGGCTGGAGATGGACTTGAATTTAAACCTGGGGCTACCCAATCTTTGCCCAACACTTTAACCATAACACCACATCATTTCTACCACAACATACCTAGTGAAACAGATCCAGTTAAGATAAAACTGACTCAGATATCAGAAATTAGCCACCTTGCCAAATAGCCATTTTGCCTTCCTTTACTGGATGCCCTTATGTTTTGTTAACTTTATCTTGGACAAGACAGTTTAACACAGGGTTAAAGCATTGCTTGGGGTTAAAATAGTCCCTTGCCTGATCTAATGCTAGCTGGGTCTTCATCAGAGGTGGAATTCAGCAAGTACTGACCAGTTCTGGAGAACCAGCAGTGGAAATTTTCAGTAGTTCGGAGAACTGGTAAATAGCACCTCGGACTGGCTCCACCCCCATCTAGCCTCCTGAGTCCCAGCTGATCGAGAGGGGATGGGGATTTTGCAGTATCCTTCCCCTGCCATGCACACCAAGCCACGGCCACCAAGCCATGCCACACCCACAGAACTGGTAGTAAAAAAATTACATTCCACCACTGGCTCTTCATGTTTATGTGATGAATTTAAGCCTGGCCTTGAAGCTAATCAAACATCCTCAATGAACTCAATGATCATCTCTGTATTTTCCAAAGTCTTCAGAGTTTTAGTATAGAAAAAACAAAAGTGCATTTTTGTTACTATGATGGCTCATTTTTATTATTATAAATAATATTAAATACTCATGAGTTATTGTTACTTTTTAAAATAAATGTAAAAGCAATTTAATAAGACATATTTGACCATAATCTGGTGCAATCTGTTTCTGTTTGCATGCAATATTAGATTTATAACATGGGTCACTTTTTTGTATAATACCAACATTTTTAGCTCTGTGCTCCTTCGCATCACTGTATAAGAACATTAAGGAAAACAAGCCTTCTGATGTTATTTAGGGAAAACAGCAGAAATATATATATATGTGTGTGTGTGTGTGTGTGTGTGTGTGTGTTAAATTTCTTTAAGGGATGATTAATAATAATTAATTAAGAGACCAGGATGGATCCATTTCGGGCTCCTTAGCCCTCGTCAGCTGGCCATACTTCCCTACAGGGATTTGAACTGGTGCTCTCCAGCATTCGAAGCAGGCTTCTCTATGCCTTGAGCTAACCAGTTTCCCTGATTACATCATCCTTTCTACAGGACTTTATTGATGAAGTGGATATATTGTTACAGCTTCCTGTTAGGCCTATTTAAGGGAGGAGACAAACTTGTCATCCTTCTCTGTCCTTCGACTCAACCTAGAGACCATCCAGACAGAGACCTATTAAATTGCTGCTGTCTTTTTAGATATGTGTTAAATTTCTTTAAGGGATGATTAATAATAATTAATTAAGAGACCAGGATGGATCCATTTCGGGCTCCTTAGCCCTCGTCAGCTGGCCATACTTCCCTACAGGGATTTGAACTGGTGCTCTCCAGCATTCGAAGCAGGCTTCTCTATGCCTTGAGCTAACCAGTTTCCCTGATTACATCATCCTTTCTACAGGACTTTATTGATGAAGTGGATATATTGTTACAGCTTCCTGTTAGGCCTATTTAAGGGAGGAGACAAACTTGTCATCCTTCTCTGTCCTTCGACTCAACCTAGAGACCATCCAGACAGAGACCTATTAAATTGCTGCTGTCTTTTTAGATATGTGTTAAATTTCTTTAAGGGATGATTAATAATAATTAATTAAGAGACCAGGATGGATCCATTTCGGGCTCCTTAGCCCTCGTCAGCTGGCCATACTTCCCTACAGGGATTTGAACTGGTGCTCTCCAGCATTCGAAGCAGGCTTCTCTATGCCTTGAGCTAACCAGTTTCCCTGATTACATCATCCTTTCTACAGGACTTTATTGATGAAGTGGATATATTGTTACAGCTTCCTGTTAGGCCTATTTAAGGGAGGAGACCTATTAAATTGCATATATATATATATATATATATATATATATGAAGTGGATATATTGTTACAGCTTCCTGTTAGGCCTATTCAAGGGAGGAGACAAACTTGTCATCCTTCTCTGTCCTTCGACTCAACCTAGAGACCATCTAGGTATGTATGGAAAGTATGGCCAGCTGACGAGGGCTAAGGAGCCCGAAATGGATCCATCCTGGTCTCTTAATTAATTATTATTAATCATAAGCCGGTTGGGGAAAGGCGGAAGGTGGTGGCTGTGAGAGAGCCATGTGGTGGTAGCGGAGAGGCGGCTGCTGGAGGCCAGGCTGACGGCGGTGGGAGCGCCGAGAGGCCTTTGGGCGAAGGCGGTGACGCGGGGATTGCGGCGGTGAGAGCGCCAAGGTGGATGTGGACGGCCGCTGACCACTGTAATTTCATTTTCCCCCATGGTCACTCTCCCAAGTCTGGGAGAATTACACCACCAAGGCCTTAATAGGCCCGGAAGAACTGACTGACTGTCTTAAAGAAGAACATGTGACAGCAACCAGTTATGGTCACCCCAATGGTCATCATTGCGAACTATCTAATTTAATTTAATTACATCTATTTACCAATTAATTTATTGGTTTACCCATCCTGCACTTTATTTCACCTGATTTCATCCTACCATCTAATGAATTGACTTGTGTGAATTGTTTTTAACCAACTGCCAACGACTTTTAACATCTGTGCTTTTTAACATCTGTATTGTTCCCATACCCACCCGAGTTTTATATATATAATTATTGAATTTTAATTATCTATTTAAAAATATTTAAAATGTATTCCAGAGCAAGCCTGCTATCGCTGCGAGAGTCCCCGCTCTCGCAGGTATGGCCCCTTGATTTATCTAGGGCACATCTCGATGATGGTATTGTAAATCCGAAGAGATGGGTGAAGCGCGGCCTTAGGGGATTTTTAGTTTTTAACTTATTTAAATTATCTTTTTTAGGGGGTTCAAGGGAGGGGGGTAGATATAGACAGATGGAGATGGAAACAGCAATTAGTAGTAAGGGCCAGGATAGCAGTCGACGGCGGGAAGCGGAAGGCGAAAGGCAGGGGGATACCCGAGTCGTTCCTCAGGAGGGCATACCAATTCAGAGGGTCGTGGGGAGGGGCAGGACCGAGGGGAGACAATTTTCATCCTCCCGGTTGGTGGCACGCAGCAGTTGGTTACAAACGGTCGGGTGCCACAACCCTCGCAGGCTAGGTGGCCAGGGAATACAGAGCCAGGGTCTGCGGCTGATGTTTTGCAACGCCAGGTCCGTTGTCAACAAAGCCCCCCTCATTAGTGACCTTGTGTCAGAGGGGGAGCCGGACCTGGTAGGAATTGCGGAGACCTGGTTGGGCCACGAGGGAGGTCATCCCCTCGTTGAAATGTGCCCACCAGGTTACCGCGCATTTCATCAGCCGCGGGCCCTAGGCAGGGGTGGTGGGGTAGCGGTCATTATCAAGGAAGGCCTGGAGCCGAGAGAGACCATTGTGCCGCAGACCTCCGGCTGTGAGTCCCTCTGCATGAAGTGGGGCCTAGGGAGGCAGTTGGGCTTGCTGGTTGTATACCTGGCTCCCCGCTATGTAGCAGCAGCCCTGCCCGAGCTCCTGGAGGTGATCGCTACGGTGGCAGTGGAGACCCCCAGACTTATAGTTATGGGGGACTTTAACCTGCCATCGTTGGGCGAATCATCCGTGGTAGCTCGGGAGTTCATGGCTTCCATGACGGCCATGGACCTGACCCAAGTAATTCAAGGCCCCACCCATGAGGGTGGACATACGCCGGACCTCATCTTCGTCTCGGGCCAATGGAAGAGTGATCTGGGTACAGGGGACATAGACATCATACCCTTGTCATGGTCAGACCACTCACTTCTCCGGCTCGACTTTCCGACCGCTGCTCCCCTCCGCGGGGAGGCGGAACCAGAGTTACCAATCTGGTACCGCCCCAGGCGCTTGATGGACCCGGATGGGTTCCAGACAGCGCTTGGGCCATTTCCTGTATCCCTGACCCGCGCCCCGATGGAGGACCTCACGGCCGCATGGAATAGTGCGGCCGTGGGAGCCTTGGATCGGGTCGCGCCCTTGCGGCCTCTCTCGCGGCGGCGAACCACCCTGGCTCCTTGGTTTACTGAGGGGCTGCGGGTGATGAAACGCCGCAAGAGATGCCTAGAGAGAAGATGGAGGGCTAGCCGCTCTGAATCTGACCGGACACAGGTAAGAGCCCATTTACGGACTTACATTGTGGCGCTGAGGGTGGCCAAACGTCATCATTGTGCCACCCTCATAGCATCCGCAGAAAACCGCCCTGCCGCCCTGTTTAGGGTGACCCGTTCCCTCCTTCAACAGAGGGAGCGGGAAGCCCCGTTACAGGGTAGGGCAGAGGAATTTGTGATTTTTCTGCAGGAGAAAACCGCCCAGATACAGAGTGAGCTAGCCCCCATTCATGGCCCAGTGGGATGCCACGAGGGAGATCTTGTTTGGGAGGAGTTTGACCCCGTTACTTCCGAGGATATGGACAGGTTACGTGGGCGACTGCGAGCCACCACATGTTCATTGGACCCGTGCCCCTCCTGGCTTGTACTGGCATCCTGGGAGGTGACACGAGGCTGGCTCCAAGAGGTTATCAACGCATCCTTGAGTGAGGGTTCCTTGCCTGCCTCCCTAAAAGAGGCTATGGTGAGGCCCCTCCTCAAGAAGCCCTCTTTGGACCCAGCTCTTTTGAACAACTACCGTCCAGTCTCCAACCTTCCCTTCTTGGCGAAGATTGTTGAGAGTGTGGTGGCACAACAGTTTCCCCGTCACCTGGAGGAAGTTGACTATCTAGATCCGCGCCAGTCCGGCTTTCGGCCCGGGCATAGCACCGAGACGGCATTGGTCGCGTTGGTAGATGATCTCTGGAGGGCCAGAGATGGGGGATGTTCCTCCATCCTGGTCCTATTAGACCTCTCAGCGGCTTTCGATACCATCGACCACGGTATCCTATTGCATCGGCTGGGGGGGTTGGGGGTGGGAGGCACCGTTTTGCGGTGGTTCTCCTCCTACCTCTCTGGCCGATCGCAATTTGTGCGGGCAGGAGAGCAGAGGTCGACCCCGAGACCCCTCACATGCGGGGTGCCTCAGGGGTCGGTCCTCTCGCCTCTCCTGTTTAATGCATATATGAAGCCGCTGGGTGAGATCATCCGTGGTTTTGGGGTAGAGTACCATCTGTACGCTGATGACACCCAGCTGTACATATCTACCCCAACCACCCCAACGATGCCGTAGCGGTAATGTGCCAGTGCCTGGAAGCCGTGCGGATCTGGATGGGAAGTAACGGACTTAGGCTCAACCCGACCAAGACCGAGTGGCTGTGGTTTCCGGCTGCCCGATTCAACCAGCTTTCTCCAACGCTGGCCATAGGGGGCGAACATCTTGCCCCTGTGGATGGGGCGCGCAATTTGGGTGTCCTCCTGGATACCCGGCTGTCTATGGAAGAGCAAGTGACAGCCGTGGCCAGGAGGGCGTTTTACCAGGTTCGCCTGGTTCGCCAATTGCGCCCCCTATTGGATCGGGACGCCCTTCGCACAGTCACTCATGCCCTCGTGACATCCCAACTGGACTATTGTAACTCTCTCTACATGGGGCTCCCCTTGAGGTGAACCCGGAGGCTTCAGTTAGTTCAGAATGCGGCCGCGCGAGCAATTATGGGCACCTCTAGGTTTGCCCACGTAACACCGCTCCTGCGCGAGCTGCACTGGCTACCTGTCGTCTTCCGGGTGCGCTTCAAGGTGTTAGTTATCATCTTCAAAGCGTTCCATGGCTCGGGACCTAGCTATCTGCGAGATCGGATCCTGCCCCACACATCCTCACGGCCGATTCGCTCCCACAGAGAGGGGCTTCTCCGGGTGCCGTCCACTAGACTTTGTCAGCGGGCGACGCCCAGGGGAAGGGCGCTCTCTGTGGCGGGCCCGGCCCTCTGGAACGACCTTCCCCCTGATATTAGAACGACCACCGACCTCCGCTCCTTCCGTGTAAAATTGAAGACCCATTTCTTTCGACTGGCCGGCCTTGAATAGTTCTCTCTGTCTTTTAACTACAAATATTTTAATGGGTTTTTAATTTATATTTTTAGCACGGGTAATTTTATTTAATTCTATTTTAAGTAATGTTTGTATTATTGTATATTGTTTTTAATTATGCCTGTGCACCGCCCCGGGTCCCTGTGGGGAGAGGGTGCGGTTAATAAATCTCAATTTATTATTATTATCCCTTAAAGAAATTTAACATATATATATATAAATATAAATATATATATATATATATATATATATATATATATATATATATATATATATATATATATATATATATATATATATATATATATATATATATATATATATATATTTGTAGATTTTGGTTTATTCGGGTCTTTTCCCGTGTAAAATTAAAGGTGTTTTTGCAACGTTTCGATGGGATCACCCCCATCATCATCAGGCTTTGGCTTCTGCCTTTTGCAAA
Source organism: Rhabdophis nuchalis (assembly GCA_039707465.1). NCBI lineage: Eukaryota > Metazoa > Chordata > Lepidosauria > Squamata > Natricidae > Rhabdophis > Rhabdophis nuchalis. Next base: position 233,741,211 of record CM077644.1, on the reverse strand, counting down.
TGAACTGCATTTGAAATGGCAGTTTTTCTGTAAGTGGAGGTGGGAGGGGTTGGAATGTTGGCTCTGCTACTTTTAAACCGATTGGTTGGCTGATTTGCCACATCCTGATTGGTAGCTGGAGTTTGTTGAGAGTGATTGATGATGGTGTCAGTGTTTGTGGCCGGGACTTGTTTAGTGGCTGGGACTCGTTTAGTGGCCAGGGTTTGTTTAGTGGCCGGGACTCGTTTAGTGGCCAGAGCTGGTTTCCAGATGTCTGGCAGGCGGGAGGCATCATCGCGTCTGTTCATATTTTGGGGATGTTTTTCTATTTCAATAGCTTCCATAAACATTCGCCTGTTGGAGTGTTCAGTCCTGGAGAGCAATTTGGTTTTTTCAAAGTCAATTTGATGACCTGTTGCTTGGAAGTGCTGGAAGAGGGAGGAAGTATTTACTTGTCTTTTAACAGAATTCCTATGCTCTGAGATACGTGCACTAATTCTCCTATTAGTTTGTCCAATGTATGTGGACGAGCAGACTTTGCATGGTATTTCATAGACTCCTTGGTTTTCTAGCTGGATTTTGTCTTTGGGGTTCCTTAAAATGTTGGCAATTTTTTGGTTAGTGTCGAAGGATGTCTTTATATTGTGTTTGTGGAGAATTTTGCTGATTTTATCAGTGGTACCTTTAATATAGGGGAGGAGAGCGATGCCATTGTCTTGTTCTGTGTTTTGGATCTTGGGGGGTGTCTGCTTTAACACAGAACAAAATATATATATGTAGGTCTTTGGTTGTTCGGGTTTTCTCCCGCGTAGAATTGGAAGTATCTTCACGACGTTTCGATGAAATCTCATTCATCATCTTCAGGCTGGTGCTTCGGGCTCCTGGAAGCACCAAGCCCGAAGCACCAGCCTGAAGATGATGAATGAGATTTCATCGAAACGTCGTGAAACGTCGTGAAGATACTTCCAATTCTACGCGGGAGAAAACCCAAACAACCAAAGACCTACATACAAACACCCGCGAAAACCTCAGAAAACATATATATATATATATATATATATATATATATATATGAAAGAAATATTTTAAAAAAAAATTGGCAGTGTATCATTATATCCCAAACTCCCCCCCAAAATCATCACTTTTTCTACCTAAAATAGAAATGAGCAGGAAATGAGACAGCAGTTGATGCATTCCCACTATTTATGATTACTTAATGGGTTTTTATTACTTTAATTAAATCATTGCTGGACTTATTTCTTTTCATTTGCCTACATAATGGATTTTGAGCAGAAGCGTCATTTGGAGGCCAGTAAGCTTTCTGTTGAAACTTTTCTGAGTTTGCATACATTAAAGAAAAGAGACTCTCAACAGAGTTTTGGCTTTGCGATAGTGGATCTTATTCTGTTGCATGCAAATTATGAGTTTCTGGATAGTATTGCTCGAGGTTTATGTTCAGTCTGTACTTTACTGTACTGAACTGTACTGTAAAGAGCAGCAGTGGCGCAATGGTTAGAAATGCCGTACTGCAGGCTTCTTCTGCTGATCACCAGCTGCCAACAGTTTGGCAGATCGAATCTCACCAGGCTCAAGGTTGACTCAGCCTTCCATCCTTCCAAGGTGGGTAAAATGAGGACCCAGATTGTTGGGGGCAATAAGCTGACTCTGTAAACTGCTCAAAGCACTGTAAAGCAGTATATAAGTCAGTCTAAATGCAATTGCTATTTTCAATGGGAAAATGTGACTCTAGATTCCAAAGCTTGTATGGAGATCGAATGCAATTTTCCTCTGGTATGCCATTCTTTCTCCCTGCACAAATGTTGCTATCAGTAGAGGGAGGATCAAAGATATACTTATGCTTGTCAATCTATAATAAGTGTTGCTTAGTGTTCAAGAACATCCAAGTTTAAATTTAATACATACGTACATACATACATATATACTTCCATCTGCTGTTATTCCCAATAAATGCCCATAGAAGGAATCAACAGATTGAGCTGAAATCATCTTCATAAATTGTGAGAAAGGGCCAGTGTCATTCAATCACCCTCCTATCAAATGCTACAGTACTCTTATAACATGTTTGTGTGCGTTGTTATATGTATGCTCTTCTTAGAAGCGATAGGTCTTGCCCTTCATTCATTTATCTTGTTATACTTTCGGTGACATGCCAGCTCCACTTAATCGTTAATAACAGGTTTTACAAGAAGGCGTGATGGCTCCTGTTATGACCCGATGAACAATCATTTCCTTCTGTTTGCATCTGTTTATACACTTGCCTTTGAATGCTCCGTCCTTGTGCTGGCAGTTCGTATTATATCGAGAGATTTAATGCAAATCAGAGAGGTCTGTCTTTCTGGCAATGTGTGCATGTTATCTTTTTTTTCCTGGATTGGAAAACATTAATTCAATTATGATGATAGTACCTCATTATCTTCAGATTCTTCCAAAATATTTGTAGAAGATCAGCATCTAAATGAGATCCTGGGGCAGGCACGATCCATTGTGTTGATTGGTTGAATTGCAAGGTTTAGCCTCCCAAAATGGATAAGACCATTTATATTTATACTAGCCGTTTCCGGCCACGCATTGCTGTGGCCCAGTCTGGTTAAATGGCCAACCAATCTGTGTGTAGATCTACATCTGCACACACAAACACGTACACACAACCACCGTATAATCCCCAACCTACTTACCTACTGTATTTCTCCCTCTCTCCCTCTACCTACCTACCTACCTACCTACCTACCTACCTACCTACCTACCTACCAACCATATTTCTCCTTCTCTTTATCTCTCTACCTACCTACCTACCTACCTACTGTATTTCTCCCTCTCTCTATTCCTCTATCTACTTACCTACCTACCAACCTACCTACCTACTGTATTTCTCCCTCTTTCTATCCACCTACCTACCTACCTACCTACTGTATTTCTCTCTCTCTCTATCCCTCTACCTACCTACCTACCTACTGTATTTTCCCTCTCCCTCTCTCTCTACCTACCTACCATATTTCTCCCTCTCTCTACCCCTCTACATACCTACCTACCTACTGTATTTCTCCCTCTCTCTATCCCTCTACCTACCTACCTACCTACCTACCTACCTACCTACCTACCTACTGTATTTTTCCCTCTCCCTCTCTATCCCTCTACCTACTTACCATATTTCTCCATCTCTCTACCCCTCTACCTACTTACCTACCTACCTACTGTATTTCTCCCTCTCCCTATCCCTCTACCTACAGTACCTACCTACTGTATTTCTCCCTCTCTCTCTCTATCCCTATAGCTGCCTACCTACCTATCTACTGTATTTCTCCTTGAATCTTATGGACAGAGTATTTTATGCCATAAAGGATGACATAATACCTGTGGCCCACTGCTCTCTCTGTATCCATCTACCTACCTTTTTTACAATTTTTTACATTTCTGTTGCATGTACCTGGCACAGGTGTTACATCTACACAATCTCTCTCTCTCTCTCTCTCTCTCTCTCTCTCTCTCTCTCTCTCCTCTCTCTCTCTCTCTCTCTCTCTCTCTCACACACACACACACACACACACACACTTCCGTATATGAAAGGAATGTTGTGTGAAAATTTGGAAGCGATCGGTGCAGTATTTTCGGAGATTAGCGGTTTTGAACAAACTCTTGTTACATTTTTATTTATATAGATTTATGGACACACAAATACAGATATTTAAATGGATTTTTTTACATTTCCGTTGCATGTACCTGGCACAGGTGTTACATCTACACAATCTCTCTCTCTCTCTCTCTCTCTCTCTCACACACACACACACACACACACACACACTTCCGTATATGAAAGGAATGTTGTGTGAAAATTTGGAAGCGATCGGTGCAGTATTTTGGAAGCGATCGGTGCAGTATTTCCTATTAGACCTCTCGGCGGCTTTTGATACCATCGACCATGGTATCCTATTGCACCGACTGGGGGGGTTGGGGTTGGGAGGCACCGTTTTGCGGTGGTTCTCATCCTACCTCTCTGGTCGGTCGCAATATGTGTTGACGGGAGGGCAGAGGTCGACCTCGAGGCCTCTCTTATATGGGGTTCCTCAGGGGTCAGTCCTCTCGCCCCTCCTTTTCAACACATATATGAAGCCGCTGGGTGAGATCATCCGTGGTTTTGGGGTGGAGTACCATCTGTACGCTGATGACACCCAGCTGTACATATCCACCCCAAACCACCCCAACGATGCCGCCGAAGTGCTGTCCCGGTGTTTGGAGGCCGTACGGATCTGGATGGGTGGTAACAAACTCAGGCTCAACCCTGCCAAGACTGAGTGGCTGTGGTTTCCGGCACCCCGGTTCAGCCAGATTACACCTACTCTGGCCATTGGGGGCGAAACACTGGCCCCCGTGGAGAGGGCGCGCAATTTGGGTGTCCTCCTGGATTCCCGGCTGTCCATGGAGGACCATGTGGCGGCCGTGGCCAGGGGGGCGTTTCATCAGGTACGCCTGATGCGCCAATTGCGCCCCTTACTGGACCGGGCTGCCCTTCGCACAGTCACTCAAGCTCTCGTGACGTCCCGACTCGACTACTGTAATGCTCTCTACATGGGGCTTCCCTTGAGGTGCACTCGAAAGCTACAGCTAGTCCAAAACGCAGCCGCGCGGGTGATTATGGGAGCCACTAGATGCTCCCACATAACACCGATCCTGCGCGAGCTGCATTGGCTTCCTGTGGTTTTTCGAGTGCGCTTCAAGGTTCTGACAACTATCTTTAAAGCGCTCCATGGCTCGGGGCCTAGTTATATGCGAGACCGCCTCCTGCCCCATACATCCCTTAGACCGATACGCTCCCACAGAGAGGGCCTTCTCAGGGTGCTGTCGGCCGGACAATGCCGACTGGCGACACCCAGGGGAAGAGCCTTCTCTGTGGCGGGCCCAGCCCTTTGGAATGACCTACCCCCTGAATTACGTACCATCACCGACCTCCGCCTCTTCCGCCAATGTCTTAAGACATATTTGTTTCAACAAGCCGGCCTAGCCTAACCTCCCATGGGGACTTTTAGGTAGTTTTAAATTGGGTTTTTAAAATTTGGTTTTAGCGCAGGATAGGTTATTTAATAGTTTTTTAAATTATATTTATTGTATTTTGTATGTTTTTAAATTTTCCTGTGCGCCGCCCTGGGTCCTTCGTGGAGAAGGGCGGGATATAAATTTAAATAAATAAATAAATAAATAAATAAATTTTCGGAGATTAGCGGTTTTGAACAAACTCTTGTTACATTTTTATTTATATAGATTTACGGACACACAAATACAGATATTTAAATGGAAAGGTCATAGGAGGCTATGGAAGCAGAGATGCTTAAATAAGGAAGTGACTTCCGTAAAAGGATGATAAAATAAATTGATAATCCCTTTGCCAGTGAAAGTTATGACATTTCCTACAGTGGTAATTAGATGAGTGCGCCCTCATTTGTGAACCAGTAGGAAAGGGAAGGGAATACCACCCCTGGTTATATCCATTGAATGCTGAACTGATGTAGCAGTTGCTTTTTTTCCTTGACATATCAGAGAACAGTAGTATTGTGTGAGAATGTGTATTGTTCTGATCTTACACTGCATTTGGAGTGAAATTCAGGATAGTGATGGCATTATTCAAAAGTACTTTAAAAAATCTTCAGAACCATAGGTGCAGTTCAGCAGATGAACCAATTATCAGAGAGATGATAGGCTCCCCTTTGCTAGATAAGTATATTGAAGAGAAGCTGGACAGTCAAATGTCAAAGAATTCTTGCACTGTGTAGGGGTTGGATCTGGTGTCATCAGTGGCAGAATTGAGTGGAGGGGAGTGGAATGGAATGGAATGGAATAGAATAGTTGGAAGGGACCTTGGAGGTTTTCTAGTCCAAACCTCTGCTCAGGCAGGAAACCCTATAACCAGTGGTGGGATGCAACCGGTTTAACAGCCGGTCCGGTAAGCGCATGCTTTGTGCATGCGCCTAACACACTTGCAATCAGTGAAGGCAGGGGTGGGTTCCTGCCGGCAATACTACTGTTTTGGTGCCCGGAAATTTTTGCTCCACACATGTGCGCATTTGCACTTAAAAACATCTGTGCATGCGCACACCATTAAAAAAGAGGAAAAAAATATTTTTTTTGATGAAGATTGTTCTGTGCATGTGCAGAACAGAAAATAAAGATGGTGGTGCCCAGGATAGAACCTGTACGGTCATGTGTCTAGCTGGTCAGCCAAACCGGTCTGAACCAGCAGGAACTAACCTTTCGTACAGCATTCAAAATACAGCAATTGGAAACTCAGCTGCTTACTTTCTAAGGCAGCCCTGGTAAGTAGAACAGTGGAGGCGCAGAGATCAGCTGTGCTGCGTGAATCAGCTGATCCAGAAACAAGGAAATATAGGACAGGATAGGGCGGTGCGGATGGGCTGGACCAATTGATCGTCGGCACTACTGGTTCATCTGAACCTGTTCAAACCGGCTGAATCCCACCACTGCCTATAACCTTTCAGACAAATGGCTGTCCAGTCTCTTATGACTCTGATTTCTCTGATTCTTCTCAAATAAAGGCAAAAGAAAAGGGAGGATTATGCAGTTCTATAACTCCACCTCCTAAATGCATATTCTTGCTGACCTCATCACCAGATGGATTAAGTCACACTGCATCAGAAAGCAGGAATATGCCCTTCTCTTGGATTCGAAAGTTAGCAGTCTAATTTAATTGCTCTTTGGATTCCATTCAAAAATGAAGTCACTTTGATTTATACTCCTTCTGAACTTGCAGGCTAATGGCACCGCCTTAGGCAAGTCACTATCATGTCTTACAAGAGAGACGTTGAGGATAAATGAGTTGAAAACTGTGAATTGCTTTGCACGTTGAAAATGCCCATGGAGATAATTAACACTAATGGATCTAACTCTTAGATTCTTTCCTGAGTCAATCAATGTGTGCAAGGCCTAATATTGGAGAAGCATCACTTGTCTGAAGGCTTGTATCAACCAATGTGAAAGCTAGGTCCTTGGTCAAATATCTTGCCCAGGAATAAAATGTTTGAGTGTGCTTAAAAAAAAACCCTAGTGATTTAATAAGGACACTGCAAAAAATATACAAATAGACACAGCTTTAGAAGATATGCCTTTGCTGCATGTATTTTTTGCGGGGGGAGGGGTGAACCCAACCATTTGCAAAATAGATTTGCAAAATAGATATATACATGTGGATTTTTCCACGCTACCAGCAAATGTTTTATCAAGAGTATTTCCATTTACATGAAGAAGAAATAGATAAAAACCAGAGGCAAAAGTTGCTATGAAGTGACAGCTGAATGCACACTTATACCAGCAAATGTAAATTCAATTTGCTTTCAAAAAAATGTCTTTTAAATCTATGGAGATTCTCAGTCATCCAGGTCATGGTTGTCCCAAAAGTATTTTTTTCAAGAGGCAACTGGACTTATTTTTTTTCCCCTTGAAGATGTTAACTGAAGAAGGTTCTTGGATGAGACGCAAAATGTCTTCAAGGAAAAACAAAGAAAGTCCAATTGCCTCTTGAAAAAGCAACTTTGGGGAGTGGAGTGGAGTGGAGTGGAATGGGATAGAATAGAATCTCTTCTTAAAAACCTCCAATGTTGGAGCATTCACAACTTCTGGAGCAAGTTCTTCCACTGATTAATTGTTTTAACTGTCAGGAAATTTCTTCTTATTTATTTATTTATTTATTTATTTATTTATTTATTTATTTATTTATTTATTTATTTATTTATTTATTTATTTATTTATTTATTTATTTATTTATTTATTTATTTATTTATTATTTATTTATTTATCTATCTATCTATCTATCTATCTATCTATCAAATTTTTATACCACCCTTCTCCCTTCCGGGACTCAGGGCAGTGTACAGGCACTAATAAAAGTCAATGATATCAAACATAAAATACAGTTAAAAATCTATTAAATAGCTAGCCTGACTAAAATCCTGTTAAAAACCCTTACTAAAACAATTTAAAAAATTACGCCAGGCCGGCCACACGAAACAAATGGGTCTTCAAGGCCCGACGGAACTGGCGCAGGTCCGTGGTCGTCCGTAGATCAGAGGGTAGATCATTCCAGAGGGCAGGAGCTGCCACAGAGAAGGCTCTCCCCCTGGGGGTCGCCAGCCGGCATTGCCTGGCCGACGGTATCCTGAGGAGGCCCTCTCTGTGGGAGCAGACTGGTCGGTGGGAGGTATTTGGTAGCAGGCGGTGGTCTTGCAGATTTATTTATTTTATTACATTTATATCCCGCCCTTCTCTGCAGAGGACCCAGGGCGGCGCACAGGAAATTTAAAAAACATACAAAATAGAACATAGATAAATAATTTAAAATATATATTAAATCCCAAACCTGTGCTAAAACCAATTATTAATTAAAAACCCAATTTAAAACTTTTCTAAAAGTCCCCATGGGAGGTTAGGCTAGGCCGGCTTGATGAAAAAAGTATGTCTTTAGACATTGGCGGAAGAGGCGGAGGTTGGTGATGGTCCGGAGTTCAGGGGGTAGGTCGTTCCAAAGGGCAGGGCCCGCCACAGAGAAGGCTCTTCCACTGGGTGTCGCCAGTCGGCATTGTCCAGCCGACGGCACCCTGAAAAGGCCCTCTCTGTGGGAGCGTATCGGTCTAAGGGATGTATGGGGCACGAGACGGTCTCGCATATAACTTAGGCCCCGAGCCATGGAGTGCTTTAAAGATGGTCGTCAAAACCTTGAAGCGCACCCGAAAGACCACAGGAAGCCAATGCAGCTCGCGCAGGATTGGTGTTATATGGGAGCTTCTGGTAGCTCCCATAATTACCCGCGCGGCTGCGTTTTGGACTAGCTGTAGCTTTCGAGTGCACCTCAAGGGAAGCCCCATGTAGAGAGCATTACAGTAGTCGAGACGGGACGTCACGAGAGCTTGAGTGACTGTGCGAAGGGCAGCCCGGTCCAGTAAGGGGCGCAATTGGCGCATCAGGCGTACCTGATGAAACGCCCCCCTGGCCACGGCTGCCACATGGTCCTCCAAGGACTGCCGGGAATCCAGGAGGACACCCAAATTGCGCGCCCTCTCCACGGGGGCCAGTGTTTCGCCCCCAATGGCGAGAGTTGGAGTAATCTGGCTGAACCGGGGTGCCAGAAACCACAGCCACTCATAACCAGGCCCCTTGCCATGTAGCGCTTTGAAGGTGGTTACTAATACATTGAAGCGCACCCGGAAAGCCACAGGCAGACAGTGCAGCTCACACAGGAGAGGTGTCATGTGGGAGCATTCTAGACGCTCCCAGAATCCCCCACGCGGCCGCATTCTGAACTAACTGCAGTCTCCAGGTGCACCTCAAGCCCCATGTAGAGAGCGTTGCAGTAGTCCAGACGGAAAATGACGAGGGCTTGGGTGACCATGCGTAAAACGTTCTGAGTTCTAGGTTGCTTTTATCCTTGATTAGTTTCCACCCATTGCTTCTTGTTCTGCCCTCAGGTGCTTTGGAGAAGAGCTTGCCTCCCTCTTTAAATCTTTATACTTGTGCTTCACAACTTTATTTAAAACCATAGTTTGCTTCACCAGTGGGTGTGGATCACCTTCCAGTGTAGGCCTATTGTTCAACTCATCCAACATACCAAACCAAAACTAGATGCATTATGGTGGATTGCAATGTGCTTTCCAGCCATTGGTTTGTGTGTGTATGTTTGTTTACAACTTATTGGCACTGATTTAGGTATAGTAACAAGTCTGTATAGGTGAGAGTTTATTGCCTTCTTGTGGTTCCTAACAGTAGTAGTTGCTTGTTGACTTGTACCACTGGAAGGAGCCCTTAAACGATCCTCTCGAACTTACTGCAATTATTTTCTGGGGTTTGTTGACCTTGTTGTAGTCACTGCTGATTCATATCACAGCTGTTAATCAACTACTTATTACTAAGTAGCGCCAATCATATCTTTCTGCATTTGATTTATGTTTCCTTATTTTGCGGCCTGCAGAACTGGCAGCAGAGTCAGACAGTGAGGAGGTTGAGGGGGAACATGGGCCAATCCTGGAGTCTGGGGAAGGCTCTGATGAGGGCTCTACATTGGAGGCAGAGGGGGGGGCAGGGCCATCTGGGAGTTATGTACTGCCTCTGGAGTCAGACATCAGTGAGACAGAGGAACAGGGGGAGCCTGTTCCCAGTGCGCGCATGTGCAGAGCTGCCAGAAGGCAAGAAGAGTTAAGACAAAAGGGGGTAACTCGGGAGTAAGACTTGGAGATGATTGGCCCCTTCCATAAGACATAAAAGAGGAGTAAACAGACGTGAGCCTTTGCAGGAAGCAATTTTGTTCATTCTGGTCAGTTCAAACTCTGAGAAACTCTGTTTGACTCTGTGCTCCATTAGACCTTGCAAAACTAACTGGCAATTAGGTCTTTGGCAGCCTTTCAAAGGAGATAAAGGTGGGTGCTTATCAGCCTTACCCTGAAAGACTACGGCAGATTTCTGTTAGACTCTTTACAAACTGTTTGTGACTCATTATGGACTGTGAATGAACATAATTCACAGCCGTTTAACTAAAAAGGGGATTTTTGGGACTAAGCATGTAATTTTTACTGTCTCAGAAAGCCTAGGTCAGAACACCTTAACGGAAAACTTTTGCACAGACTTCTATTACTTTTTGTCTGTTATTTTCAGCCAGTTCCCATCATCTGTCAACCAGAAGCTGAATTTTCTGATAGGTTTTCTGATACACATTCTGTTTGCATCCCCATCTGAGTCCGTGATAAAAATGTTGGACCCCGTTCTGAATTCTGTGTTATCCTATCTGATACCATCCTTGAGTTTGATGAGGAATGATTCTTGAGGACTTGGAGTGCAATTTCCGTGCCAGTTAGCCAGCGCACACTTAAGCAGCTTGCTAGCCTGAATGCCACATGGCATTTTGTCAAATGCTTTGCTGAAATCAAGTTATATTATTTCTACAACATGACCACAATCTGTTCAAAGCATCTACCTTTGCAAAAGAGATCACATTAGCCTGGCAAGATTTTGTCTTGACATTTTGGGGCAATCATCACATTATTTTCCAAGTACTTACAGATCAATCTCTATCTAATTTGTTCAAGAAGCTTGTGATTCCATCATCCTACTGATTATTCCGTTGCGGTTCTGCTGAATTTGCTTTCGGCCCTTTGGCAGATTGGTATAATATTTGCCGCCTTTCAGTTGTTTTGTACTTTTCTCTAGCATTTCTGAAAGATAATATGTGAGTTCTATTAGACAGATGGAAACTCCATTGTTTCCCGGGGATATAATCCATCTGACACTGGGGATTTAAAGTTATACTGAGTAAGAATTCCCTGCCCATGTTTATCACTTCTACTTTTCACCTTCTTCATAATTTGCCTTCATCCTTCTCAAAGAATATGATGCTGTCTCTTCTGTAGATTACTAGAATATGTTGATTAGTGACCTACTCCTCTTCCATCTCTTATACATATGATGATGTTGTTCTTCTCAAATCTTAATTAATTCAGCATTCATTTAGCATTCAGCAAACTGGAAGACCAGGTGATTGATGTGCATGCGCAGTGCCAGAAATCAGAAGCTCAGCTTCCTGGGACACACATGCTCACTGAGTAACTGTCTTCCAGTTTCTGCTGCTCCTGTTTTGGCACTCAGTGCTGAAAAGTTTCGCCAACACTACTCTATAGTACAGTGATGGCTAACCTTTTTTGGCTCGCGTGCCAAAAGCGGGGGGAGCACAGGGTGGGCGTGCATGGGCGTGCCACACCCATTTTATTTTTATTTTTATTTTATTTTATTTATATACCGCACCTCTCTCCCCGGAGGGACTCAGGGCGGTGCGCAGGAAATTAAAACAGAATGCAAACAAGCAATAAAACGGACATATAATAAATATGATTACAAAATAAAATCTAATTAAATTTGAGTGCCCTGTGCTAAACATTCCCTAAAAACATTGCCCACACATTAAAACCCTCAAGATAATTTACTGCTCAGTCTACTAAAGTGGTCTCGGGGACTAGGCTAGGCCAGCTAGTTGGAAAAGATGAGTCTTCAAGCATTGGCGGAAGAGGCGGAGGTCCATGGTAGTCCGGAGTTCGGGGAGGAGGTCGTTCCAGAGGGATAGGCCTGCCACAGAGAAGGCCCTTCCCCTGGGGGTTGCCAACCAGCATTGCTCAGCGGACGGCACCTGGAGAAGTCCCTCTCTATGGGAGCGAATCGGCCGAAGGGATGTATGAGGCAGGATACGGTCTTGCAAATAACTAGGCCCCGTGCCATGGAGCATTTTAAAGATGGTTATCAACACCTTGAAGCGCACCCGAAAGACCACAGGCAGCCAGTGCAGCTCACGCAGGAGAGGTGTTACATGGGAATGCCGTGAAGCTCCCAAAATCCCCTGCGCGGCCGCATTCTGCACTAGATGTAGTCCTCGGTTGCACCTCAGGGGGAGCCCCATGTAGAGAGCATTGCAGTAGTCTAGACGGGATGTCACGAGCGCTTGAGTGACTGTGCGAAGGGCGTCCCGATCAAGAAAGGGGCGCAACTGGCGTACCAGGCAAACCTGGTAAAAAAGCCCCCCTGTCACATGGTCCTCCATGGACAGCCGGAAATCCAGGAGGACGCCTAAGTTGCAAGCCCTTTCCATGGGGGCTAATAGTTCGCCCCCGATGGCCAGTGATGGCGTCAACTGGTTGTACTGGGACGTTGGAAACCACAGCCACTCGGTCTTGGACGGGTTGAGTCGGAGTTTGTTATAATGCACATAATGCTATGTGTGTGACCCCCTGCTTTTGGCACACTTTTTTCACCCTCCCCAGGCTCCAAAGGCTTTCTAGGAGCCTGGGGAGGGTGAAAACAGCCCCCCCACTACCTCCAGAGGCTTCAGGAGCTTCCCTGAAGCCTCCAGAGGGCGAATAATGGGCTCAAAAGAAGGCCTAAATGAGCTGGCCAGCGCACACATGCGCACTGGAGCTGACAGGGCAACGCCTCGCGTGCCCTAAGAAATGGTTCCGCATGCCACCTGTGGCATCTGTTCCAAGGGTTTGCCATCACAGCTATAGTATAATTCATTCACTTGGAATTATTTTTTGTGCTTATGTGAACATTTTCAACATACAGTGTGACATTTCCTCTCTTTCAAATGCTTCTTGTCGTTTTGAATAAGTTACATTTTTCAATTGGTATGTTCTGATTTTGTCTTGCAATGGAGTGTGTGTGTGTATGGTCAGGCACCTTCAAGTCAGGTTTTTTTTTTTAAAAAAACTCTGTGACTGCTTCATTCTGTTATTGTATCATTCTATTTTTCACGTACAGTCAGTTTCCTGGCCTGATCTACCACAGATGTCTGACAGGAAATGCATGCTTAGAAGCCACTATGGTTTCTCAGAACCAAATACTGATCCTCTGCAATATCATTTTTTTCCTTTCTAGTCCTTTACATTAAATGGATAAGTGGGACCATCACCTCAACAGACAGATTTGTAAGTTCCCTTCACATATATCCAAAGCCCAAAGTGATATGATTGAGGCTATGGTTTAATTCCACGTGGATCAGCAGGAAAACATTGTCAACCCTGAAGCTGACTTGACCGAGGCCATTTTGAGACTTCAGCATTGCCACACTAGCTGAGGCATAGGGGGGGGGGGGGAATAGAGATAGCCAAAACAAAATACTTTCTCCTGGGAACCAAGGCCATTCCCACAGGTGGCCAGAGAGAAGAGGAGTAAAGTTACCAGGCAACCAGACAGCATCTTGATTGGACCATGTGACTGGTTGTTTGGGAAAGGGGAAAAACTTTTACTTTTAATTAGGTGAAAACCATGGGAACCTTCACAGTCAGTTTTTTTTTTATTGAAAAAGTTTTATTGGTTTTACATTTTTTAACAGGATAGGGTAATGGTTACAAAGAAATTTTGAGAGCATTCACGTCAGAGTCGTCGGACCTTCCGAGACCTCAAAATACACATTAAAAAAGTTAACATAGAAAACATTTTCCATACCACTACAAGATGGAAGCAAGTACATTTACCTAAATTCTCCCTTCCATGCTGTCAGACATTTACAAAAAGTCCGGATAGAAATATTATACAAAATTGTTCAAGAAAATCAAGGCAAAGTTATTTTTTTGATCTAAGTCTTTTGGCTATTGTATCTTCTTTCTCTCCTCCCTGGCCCCTCGCGGGCGGGGCCGTGACCCCCTCCGTCCCCCCTGGATCTTCCCCCAGGGCAGAGGAATATTTTTTAAGAAAGGCTTCCGCCTCAGCAACTGTTTTAATCCTCACTCTTCCTCCTTCCCAGAACACCAGCATCCCTTCAGGTGTCATCCACTTGAACCAAATCCCGTGATCAAACAAGGTTTTAGACAAGAAGGAAAATTTCCTTCTTGAATCTCTAATTTTTCTAGGGATCTGCTTCAAGATAGTGACCATTTCTCGTTGATAAAGTAAAGGTTTCTCTCTCTGCGCTTTCAGGATTTCCTCTCTGGTTGACCTTCTAACAAATTTCACATGTATCTCTCTAGGCACTTCATTCATCTTGGCATATGCAGAATTAATTCTATAGGCTAGGTCAATGTCCCCCCTGATCTCATCTTTGGGTTTTTGTAAATAGTCTGCTAAAATTGTACTCATAAGATCAGGTAGGCATTCACCAGATTCCTCAAGAACATTCTGAAATCTCAAAAAATATGTCATTCTTTCCATATCTATCCTAGACACATGCCCATTTATTTCCCCCACCTCATTAGAAACATTTTTAATCTCTCCCTTAGCCCCCTCCAGCCCCCCCTCCAATTCCTCGGTCTTCTGTGTATTCTCCAACACTTGCTTCCGGGTATCCAATAGTTCCTTTTTAAAAGTACTATTTTCAGCCCTCTGGGCCTTTATTTCTGATATCAAAGTTTGCATAGAGGTTTCAAGAGAAGCCATCCTTTGTTCCAAATTTACAAGTGCTGCTTCTTGTGCCATGGTTAAAAGTTAGAGTCACTGCCACCAAGATGGCGTTTTCCGGGTGGGGCTGGTGGGGCAGATCAGGAGCTCAGTTCAATTCAGGGCTGCTTCACAGTCAGTTTTTACCAGACCATGCCAATATGATATGTCCAATAAACCAGTTCGTTGAGGAACTTGCTTGCCTCAGAGTCCTGTTTGTTGATGGCGTATTACTTGGAACCCTAATAGACATAACAGTGGATTTTGTTTTATCATAACACTAGCTGATAACCTGGTGTTGCCCAAAATTTATTTATCCGAATCCTGTATTAAACAGGAAAAACCCTGATTTTGTTGAAAATGTCTGGACCAAACATAATTTCTAATGTTGGATTTTCCCCCTTACCAGAGGGAGCCCCCTTGTGGAGGACTGTGAAGCTGTTACCATGGCAATTCCACTGCGCTATACAGTAGAATCCATTTTACGGCAGTACATTAGAAGCCATTTTAAGGCACAACAGGCTATATCTTAGCACAACACACACACTGAGGGGTGTTACTACCATCCCAGTATTTCTTTCCAGAGAGTAAGTCATCTGTGTACGATCTTTGGTTGAAATTGCTTGAGGTGTTACAGAGTTATGCTGGAACACACACACACACACACACACACACACACACAGAGCTATATATAATAATATAACATAACATAACATAACATAACATAACATAACATAACATAAATATAAACACACACATGTGTGTGTGTTTGTATAACATTATCAGTGCTAGCTGGCACATGTTATTTCTGTTTTCATGGAGATAAATCACCAACTTCCGCAATTTTTCTCTTTGTCACCTTGAAAGCTACTACAAATATTGTCCATTTGCTTTCGGGCAGGAGCATAAACATCCATTTTTATTAGGCATTCAAGATAGCCTACACAGGTTCCCTTTTATCTAAACAATAATAAGTACCAGACCTGGTAGGTATTACGGAAACCTGGTTGGGCCACGAGGGAGGACATCCCCTCGTAGAAATGTGCCCACCAGGATACCGAGCCTTTCATCAGCCTAGGGCCCTAGGGAGGGGTGGGGGGGTGGCGATTATGGTTAGGGAAGGTCTTGAGCCAAAGGAGACCACGATCCCTCAGACGACCGGGTGCGAGTCCCTCCTTGTGAAGTGGGGCCTAGGGAGGCAGTTGGGCATGTTAGTTGTATACCTGGCTCCTCGCTATACAACAACAGCCCTGCCCGAGCTCCTAGAGGTGATAGCTGAGGCGGCAGTGGAGACCCCCAGACTGTTAGTCATGGGGGACTTTAATCTGCCGTCAGCAGGCAAAACCTCTGGGTTAGCTCGGGAGTTCATGGCTTCCATGACAGCCATGGACCTGACCCAAGTAGTTGTAGGCCCTACCCACGAGGGCGGACACACCCTGGATCTAATCTTCATCTCGGGACAGTGGAGTAGTGATCTGGGAATAGGGGATCTAGTCATCACACCCCTGTCATGGACAGATCACGCTCTCCTTCGGCTCGACTTTCCGATCGCCGCACCTCACTGCGGGGAGGCGGAACCGGATATTCCTATATGGTTCCGCCCCAGGCTCCTGATGGACCCGATAAGGTTCCAAAGGGAGCTTGGGCCAATTCCTGTGGACTTGCCCCGCGACTCGACTGAGGACCTAGTGGCCGCATGGTTAAGTGCGGCCATGGGGGCCTTGGACTGAGTTGCGCCCTTGCGGCCTCTCTTGCGGCCACGAACCACCTGGGCTCCTTGGTTTACCGAGGGGCTTAGGGGGATGAAGCGCCACAAGAGATGCCTAGAGAGCAGATGGAGATCTTCTCGCTCCGAAGCCGACCGAACACTAGTGAGAGACCATATTAGGACTTACTTAGTGGCGATAAGAGTGGCCAAACGTGAGTATTGTGCCACTCTTATTGCATCCGCAGATAACCTCCCTGCCGCCCTGTTTGGGATGACCCGCTCCCTCCTCCAACAGAGGCCGCGGGAAGCCCCTTTACAGGGTCGAGCAGAGGAATTTGGGATTTATCTGCAGGAGAAAATCACTCGGATTCGGAACGAGCTACCCTCCATCGACAGTGGCCCAGTCGAGCGGGCCGAGGCTGTTCTTGTGACACCATCTTGGGAGGAGTTTGATTTTGTTACCACCGAGGATATGGACAAGTTGTCAAAGAGACTTAGGGCTACCACATGTTTATTGGACCCGTGTACCTCCTGGCTTGTACTGGCATCCTGGGAGACGACACGAGGCTGGCTCCAGGGCATTGTCAACGCATCTTTGAGTGAGGGGTCCTTGCCTGCCGTCTTGAAAGAGGCGGTAGTAAGGCCCCTCCTCAAGAAGCCGTCCCTGGATCCAGCATTATTAGAGAACTATCGTCCCGTCTCCAACCTCCACTTTCTAGTGAAGGTTGTTGAGAGTGTGGTGGCTCAACGGTTTCCGCGACACTTGGAGGAAGTTGATTATCTAGACCCGCGCCAGTCCGGCTTCCGACCCGGGCACAGCACTGAGACGGCATTGGTCGCGTTGGTTGATGATCTCTGGAGGGCGCGGGATAGAGGATATTCCTCTATCCTAGTCCTATTAGACCTCTCAGCGGTTTTTGATACCATCGACCATGGTATCCTATTGCGCCGACTGGGGGGGTTGGGGCTGGGAGGCACCGTTTTGCGGTGGTTCTCATCCTACCTCTCTGGTCGGTCGCAATATGTGTTGACAGGGGGGCAGAGGTCGGCCTCGAGACCCCTCATATGTGGGGTTCCTCAGGGGTCGGTCCTCCCGCCCCTCCTATTCAACACATATATGAAGCCGCTGGGTGAGATCATCCGTGGTTTTGGGGTGGGATATCATCTGTACGCTGATGATACTCAGTTGTACTTATCCACCCCAGACCACCCCAACGATGCCGTCGAGGTTATGTCCCGGTGCTTGGAAGCCGTACGGATCTGGATGGGTGGTAACAAACTCAGGCTCAACCCGTCCAAGACTGAGTGGCTGTGGCTTCCGGCGCCTCGGTTCAGCCAGATTATTCCAACTCTGGCCATTGGGGGTGAAACACAGGCCCCCGTGGAGAGGGCGCGCAATTTGGGTGTCCTCCTGGATTCCCGGCTGTCTATGGAAGATCATGTGGCAGCCGTGGCCAGGGGGGCGTTTCATCAGGTTCGCCTGATGCGCCAATTGCGCCCCTTACTGGACCGGCGTGCCTTACACACAGTCACTCAAGCACTCGTCACCTCTCGACTCGACTACTGTAATGCTCTCTACATGGGGCTTCTCTTGAGGTGCACCCGAAAGCTGCAGCTAGTCCAGAATGCAGCCGCGCGGGTGATTACGGGAGCGCCTAGACACTCCCACATAACACCTATCCTGCACGAGCTGCACTGGCTTCCTGTGGTCTTTCGGGTGCGCTTCAAGGTTTTAACGACCATCTTTAAAGCGCTCCATGGCTCGGGGCCTAGTTATATGCGAGACCGCCTCCTGCCCCATACATCCCTCAGACCGATACGCTCCCACAGAGAGGGCCTCCTCAGGGTGCCGTCGGCTGGACAATGCCGACTGGCAACACCCAGGGGGAGAGCCTTCTCTGTGGCGGGCCCAGCCCTCTAGAACGACTTACCCCCTGAACTCCGCACCATCTCCGACCTCCGCCTCTTCCGCAAGTGTCTGAAGACACACCTATTTCATCTAGCCGGCCTAACGTAACCTCCATACTGACTATTAGATAGTTTTTAAACTTGGGATTTTAATTCGGTTTTTAGCGCAGGGTTTATTTATTAGAATAAGTATTTTAAATTTCATATATTTTATATATTTTGTATGTATTTTAACATCCCTGTGCGCCGCCCTGGGTCCTAACAAGGAGGAGGGCGGGGTATAAATTTAATAAAATAAATAAATAAATAAATAAGTCTCCCCAGCAATAGTCCAATCACAGTAGTTGGATTGACAGGGTCATCAAAAATCACCCTATGAGCTTCCATGGCTGGAGGTGGACTTGAGCCTTGGTTGCAGGTAATTCCCTGTCACTTCATCGTAATTTCATTTCTTAATGAAAGCTCCATTGAGGGGTGGGGGTATCAATTTGTTATTATTTTCTCAGGCAGTGAAGTTAGCCAAGTATAAACTCTACATTTAGAGGAAACTCCCACTAACAATTTTAACTTCCAAACTCTTATTAGTCCTTCCCATCTAACAGATTGACAGAGTTGGAAGGGGCCTTGTAGATCATCTAATCTTAACCCCCCCTCCCCCCGCCCAAGCAGGAGACGCTACGGCTACACTATTTCAGATAACTGGCTGTCCAGTCTCTTCTTGAAAGCTTCCAGTGATGAAGCCCCCACAACTTGGAAGGCAACTTCTGTTCCACTGATTGATTGTTCTCCCTGTCAGAAAATTCCTCCTTATTTCTAGGTTGAGTCTCTCCTTGTTCAGTTTCCATCCATTATTCCTTGTCTTGGCCTCAAGGTGCTTTGGAGAATAGCTTGACCACCCTCCTCTCTGTGACACCCCCTCATATATTGGAACACTGCTATCATGTCTCCCCTGGTCCTTCTGTGGTCTACTTCTTCATAGTGCTCCTTCCTTGAAAATCCTTTTTGTTAGGTTATATTGAGGGGGGGAAAGCTACACAAAACTGAATTTTTAAAAATGGATTGTATACTGAAATCAAAGACAGTGCCAGATAGGTCAGCTATCTGTCCTGACAAAGTGCATTTCAGAGAAACTTTGAAGTATCAGCGAGTTCTCCCAGCTAGAGGGGTTAACTTCTTGTTGACCAGCAACAAAGAGAAAAGCTTCTGTACAGAAAGGTGACTCAGCATGTACTTACCTATGGTAGCCATTTCTATTGAAGTATTGGTCTTTCTTTCTTAGGGTTTATCTTGCTTTCAGCTCCTGTAAATGGATTTGATTTGACAGTATTTACAAATTAGGACTAAATACAAGATGAAGAGTTTAAAAAAAAAGTTAGGACAAATCAGGAGTAATACAATACAATACAATACAATACAATACAATACAATACAATACAATACAATACAATACAATACAATACAATACAATACAATAGCAGAGTTGGAAGGGGCCTTGTAGGTCTTCTAGTCTAACCCCCTGCATGGGCAGGAACCCTATACCATTTCAGACTATCTAACATCTTCTTAAAGACTTCCAGGGTTGGGGCATTCACAACTTCTGGAGGCAAGTTAGATGATCTTTTTTTAATATAAAAGAAATAAAAAGATAGAGGCTGGGAAATAAAATCAACCTTGAGTCCATCTTCACACCTTGGTTCTCCATTAATAAGTCGATATCGTTGGCAATTGAGAGTAGTGGACAGTAATTGCCTTCCTCTCCAAACAAAATGCATAGTTTAATTTTTTTTTAAATCAATAAAAGACAATATTTGTTGCTCAGAATTGAACTGAGCTATGGTGGGCCCTTGGTGCTCTCTGAGCTTGGTTCTTTGATTGATTGCTTGGTTGGTTGAACGCTGAAGTCTCTTGCTATGATGGTGTTTTTTAGGTAGGTCATGAAATGTCTGCAGGCAAACAGCGAAGCTCAAAGAGCATCAAGAACGCCACAATTTTAAAATGTATTTATTTGTTTCTTTGTTTGTCAAACATGTACAAGATAACAAGTATAGCTATGAACGTAAAGAGGAACAAAGGAAGTAAATACAGATATATGGGGGCAGTAAGACAGGGACAGTAGGCACGCTGGTGCGCTTATGCACGCCTCCTTTACGGACCTCTTAGGAATGGGATGAGGTCCACAATAGACAGTTTAAGATTGAAGCTGTGGAGGTTTGAGAATGTAACAATGGAGTCAGGTAGAGCAGAGGTCTCCAACCTTTGCAACTTTAAGTCTGAAGGACTTCAGCTCCCAGAATTCTCCAGCCAGCTTTGCTGGCTAGAGAATTCTGGGAGCTAAAGTCCTTCAGACTTAAAATTGCAAAGGTTGGAGACCCCTGAGGTAGAGCATTCCAGGCATTGTTCACCACTCTGTTGCTGAAGTTGTATTTTCTGCAATCGAGTTTGAAGCGGTTTACCTTGAGTTTGTATCAATAGTTTGCCCGTGTATTATTGAGATTGAAGCTGAAGTGGTCATTGACAGGCAAGACATTGTAGAAGACTTTTTTTTTTTTAATCAGAGAAAGAGACTCAATGACTCTTCTGGATTGGCATTGTAATTTATCCTTAGATTTTTTTTTTAAACTTTTTAATTGTGCTCAGAGAGAAAAAAAAACCTTCAGAACTCATTGATCTAATTCTCCAATCTCTATGATGCACAGATTGAGAACATTTTAATCTTCCAACAGGAAAAGATTGGATTATAAAATTGATAGAGCTCACTAACATGGAAAAACAAAACAATTTGGATTATTTGGGGGGGGGTTGAGGGGGACACAATAAATACTTTTTTTTAAAAAAGGATGGAAGCCTTATATAGATTTTTTTGCTGAAAGAAAAAGGTGACCTAGTGATTTATGCTTAAAAGATTACAAAAAGACTAAGGACTCCCTCTTCTCTCAGGAGCTGCTACAAAGAAGAGGGAGTCAAACTATTCTCCAAGGCACCTGAGGGTAGAACAAGAAGCAATGGGTAGAAACTAATCAAGGAGAGAAGCAACTTAGAATGGAGGAGAAATTTCCTGACAGTTAGAACAATTAACCAGTGGAACAGCTTGCCTCCAGAAGTTGTGAATGCCCCAACACTGCAAGTCTTTAAGAAGATGCTGGATATCCATTTGTCTGAAACGGTATAGGTCTTCCTGCCTAGGCAGGGAGTTGGACTAGAAGACTTCCAAGGTCCCTTCCAACTCTACTATTGTATTGTATTGAGAGAGGGAAAAGAGTAAGATGGCAATTACTTCATGGAAAGATGGGTGGAATTCAAAATTTGGGGGAAGCAGAATGTTTCCACTTTTTTTTTTAATCTCCTACCTTTTTTCTTGTTCTTTTTTTATTATTTTAATTGTTTTTATAATTTTATTGTATTATTAAATTCTAATGAATTTAGAAATTCTCAATACCATAAATTCTGGTGTGAATTCTAATAAGAATTTTTTTTTAAAAAAAATAGCAACTTATCAATCTCACCTTTCATCATTTACATACCTATAGTCAAAAAAAAGGAAAGCTTTGTGATTTCACCCAAATACTGAACTGCTAATAATGGAGACAAGGAGCTATCCAAACAACATCCATTTTAAAGGTATATAACCGGGATGGCGAACCTGTGACACGCGTGCCAGAAGTGGCATGCAAAGTCATCTGTCCGGGCATGTGAACCATCACCTGTTGCTCTTCTGGGCTCCAGCCAGCTGGTCTTCATGGGTGTGGGAGTGTCAGAAACTGGAAGTGCAGCTGCCTGGGGTGCATGTGCAGCTCAGCTATGGTAGCCCTGCTATAAAGAATTCTTACTCAGAAAAGTGAGTTAGAAAAAAGAGGAGGATATTTATACAAAGGCTAATCCATAAGGGGATGCAATGGCTCAGTGGTTAAGATGCTGAGGTTGCCGATCAGAAAGGTCAGCAGTTCGGAGGTTCGAATCCCTAGTGCCGTGTAACAGTGTGAGCTCTCCATTACTTGTCCCAGCTTCTACCAACGTAGCAGTTCAAAAGCATGTAAAAATGCAGAAAAATAGGAATCACCTTTGGTGGAAAAGTAACAGCACTCCATGTGCCTTTGGTGTTTAATCATGCCAGCCACATGACCACATAGACGTCTTCACACAGCGCTGGCTCTTCGGCTTTGAAATGGAGATGAGCACCGCCCCCTAGAGTCGGGAACGAGTAGCACATATGAGTCAGGGGAAACTTTACCTTTACTTAATCTATAGGTTTGTAAAAAAAAAAGAATTGTTGATGCATTTAAAGGAAAGGTTTTATGGCTACTTTTTTTTAATCTCTTTCTCTCTCTTTCCCTGTGTTTATCCTAGCCACAGTTGATTTATCTAGCCCTGTGTTTTCTGAAATGTTAGTTGTACCTATGACAGTGTTTCCCTCCCACCCTGCCACCCCCACACCATCTGTCTGCCTGATGAATTCCTCTCCTTCCCCTTCTTTAGCTATCCCAAGTTCCAGAATCCTTCCCTCTGCTCCCCGAGATGTGGTCCCTGTCTTGGTCTCCAGCCGATTTGTCCGTCTCAGCTGGCGTCCCCCTGCAGAGGCCAAAGGGAACATTCAGACCTATGCAGTCTATTTTTCCAGAGACAGCATCAAGAGGTAGGTCTGGATCATGTTGGATACCTCTAAAGAAATGGGAGGGCTGCTTCTTCACCAAGGAAATTCAGATTCTATCATCTGCATGAATGTCATAAGCTGAGTTACCTAGTGATTAATGCAATAGATAGATGATTAATTGTTAGATGATGATGATAGATAGATAGATAGATAGATAGATAGATAGATAGATAGATAGATAGATAGATAGATAGATAGATAGATAGATAGAAGAGAGAGATGGAGAGAGAGGTAGGTAAGTAGATAAGATAGATAGATAGATAGATAGATAGATAGATAGATAGATAGATAGATAGATAGATAGATAGATAGATAGATAGATAGATAGATAGATAGATAGATAGATAGATGAGAGAGATGGAGAGAGAGGTAGGTAAGTAGATGAGATAGATAGATAGATAGATAGATAGATAGATAGATAGATAGATAGATAGATAGATAGATAGATAGATAGATAGATAGATAGATGAGATGGAGAGAGAGGTAAGTAGATGAGATAGATAGATAGATAGATAGATAGATAGATAGATAGATAGATAGATAGATAGATAGATAGATGAGATGGAGAGAGAGGTAAGTAGATGAGATAGATAGATAGATAGATAGATAGATAGATAGATAGATAGATAGATAGATAGATAGATAGATAGATAGATGAAAGATAGCGAGAAAGACAGAGATGACAGAGCTGATGA
This sequence comes from Rhabdophis nuchalis, assembly GCA_039707465.1. Classification (NCBI taxonomy): domain Eukaryota; kingdom Metazoa; phylum Chordata; class Lepidosauria; order Squamata; family Natricidae; genus Rhabdophis; species Rhabdophis nuchalis. The sequence goes on along the minus strand of CM077644.1, from coordinate 233,717,348 downwards.
TGATGATGATGATGATGATGATGATGATACAGATAGAGAGATAGAGAGATCTTGAATGTTTATGTATTTGTATATCCTGTTTCAACTGCTCTAGAAAAGATTCTTCTTCTCTGTTTTATTTTTAATCATACCTTTCATTTAATTAGCATGTGGTCATTGTGTGTCTTTGTGTACGTGAAATGAACCAGGAACAAAATATAAAATATGATATAAGAATGCTAAATTATGGGAGACGATCCAGTAATGGTACAGAAAAGATAAATTGATCTTTAACAAACAACTAAAATATGTAAATATAAGTGCTACACACACTTAAGGGGAGAGAGTATTTCAGAAAGCACATCCTATTCTGGTAAACCCAGAGTGAACTCCAATTAGTATGTGATTCTTGAAGACTTGCAATAAGTCTTCTCCAAACAATGTCAATAATTGACAGGTTTGCAAAGTTGAAAATGCCCCAAGTTCAGGGCTTTCTATGTCATAATCAGCATCTTGAAGTTAGGAAGATTAATTACATTTTCTTGAAGCAAATGTAATATGTGGATATATTCATAAGGCGTATACAGTTTTTCAGGGGAGAAAAGGATGGTTGTGTAGTAGGTTGCTAGGAAATAACAGGAGGGGCAAAAAAATGGTACTTACTCACCTTGACGAGGGGATAGATGGGGAACTTATCAAATTTGCAGATGATACCAAGCTGGCAGGAATAGCCAACACTCCAGAAGATAGGCTTAAGATATAGAAGGATCTTGACAGACTTGAACATTGGACTCTATCTGACAAAATGAAATTAAAAGTAAAGTTCTACATTTAGGCAAGAGAAACAAAATACACAGGTACAGTATATGTGGCACCTTGCTCAATAGAAGTAACTGTGAAAGGGATCTTGGAGTCCTAGTGGACAACTATTTAAATATGAGCCAGCCGTGTGCAGCAGGTGCCAAAAAAGCCAACACAGTTCTAGGCTGCATAAACAGAGGGATAGAATCAAGATCACGTGAAGTGTTAATGCCACTTTATAATGCCTTGGTAAGGCCACACTTGGAATACGGCATCCAGTTTTGGTTGCCACGATGTAGAAAAGATGTAAAGACATATGAAGAATGGGTATGGGTATGTCTAGTTTAAAGAAAAGAAGGATTAGGGGAGACATGATAGCACTCTTCCAATATCTCAGGGGCTGCCACAAAGAAGAGGGAATCAAACTGTTCTCCAAAGGATATGAGGGTAGGGCAAGAAGCAATGGGTGGAAACTAATCAAGAAGAGAAGCAACTTAGAACTAAGGAGAAATTTCCTGACAGTTAGAACAATTAATCAGTGGAACCACTTGCCTTCAGAAGTTGTGAATGCTCCAATACTGGAACTTTTTAAGAAGAGGTTGGACAACCATTTGTCTGAAGTGGTGTAAGGTTTCCTGCTTAAACGGGGTTGGACTAGAAGACCTCCAAGGTCCCTTCCAACTCTGTTACTCTATTCTATTCTAGATAAGGTTATCAACACTGCAAGTGATCTAAACATTGCAATATTAGCATCAGATGCCAAGGAGAAGTTAACAAGTAGTTAAGAAAGTCCCCTAGTTTTGAAACCTCTTCATAAGGCAAGGAGCTTAAAATTCCACTAAGAGACTATTGATTATGGGACAAATCTCCATCCTCACCCATGCAGAGAAATCCTATTTGCAAAGACAAGCTAACTCAGTGAGGTCAATTTGTCCCAACCAATTTTTGACATGAGGTCAAGTGTCTTATCATAGTACAGAATGATGGTGCTTCACCCAACTGTGGGTTTTCAATAATTCACCAGCTATAATTACCTGCCCTGTTTCATGAGTCTCTAACCTTGACTCTAACATGTCAAATCCATCAATGGTGGGTTCCTTTCTGAGCAATATTGTGAAGAGTTAGAAATCCATCAGTGTTAGGATGGCAGGTAGGTAAAAATAGGGAAAGTGTCAACTTCAACTTCAACTCAGTTGTATTTGAATTCATGGCCATGTGAAACGCTACTGAAGTATTTTCTCCTTGCTTCTATTCAGAGGTGGTATTCAGCCAGTTCAGACTGGTTCAGGTGAACTGGTAGCAGAAATTTTGAGTAGTTTGGAGAACCGGCAAATACCACCCCTGGTTGACCCCACCCTCCCACCCCTGCCGTTTTCTGTCCTATATTTCCTTGGTTTTTTTTAGCTCAGATGATTTGTGCAGCAGAGCAAATTGCCACACCTTAGCTGAGCTAAACAACAGCTCAGCTCACCAGCTCTGACGCCCAAGGCGGTCTTTGAGTGCTGCACATGCGCGCAAAGCACTTTCTCATAGAACCAGTAGGAAAAGATTTGGAATCCCACTGCTGCTTCCATTCAAATACAAACCAAGTTTAACCTTGCTTGGCTTTAGTCGTGGTCAGATATTATGTCAATTATTTTGTGAAGTATTTTAAACATATCTAAAGAAGCCAAACCTGGAAACCCATGATTTAAACAGTTGAAAACTTTTCAACTGTTTAAATCATGGGTACCAAGCTTAAGGAACTTTAAGATCCGTAGACTTCAGCTCCCAGAATTCCCTAGCCTGGCTGGGGGATTCTGGGAGTTGAAGTCCACAAGTTTTAAGTTTCCCAAGCTTGAAAACTCCTTCTAATATAGGTATATTTGAAACTCAGTTATGATTGTGGAGAGGAGGGGTTAGAATAAGTGGTTTTATTATGCAAACATTTGCATGAAATAATCAATATAAAACACAGTATCTTTCCTTAGTAGAATCTATTTATTTAAGGAGTATCATCATCCATTTAGCTAGAGGGTACAAGCACTAAACATTGGGCTTAAAATGCCACATTTAATTAAAAAAATAAAACTTTGAAAAACACCGATTTAAGACTTTGTATGGTGGTGATGACAGCCTCAGGTCTTGTGAACTTTCAAGCTTTCAGCGTGAACAAACGAAACACAGTTTCCTTTAAATGTTTGAGTAGAATACTGAGTCATTTATTTTTTATACATTTTTTTTTCAAAAGAGCTATTTTTCTCTTTATAATAATAGCGGATCTGACATTAACCTGAGGGAGGCACAAAAATTGTCAGACAAATTACTGGAACTCCTGAGAACTGGATGATTCTTGGTGTTGTCGAATAACAGTGATTTTGCTTCAGAATTGACAGTTTTCCCCTGGCTGGCAGGGCATCGTTCTGTGACATGACTACAGCCCTTACACATGCCTGGGTTGTTAAAGTCCCATGACATCTCCCTCAAAGCTTCTGCCTTCCATAAGTTCAGGACTTTAACTCCATCAAACATAGCCATCAGGGTCAGTGACGTGAGAGTGTGTGGTTTTTAGAAGAAAACCTTTGAATGCTTAAACCAATAGTGTTTAACCAGTTTAACCAGTGGCTAAGAGGCTGAGCTTGTCGATCAGAAAGGTCAACAGTTCGGCGGTTCAAACCCCTAGCGCCGCGTAATGGAGTGAGCTCCCATTACTTGTCCCAGCTTTTGGCAACCTAGCAGTTCGGAAGCATGTAAAAAATGCAAGTAGAAAAATAGGAACCACCTTTGGTGCTCCATGCAACTTTGGCTTTTAGTCATGCCGGCCACATTACCCTGGAGACATCTTCAGACAGCACTGGCTCTTCGGCTTTTAAACGGAGATGAGCACTGCCCCTTAGAGTCAGGAATGACTAGCACATATGTGTGAGGGGAACCTTTACCTTTATTTTAGCTATTTAGTGGCTCATTTCCCCAATCTGAGAAGGGAGGTGTAAACATAATCTGTTCTTCTAATACGTTTAGCTATTGTGATGGAATACAAGAAGGAAGGAGATTACCAGGAGGAAGAGGATTCATTTCAGAGAAGGAAGAGGCAACTCAGTTTAGATAGTATATGTATGAGAAAGAGAACTTCTCCATAATAGTTCACAGAATGTATTGTGGATGCAGATATGAGTGGTGTGGTGGCCCAGTGGTGAAGGTGCTAGCCTCCCATTCAGAAGGTTGAGAGTTCAATCCTAGGTAACGGCAGATGTTTCTCCTTTAGACACAAAGAAAAAAAAATATCTGCTGCGAACTCCATGTGGTGTCAGGAAGGGCATCCAGCCAGTAAACTCTCAGCTTCATCCAGTTGCCTTGACTCTACCCTGAATTAAGGGATTACAGAATCGTAAAAAGGACATTTCATTGTAAATGCAGATACTAGAGTCCTCAGTCTGACTAGATTGTGTCTATAAGAATATATATATATATAAAACCAGCTTTAGGCTTATATATCAGATTTTGTTTGTATCCCACATTTTATTTCTAGGCTATAAGAGACTGAAGAGGCCAAATGATTCTAATAGATTTTAAATTCATTTGTAAAAAGTAGCTTGAGGAAGTAGGGAAGAAAAACAATGCCAATCATGAGCCCATTTTTCTGTTAACTGAGTATTGTACAACCAGAAAATGCTACCAACATTCTTTTACCTTGAAGCAACTAATTAGATCTGTAATAGATTATAGCAGCAATTGTCAGCTACCTACTAAATGTGCAAAAATGATGCAATTACATTTTATCACTCCGAAACATTTACAAATGTTGTTCTACCTTTCTTATGCAAACTGCCACTGGAGAGTTCCACGTTTTTGAATCATTATTTGAAGCTATCTTTCATTTACTTAGCAATTTTCTCATTTTCTCCATGACTTCTCAGCGTGTCCTTGCTCCCAACACATTTTAAAATAATCTTTTATTATTACTATATTTTATTTAGCTTTATGAAGCATTTTGCATTTTTGGTTAATCACCTGGATTTTTGAAAGCCCCACAATGCAATTCACTGTTCCTGGTTGACTGAGGAACCATTGCACGTATCTGCTTTTTAAAAAGTATTCATATCCTGCCTTTAATATTTTTTTTATAAACAACTGAAAGCAACAAACATACCTGATACACAGTGGTGGGATTCAGCCAGTTCGCACCTATTCGGGAGAACCGGTTGTTAACTTTCTAAGCAGTTCGGAGAACCGATTGTTGGAAGAAATCTCATTTTGGTTTTTTCCCCACTTTACAGGGTTAATCCTGTAAGGAAGGCAGGAAGGAAACATTCTGGTGTTGTTTCTAGCCTCATCTTTATTGCCCTCCTTACAGAAACTGCCTCTCTGGTTAGCTCTTATTGCATTGTTACAGCTAAGGCAAAGCGCCCATCGACGTGAGTGATGCTGAGTTGGCCACGCCCACCCAGTCACATAAACACTGAGCCACACCCACCTAGCTGGTCATTAGGGCAGAGAACCAGTTGTTAAATTATTTGAATCCCACCACTTCTGATATTCCTTCCTCCTCCTATTTTCCCTACAATAACAACAACAACAAAAAACCACCACCCTGTGAGGTGAGTTGGATCGAGAGGTAATGACTGGGCCAAGGTCACTCGGTTTTCATGCCAAAATGGGGACTAGATTGCACAGTCTCCTCGCCCAAAATGATCTAGCTGGCTTTCATGTCTAAGGTGGAACTAGAACTCAGAGTCTTCTGCTTTCTAGGCCAGCACCTTCACTGCTGGCTCTTACACTTCATTGAAGACTTACAATAGCAGTAGCACTTAGACTTATATCTCACTTCACAGTGCTTTACAGCCTTCTCTAAGTGGTTTACAGAGTCAGCCTATTGCCTCCAACAACTTGGGTCCTCATTTTACCTACCTTGGAAGGATGCAAGGCTGAGTCAAACTTGAGCCAGGGAAAATCGAACTGCTGGCATTGGCAGAATTAGCCTGCAATATTGCGCTCTAACCACTGCACTACCACAGCTCTTATACAATATCCCATGGGTCATCATTCCCCCCCCCCAAGTCATGAATCACAGATGATGAGGAATGCAAGATGACAAAGAAAGAAAGAAAGAAGAAAGAAAGAAAGAAAGAAAGAAAGAAAGAAAGAAAGAAAGAAAGAAAGAAAGAAAGAAAGAAAGAAAGAAAGAAAGAAAGAAGAAAGAAAGAAAGAAAGAAAGAAAGAAAAGTATTCCTATCTGCCAGTCACTTTTTAATATTCTTTAAATCTGCATTAATTAATTTAGGACAATGATTGCAGTTAACCATTAAATACTGGGATCACACTTTGAAAAGTGGTTGGGATACACCCATGGTCAGGACAAATGATTCACATTTACTTTAAATTAAATTTAATGTCCTTCAAATCAAATTAATTCAGGGTAATCAATATGATTGCTCTCCAGATATTTGCTCATAAGGCCATTGCAAGGTAATTTAATTGACCTTGATGAAGAAACATGCTGTGAGTATCTTCACAGAGGTAAAGGCACTAAGATTTGTCTTCCTGAGTTGAAGGAAGCTAATATAAGCACTTTCTCCTACTAAGTCCCCATAAGTTGTGGTCTCTGGCTGCACTTGCAGAACAGAAAGTTGCTATCCTTATAACCAATAATGTGTATAATAATATACCCAAGATATCCATTTGTTGATTGATCATGTACCATCCTGTTTTCAGATCAGTACTAATCATCTTGATTAACAATATAGTGATGAACTATTTCACGCTGTACAGAATATTATATATATGTATAGTATATCACAGAAGTGAACATACCCCCGCACATTTTGTAAATATTTAAGTATATCTTTTCATGTGACAACACTGAAGAAATGATACTTGTAAAGTAGTGAATATACAGCTTGCATAATAGTGTAAATGTGCTGTCCCCTCAAAATAATGCAACACACAGCCATTAATGTCTAAACTGCTGGCAAGAAAAGTGAATATATTTCCTTGAAGACATTTGGCTTCTCATCCAAGAAGCACCCGAAGACTTCAGCTGGTCCAGAATACAGCCGCGCGAGCAATAATGGGGACCTCTAGGTTCACCCATATAACATCTCTCTTGCGTGAGCTGCACTGGCTGCCTGTCGTCTTTCGGGTGCGCTTCAAGGTGTTAGTTGTCATCTTTAAAGCGCTCCATGGCACGGGACCTAGCTATCTGCGGGATCGGATCCTGCCCCACACATCCTCCCAGCCGATTCGCTCCCACAGAGAGGGACTTCTCCGGGTGCCGTCCACTAGACTTTGTCAGCGGGCGACGCCCAGGGGAAGGGCCTTCTCTGTGGCGGGCCCTGCCCTCTGGAACGACCTTCCCCCTGACATTAGAACAACCACGGACCTCCGCTCCTTCCGTCAAAAATTAAAAACATACTTTTTCTGCTTGGCCGGCCTAGGTTAGTCTCTACCTTTAGGGCGTTAGGGAATGCTAGTTTTAATATGGGGATTTTAGTGCAGGGACAATTAAATTTAATTCATTTTTATTCTATTGTATTTATGTATGTTTTATAATGTTTTAATTTTTCCCTGTGCACCGCTCCGAGTCCCCCTGGGGAGAGGACGTGGTATATAAAATAATAATTATTATTATTATTATTATTATTATTATTATTATTATTATTATTATTATTATTATTATTATTATTATTATTAAATGGACCTTCGTGTTGTCTTTTCCTCCTTTATGTCAGTCAAACTATTGTTCTCAATATTTGCAGTAAAATTCACAACTTTAAACAACAACAACAACACCAAAATCACCTAAATGTAGGGTTTTGGAAACTGTACACTGAAGTAACCTTAGCTAACAAAATCATTGTGTTCAGTTGAAAAACTTTGTTCATTTTTCATGAGAATGATACACCATACTCAGCCCACAGATATCGATGTTGAAATGTGATAGGTCAAAAAAAAAGAGAAGAAAAGAAGAAAAAAATGGATAAAAATCAAACCTGGGATATTTTTCAAATGCCAGGCGAAACAGCAGAGGAGCTTTTAATAAAGATAAGCATAAACCCATAGATCACCCTTAGCCTTCGCAAATCCTATCTATTCCATCCTTGTCAAAAATTCAGAAGACACCCTGCGCGGCTATGTGAGTGAAACAAAAGAAGAAAAGCTCCAGCAATGGGAGTGAGTAGCATAAAACACTCACTTGGTTTGCACAACATTAACTGCAAGCGAGCATCTTCGGTGAATAAATATGAATAGCCGTGGCTGGAATCAAATGGGATCAGATGCTGCAATTGACATCCGGAGTTAAGCATTGTTAACCTGCCTTCCAGGGACTCCGTTATCAACATTCTTTATGGCTGAACCAGTGGTGGGTTTCTGCAGGCTTGCACCTACTCGCGAGAGCTGGTTGGTGAAATTTAGAGAACCGGTAAGAGGGGGTTCCACCGGCGTACCTGGAAGTAAATCTGGCCCGCTGCTGCCAGTGACCCAACGGGAAGGAAAGGAAAGGAAAGGAAGGAAGGAAAGAAAGAAAGAAAGAAAGAAAGAAAGAAAGAAAGAAAGAAAGAAAGAAAGAAAGAAAGAAAGAAAGAATTTATCATCACAATTGAGTCCAAAATTTAGGTTGCTAAGCAAGAGCGCTGTTAAATGAGTTTCACCACATTTTAAAAGGTGGCCACTCCCACCCTGTCACATGACTGGCAAGCCACACCCACAAAATAGGCCACACCTACAGAGGAGGTTCTAAAAAATTTGAAACCCACCAAATTTGAAACCCGTTGTATTTTGCAGTCCTCATAAAAAGTCTCTATATTTCCAGTAAGCACATAAGATGAGAGTAATGAGAATGAAACGAAGCATGACTTAACTTTGGGGGGCGGGGAGTAGATTAAGCTGGGTCCACCGCATTTGTTTCAGATCTGATGTCAATGAAAGCACAGCATCCTGCAAGAATTATGGACAGAATTACTGCTGAAAACCTTGTTTGTATCTATATTTGCTTTGAGAAATTCTCACCCAGACACATAGTTAATGGTCTGTGGTTGCTTGAGCTCTTAACCCATTATTCAGTATTTCTTTGGGCAAATTTGAAATTATTTAATTTTTGCCATGCTTCATTTCTTATTTAATTTTGTTTGTATAATAATAGCCTAAAGAGGGGCTATGAAATAAATATTGGAAGTCGGGAATGGAGAAAGAAAAATGCTATCGTTTCTCCTTTCCAGATAATAGATGAGTTAGTTTGGGGCCATTAATTGGTGATCTACGACATAACAAGGATTCCGTGCAATATGAAATTAACTTGTCTGTTTGTTTGCCTTTAAAACAAACAAAACAAGTTGTTAAAAATAAATACGATTACTTTTCTGATGAAATAGTGACTCACCTAAAGTACTTTAGTGCAATGAAATAATATATGTCAAGTGCGTGAAAATCAGGAAGTCCAGGCAGTTCAAAAGAATATAAAGGCTTATTGCAAGCTTGTTCTCTCTGGAAAGAATCTGAACTACTAACAGTCAGAGCAAATAGGCAGTAGATAAGAGACAGCAGAATTCAAAGTGGATTGGACTCAAATCTCTTAGGGCGCAAAGAGACTCAAGACCTACTTGATCCCTCCCTCAGGCACAGTCTGGTCATCTCTTACAAGGTCAAATGTAATGAAATATTAAATGAATCCCCCCCCCCATATCTATCTGTCTGTCTGTCTGTCTGTCTATCATCTATCTCTCTATCCTGTATGTGAAATACCACTCACGCATCATCACGGAATCTTCAGAACTGAAAAGCCTACAAACTTAAAATTTGGCACACATGTTCTTCTTGGCTTCTAGGTGCTCATTAAGAAAGGATTTTTTGGAATGACCATCAGATCATTAGTATTTCTTATATTATTATTAACATGCTCTGATGCTAAGAAGTTATGATGAGGGAGAGAGGGGATAAGTTAGGAGAGGACTCTGGGAGGCAAGGCTGAGGGAGAGAAGGGGATGGGAGAGGATCAATGGGACCAGCCTGAGGGAGAGAAGGGGGTAAGTTAGGAGAGGACTCTGGGAGGCAAGCCTGAGAGAGAGAAGGGGATAGCAGAGGATCAATGGGGCCAGCCTGAGAGAGAGAAGGGGATAAGTTAGGAGAGGACTCTGGGAGGCAAGCCTGAGGGAGAGAAGGGGATGGGAGAGGATCAATGGGACCAGCCTGAGGGAGAGAAGGGGATAAGTTGGGAGAGGACTCTGGGAGGCAAGCCTGAGAGAGAGAAGGGGATAGCAGAGGATCAATGGGGCCAGCCTGAGAGAGAGAAGGGGATAAGTTAGGAGAGGACTCTGGGAGGCAAGCCTGAGGGAGAGAAGGGGATGGGAGAGGATCAATGGGACCAGCCTGAGGGAGAGAAGGGGATAAGTTAGGAGAGGACTCTGGGAGGCAAGCCTGAGGGAGAGAAGGGGATGGGAGAGGATCAATGGGGCCAGTCTGAGAGAGAGAAGGGGATAAGTTAGGAGAGGACTCTGGGAGGCAAGCCTGAGGGAGAGAAGGAGATGGGAGAGGATCAATGGGGCCAGCCTGAGAGAGAGAAGGGGATAAGTTAGGAGAGGACTCTGGGAGGCAAGCCTGAGGGAGAGAAGGGGATGGGAGAGGATCAATGGGGCCAGTCTGAGAGAGAGAAGGGGATAAGTTAGGAGAGGACTCTGGGAGGCAAGCCTGAGGGAGAGAAGGGGATGGGAGAGGATCAATGGGACCAGCCTGAGGGAGAGAAGGGGATAAGTTAGGAGAGGACTCTGGGAGGCAAGCCTGAGAGAGAGAAGGGGATAGCAGAGGATCAATGGGGCCAGCCTGAGAGAGAGAAGGGGATAAGTTAGGAGAGGACTCTGGGAGGCAAGCCTGAGGGAGAGAAGGGGATGGGAGAGGATCAATGGGACCAGCCTGAGGGAGAGAAGGGGATAAGTTAGGAGAGGACTCTGGGAGGCAAGCCTGAGGGAGAGAAGGGGATGGGAGAGGATCAATGGGGCCAGTCTGAGAGAGAGAAGGGGATAAGTTAGGAGAGGACTCTGGGAGGCAAGCCTGAGAGAGAGAAGGGGATAGCAGAGGATCAATGGGGCCAGCCTGAGAGAGAGAAGGGGATAAGTTAGGAGAGGACTCTGGGAGGCAAGCCTGAGGGAGAGAAGGGGATGGGAGAGGATCAATGGGACCAGCCTGAGGGAGAGAAGGGGATAAGTTAGGAGAGGACTCTGAGAGGCAAGCCTGAGGGAGAGAAGGGGATGGGAGAGGATCAATGGGACCAGCCTGAGGGAGAGAAGCGGGATAGGAGAGGAGAGGCTTCAGTGGGGCAAGCCTGAGGGAGAGAAGGGGAGAGGAGAGGCTGATCATAATTACTCATTAATTTTCAAGCTGTGTCGATTTATCAAGGCCAATCACATAGTTTCCTAACGGAGAATGGATATCTAGCTATATTAAATATTTCTGAATGCCAAATTTTACTTTTAAAAAATATGTTAAACCAACATTATCTAAGGAAGGGGCATCCCCAAAATTTTTAATGCTTTCTCATTGTCTTCATTTGCCAAATGTAAAATATTTTTTCCAAAGCTGCAATTTGTAAAATAGAAACTTCAAAGATTATTTTAAGGGAAACTAGCAAGGAGAGGAAAAAAATGTGTTTATATCATGGACAAGTAAATGGACAAGTAACCAAGCTAAGTGGCCTGAACTAATTTCCTGGAGACAGATTTTGAAATTAATCTGGTGGCTTAATTTACATACATTTTCGGAAGGGCTGCAGGTTATTCTCATAGCTTGCAAAATTTTCTCAAAGAACCAATCATTGTCCAGGGTTGAAATTAGCAGAGGCACTATATAATAATAGTTTGAAATCAGCTGAGTTTTTGATTGGTGCAAGCATAATGAGTTGGGGAGTTTTCAGGAAAATGATTGTAATTTGGAGTTAAAAGATGGAAATAGGTTAGGCCAGGGGTCTGCAAAGTTGGCTCTTTTAAGACTGGTGGACTTCAACTCCCAAAGCTGGCTGGGGAATTCTGGGAAGTGAAGTCCATCAGTCTTAAAAGACCCAACTTTGCAGACCCCTGGGTTAGGCTATCACATATTGGGGCAGTGTTCAGCTGCCTTTTTAAATAGCAGAATTGGACAGGACCTTGGAGGTCTTCTAGTCAAACCCCTTGCTCAAGCAAGAGACCATTTCAAACAGATGGTTATCCAATTTCTTTTTAAAGACCTCCAGTGGTGGAGCACTCAGAACTTCTGATTAATTGTTCTAAATAAGGAAATCTCTCCTTGTTTCTAGATTGGTTCTTTCCTTGGTTAGTTTCCATCTATTGTTTCTTTGTTCTGTTTTCAGGTGCAATTGAATATTCCCAGCTTCTATTGCAGCTCAGCTGTGACTGCAAGAACTATTTTATTTGGAAGTTGCCAAGTGACATTCCATGCAACAGGGTGCTTCATTGTTCCCTGTCCTTCACCAGTTGCAGGCGTTTTTTTTTTTGGACAGTCAAGATTCAGGTTTCAGGTTTTAATGGACTTATATGCCGCCCTTCTCCCAAAGGATTCAGGGTGGCGTACAACATAAAAGCACATATTACAAAAGTTTTTTTTAAAAAAGATTAAATAGGAAATCCAATAACCCAATTAACAATTTACAATTAAATTTAAAATTATTTATTTATTTATTTTCAATTTATATACCGCCCTTTTCACCAAAAAGGGACTCAGGGCGGTGCACAGAAAGGTAAAACCCCACAATATACAAAATTTAAAAAACAATTAAACCAATACAGCTGTGCTAAAATTGAATAAATAGTTAAAACCCATAAATAACGAATTAAAATATTCCCTAGTCTATGTCATGCCGGCTAGATGAAAGAAATGAGCTTTTACCATCTGACGGAAGAGGCGTAAGTCCGTGATGGTGCGGATATCGGGGGGAAGGTCATTCTAGAGTGTTGGACCCTCCACAGAGAAGGCTCTTCCTCTGGGGGTCGCCAGTCGGCATTGACCGGCTGACGGCACCCTGAGAAGGCCAACTCTGTGAGAGCGGACAGGTCGAAGGGAGGAATGTGGTAGGAGGCGGTCTCTCAAGTAACCAGGACCCGAGCCATGGAGCGCTTTGAAGATGGTAACTACGACCTTGAATTAAAATTAACAATTAAAATTAATAATTTATTTTATTCATTTTTATTCAGGCAGGCCGGCTTGCTGAAAAAGCCAACTTTTTAGGGTGTGCCGGAAGGACCGCCGAAAGATCCATCCATCCATCATCCATCCATCCATCCATCCATCCATCCATCCATCCTATTCGTTTATAGCCACCCATCTCACAAAACGGGACACTGGTAGCAGGGGTGGGATTCACTTACTTTACCTACCAGTTCACAAATGCGAATGTGCATGTGTGCTCACTTGCTTCGCTTGTATGCACCCCATCCACGCATGCACTCATTTATTTATTTATTTATTTATTTAAATTTATATCCCGCCCTTCTCCACAAAGGACCCAGGGCGGCGCACAGGAAATTTAAAAACATACAAAATACAATAAATATAATTTTAAAAACTATTAAATAAACTTATCCTGCGCTAAAACCAAATTTTAAAAACCCAATTTAAAACTACCTAAAAGTCCCCATGGGAGGTTAGGCTAGGCCGGCTTGTTGGAACAAATATGTCTTAAGACATTGGCGGAAGAGGCGGAGGTCGGTGATGGTACGTAATTCAGGGGGTAGGTCATTCCAAAGGGCTGGGCCCGCCACAGAGAAGGCTCTTCCCCTGGGTGTCGCCAGTCGGCATTGTCCGGCCGATGGCACCCTGAGAACTCGTGTGCATTGATTGCATGTGTGGCTTCCATGCAGGTGCACGGCTTGAAAACATGCCTAAATAGGACGGTATAGAGCCGGGGCGGGTGGGCAGACCCACCCACGATTTCCACTACCGGTTTTGGCGAACCAGTCTGAACCGGCTGAATATTACCTTTGCTGGGTAGCTACATTGAGGCCAGATCTGGAGCAAGTACAGGACTAGAAGCACGGAGGCATGGATTGCCCCTCAACATGGGTGCTAGGTTCTAGTCCTTCAAAGTCTCAGGTTGCATTTTGCTTTGCCTAATGACACACAGTATATTATCTGATTTTTTCAACCTGCTCTTAAATCCTAAATCATTGACCTGGGGTCAAGGCCAAAGTTTGAGAGTGGATAGAGGAACCTCTTACAGCTTCACAAATTTGATGCAACTTCACTCACTTCCTGAGCAGTCAATCCATTTATTCCACCCATAGCTGCTTATGAATGTTGTTTGAGAAACAGTTTCCGTTTGTTATGTGTTGCGTTTATTTTTCCTTTACTAATAATCTTCAACTTTTCTATCCAGATTTCTGATTTCCCCTCCTTATTTCCCCAATCCCTTTGGATGGGCTAATATAACCCCGCATACAAATCTGGCTGTGGTATTCTAGCCTCATCCTATGGGTTTGTGTTATTAGCGCTCAGCACAGCTAGAGGCTTAAGAGTTCTTGTCTGGAGAGATTTCTACCACCAAGTTAAAATTGGTGAGATGTTTATTATTTGACTGTTACCACACACGGTAAAGTTGTGTTGATTGACATTTTTAACAATACATTTCTAAACAGTACACAACATTCATACCAATTAACTGCGACAATCAGTACCGTAGCTGCTGTGTTGTAAATAGTACATTAGGACAGATGTCATGTAGGAGTTATGGGGAGGGGATTTTTCTTTCTGTAACTATTCAAGATGCTCATTGTTTTGTTTCATCTTTCAATTCAGTGTTGTTGTTGTTTTGTTTCTTTTTTCTTTTTTAGCGCTAGCCTGGTGCTTTAATCTCCTGTTCCCATCCATTTTTCTTTTAGTTTATGCTTGTCAGTATTTTTGTTTTATCGCTTTAGATTTTGCTTTTCTGCTGCGCGATAAGATATTGATGATTTGCTGTTTAGATGCTGCACTGAGAACCTAATAAAAAGAGGCATATAAAATGATAATGATCGTAGCAAGATAGGACGTCCTTTTTCTCCTGTTTAGCCTAGACAGTTCATCACAGCCATTCCTCAATTTTCTCTCCCTTATGATTTTATGAAACCTCCTAGAACATTAGTTTGGAAAATTTTTTCCCCCTCGTCTTGACATTTGTGTTTCTTGCATTGCTCTTTTTTTTTTGGTTAGGGAGAGAGCACTGAATACCTCCCAGTCTGGGTTGCTCCAGCTTACAGTGGGGAATCTGAAACCTGAAGAGACCTATACTTTCCGAGTAGTGGCATACAATGAATGGGGACCGGGAGAAAGTTCACAGCCCATCAAGGTGGCAACGCAACCTGAGTGTAAGTACATTAATTGGGTTCTAATTGGGTTCCGATGTTCTTGCAAGTTTGTTTAGTATGCTTATGTATAGTTGTAAAGTGGTATGGTATGGTATGGTATGGTAGGGTATGGTAGGGTATGGTAGGGTAGGGTAGGGTAGGGTACGGAACCAGGGGTGTGTTCTGGCAGGCACTACTGCTGGTTTGCTTGTGTGAGTGCTGTGCATGCGCATGCACAGTGCAATTTAAAAAAACTGAAAAACAAGATGGCAGCACCCAGGGTGCAACCCATAGAACCAGTTCCAGGTGCATTGCAGGCATGGGTCACTGCCAGTTCCAGTGACCCAGGCCGCCAAACCACAACTGGTTTGCTGAACCAGTCCGAACTGGCAGAAACCCACCACTGTATGGTACATTAGGGTACGGTAGGGTGCGCTACTCTATGCTATGCTAAGCTATGCTATGGATAAAGTGGGAGATTTTAGATCCAGGAGGATCTGTGTGGTGCAGAGAGAATAACAGATTTGAAAGGGAATTTGGAGGTCTTCTAGTCCAACCCGCTGCTCAAGCAGGAGACCCTATACCATTTCAGGCAAGTAACTGCCCAGTCTTTTCTTAAAACGGATGGAAGGCTGAGTCAACCTTGAGCCTGGTGAGATTTGAACTGCCAAATTGCAGGCAGCTGGCAGTCAGCAGAAGTAGCCTGCAGTGCTGCACTCTAACCACTGAACCTCCACCACTCATGATACTAACTTATCAGCTGCAGTGATTCGCTTAACAACTTTGGCAAGAAAAGTCCTAAAACGGAGCAAACCTTGCTTTTTTTTTTTAATTATTAAATTTATACCACGCTCTTCTCCAAACGGACCCAGGGCGGCGCACAGGAATATTAAAATACATACAAAATCACATAAAAAATTTAAAAAACTTATTTGATAAAGATCCTGCACTAAAATCAAATTAAAATCCCCAAAATTTAAAACTGTCTAAAAGTCATTATGGAGGTTACGCTAGGCCGGCTAGATGGAACAAATGTGTCTTTAGGCACTGGCGGAAGAGGCGGAGGTCGGAGATGGTGCGAAGTTCAGGTGGTAAGTCGTTCCAAAGGGCTGGGCCTGCCACAGAGAAGGCTCTTCCCCTGGGTGTCGCCAGTCGGCATTGTCCGGCCGACGGCACCCTGAGAAGGCCCTCTCTGTGGGAGCGTATCGGTCTTAGGGATGTATGGGGCAGGAGACGGTCTCGCATGTAACTAGGTCCCGAGCCATGGAGCGCTTTGAAGATGGTCGTCAGAACCTTGAAGCGCACCCGAAAGACCACAGGAAGCCAGTGCAGCTCGCACAGGATTGGTGTTATATGGGAGTGTCTGGGCGCTCCCGTAATCACCCGCACGGCTGCATTCTGGACTAACTGCAGCTTTCGAGTGCACCTCAGGGGAAGCCCCATGTAGAGAGCATTACAGTAGTCGAGTCGAGACGTCATGAGTGCTTGAGTGACTGTGCGCAGGGCAGCCCGGTCCAGTAAGGGGCGCAATTGGCGCATCAGGCGTACCTGATGGAACGCCCCCCTGGCCACGGCCGCCACATGGTCCTCCATGGACAGCTGGGAATCCAGGAGGACACCCAAATTGCGCGCCCTCTCCACGGGGGCCAGTGTTTCGCCCAAATGTCAATTAACAAATGTCTCACTTAACAACAGAAACATTGGGCTCAATTGTGGTCATAAGTCGAGGACTACCTGTAGCTGGCTTTTCCTGGCACAGGATCTGACTAGGGATAGAGACACATATCTACAATGACAGACGCTGTGATCGTCTTTTTAATAACAGCGTATGATTTTCAATATTGGTTAATGTAAGCTTAATAGGAAGAACTGTCAATTATACCTCCGAGTAATTTAACTGAATTGGACTTTAGTAGTTCATACAGTTGACAGTCTGTAAAACATTTCTATGTTCGTCATTGCTGTGCTCTATTAGAATCATATGGCACTCACAGTTTTAGCCTTTCCTAATAAACAAAAAAAAATTTAAAGGGCAAAGCACACTTTGCTATTTGAAATGCTGTTATGTGTCTGCATATGTATGCCTTTAAGTCAATTTTTGACTCCAGGTGACTGCCTGGGCTCGTCCTTACAGATGTTTTGGCAAACTTTTTTGAGTGTGGTTTGCTTTGTGTTGATGATTTTAAGTCAAGGACAACCTGTATTTTCTCCCCCTATATACTTTTTATATAGGGATGCAGTGGCTCAACGGTTAAGACGCTGAGCTTGCTGGTCAGAAAGGTCAGCAGTACAGCAGTTTGAATCCCTAGTGCCACGTAATGGAGTGAGCTCCCGTTACTTGTCCCAGCTTCTGCCAACCTAGCAGTTTGAAAGCATGTAAAAAGTGCAAGTAGAAAAATAGGAACCACCTTCGGTGGGAAGGGAACAGCATTCCATGTGCCTTCGGCGTTTAGTCATGCCGGCCACATGACCACAGAGACGTCTTTGGACAGTGCTGGCTCTTTGACTTTGAAACGGAGATGAGCACCGCCCCCTAGAGTCGGGAATGACTAGCACGTATGTGTGAGGGGAATCTTTATCTTTACCTTATACTTTTCATGTACTAATCTGACCCTTCCTAGATGTTTATTCATGGTGTCAGAAATTAGAACTCTGAGGAAAGCAAATTGCTCAAAGAACAGTTTTATTGGGTATATCATATTGGCGCAACTGATGAAAGCTGAATCTAAATGTTCCCATAGCTTTCACCTAATTAAAAGTAGACGTCCCCCCCCCCCCCCAAATCACTAGTTACGCTGTCCAATCCAGGAGCTGGCTGGTTGCTTGGTTACTTCACTCCTTCTCTGGTCAGCCACCTGTGTGAATGTCCTTGGGTTGCCACGGGAACGTATTGTTTTGGCTACAAACCCCATCTAACTATTTCCCCCTCTCTGCCTCTAGTGTGTGGCAACCCTAAAGCCTTCAGGATGGCCTCAGCCATGTTCACTTCAGGGTTGACACATGGAGCAAAAGAAAAAAGGCAAGTTGCAAGAGCAGATGTCCTATGAGTTTAAACCAGGGGTGAGATTCAGCCGGTTCAAACCGGTTCAGGTAAACCGGATGCTAATTTTTACATCTGGTTTGCCAAATCGGTAGCTGCAAGGACTAGCTGACCTTGCCCACCCCACCCTGCCCCTCCCAGGAGTGTTTACGTGGCCCATTTTGGATGCCAAGTAAGTGCAGAGCCCTCATTGAGGCTCTGGGAGGGCAAAAATAAGTTCTGGAAGTCCTGAAACGGGCCTGTTTCTGACCTCCAAAGCCCAGGGGAGGCTGTTTTTGCCGTCCCGGAGGCTAGAGGAAAGCCTCTGGAGTCTGGGGAGGGAAAAAATGCCCCCCGTCACTGGGGTGCAGGAGGCCAAGTAGGCCATGCCCACACCCACCCAGCAACCGGGCAGAGAACCGGTTGCTAAAAGTTTTGCATCCTGCCCCTGGTTTAAACCAGTGGGAATCCTAACCTTTGTGAAGATCCCAGAAGAAAACCTAACAAATTTACGAGCCAAAGTTCAAAAGAAATCCAATCATTTATTAGGATCAACATCCTGGCGTTACTTCGGTGCAGCTAAAACTGAAAATCATTTAATGGTGTCTGCACTTTACCCCCTGTTTCCCCTCCCCTCTGCCTGGTAATAAATCACATTAGCCAATTAACAGTGTAATTGAATCCGTCCATGCACATTCACACGCCAGCTTGGAATTCCCCTCTGACCACAGGAATGCCTGGAATCCTCATTTCTCTATGTCAACTCGATAAGAGTCATGGTGATGTTTTGCGAGTTGACACCTTTTTTGGAAGGGTCAAGGAAAAACATGGTGCTCACTTATTATTGCAAAAAAAAAAAAAAAGCAACCCTTCCATGGATCGTGAGACTGATGAGATTCAAATAATAATATCAGAGTCTTTAGCAAATCAAAGGTTCACAGTTCCTACTGTGTACCTCACTGTTCTTCAGCATAGCCTCGTGGTTAAAGTGCAGCATTGCAGGTAATTCTGCCCACAACATGGAGTTGAATCCTGAAAGGGCTCAAGGTTGACTCAGCCTTCCAGCCTTCCAAGGGTTGGTAAAATGGGGATCCAGACTGTTGGGGATAATATGCAAATAATGCTTCTACATTGTAAACTGTCAGAGATTGCTATAAAGTGCAATGGGGTGGTATATAAGTCTAAATCAGGGGTGGGCTGCTGGGGGTTTGCATGGATTTGGGCGATCCTCTAGCTAGGATCCTGCCCAGTTCGGCAAACTCCCAAAGCCACCCCTGGCTGGCCACACCCACCGCTCCCCTTCTAGGAGTCTCCATGTGGCCTGTTCATCATGCCAGGTAAGTGCAGGACCCGCACGGTTTCGGAACTCCAGAAATGGGCCTCTGGAACGTGGGGTAATTAGTTTTCGCCCTCCCAGAGGCTCGAGGAAAGCCTCCAGAGCCTGGGGTGGGCGAAAAGCATCCCCCCACACACACCGTCGTGCAGGAGGCTGACTAGGCTACACCCACCATGGCCACACCCACCCAGGGACAGGGCATTGCTGCAATTTTTGAAGCCCAGCCCTGGTCTAAATGCTATTGCTATCATATATCTCAGTCTTTCTCCAGTCTGATCATTTTCCAAGTTGGAAGATTTCCAACACTGCTTCTCTCCTACATGCTGAAGTTTCTTTTGGGTAAAGTCTGACTACTTGCAGAGTGCCCAGTTATTGAAAGCAACTTTTCTACTAGAAAAAGCAGAAGGCATACAGTATAACAGTATGGAGGATGGACATAGGTTAGCAATATTTTACAAGCTCGAGACGTATTGCAATATTCCTGGGATAAGAGAGGCAGATCTCAAGTTTTAACAGTGCTGGAGATGAGCACGAGGCCTCCAGGAGTGGATGTATTAGGGAAATAAAAGCGACTCTGCTATAAATTATTTGACAAGTAAGCTTCCTGCAGAAAGGCCACCCTTTTGCAACTCAAATGTGGGGGTGCCAGATGTTGTTACTCTGTTTTTCTCCCTTCGAACACCAATCATTTAAGAAATTGACAGTGGCAACATTTTGAACAGAACACCTGATGGAGAAACAAACTCTTGGAGTCTGGAGTCAATGGTGTGGCACTTGGAATGGTGCACATGGCCTTCGGGGCTTAATGATTGCTTTTGCAAATCTGCTGATCGTCTCCTGTTGACAGCGTGTGGTCCTTGAATAAGACCTTTGTTTGACAGATTTCACTATATTATTATTTTTTATATACTCAGCTTGTATGTAATTTGGAGTCGCGGACTCCATCACAACACTTGAACGATTTCATGGCCCAAACGATATTTGGTTTTAAAGGTAGTTGTTCTGCACAGATATTTCACTAGAGCCGTGATGGCGAACCTATGGCACGCGTGCCACAGGTGGCACATGGAGCCATTTGTCAGGGCACTCGAGGCATTGCCCTGTCAGCTGGAAAGCACGCATTCATGTGCTGGCCAGCTGACTTCGGCCTTCTTTTGAGGCCATTTTTCGCTCTCAGGAGGCTTCGGGGAAGCCTCCGGAGGGCTCCTGAACGCTCTGGAGGGCTAAAACCGGCCCTACGAGCAAACCGGAAATCTGTTCCTGAAGTTCCGGTTTGCCCATAAGGCGGTTTTGTGTGCTCCGGAGGCTTCAGGGAAGCTCCTGAAGCCTCTGGAAGGCCTCTGGGGGAATGGGAGTGGGCTGTTTTCGCTCTCCCCAGGCTCCTATGAAGCCTCTGGAGCATGGGGAGGGTTAAAAAAGCACGCCAAAAATGGGGAGCGTTAGTCGTGCACGCATGCATGCTCTGGTCGTGCACATAGCATTGTGGGTGTGGCACATCCGCGCACGACCTCCCTGCACTCCCTCCACTTTTGGTACATGAGCCACAAAAGGTTCGTCATCACTGCACTAGAGAATCCAAATTTGATTGATTCAACCTGCAAAGAAATTAACATGGCGTTCCTTTTGATACGTAGGAGGAAAAAGAATATCATTGTACCTCACCCTAAGACTGGTTTTGTCACCATGGATATTATTCCAAAGGGATTGCTCTTGGGTCTGCAAAGTCGGCTCTTTTAAGACTGGTGGACTTCAACTCCCAGAATTCCCCAGCCAGCTATGCTGGCTGGGGAACTCTGGGAGTTGAAGTCCACCAGTCTTAAAAGAGCCGACTTTGCCCACCCCTGCACTAGGCCAGTCATGGCAAACCTTTTTCGCTTCAGGTGCCAAAACCACACACGTACGTGCTATTGCACAGGCTTGCGTGCCCCCCCCCACATAATGTAATGCCCCCCTGTGCCGTGCTCCCCGTGAATGTATGTGTGACACCCTCCCGCTGCCCTGTGCATGCGCACAAGGCTTTTTTGCAGCCTGCGGAGGCCAGAAATGGCCCATTTTCTGACTTCCGGTGCGCCAGGTAGGTCCATTTCTCATCCTCACCAAGCTCCAGAGGCTTTCTAGGAGCCTGGGGAGGGCAAAAAACAGCCCAACATGCAAACCGGAAGTTCAGGAATGGACTTTTGGGTTGCCCTTTGGATCGTTTTTCTTCCTCCAGAGGCTGAAAAACAGCCCAACATGCAAACCGGAAGTCCGTTCCTGAACTTCCAGCTTGCATGGACTTCCAGAGGATGAAAAACAGCCGAAAATCAAGGCTGAAAACCAGCTAGCCAGCACACATGTGCTCTGGAGCTGACAGGGCAACACCTCACGTGCCCTCAGAAATGGTTTTGCGTACCACCTGTGGCACACGTCCTATAGGTTCGCCATCATGGCACTAGGCCATTTATTCATTCATTTAATTTCTACAGCTGTGCTCCTCAACCAAGTGACTCTGAGTGCTGTAAAGGTCAAAAGTGTGAGAAATGATTCTAAGTCATTGTTTTCAGTGCTATTGTAACTTCTAACAGTCGCTGAACAGACAGTTGTAAATTGAAGATTGTCTACATAGCAAGCATCCACTTTTCGGAGAGTTTAGAAGTGAATTTCTTCAGAGGCTTAGATAACCAGAAACAAACCATGGATAGCAAATGCAGGGGGGTGGTGGTGCTGGAATTGATAACCTTCTCCCGTTTTCTTTGTTTCTGGGACAAATTTGACCAATTCTTCATTTTTGAGGAGTATAACAGAACAGCCAGGATTTTGGGAATAAAAAGATGGGCATGGAAAGAGACTTATTTTTTCCCTTGGAAGGACTTCAGCCTACGGTGCAATTCCATCACAGAGATTGTAACTAAATTTCATTTTAGAGGATCAAATAAATAAATAAAAAAGTGAAGTAAAGCTGACAGTCTTTTAATTCACTCTTTGAATTTGCGGGTTTTTTTTTTTTTTGTTAGATCTATCAGCGCACTGTGCATGACTAAAGTAAATAAACCCATCATCCTGTGATAGACAAATGCCAATGAGATAATTCCATCACCTGCACATTGTCAGAATGTGCTTGCCAGTCAGCTAGGATTAAATCCTGCAGCTAATCATACTGTGCTATTTTGTGAGAGCAACTTTAAATGAAGACAAAATCCTGCATCCTGGATAACTGTATTAGATCAATACCGTCAACTTGCTTTTAGCTTTAGACTTCAATATGTAAGACAAGGAAATGAACATAACTTTTAATACAAAGCAGAGCTGCTGGTCATCCGAGTCAAGTTTTAAAATCAATATTTCCTTCCTGATTTATCTCAAAGAAATTGCGCATGGGAAAGAGCTGCAGTGAATATTCGAAAGACAGTTGTGAAGAGCAATGAGATTCTAGCGTGTAAATTATACTACTCCATTTGTAGCGAGTAGCGTAGAGCATTTAAAAACCCCTGTAATATATTGCGCAAGAAACTCTGTGTGAACTATCTCATTTTCTTTTAACTTTCTCCCACTTGAAGCCTTACAAATATGTTGGATGACAACTCCTATTAGAAGAGGTCAATAACTCATTGGGTGCCTGCAGAGAATCATACCTCAGTTTATATGGAGGACATCAAGTTAAAGGAAAATGTTCCATTTTAGGGATTTTGGTAGATCAGATTCACCTGTTCTATGATAGCATGAGAAATTATTTGATCTCAGACACTTCAATGTCCATGTGCATTGGGTAATTAAGACGTAAGGGGTAGAAACACTGTCCCTAGGGAATAATCTCTCCTTCCATTAAGAGTACATGGTTATCTATTTACTGCAGGGGTGTCAAACTCAAGGCCCCGGGGCCAGATCCGGCCCACAGGATGCTTAGATCTGGCCCACAATTTTTCCAATATTTTGCAAATACAATCCTTGCTTCTATCAGTACATGCAAGGGGTCCATTTGTCATAACCATCAGACATTATGTCCAACAAAAATATTTCTGTTTTCAGGTCTATATATTACTTAATTATCTTTTCCAACCATGTGTGTATTGGAAAAATGAGAACACCCCATCAGATGAGGATGTAATCTGAAAAATGTTAGATTGTGCCAAGATGGACAGACTGACTTTAAAAATAAAAGATAAAGAAGACACAGAGTATTACTTGATATGGAATGATGTTATGAGTGGGTTAGAGACAAGAGGTAGAAATTAGATGAAGACAGATTACTGCTAAGTATGAATTAAATATAAAGATGGTTTATAAATATAAATATGCTCATATAATCAACAGAAGTACAACTAAGTCAATATAAAGAGACATTTTGCTAAAAGTACTCTGTTACCTTATTACTATTGTTACCAGTATATTTGTTAATATTTATTATTATTATTAATAATACTAATACTAATACTAATACTAATACTAATACTAATACTAATACTAATACTACTACTACTACTACTACTAATAATAATAATAATAATAATAATAATAATAATAATAATATCAACCCAAACTGCCGACTTTGCAATAACAAAGTCGAAACTGTTTCACATTTAATATGTGAATGCAGCAAAATCGCACAAACTGATTACAAAGCTAGACATGACCGAGTTGCTAAATTAATCCACTGGTCATTATGTAAAAGATATGGTTTACCTGTATCCAGAAAGTCTTGGGAACACAAAGTGGAAAAGGTTATCGAGAATGAGAGGGTGAAGATCTTGTGGGACTTTCGAATACAAACAGACCGTCTTTTGGAGCACAACACACCAGATATCACGGTTGTAGAGGGCCGAAGTGTACAGTTCATTGATATCGCTGTTCCTGGAGATGCCAGAGTCGAAGAAAAAGAACTAGAAAAAATCATGAAATATCACGACCTGGCCATCGAAACCACACGGCTATGGATGAAGCATGTCACAGTGACACCCATTGTCATCGGGGCACTTGGCACCATGTCCAAGAATTTTAATAAATATCTCAGCTTCCTGCAATAACACCAGCGGAACTGCAAAAAACGGCACTACTTGGCATATGTTATATTCTACGTAGATAGAAAGAAAGAAAGAAAGAAAGAAAGAAAGAAAGAAAGAAAGAAAGAAAGAAAGAAAGAAAGAAAGAAATGGAGAAGGAGAAAGAAGGAGAGGAGGAGAGAGAAAGAAGGAGAGAGAATGAGAGAGATGGAAGGAGTAATGGATGGAGATCGAGGATGTGTATGCTGGTTTGAGCAGTCTGGCATGGAACATCTGCAGCCAGATTGTGGATTGGTGGACCTGGCCGAGGACGACCCAGGAAGATCGTTAACATCTGAACATCTGGAGTGAGTGCACGGGACTGGAGGAGGTGGCTGACAACATCTGGGCCTTTAGAGGGCAGTATTCTACATCAGGCCGCATGATGGACTAATTAGCCATGCGGCACTAAATACGAACTAAGCCCCTTTGGTCGGAAGGACAGATGGATGGGGCCTGTAATGGGACTGGATTCGATCTCCCCATCCATAAGACTCTGGATTCTGACTTTACCCCCCACCCTGAAGAATATCCTTGCACTTACCCACTTTATTTGCTTTCGGACTTGTGTTTGTTGCCTTCCTGGACTTAGACTACCTCTGAGGTTTTTAACATGTACTCTAGGCGCGACCTCCTTGACCTGCGGGAGTCTCCCCTCTCGCAGGCCTGGCCCTCCTGTCTAACACGGGCCCACCTCGATGATGGATTGATTATTCCGAAGAGGTGGGCGAAGCGCAGGTTGAGGGGTTTTTTAGGGAGGTTTTTAATTAGGATTTTAGGGGGTTCCAGGGAGGAGGGGGGAGGGTACAAACAGTCAGAAAGAGAGGGCCAGGCCAGCAGGCGACGGAGGGAAGCGGAAGGATCCGTGAGGGGGGGGGAAACACGAGTCGTTCCGACGGAGGGCATTCCCATTCAGAAGGTCGTGGGGAGAGGCAGGTCCGAGGGGAGGCAAGTTCCATCCTCCCGGTTGGGGACACGTGGCCGTTGGTTACAAACGGTCAGGTGTCACAACCCCCGCAGGCTAGGTGGTCAGGGAATACAGAGCCAGGGCCTGAGGCTGATGTTTTGCAATGCCAGGTCCGTTGTCAACAAAGCCCCCCTCATCCATGACCTTGTGTCAGAGGGGGAGCCGGACCTGGCAGGAATAGCGGAGACCTGGTTGGGCCACGAGGGTGGACTTCCCCTCGTTGAAATGTGCCCACCAGGCTACCGCGCTTTTCATCAGCCCCGGGCCCTAGGCAGGGGTGGTGGGGTAGCGGTCATTGTAAAGGAAGGTCTTGAGCCGAGAGAGACCATTGTGCCACAGACCACCGGTTGTGAGTCCCTCTGCGTGAAGTGGGGCCTAGGGAGGCAGTTGGGCTTGCTGGTTGTATACCTGGCTCCCCGCTATGTAGCAGCAGCCCTGCCCGAGCTCCTTGAGGTGATCGCTATGGTGGCAGTCGAGACCCCCAGACTTTTAGTCATGGGGGACTTTAATCTGCCATCGGTGGGCGAATCATCCGGGGTAGCTCGGGAGTTCATGGCTTCCATGACGGCCATGGACCTGACCCAAGTAATTCAAGGCCCCACCCACGAGGGTGGACATACACCGGATCTCATCTTTGTCTCTGGCCAATGGAAAAGTGATCTGGGTATAGGGGATATAGTCATCACGCCCTTGTCATGGTCAGACCACTCACTTCTCCGGCTCGACTTTCCAACCGCTACTCCCCACCGCGGGGAGGCGGAACCAGAGTCACCGATCTGGTTCCGCCCCAGGCGCCTTATGGACCCAGATGGGTTCCAGACGGCGCTTGGGCCACTTCCTGTACCCCTGACCCGCGCCCCGATGGAGGACCTCGTGGCCGCATGGAATACTGCGGCCACGGGAGCCTTGGATCGGGTCGCGCCCTTGCGGCCTCTCTTGTGGCGGCAAACCACCCTGGCCCCCTGGTTTACCGAGGAGCTGAGGGGGATGAAACGCCACAAGAGATGCCTAGAGAGAAGATGGAGGTCTACCCGATCTGAATCTGACCGGACACAGGTAAGAGCCCATTTACGGACTTACATTGTGGCGCTGAGAGTGGCCAAACGCCATCATTGTGCTACTCTCATAGCATCCGCAGACAACCGCCCTGCCGCCCTGTTTAGGGTGACCCGCTCCCTCCTTCAACAGAGGGTGCGGGAAGCCCCGTTACAGGGTAGAGCAGAGGAATTTGTGATTTTTCTGCAGGAGAAAATCGCTCAGATACAGAACGAGCTAGCCCCCATTGATGGTCCAGTGGGATGCCGCGAGGCAGATCTTGTCTGGGAGGAGTTTGACTCCGTTTCTTCCGAGGATATGGACAGGTTACATGGGCGACTGCGAGCCACCACATGTTTATTGGACCCGTGTCCCTCCTGGCTTGTACTGGCATCCTGGGAGGTGACACGAGGCTGGCTCCAAGAGGTTGTCAACGCATCCTTAAGTGAGGGTTCCTTGCCTGCTTCCCTAAAAGAGGCTATGGTGAGGCCCCTCCTTAAGAAGCCCTCTTTGGATCCAGCTTTATTAAACAACTATCGTCCCGTCTCCAACCTTCCCTTTTTGGCGAAGGTTGTTGAGAGTGTGGTGGCACAACAGTTTCCCCGTCACCTGGAGGAAGTTGATTATCTAGACCCGCGCCAGTCCGGCTTTCGGCCCGGGCATAGCACCGAGACGGCATTGGTCACGTTGGTGGATGATCTCTGGAGAGCCAGAGATGGGGGTTGCTCCTCCATCCTGGTCCTATTAGACCTCTCGGCGGCTTTCGATACCATCGACCATGGTATCCTATTGCATCGGCTGGGGGGGTTGGGGGTGGGAGGCACCGTTTTACGGTGGTTCTCCTCCTACCTCTCTGGCCGATCGCAATTTGTGTTGGCAGGAGAGCAGAGGTCGACCTCGAGACCCCTCACTTGTGGGGTGCCTCAGGGGTCGGTCCTCTCGCCTCTCCTGTTCAACACATATATGAAGCCACTGGGTGAGATCATCCGTGGTTTTGGGGTAGAGTACCATCTTTACGCTGATGATACTCAGCTGTATATATCTACCCCAAACCACCCCAACGATGCCGTAGCGGTGATGTGCCAGTGCCTGGAAGCCGTACGGATCTGGATGGGAAGTAACGGACTCAGACTCAACCCGACCAAGACCGAGTGGCTGTGGTTTCCGGCTACCCGATTCAACCAGCTAACTCCATCGCTGGCCATAGGGGGCGAACATCTTGCCCCTGTGGATGGGGTGCGCAATTTGGGTGTCCTCCTGGATGCCTGGCTGTCCATGGAAGATCAAGTGACAGCCGTGGCCAGGAGGGCGTTTTACCAGGTTCGCCTGGTTCGCCAATTGCGCCCCCTATTGGATCGGGACGCCCTTCGCACAGTCACTCATGCTCTCGTGACATCCCGACTGGACTATTGTAACTCTCTCTACATGGGGCTCCCCTTGAGGTGCACCCGGAGACTTCAGTTAGTCCACAATGCAGCCGCGCGGGCAATTATGGGTGTTTCTAGATTCACCCACGTAACACCGCTCTTGCGCGAGCTGCACTGGCTGCCTGTCGTCTTCCGGGTGTGCTTCAAGGTATTAGTTATCATCTTTAAAGCGCTCCATGGCTCGGGACCTAGCTACTTGCGGGATCGGATCCTGCCCCATACATCCTCACGGCCGATTCGCTCCCACAGAGAGGGACTTCTCCGGGTGCCGTCCACTAGACTTTGTCAGCGGGCGACGCCCAGGGGAAGGGCCTTCTCTGTGGCGGGCCCAGCCCTCTGGAACGACCTTCCCCCCGATATTAGAACTACCACGGACCTCCGCTCCTTCCGTCTGAAACTAAAAACACATCTTTTTCGCTTGGCCGGCCTAGGATAGTCTCTTCTGATTGTTTAGGGATTTTTAGTAAATATTTGGGAATTTTAGCGCAGGGTTTTCTGTTTAATATGCCTTTTAGTCAGTATTTATGTATGTTTATTGTTCTAAATTTTGTATTTTTTCTAATTTTTTAATTCCCTGTGCCCCGCCTCGAGTCCCTTCGGGGAGAGAGAGCGGGTTATAAATAAAAATTATTATTATTATTATTATTATACTTGGTTGATACCTAGGATGCTGGCAGCAAACTGTATCAACAATTAGCACCAGTATTTGTAATATGCATTTTTAAATGTTCAGTTGGCTGCGTTTCATGTTTTATGAATAAAGATAATAATAATAATAATAATAATAATAATAATAATAATAATAATAATAATAATAATAATAATAATAATAATAATAATAATAATAATAATAATAATATCTGGCTTGCGATGCTGCCCTGGAAACATAACTCTTTGTGAATCCATAGACCACAATCACCTCCGCTGTCTCCTGATGTCTGCCCAAATCCATGTTCATTGCATTGATGCCACTATCTAACTATCTCATCCTCTGCCATCCTCTTCTCCTTTTGCCTTCAGTCTTTCCCAGCTTCAGGGTATTTTCTAAGGTCACAAGAGATGTCATAAAATGGAGCAAAACTCACTTAACAACCATCTTGCTTAGCAATGGAAATTTTGGGCTCAATTGTGATCATCAACCAAGGACTACTTGTATCTCTTATGAGAACATGAAGGATTCTCTTGATACCAGTGGATAAATCTGACTTTTTCTTGGACTTTTTCTAAAGCAGTTAATTTTGATTTGTTTCAAAGGAATCTCTGGAGATGGAAAACACTACGCTATATTATCTCATGTAGAGATTTAGGTTGTAGATTTTCACTTCTTCTTTTTTTTTCAGGGAAAAAGGAAGGCCAAGGTCCAAATTTTCTTCCCAGTATGAAATATTTCACTCTTCAGAATAGCTAAAAGGCTGTGACCAATTTGCCCTCTTCATCTTCAGCTACTCTGAGGGAAATTGTGATTAAATGGTTCTCTGAATAGCCCGATAGTATATTTTGTTCACTTTGGGGCCTGATATCATCTGAAAGGATTTGACAATTATTACAAACTAAAACAGATCTAATCTTCCTCTTCGGGAAGGAACACAAATAATTTCAGATGCATTGGAGATTATTTTGGAAACGGCTGTCTGAAATCTACTACAGAAAGCTATTTGTCTTCTTCCAGCTTTCTCTATACAGCAGCCTAAATTTGCCAGGGAGGTAATGAACTTTTTATCTATTGAATTCCAGGACTGAAATTGGCATAATCACTGCTGAGGTTCAGTTAGTAACTAAACGTTTCTGATTTTCGAGAAAGATACGATTGGCACCATTTGGGGAGGGGGGACGGGAGGGTTATAATAATGACATTATTGATCATTTTTTGTCTGGATAGGAATGAATTCAAAGGGTTTGAGGGTGTGATCTTTCATCATGTCTTCTCCATCAGAAATGGTTATCAAGAAAAGCCATTTTAGGAAAGTATGTGTAAGACTTGTCTGATAAATTTCCTCATTTCGGTTTTTTATTTTTTTTCCCCCTTGACTCTCTCAGACCTTTTCTGAAAGCCGGCAACTTTCAATTTCATTTCATTTGGATTCATTTTAGGTGTCTACCTAGGAAAAATGAGGAGTAACTTAAATAAATGTATTCCATTTGCTTAAAATACTTCATATTAAGTGTGTGTATGTGTGTGTGTGTGTGTGTGTATACACACACAGTTAGATATTCAGATCCTGTTTCTGTGAAGAATGGTCTCTTCCTACATTAACTTTTAATTTTGCTTTAGGCTGATTTCTTTATGGCTACCATAATAATCGGGTCATATTTGTGAGGAGGATAGAATTTCATTTGCATTTCTGTGAATTCATGTGGAAATGTGTTAGAAGGTGTTCTTTTCAGCATACAATAAGAGGACTACAAAAAAAGAAAAGAAGAAGAAGAAGAAAAAAACCCAACTACCAGTTTCTTAAGAGGATTTGTAATACCTCTCAAACTAATTGCAATCGTATAGTACATACTGTTGGAGGATTATCATAAATTACTTACCATTTGGGGGAAGCTTATAATCATCTTTCAGGCCGCAACTCCAGAGCTTGGAAAACTTAACTAGATTCCACTATTTCAGTCCAATAAGAGTGAAATCTGTACAGATTTTTTCATCTATCCCAAAAATTTAGTCAGCATTCATCTTTCTTCCATCACAACGCCACTCATTACTTTCCTTTTCTTTGGAGGAAATTTCATAATGCAGGGACCGGTACTAGTCTATGACCTATTAGGAACTGGACTACACAACTGTGCAAAGTTTCATGTTCACATGCCCAGGATCTAGGTAGCACATGAACACTTACCCACCCACCCCACGATATGCATGGAAAATTGTTTTCTATGGAACCAGTCCCTGGTACCCAAAAGGTTGGGGAACACTGTCATAATGGATCTATCATATGTAGATTCTCAGTCTCATCCAGGTTATGGATGTCCCAAAGGTGCTTTTTTCAAGAGGCATCTGGACTTTCTGAGGTTTTTTTTGATGACATTTCACTTCTCATCCAAGAAGCTTCTTCAGCTTCGACTGGAGGGTGGAGAATGGAAGGATTTATACTCCTTGCAGACAGCTGGTCATTTGCATTCTTTCAATGAGTTGTGAAGGCCACCTGGAGGTTATATCTCTGTCATCAGGGTCACCTTAATGGCACAAATGGGTGTGGAGCACATGTGTGTTTCTGCTAGTTCATCCCAGAATGGGCGAACTGGTAGTGGTGGTGGTGGGAGGTTCCACCTACCTGCCTGGATGCTTCTGAGCATAAACAGAAGCTAGATTGCATGCATGAGCATATGCACGAGCAAACCGGTAGAAAAATAATGGAAACCCACCACTGGTGTGGAGCCTTCTTGGAACTGTTGAAAGAACTGTGTTGCAGATTGGAGATAGATGATGTTGTATCCCTCCTCCCCCACTGAGAGAGGGCTGTTCAGTTTTGACATAGATGGTCTCTTTGACCCCTCTTTCAATCCAGTTGTGCTCTCTGTCTAAAGTGTAGACTTTGGGTGTTTTATCCTTGGGGTGGACAACCTTTTCCCTTAGTGTATTCTTGGGTTTGAAGTATGCATGTATGTTGCGTTGTCTGAAGCTTTTCCAGAAAGGGAAAAAAACCCCAGAAAGTCCAGTTGTCTCTTGAAAAAGCACATTTGGGACATTACGGATGGGTTGTTGGTGTCCACCAAATCTAAGTCAATAAAATCCATTAATCTAGTCCAGTTTGAAGGAATTACTGATGAGCATCTTAAAGCCTAATGCAACATAGAATCACTTCTTGAGATTTAAACCTTTATGGATCACCAGCGGTAAAAGTCTATATGTGCTGAGATATATTTTGCTTTTTGACAAATATCTGTCATGTCTTCCAAAATTGTTAAGAGCAGGGTAGCAGGGATTTCATTATGCTAATAATTACATTGCCTCCGAGCTTTCTGAAGCTGCGTCACCCCACAGAGGCCTGAAGCAAATTTTCTAGAAATGTAATTAAAGCTGTTAACTGCAGTAAGACAAGAGACGACGAAGAAGAGAAATTGCAGACAATCAAATCACGCTCCTGCTTGTTGATAGGCGAAGGGCTTCGCAAACAGCTTGCATTGGATTTTTTTTTCCTCTGCAGAAAATTAGGAGGTGTAAAGCAGTGAACTGTGTTCTTAAGGCTGTAAATAAAAAGACTGCTGTTTCTCATTATTAGGGCCAAACAGTGGTTGGGCTAAGACACTGATCTTGGCTAAGACACTGATCTTGTTGATCAGAAAGGTCAGCAGTTCGGTGGTTCGAATCCCTAGTACAGATCTCCTGAGTGAGCAGGGCATTGGACTAAGGTCCCTTCCAACTCTGTTACTGTTTACTGGGATTCAACTAATTTAGCAACTGGTTCTTTGCCCTAATGACTGGCTGGGTAGGTGTGGCCATGGTGGGCATGGCCAGAGGGTGTGACAGGCAGCACTCAGCCTCCTGTACCCCCCTGGGAGCAAAAACGGGACCGGGGTGGCATGCTGCACTCCCCCGTACCCCATTTTGGGCCTAGTAGGCCTCCCTTCTGTCAACCTAGCACTTCGAAAGCATGTTAAAAATGCAAGTAGAAAAATAGGAACCACCTTTGGTGGGAAGGTAACAGTGTTCCATGTGCCTTCGGCATTTGGTCATGCTGGTCACATGACCACGGAGATGTCTTCGGACAGCACTGGTTCTTCAGCTTTGAAACAGAGATGAGTACCACTCCCTAGAGTCAGGAACAACTAACACATATGTGCAAGGGGAACCTTTACCTTTACCTAAGGCCTCACTGGAGCAAAAACAGGTCACAAGGGGGGTGCACTCCCCCCCCATGCCCGATTTTGGGCCTAGTAGGCCTCCCTGCCTATACCTGGGAACCAGAACAGGGCACGTGGTGACTCCTGGGGTGGGCGGGGTGGAGCAGAACCAGTCAATCATCAGAACTACCGGTTCACTGAACTGGACATAAAATTAATATCCAGTTCACATGAACTGGTATGAACCGGCTGAATCCCACCCCTGGAGCCAATAAGTAGATAAGATAAAGTGGAAGGAATTGTAAGATTTTATCAGTCTACAGAGCAGAAAAGAGGAAATCTTGGAGAATAACGTCTCTCAGATCTTAAAGAAACCCTTCATATACAGTACAATGTTGATGTACTGTATATTTTCCTTGTAGGGACATCTTGAAACTTGGTGAGACATTTAAGGAGAATGAGTGTAGGAAAACAGCCAACAGAGCCTAGGGAGGAGTCAAGCGAGTCATCAGCAAACGATCTAAGTCTAATCCCTCTTGAATTCTGTTGACTCTTATCTAGTTGACTCCTATCTTAGTGCTGACGGTTATTGTACAGATGCTAGTGTATAGGCAAGAGCAATAAATAATCTTTACTGGGATTCTATGTGTGACTTCAATTCTTTGCACCTGACATGCATGCCCTATTCAGGAATATCCTACAGTAGAAAGGACCATCATCATCTCCCCTCTCCTCTGGTCCCCATTTTCCAATTCCTTTCTGTAGATCCATATAGTAAATCCTAGGAATACAGATGATGGAGCCCAGGTGGGCAAAATCTGGTACAAAATCTGGGCTGGTACACATGCTTATAATACCCTGCATTAGGAATTTCATAATAAACTGGAAAACAAAGGGTGATTTCTTGCAGAAATTTGCAAACATACAGAACAGTGTCCAGAGCAAGAAAATCATACAGAAAATGCAGAAAATATCACACACACACACACACTAAACTAATGTAAACGCAGCTAAAATAAAGTTAAGATGGCACAGATTGATTCATGCCTCTCTATTGCCTTTGATTAATTTAGGGATTTAGGTTTGTCTGTCAATCATTTATTTAAGGTTGCTTTACAGCAGGAGTGTCAAACTGGATTTCTTCAATGATCGGATCAGCATTGTTGTTCTCTTCCATAGGCCGGCGGGGGGGGGGGGAGGAGAGATGGGATGGATGCCTCCTGCAGCACCCTGCCGACCAAAGTGGGGCATGGGGGGACTTGCATGCCCCCTGCAGGCCCCCCATGGCCCATTTTTGAGCTCCATGGCCTCAAAAACAGGCAACAGGGGGAGCTGTGTGAGGCCCCCTGCAGCCCATTTTGGCTGGCAGAGACACTATGGGTAGGTCCTTTGATATTTCAAGGCCAGCCCCCTGGGCCAGATGTAAATGTGACCCGTGGGCCTTGAGTTTGACACCCCTGCTTTAGAGTATAAAATACCATATCATAACATATGTCTATGCATATTTGAACACATACTTATCTTAACTCTTTGGCACAAGTCACTAATTTATATAGGATTTAATAGTCTACATCTGTCAATGAGAACCAGACATATAGTTATGGTATAGTTTACTTGTAACAAAAAATCAAATTTTACAAACTGGCTGTCATTGCATAAACTGTATGTACAGTACCTTTATTTATTTTCCTTTTTGGAGAAAAATAATTTCCATCCTTCAAAACTGAATTATTCCAAGACAAACTAATGATACTGTAAAATGATACTGTAAAATTGTAGAAATCAATAAATGCAAAGCAGCAGCCCAACTAGTTAAGATTGTTCCGTGCAGCACAATTTAGTATGTTAATAGATTAATATACTAAAAGGCTTGAGAGGAAGAAAAGAAAAGAAATCTTTGCACAGCGCTAGAAAGACAATAAATATATATTTCCAGTAGATTAATGGGATTGTAGAACCAGGACACTAAATGAAATAATAATCCAGCTACTGTATGTAGAAGACAATTGTTCCGCTGGTAAGAACAGTCTCATGTCTGTTTTATTTTTCAATAATTGAAGAGAACTTAAAGGAAATGAAAAGAGAAAAAAGAAATAGCCCTAGGCATTAACGTTCAGTAAACTGAGACTTAATGGCAGGAAGGGTTTATTGAAAATGTTTCCACATAGAGAAAGAATGCAAATAAAAATTTGGGAGATGAAACAGAAAGAAAAAAAAAGAAATAATACGAAGTACTTTTTAAACTCCATTTGTTTGGTTTGTTATTTATTTTTTTTAAGTGACAAACAATGTTAGCTTCTTATTAATTTCTACTTCTGGATTTAAAAGCTGAAGTGAATTTCTATTTCTGATTTTCTATTTCTGCCTTTAAAAGCTAAACAATGGCTGATTTGCTATACACGAAATGGGTCTTTGAAACAAATAGATGAATATTGAGATGTGACTTCTTTGGTTCCTCTTCTTTGTCCATCTAGTTTATGATTTATTTTCTCCCATCCTCAAAGCGATGGATAAAAGCAAAACATTAATGGAGATTAATAGGTCTTCACATTGGATTAGCATTAAACATATCCCTTTTACCAAAGCCCCCCACAAATAGACCTTAAAAGCTCCTTCAATTAGAATTATAGGATCAAAATGCTGAATACAGGGGAAAAAAAGAGATGGAAGGGACCTTGGAGGTCTTCTAGTCCAGCCCTTCCCAAGGAGACCCTATACCAGGAGTATCAAACTTGCCGCCTGTGGGCCAAATGCGTCACACATTGGCCATGCCCACCCCTGTTTAAATGAAGGAAGAGAAGTTGTGAAACGTAATGTGATGACAATATGACAACGCGGGTTTGACACATACCATTGTCATTCAACAATGACCATTTGTTCACGGTCCATTCCAGGCAAATGACTGTCCAATCTATTCTTTAAAGCCTCCAGTGTTGGAATACTTACAACTTCTTTTTTTTTAAATAATGTTTTTTATTTATTTTAATTTTAAACACAACATTAAAATCCTTCTTTTTACATGCTGTAGAAAGTGCATCAGTTGGTTACAAAGTATTTTCATGCATCTCTTCCACAATCATCCAACGTTCATATTATTTCAAGCGTATTGTATCAAATATATTTATACATATTACCCTCATCATACCTCCATTCTTATTTAACTATAATTGTTTACAACTTCTGAAGGCAAGCCATTTCCCTGATTGTTATCCCTCTCAGGAAATTTCTCCTCACTTCTAGGTTGAATCGCTTCTTGGTAACTTTACATCCATTATCATTGGTTTTGCCCTCAGGTGCTTTGGAGAATAATAAATAAATAAATACAAATACAAGTACAATAGCAGAGTTGGAAGGGACCTTGGAGGTCATCTCGTCCAACTCCCTGCCTAGGCAGGAAGCCCTATACCATTTTAGACAAATGGCTATCCAACATCTTCTTAGGTTGTCCTCCTACTGTATTCTTTGTGACAGCCTCTCAAGTACTGGAAGGCTACTATCATGTCACCCTTAGTCCTTCTCTTTGTTAGATTAGACCACGGGTGTCAAGTTTGTGGCATCATGTTGCTGTCACATGTCATATCGTGACGTTTTCCCCCTTCGTGGAGCTGGGGTGGTTGTGGCCTGTACGTGTCACATCCAGCCCGCGGGCTGCTAGTTTGACTTCCCTGGACCAGGGATGGTATATACTTCCCTTCCCTACCAGTTTGCAAATGTGAACAACTCTCTGCACATGCGTGGATTCTTCCATGCATGTGCAAATCCTTCTAATGGGATGCCATAGAGCCGGGCGCAGGTGGACGGAGCCACCCACTATTTTTGCTACTAGTTTAGGCGATCCAGTCCGAACTGGTAGAATACCACCTCTGCCCTGGACTAGACATTCCCGGTTCTTGCAACCATTTGACATATGTTTTGACCTGCAGACCCTAATCATCTTTGCTGCTCTTTTCTGTACTTTTTCTAGAGTCTGAACATCTTTTTTTTTAACATATGGTGACCAGAACTGAATGCAATATTCCAAGTGGTCTCACTCAAAGGAGTATATAGTGGTACTAAAATTTCATGTGATCTTGATACTATTCCTCTGTGGATGCAGCTTAGGACTGCATTAGCTTTTTTGGCAGCTGCAGCACACTGCTGGCTCATAATTAAGTGGTTGTCCACCAGAACTGGTCGGAGATATAGCACAGGCATCTAAGCCGAATTCTGATAATGACAAAATGGATGTCACAAAAATCACAGTGCAATTGTGCAATTTCTTTGCCCTTTTTATACTCCCATCACAGTGTTATACTCAAGTAAGGAAAGAGTAGATTTTGACACTCCCTACATCTGATGGATGCCTACTGAAGCTGCAGTGGCGCAGTGGTTAAAATGCAGTACTGCAGGCTGACTGCAGGCTGATTGCAATTTGGCAGTTCAAATCTCACCAAGTTCAAGGTGAACTCAGCCTTTCATCCTTCTGAGGTGGGTAAAATGAGGACCCAAATTGTTGGGAGCAATATGCTGACTCTGTAAACCGCTTGGAGGGAGTGCTGTAAAGCAGGGATCTCCAACCTTTGCAACTTTAAGTCTGAAGGACTTCAGCTCCCAGACTTCTCCAGCCAGCTTTGCTGGCTGGAGAACTCTGGGAGCTGAAGTCCTTCAGACTTAAAGTTGCAAAGGTTGGAGACCCCTGCTGTAAAGCACTGTGAAGTGGTATATAAGTCTAAGTGCAATTGCTACCGCCATTAGGTCAGCAAGTTCAAACCTCTAACATTCCCTATTCCTCCAATCCCTCTTTAATATGACTTAACTTACATTCTGATCATCCTTATTGCCAAATGCATTTTGAGAACACCACTTTGAAACAAGCGGCTACTAAAGAAACTGCTCCATTCTAGCAGAATCGGTCTTCTTTTAATTTAAGATTATTGTTTTATTTTTTCTGTTTGGCAAATTACTGTTATCAGGTTTGATTTCTCTGAAGTTGATCTGCTGTAACCCTGTTCAGATGTACAAGTATCACTTCTGACCCTTTCCTATTATTTGGAAGGGACCGTAGTCTCTTAAGCATTTATTTGCAGGCTGCTTATCTGAGTTCCATAGTCTGAAAATTCAGCTAAAAGTTCACCAAATTCATGAAGATGATTACAGTCCAGCCAAGCTGTAAACTGAATATTGAGTAGGGTGCAATATCACTATGCATAGATATGGACATGGTGGGGGAAAGGTAATTTGGGCAATGCAGAGATGTGCACATAATAACTTTAAGGAACTTCTTAGAAAAGTTGTATCTTTATCTAAGTTCTCACATCCAGAGGCGTAGCGTGGGGGGTGCAGGGGGTGCCGGCCGCACCGGGCGCAACATCTGGGGGGGCGCGCTCGCACTCGCAGCTCTCTGCTCCTGCCTGGCTTGAAGTGACTTCATGCGATGTCAGCTTGAAATGCCAGAGACATCCGGGAAGAGGCTTGCTATCCAGGTCTGACTGGGCAGCTAACACTGCGGGGTTCGGATGCGTCGGGCAAAGGTAACTCACTCCCCCCCCCAGCCCGGGCTCTCTCTCACACACACACACAAACACACCCTCCTCCCCTTCTCCTCCACCCCACCGCCTCTCGGGGCCACGCCGCCACTCTTAAGCGAAAGAGGTTGCGGGGTGGGCAGCCTTGCCTCCCTGCCTATTCTCCCCCCCTCGTCTTCACCCTCCCCGTAAAATATCCCAAGCCGGCTCCCGCACACGGGAAAGGCTGGCGAAGTTTGCCGGCGACTTTTTTCTTCTTCTTCTTTTCCTTCCCTGGCGCGCGTTCTGCTGAATGAATAAGCAGCGGTCTGGTCCTCCTTGCGCGCAGCCGGTTCATTTGAATGTAAATGGGAGGAGGGGATGCGGGGATGTGTGTTGAGGGGGGGGGGGGGAGAGAGAAACGAGCGAGGGAGAGGAAGGAAGGAAGGAAGGAAGAAAAGAGGCGCTTATTAAAATGGATGAGTCTGCTTAGGGGGCGCAAATTACTTGCCTTGCCCCGGGTGCTGACAACCCACGCTACGCCACTGCTCACATCAGCAGCTGCAGGAATTCAGACAATATGAGTTTAATTTTCCTCTCAAATGAGACTGTTGTTTGCTTGCTGCCATCAACTACACCTGAGTTATGGTGGGTTGCTCCCAGCATTACTGCCAGTCCCTCTACCTATCTATCTACCTACCTACTGTATTTCTCCCCCCCCTCTCTCTATCCCTCTACCTACCTACCTACCTACCTACCTACCTACCTACCTACCTACCTACTGTATTTCTCCCCCTCCCTCTGTATTCCACAAGTTTTGTAGGGTTGTATGCAATATATCAAAGGTGCTTTTTCAAGAGGCAATTGGACTTTCTTGTTTTTTTTTTTCTTGGAAGATATTTCGCTTCTCGTCCAAGAAGCTTCTTCAGTTCTGACTTTTCTTTCTAAGAAAAGTCCAGTTGCCTCTTGAAAAAGCATTTTTGGGACAACCATGACCTGGATGACCGAGAGTCTCCATAGACATTTAGCTATGCGCTTTGAGATGAACACCCTCAAGTGGTGCAGGAGTATGAACGGGTTTCTGGAAAAATTGCAGACTACAGGAACTCTTTCAGCAATTCCAAAAAGCCTCCACACCCATTTGCAGTACTCAAGTGATGCTGACGGCACAGACAAACCTCCAAGGGGACTGAACAACTCTAAAAGGATGCAAATGACCAGCTGTCTGCAAGGCGTATAAATCCTTCCATTCCCCACCATCCAGTCAGAGCTGAAGAAGCTTTTTGGATGAGAAGTGAAATATCTTTCAAAGAGAAACGAGAAAGTCCAGTGGCCTCTTGAAAATAAGCACCTTTGGGACAACTATGACCTGGATGACTGAGAAGCTCCATAGATACCTGCGGGATCGGATCCTGCCTCACACATCCTCACGGCCGATTCGCTCCCACAGAGAGGGACTTCTCCGGGTGCCGTCCACTAGACTTTGTCAGCGGGCGACGCCCAGGGGAAGGGCTCTCTCTGTGGCGGGCCCGGCCCTCTGGAACGACCTTCCCCCCGATATTAGAACGACCACGGACCTCCGCTCCTTCCGCCTGAAATTGAAGACCCATCTTTTCTGCCTGGCCGGCCTAGGGTAGTCTCTCTCTCTATGGTTTTTTAAATGTATATTTATATTTAGTGGGGATTTTTAGTTAATGGGATTTTAGCACAGGAATTAATTTAATTTGTTTTAAATTGGTATGTATTTTGTATATTTATTGTTTTTATTCTCCCTGTACACCGCCCCGAGTCCCTGTGGGGAGAGGGAGCGGTTAATAAATTCAACTATTATTATTAGATGTAGGAAGTGCATTTATTCTACCCCTTTTAGTAAACTTTCCAGGGTATCCAGATGAATTCCTTTTCTCCTGATCAGTTACAGAATCTGCTTCATGTTACACAACAGAAATTTACTCAATGGCCTACAGCAGCATTTCTCATCCTCATCATCTTTAAAGTGTATGGACTTCATCTCCCAAAATTCCCCTGCTGCACATCTTAAAGTTGCTGAGGTTAAGAAAAAAAATGGTCTGCAGAGTGTGTCCAAAGATAATGAGGCGA
Source organism: Rhabdophis nuchalis (assembly GCA_039707465.1). Taxonomy (NCBI): domain Eukaryota; kingdom Metazoa; phylum Chordata; class Lepidosauria; order Squamata; family Natricidae; genus Rhabdophis; species Rhabdophis nuchalis. The sequence goes on along the minus strand of CM077644.1, from coordinate 233,677,125 downwards.
TCCCAAATATCAGAAGGCCGTCTGTCTCCCCAGTTGTACTCGATAAAGTTCTGGTGCTTTTATTTGGCTGCCTCATTTATTATTGATTGTATTGTTTGAATGCTTTTTCCCCCCTGGTCAGCTTTTAAAGCTGTGAGCTTTTGATGATCATAATAATACATCACTGGTGGCTCAGTGGCTAAGACGCTGAGCTTGTCAGCAGTTTGGCGGTTCGAATCCCTAGCACCGTGTAATGGAGTGAGCTCCCATGACTTGTCCCAGCTTCTGCCAACCTAGCAGTTCGAAAGCATGTAAAAATGCAAGTAGAAAAATATGAACCACCTTTGGTGGGAAGGTCACAGCGTTCCGTGTGCCTTTGGTGTTTAATCATGCCAGCCACATGACCATGGAGACGTCTTCGAACGATGCTGGCTCTTTGGCTTTGAAATGGAGATGGGTTGGGAATGACTAGCACATATGTATGAGGGGAACCTTTACCTTTACCTTAATAATAAATCATTACTTCATTTCTAGTCCTTTCAAAGTGTAGAGAACAGGTCTTTGCATGATATTATTCCAGATGGGTAAAAAGTGCTATTGCAACCTTAAGTCCTCTCTTCTTAAAGCTATCTGATGCCGGCAATTCCACTTTTTCCTCACAGGGTTTGCAAGCCAGTGGTAGACCCATCTTGCAGCCTCAGCCTATATTTAATTAGGTTGCTCCTCAGAATGCCCTGCGGTACTTTGGCAAACGCTATTCTGAAGTCAAGATACATGATGTGCTATAATATCCCTTGTCAGTCTTCTCCTAATAAGACTAAATACTACCAGTTCCTTCAATCGCTCTTCACAAAGTTTAATTTGTAGTCTCTTGATAATCCTCATTACCTTACTCTGAACATATTCCAATTTGCCTAAATCCTTGTTAAAGCCTTCTGTGTAGAATGGAATAGTATTTATATCAGATTGATTCCTCTGAGTCACTTGGGCTTTCCTTCGCTGCCCTCTGCCCCTGGAAAATGGGAGCAGTATTTATCCTTCTTCAAGCAGTATTTATTCTGTTGTCCAAGATTTCACAATAAAACTTGAAGCCATCATAGATGCTATTGGAAGTAATATGACCATAAAGGTAAAGGTTCCCCTCGGACATATGTGCTAGTCCTTTTTGATTCTAGGGGATAGTGCTCATCTCCGTTTCAAAGCCGAAGAGCCAGCACTGTCCAAAGACGTCTCCGTGGTCATGTGGCCGGCATGACTAAATGCTGAAGGTGCACAGAACACTGTTACCTTCCCACCAAAGGTGGTCCCTATTTTTCTACTTGCATTTTTACATGCTTTCAAACTGCTAGGTTGGCAGAAGGTGGGACAAGTAAGGGGAGTTCTGTTATGCGGTGCTAGGGATTTGAACTGCCAACCTTTCTGATCGACAAGCTTAGCATCTTAGCCACTGAGCCACCGCGTCCCATGTTATATGACCATAATACTATCCTAACTTTGCCCGAACTCCCATTTTATAACCCTGTAATCCCTTAATTTGGGATAGAGTTGGGGGTGACTGAATGGACCTGAGAATTTACTGGCCAAATGCCCTTCCTAACGCCATGCGGAGTTTGGAGCAGATTTTTTTTTCTTTGCACTCTAGGAGAGAAATATCTGCTGCTACTTAGGATTGAACTCTCGACCTTCTGAATAGGAGGCAAGCATCTTCACCATTGTGCCACCACACCGTTCAACTTTATATCTGAACTATTCCTGTTTATTTTTTCCCCCAATACAGTGCAAGTTCCTGGACCAGTAGAAAGCCTCCAGGCTGTCTCTGTCTCACCTACCTCAATCCTTATCACATGGGAACCACCTGCCTATGCAAATGGCCCAGTGCAAGGGTACAAGTTGTACTATACAGAAGGACCAACTGGTAAAGAACAGGTGAGGAAAAAATGCATTTAACTGACAAAAATGGAACAAATAAATCCTAGAAAGGTGCAATTTGTTTCTAAATTGGTGTGATTTATCAACATCCTTCTCCCCCTGAAGAGAGAAATGTGATTCTTTGATGTAAACTATACATTATCAAAATGTGGGCACTCGGTGACATCAGAGAAATTCTGCAGAAGAGAGTGCCACAATATTAAGCAGTAATTCTTGCTCTTTCTGTGTTTCATTATTCAAACTGGACGAAACAGATTCCTTAGCAAGAATGTGTCTCTAGTTACTTTGCCCGAGATGGAGATTCTCTGGGTAATTTTCCCCAGTTGAATATAAATTCCATTCCACATTTTGTAGGGGGGGAATGGTATTTGTTCCATCATACATGACAGGGAAAGAATTTAGCAACATGCAATGCAATGCAATGCAATGCAATACAATACAATGCAATGCAATGCAATGCAATGCAATAGCAGAGTTGGAAGGGACCTTGGAGATCTTCTAGTCTAGTCCAACCCCCTGCCTAGTCGAAACCCTATACCATTTCAGACAAATGGCTACCCAACATCTTCTTAAAAATATAATTTCCCTGCCTTAGGACACATGCCTACCACGGTTAGAATGACCTCTGACACATAAAATTTATTATATGTGCAATAGCATTTTACCTGTTTTTGGGTACCCTTTAATACATTAAATTTTCAATCTCCTGTTCCTACTTAATGATTTTACAGGCATCTTTTTCTTTAGACAATTGTGTTTGGGTATGTGCTATTGTTTCTCATTTGCATAATGTATATTTATGCACTTCTCTTCAGTTGCAAACCATTTTGTACATTTTCAAAAAAGTGTGGAGTTTGACTTGTGCATACATCACAGGTTCTCCTTTATATTCCATAGGCCTAAAGCAGGTGTTGGATTTTAAGTAAATGCAATTTTAATATATTTTAATTGAATCTCAGCCATTTTTTGCAGGAGTATCACATGATCCCAAGTCTACACATCGCAGTCTGAGAAACAGTAGTTGTAGGAATATATCCTAGAAAATATTTTTTTTAAAAACTAAAGTCCTAGAATCTAAATGTTATGAGAGATCGCATTTTAGAAACTTCGGAATGACTAACTCCATAATGCTTAATCAAACATAATTGATGATATACCTGGAGAAATGTTGCCCATGGGGTTGCGATGAGTCAGACACAACTTCGCAACTAACAACAACATATGTGTATATAATATTTAATCTATCTGTCCGTCTGTCTGTCTAGTTATCATATATCACTGTGATGGCGAACCTATGGCACATGTGCCACAGGTGGCATGCGGAGCCCTCTCTGTGGGCATGCAAGCCATCACCTAGCTCAGCTCCGCTGTGCATGTACGTGCGCCTCCTGCCGGCCAGCTGATTTTCAGGTCTCTGCTGTCCATGTGGGAGAAACGTGCATATGTGTGGAGGGGGCAGGGGAGAGGTGCCCCCTCCCCATTTTTTTATTTCAGGAGGCTTCAAAATGGGGCACGGGAGGGTCGGGAGAGCACCGTGGCCATGCAAGCATGCATAGGGAGATGGGGCGCATTGCATTATGGGTGTAAGCACGCGTGCATGCGCTGTCACGGGCACAAGATTTTGGCACACGAGGAGCAAAAGGTTAGCTGATCTAACCTTTTGCTCCTTGTGAGCCAAAATCTTTGCTCATCACTGATCTATCGCAATGTTCTAATCTAGACAGTATTTTTGTGCTGTCATACTTCAATGGCTTTTTTGTTTATTCTTTCCTGCATCCAGACTGTAGAAGTTAATGGGGTATCCTACAAGCTGGAAGGTCTGAAGATATTCACAGAATACACTCTCCGCTTCCTGGCTTACAATCATTATGGCCCAGGAGTATCGACTGAAGGCCTGACAGTTAGGACCCTTTCAGATGGTAAGTTAGAGCTATCAACCATCCGGATGTACAATTAATCAGATCTGATTAATGTAATTTGAAACAAGTGTCAGCTTGGTTTGGAAACTCAGTGGCGTTTAACAAGATATCTGGACTTCTACTCTTCTAAATCAGTGACTTTTTAATCTGGTTTAGAGAATGAATTTGGCTTCCTGAATCACTCATACTGCCTTCCAATTAGATCTTCAAACTGGATTCTCATGGTCATAAATACTGCTGTTTAGTTCTCCTCTTTCTTCATTATATATTCAGGTGTTGGCAATTGAAACAGCTTTTGCACATCATCAAACACTTGGTAGATCAGCTTCCTGAAATCACATAGAAGTGTAGATTAGATCATCCACTTATTCCCTGGTTATATTTTGCAAATTGTTGTTAAATATACGCAGAACAGAAAAATAAAAAGAAAGCAAAAGATTTATGGAATTGGGGATTTTAGTAGATAAATTTAGGATAGATATCCTATATAGACATGAGAATATTAATGAATGACATCAATGTCCGGCTGCCTGTCTGTCTTTTTTTCTTTATGTCTGTATGTCCGTCCATCCATCCATCCATCCATCCATCCATCTATCCCACCCACCCACCCACCCCCCTCTCTCCCTCCCTTCCTCATCCACCCACCCACCCCTCCATCTGTCCATCTGTCCATCCATCCATCCATCCATCCATCCATCCATCCATCCATCCATCATCAGTTAATCTGTTAAAAAAAATTACTACCACAAGAATCCTGTAATATATGTTAATGAATCTATAGAGGGATGAGGAAGAGAGTACAATAGAAGAAAACCAAGTTTATGTTACCTTCCCAAGGTTATGCAGCTCCATTATTTTCAATATTCGGTTCCCTCCCATATACATTCACACATACTGTTGAATGACCCTCCAGATTATGGTTCACTTTACCCAACTGGAAATCAAAAGATTGGTAATAGAGAGTAGAAAATCTTAAATTTGCTTGTGGAAAACAAAACACACAATACCAAGGTAAGGGAATGGCATGTCCACACAAGACAAGGTCCAGGTTGTGGTATGGATCAATTTCATAGCTGCAATCTTTTAATGTAGGTTGAGCTGAGAAGGAGTAACTGGCTCCAAGTTCATCCATCTTTGAAGAAGAATCTGGTTCTTTCTGCTCCTAGACCAGCATCATAAAACTGCTCTGCATTGACTGTTTTACTTGATGTCTAGGGAAATTCTAGGATTTCAATGCCTATCTATGGAGATTCTCAGTCATCCAGGTCATGGTTGTCCCAAAGGTGCTTGTTTCAAGACACAACTGGATTTCCTTGGGTTTTTTTTCTTTGAAGACGTTTTGCTTCTCATCCAAGAAGTTTCTTCAGCTCGAATTTCAACCTTAATATAAAGAGACAAGTATAGGTTACTGATTTAGTATATATTATGAGTTTCCAGTCATTTCATGGTCTATGGAACTCCCTGCCAGAAGAAGTGGTGACAGCTGTCAGCCTCGACACCTTTAAGAAAGGATGAGAGGAGTTCATGGAGAACAAGGGTATCCATGTCTATCATTATGGATGCCTAAGGACATCCTCCGGGATGGAGAGATAGGCAGGATATCTCTCAATGCCATTTTCAGGGAATCATAAGCAGGTGAAGACATCTGCTTGGGAAGACCCTGAAGCAAATGGTGAGCCACTGTGTGAGACAGAATGCTGGACTGGATGGGCTGTGGCCTGTTCCAGCAAGGCTCTTCTTATGTTCTTATGTTCATATAGTAGGCTGTTTCTTCTTCTTTTCTGCAGAAATTTTGCTACACAGTGTAGAAATACATGACTGAATTATTATTTTTTTCAAGTATTAATTTCAAACATCAGTAAGAAGGAATTAGCTAACCAACTCAACTTCAAATAAACAGATACTATATTTGCCCTACAAATTCTAGGAACTATGAAACCAGACTTTGTAGATTAACTCAATCAAGAAAAATATTAAGTGAGCAAATTGCATCTGATAGCTGTACACATTTAATGTGATCAGTTTCTCATGTCCCCTAAACTCTTACTGTCGATTTCCATATTAATTTTGCTCTAAACGATTCTTGCAAGTTTTTTTGTAATTTTGCAATCTCTCTCATTAGAGAATTCCTGCAGAATGTGGATGGATTTAATCAAGTAACTAAAGATTACTGGCCAGCATGTTATATGTTTTTAAAAACATATCACATTGTAATCAATGCGGCACATTGTTGCTCAGTGATGTGCTCATTTGAGAATAAATAAATCTAAAGGTCTTTGTTCGTAAGTTCACAATATAATCTTATTAGAGCATGGGTCAGCCATAAAGTAATGATTTGGACCAGTGGCAAAATTCCATTTTTTTCTACAACCTGTTCTGTGGGCGTGGTGTGGTTTGCTGGGCGTGGGAGGGGAAGTATACTGCAAAATCTCCATTCCCACCCCATTTCAGGGGAAGGATACAGCGAAAACTCCATTCTCACCCCACTCTGGGGCCAGCCAGAGATGGCATTTGCCAGTTCTCTGAGCTACTCAAGATTTCCACTACCAGTTCTCCAGAATCTGTCAGAAGCTGGTGAATTTCACCCTGATTTGGACTCTTAAGTGCTTAAAGAGCCAGTCTCGTTAAACTATTTTTAGAATTCAGAAAGTTCATGAGATTTTGACAATTTTATGTGAGATATTAAAAGACCTTGCAGAGGGAGAAAGGAAATGTTATCAGTTCTCACCAAAGAACCTGTGTGAAACTTCAAAAGTTTTCACTTTGCTTTCCTCTCTCTTTTGGTGCTCATGCCATTGTGTACCGAGTGCCAAAACGGGAGCACGCCTGCGTACACGGGGGAGCACTGGGAACCAGAAGAGCAGCTCCCCAGTGCACATGTGTACGCCGGGAAGCCGAGCTTCCAGTTTATGGCATGCTGGTCTTCCTGTGTGTATGCGCATCAGAAACCGGAAGATCAGGTGACCGGCATGCATGCGCACACTGGAAGCAGGAAGCTCAGCTTCTCAGTGCACGCATGCACGCTGGGGAAATGTTCTTCCAGTATCCAGGACTCCTGCACACACAAAGACTAGCTGGGCAGCGTGCATGTGCATGCTGGAACCCAGAAGAGCAACAGGCAACGGTTGGCATGCCTGGAGAGATTGCTCTATGTGCCACAGGTTCGCCATCACAAGTGTCGGGTAATGGAAACTGGGTGTTGGAAAAAAGGTAACAAGCTCAAATTTAGAAGCCAAGAGTCCTGGATGCATGCGTCATGTCAGGGGCCCTTAAAGAGCATTCAAGTTTTATGGTTTCCTTTTCTGTTTCCATCTCTTCAGTACTTTTCCTTAAAACAAATATTCTCCTTATTTCATGGGGCTCTAGCTCAGTGATAAAGTTGTTGGCTTGCAAGTGGAATGTTTAATTACTGGGAATGAAAGCAAGCTTGCTAAAATCTTGTAAAGCTTCTCCCTTTTTAACATTCAGCAATACTACATACATGGACCTCCCTGACTTTCCTATGAGCCTAAGCAGATACAATTCATTACTTGTAACTAGGAGGCTGTTCCATTATCCCCTGGGTTTTACTTTCTAATCAATGGATGTCTGTTGGTGCCAAGTGCTTAGTATCCTAAAGCCCTTAGATCCACATGGCAACCTTATCTGCAAGCAAATTAGTTAAAGTAAAACTAATTTAAATTGGTTAAAGTTACAAGATCTTCAGCCACAGTCAATCTCTTTCAGAGAATGAAATATACATAGAATATAGAATGACAGAGATGGAAGGGACCGTAGAGGTCTTTTAGTCCAACCCCCTTTCTAGGCAGGAAATCCTACACCACTTAAGACAAATGGATATCCAATCTCTTCTTAAAAACCTCCAGTGATGAAGCATTCACAACTTCTGGAATAGCTTGACTCCCACTTCTTTGTGGCAGCCCCTGAGATATTGGAAAACTGCTATCATGTCTCCCCTGGTCCTTCTTTTCATTAGACATATCCAGTTCCTGCAACTGTTCTTCATATGTTTTAGTCTCCAGTCCCCTAATCATCTTTGTTGCTCTTCTCTGCACTCTTTCTAGAGTCTCCACATCTTTTCTACATCGTGGCGACCAAAACTGAATGCAAATATTCCACTTGTGGCCTTACGAAGGCCTTATAAAGTGGTATTAACACTTCACGTGATCTTGATTCTATCCCTCTGTTTATGCAGCCTAGAACTGTGTTGGCTTTTTTGGCAGCTGCTGCACACGGCTGGCTCATATTTAAATGGTTGTCCTCTAGGACTCCAAGATCCCTTTCACAGTTACTACTATCGAGCAAGTAGTAGCCATTTACAGTGGCTGCAGCATCCTGGGTGATAATTCCTCAATGATTCATTCATCAGTTTGGACTGCCTTCCCCAGAGAGTAATATCTGGATAAACCTCCTTTTCTCTAACATCTTTTACAAGAAGCAATGGATGCAAACTAATCAAGGAGAGAGCCCACCTAGAACTAAGGAGAAATTTCCTGACAGTTAGAACAATTGATCAGTGGAACAGCTTATCTCCAGAAGTTGTGAATGCCCCAACCCTGGAAGTCTTTAAGAAGATGCTGGATATCCATTTGTTTGAAATGGTATAGGGTTTCCTACTTGAGCAGATTGGACGAGAAGACCTCCAAGGTCCTTTCCAATTCTGTTATTCTGTTTTAATATTAATGCTCAGCATTTCCACTGCAATATAGTTATTTGCCTAATTTTTGGTCTGGTTTTAAAAGAAGTTTCCATTACCCAGAATTGGGTATTTTACTCAGAGTATAACATCACAATTGTGCATATTTTTCTACCATTTTTATTCAATTTCCTAAAAGTTTTCCAATGCAAAAAGGGATTTTGGTGATATTCGGATGATTTTTTTAAAAAATGTTCTTGTGTTTATTTATTGAAACATATATTGCAAAGGTATGTGTGATCGTTGTGTCTTTAATTGTACAATTGTCTCTTCAACGATCAATCACTTCACTTGTTTTCCAAGACTTCCATGAAATTCTGAGGAGCTAATTAGCCCAAGTAAATACCTCTTCCGTCTGGATAAAGTTTGAAAAATTGTCCTCCCATTTTAATTACTTAAACATTTTTTTTATCACTTAAGCAATGTCTTTATTGTATGACACCTTGACAGCTGCTTGAATACAATAATTGATATATGTCAGAAACAAATGAATGGGCCTATTTTCATACTGAGTTAAAAGAAATTTTACAGAGTATGTCCTGCAGTAAAGCAATCACTAAAGGTAATAGAACTAAAGTAGAGCCATTGCCCCCGAAAGCAAAAGAAGTAAACTATTGTAAAACAAGAGTAAGGTTCTACATTTAAGCAAGAAAAACAAAATGCTAAGGTACAGTATAGGTGATACCTTGCTCAATAGTAGTAACTGTGAGAGGGATCTTGGGGTCCTAGTGGACAACCGTTTAAATACGAGCCAGCAGTGTGCAGCAGCTGCCAAAAAAGCCAACACAGTTCTAGGCTGCATAAACAGAGGGATAGAATCAAGATCACGTGAAGTGTTGATACCACTTTATAATGCCTTGGTAAGGCCACACTTGGAATCCTGCATTCAGTTTTGGTCACCATGATGTAGAAAAGATGTGGAGACTCTAGAAAGAGTGCAGAGAAGAGCAACAAAGACGATGAAGGGACTGGAGACTAAAACATACGAAGAACGGTTGCAGGAACTGGGTATGTCTAGTTTAATGAAAAGAAGGACCAGGGGAGACATGATAGAAGTGTTCCAATATTTCAGGGGTTGCCACAAAGAAAAGGGAGTCAAGCTATTCTCCAAGGGCAGAACAAGAAGAAATGGGTGGAAACTAATCAAGGAGAGAAGCAACTTAGAACTGAGGACATATTTCTGACAGTTAGAACAATTAATCAGTGGAACAGAAGTTGCCTCCAGAAGTTGTGAATGCCCAAAACACTGCAAGTCTTTATGCATGGCCATATTTGGGGTTGCAGGAAGCCAAAAATGCTGTATACAGTGTATAAGATGCACCCAGGTTTTCATCCTCTTTCATCCACGAAAAAGGTCCGTGCTCATTTCCATTTCAAAGCCAAAAAGCCAGAGCGGTCCAAAGACATCTCCATGGTCATGTGGCCGGCATAAACTAAATGCCGAAGGCGCACGGAACGCTGTTACCTTCCCACCAAATGTGGTCCCTATTTTTCTACTTGCATTTTTACGTGCTTTCGAAGTGCTAGGTTGGCAGAAGCTGGGGAAGTAACGGGAGCTCACTCCGTTATGCGGCACTAGGGATTTGAACCGCTGAGCTGCCGACCTTCTGATTGACAGCATCTTAGCCACTGAGCCACCACGTCCCTTGAAAAAAAGTTTACTTAACTCCTAAAATGAGCTTCAGTGGAAGAGTTTAAAAGTCTTCTCTCAAGCCAAGGAATACAAAAGCAAGCATTCCACCTCTGATCTTGATCACTGTGGACCTTAAGATCCTCTAGGTTTTAAGCGCACAGAGATTGTCCAATTTGTTTCTTAGTTTCTTTGTTTCTTGTTTCAAAATGGCTCTTCAATTTGAGCAGGTCAGAAATTATGTTGACCGATATGGACAGAGCACCAAATCCTTTCCAGACTTGCTTATTCAGTGGAATTATATACTCTGCTGATTTGTAAAAGCCTCTGCTTGGCATCTCTCTTCTAGAAGAATGCCCAATGCAGATTGCTAATCTGATTTTCAGGGGAGGTATAAATTTCCAAAACACTAATGAACAGCAATCAAAACTTCAAACAAAATAATCGAAACAAAGAAATCAGACAGGAAGCATCAGCAAAACAGAAACCATGAACCGGTCAGAGGTGATAAACATAACAATCCCCTATAAACAACAACAGTACCATTAAAACATCAATAAAATTTGGTATATTACATTGTTTGTATCTGACACCTAAAGCCTAACATGGTAGGTATCTGTTGGATAGTCCATAAGCGGTCTGTTAGCACTGGGACAAAAGGAAGACTACTGCCAACATTGACAAAGGGTTGACCATTTGGCCAAGGCAGTATTGTATCATTCTTCCCAACAGACACACAAAAATATAGTAGTGCACAACAACAACAACATCAAGAAGCCTAATTCAATGTAAGAGGTGGCTTACTGGGATGAGTCCCATTAACATGTAGGACGTCTAACATAGCATCATTTTGGAGCACTGCTATGTCAGAACTGCAGAGCTATTGTGGAAGACGTACAATAATTTGACTTAGATAGATGTTTAAGGGTAGAGATCAGATCTTTTTTAAAAGGGACTTGGGACCCTTGATTGCCCAGCATTGTTCACTCTAGAGGCAAGAACTAATCTCCATCAAGCCATTAATCCCTATATCTCCGACCTAATTTTTAAAGCCAAAATTACTCAAGTATATTTTAATAGGAGACCCAGAAGGCTTTTCTGCCTTTCAAAAGGCAATTTGACTTTTTTACGTTTTAATTTTATTTATTTATTTTGTCGAGTATGTATAAGATAAAAGATATAAGTATAAATATGATTATGAATACAGGAAATGGATACAAATAAGTGGGGACAGTAGGACAGGGACGGTAGGCATGTTGGTGCGCTTATGCACGCCCCTTACAGGCTTCTTAGAAATGGGGTGAGGTCAACAATAGATAGTCTAAAGTTAAAGTTATGGGGGTTTGGGGATGAAACCACAGAGTTAGATAGAGCATTCCAGGCATTGACCACTCTGTTGCTGAAGTCGTATTTTCTGCAATCAAGTTTGGAGCTGTTTACGTTAAATTTATATCTATTGTGTGCTCATGTATTGTTGTAGTTGAAGCTGAAGTAGTCATTGACAGGTAGGACATTATAGCAGATAATTTTGTGTATTATGCTCAGGTCAGACCAAAGGCAACATAGTTCTCAGTTGTCTAAGGCCAAAATTTCAAGCTTGGTGGCATAAAGGATTCTGTTGTGAGCAGAGGAGTGGAGGACTCTTCTCGTGAAATATCTCTGCACTCGTTCAATTGTATTAATGTCTAATATGCAGTGCAGGTTCCAGACAGATGAGCTGTATTCGAGAATAGGTCTAGCAAAGATTTTATATGCCCTAGTTTGCAACCCAATATTACAGGAGAAGAAGTTTCGCAAGATTAGGTTAACAACTCTTAATGCCTTTTTGGCAATGCCGTTACAATAAGCTCTGGCTCTCAGAGGGTTAGAAATGAGTACTCCCAGGCCCTTGACAAGAGTGAGGGTCATCCACGAGGTTGTGTCCACCCAGTTTGTATTTGGAGTTCTGATTTTTGTTGCCAATGTGTAATGTGTAAAAGGTTTTCTTGAAAACCTTTTGCTTCACATCCAAGAAGTTTCTTCAGTTCTGACTGAATGGTGGGGAACAACTGAATTCAATCAGAATTGAAGAAGCTTCTCAGATGAGAAGCAAAAGGTTTCCAAGAAAAAAAATAAGGAAGCTCAGTGGCTTTTTGGAAAAAAAACACCTTTGGGAAAACCATGACTTGGTTGAGTGAGACTCTTCATAGACATATGAACCTTGGAGCTTTAATAAACAAAGAATCTTCATTTATTTATTCTTTAATTAAATTTATATGCCACCCATCTCACTATCAAGTAACACTAGAAGAAGAAAAAAAGCAGTATAGAAAAAAGAGCACAGTATAGGGTTGTGCTAACATTGCTGGGCCAACTTATACATCTGTGCTTCTTCAGAAAATTGAGTTACAGAAAGCTAATTTTTGAATAATGTAGCTAAAGATTATTGGAAATGGGAGGAAATTGTGCAGATGTTTTTAGTTTTCACCTCAGCGGGGAAGTTTTGAGGTGCCAGCTGGAAATGTTCTCCCAATTGCTTTCTCATTATTAAAGTGAGGAAATGTGATATAGACTTATATATATATAACTTTGGAAAGGGGTGGGGGGGTTATCATTATCTCTTATAACTCTAATTACAGTTTTTCCACTTTCATCCATTTTTTCTCTGCCATCCCTTTGTATTTCAGTGCCAAGCGCTTCTCCGCAGAATATCTCTTTGGAAGTGGTGAACTCAAAGGTAAGCAAACACACTGTCTTCCTACCTGAAATCGCTATGGTTGTGTGTCTGTTCATTTATGGGTTCTACGTGTCATTGTCCTGAATTATCACTGGCGTCGTTTTGTCTGATGTGGAGTTTACCTTTAATTGCAGAAGAATGTAGGAGGGAGCTCCCAAGAGATACAGGGGGTTGAAGGCATTAAGATAGGAGAAGCTGTTCAGATAGATTACACTGGGCCCCGTTTTCATAGTCTTCAATTTGTATTGTATGTGTGTTTAAAATGTATAAGAACCATGCTGGCACAGTGGTTAGAATGCAGTATTGCAGGCTAACTCTGCCCACTGCCAGGAGTTCGATCCGGACTGGCTCAAAGTTGACTCAGCTTTCCATCCTTCCAAGGTGGGTAAAATGAGGACCCAGATGGTTGGGGACAATATGCTGACTCTGTAAACTGCTTAGAAATGGCGGTAAAGCACCACGAAGCGGTATATAAGTCTAAGTGCTATTGTTATTTAACCTTTTTTAGTGTTACGCGGAAGTGTCTACAGGTCCATCTTTAGGATATTTTTGTGCTTAGTTTGCATTTAGGGTTAACCTTCTACCAACATTCTAGGTTAAAGAAAGCTGTGATCATTTGTGTTTCCTTTCTTTTGAAAAATGGATGTACAAAACGTCCCCTTTGTAATTTGTTTCTCATAATCAGGACATTGTGGGATGTGCATTTAATGGGCTTACAACATTCCCAGTGGTAACATAAATTAGCTGAATTCTAAACTTTAATAGCAAGAGTGCCCTTAAAGTCTAAGTTGGTCTCTAGGCAAATGTCTACCTGCATCATGTTTCAGCTTTTCATGGATGTGGTTTCACTTAGATGCAGTTTCATTTCCTTCTTTTTCAGGCAAGGTTTAGGGAAAGAAATAACCCTTTTTCAGGTTGAGAGAATTAGATTTCCTGTTATTCAGAACCTTTTAAAAGCGCTACATTTAGAATGTCCAGATTATGCTGTAATAGTCAAAGTGTGTAGTAGAAAATTATTTTTTCCAGGACTGATAAAAATGACTTCCTACTTCCTTTTCATAAATTAATGTTTTCATTGGGTGAGTATCGACCCTGCCTGGAATTTCTTTTCGATCTTCCCATTCCAAAGACCCCCAATTCTTTTTTCTGAACAGAAGTTGCTAGGTATAAGGAAAAGAAAAAAATGGAAATGTAATTTCCTATACAAAGTCTGCCATTTGTCATTGATCTAGAACAGTTCCAATAGAATAGAATATTTGTAGCTCAGGCTTGACCTTAGAATAGTGTTTTCCAAAGTTGGCAACCTTAAAATGTGTGAACTTCAACTCCCATAATTCCCTAGTCTGCATGCTGGCTAGGGAATTCCGGGAGTTGAAGTTCACACATGTTGAGGTGGCCAACTTTGGGGGAAAAAACCTGATGTATAGAGTTGTGAAGTAACAATTCTTTCTCCCCTTCTTAGCAATCTAGTTTTTGTTCCTATTACATCCATTAAATTGGAGCCTTAAAAATCAAAGGTTCTCATTTTGTGTGTCTGTGGACATCTGTTTATATACATACTGTCAGAGTTCCAAGTAACACCCCTAACGAAAGAAGACCCCGAGGCTTGAGTTTCCTCAAAGCTCCATTTTGAATTTGGATTTGGATTTATTTATTTATTTATTTATTTATTTAAATTTCTAAACCGCCCCCTCTCCCCGAAGGGACTCGGGGTGGTGTACAGGAAAATTAAAAAACATCTAAAACCATAACAATACATACAAAATTAAAACCGAATTAAATATTAACCCTGTACTAAAATTTATAAAAACATTAAAACTGTATCCCATTAAAACCAAATTAAATAATTTAAAATTACAGACTGGGGCAAGGAGCATAAATTAGGCCAGGCTGGCCTGATGGAACAGATATGTTTTAACTTTTTGGCGGAAGGAGCGGAGGTCCGTAGTAGTTCTAATATCGGGGGGTAGGTCGTTCCAGAGGGTCGGGCCCATCACAGAGAAGGCCCTTCCCCTGGGCGTCGCCCGTTGGCATTGCCTCTCTGTGGGAGCGAATCGGCCAAAGGGATGTAGGGGGCAGGATACGATCCCGCAAATAACTAGGTCCTGTGCCATGGAGCGGTTTAAAGATGATAACCAACACCTTTATATGCCGCCCTTCTCCCAAAGGACTCAGGGTGGCGTAAAACATAAGAAACACATAGTACAAAAGTAAAAAAGAGATTAAATAAAGAATCCAATAAGCAATAAGCAATACATTAATTAACAATTTACACATTATGATATAAAATAAATTAAATTTGAAATTAAAATTAATAAGTTATTTTGTTCTCGCCAGGCCGACCTCCTGAAAAATCCAGCTTTTTAGGGCGTGTCGGAAGGATGGGAGGTCGGGAATTATGTGAAGCTCCGGGGGTAGCTCATTCCAAAGGGAAGGCGCTCCCTCTAATTTTATTAGAGATGTCATATCGACACATCTGGAAAACACAAATCTGAGAGTTTCCAGGTTTTCCCCACCGAAAAAAAAACTCAAGTCCCTGCCCAGCACCCACATGTCCATCACATGGTCCAATCAGGCACTGTTCTAACTGGAGAGGCCTCCCAGTCACACCACTCTAGGTGCAGGGCAAGATGTCCTTGACATCCTCCATATAACCCCCCTCCCACTTCCCCCACAGCAGAAAATGTGGCAGGCCTGAAGGCCCAGTTCAAAAGATGGCTTCCACGCCTGGCGCATACATTTTTAATGTAGTTAAATGTGCATTGCTATTCTTTTTTTGTTGAGCATCCACTACCTTATCTCATTAGCTGTGCCAGCCAACATGTCGCCATTCTCTGGAAAAACAGTTTGTACAAGAAAGCTGGCTGGGGGACCATTTCCCTCTTTTTTTTTTTGCCTTGCATAAGTCAAGGTGCCTTGGGTATTGGAGAGCCATGCTTAATTAAGAAAACTCCTCGGCTTTGTTAGAATTTGGGCAGATGTGGTTGGTTATTAATTGTGGGTAAACAAGACCTTGCAAGGTATTTGCTGACTCTAAGAAAGAGTGGGTGGCTGCTTCTGATGCTTTTAACGAGGCATTGCTCTCGTGGCATACTTGATGGGGCAATCTGGATTTTGTAAGTTAATGCCAGCTTTCCGCCGTAGATATTAGCAGGTCCTCGTCCCCCACAAAGCAGCTCATTTGTGTGCTGGATGCCATGATCAGAGTCATCAGAGACAAGAGACTGAAAGAGCAAGGAAAGGAATTACTTATCCTTTAAAGCAGGGATCTCCAACCTTTGCAACTTTAAGTCTGAGGACTTCAGCTCCCAGAATTCTCCAGCCAGCAAAGCTGGCTGGAGAATTCTGGGAGCTGAAGTCCTTCAGACTTAAAGTTGCAAAGGTTGGAGACCCCTGCTTTAAACAAATCTTTTCAGTGATGAATTGCCCTCTGTAATCTGGAACACTTTGGAGATAGACCCATCCAGGAGCAAATGATGGGCCCATTTCACAGTTGAGAAGGTACAGTAGGTGGACTGTCCCTCGGTCTCAAAAACACAGACGCCAACAAATCTGGGGGGGGGGCAGGGGGACATTGCACCCACTTAAAACTTGCCTATAGTTACAGACATGGACGCAGTGGCTCAGTGGCTAAAACGCTGAGCTTGTCGATCTGAAAAATTAAGAGTGTGGCAGTTCGAATCCCTAACACCGCGTAATGGAGTGAGCTCCCGTTACTTGTCCCAACTTCAGCCAACTTAGAAGCATGTAAAAATGCAAGTAGAAAAATGGGGACCACCTTTGGTGGGAAGGTTACAGCGTTCTGTGTACCTTTGGTGGGTAGTCATGCTGGCCACATGACCACGGAGACATCTTCGGACAGCGCTGGCTCTTCGGCTTTTAAACAGAGATGAGCACACACACCCCTAGAGTTGGGAACAACAAGCACATATGTGCAAGGGGAACCTTTAACTTTACCTATAGTTACGGACAGTGAGATATCTTAGGCTGATGGTTTGGGGCAGTGGTGGGTTTCATATTTTTTTAGAACCTACGCTGTAGGTGTGGCCTATTTTGTGGGCGTGGCTTGGCAGTCATGTGACAGGGTGGGAGTGGCCACCTTTTAAAATGTGGTGAAACTCATTTAACAACGCTCTTGCTTAGCAACTAACATTTTGGACTCAATTGTGATGATAAATTCTTTCTTTCTTTCTTTCTTTCTTTCTTTCTTTCTTTCTTTCTTTCTTTCTTTCTTTCTCTCTCTCTCTCTCTCTCTCTCTCTCTCTCTCTCTCTCTCTCTCTCTCTCTCTCTCTCTCTCTCTCTCTCTCTCTTTCTTCCCTTTCTTCCTTCCTTTCCTTTCCTTCCCGTTGGGTCACTGGCAGCGGCGGGCCAGATTTACTTCCAGGTACGCCAGTGGAACCCCCTCTCACCGGTTCTCTAAATTTCACCAACCGGCTCTCACGAGTAGGTGCGAGCCTGCAGAAACCCACCACTGGTTTGGGGTATCTACGAAGGGTAGCAAATGCTGCGGCTTGCAGGCATGTTGCATGGTCTACCAAGAAAAAGAATTTCTTAAATTATATGTCCTCATTGCATTTAATGGAATATGTAGATCAGGGTTAAACTGTGGGGTCCTTGGCCTTGTATGAGCTTTGTTGTTTTTTTGCAGATATTCCATTACCCAACTAGGTAACGTCATCAGTGCTAGTAGGGAGTGGTGTTTGCTCTCATTGTTTATATTAGTAGGTTTGTCCTGTCAGTTTTGGTGGGAGTGGTCTTGGTAGTTTTTTGATTGAAATGTCTGCAAGAAAACCTATGGAAATGGTGACACTATACCTCTTGTTTATCTTGAAATGATACTTCTACCCGTAGTTTTGTTTTCTCCACTATTGTGGTTACAACATGAGATCCATGATCACCTTCAGTTGTCTTCTTGGTAATTGCCCATTTTTTTTTGTTTCTTCTGATTTTTAGACTTTGGATGCTTTTAATTCAGAAAAACAAGTGCCAGGCCCTATCACTCGTATTGCTTTCATTTCTTAGCTGTATTTAGTCCCCATATATGTCCTATCTGTCTTCTTAGGAAAACAAACAAACAATGGATCCGGCCAGTGCTTAATTCTGGGCTGACAGGTATATTTAAGTGTCCAGAGTGGGGGGAAGGGATAAATGTAAGCCAGGCTAGTAAAGAGCAAATTGAGTCACTAAAAAGTAGGGTGAGAAATGAACTCATCTGTTTGTCTTTGGGCAAATGAATCAGCTCAGCCATTTTGTGAAAGCTCTCCAATAGGCTATTAAAATTCCATTTCCCCACCCCCCCACCAATCCCCAAAACTGCAGTCTACAGTAATTACTTTTGGCTGCTTTTTTCTTCTTCAGATTTTCTCACTATTCCCTGAAGTTTCTTTATTTAAAAAAAAAAAAGATGATGGGATCAAACTGGGTATGGTTTGTAGTCAGGGAGGTTGTGGGACTGCCTTAAATATGAACTCAGATAATACAGGTTATGCATTGACTTACGACCTCAATTGGGACCAGAATTGCTGTTGCTAAGCAAGGTAGTCATTCAATGAGTCATGCCTGATTTTATAACCTTTTTTTGCCATTGTTTGTATGCAGCATGGAGGCTAGATGCCATGTTTGCAACTACTCATTTCTTTGGGTTTTCCTCAATTAATTGTGCAATCATTACATTTTAAAGTTGTTTCACAAATCACTGCAATTGTTAAGTGCACCACATGGTTGTTAAGTGAATGGTGTGGTGGCTTAGAGGTGGATCTCTGGCTTCAGAATCTGGAGGCTGTGTGTTCGATCCTAGGTAGAGGCAGATATTTTTTCTCTCTGGGCACGATGAGAATTCATCTGCTGAATATAACTCCGCATTGGCGATAGGAAGGGCATCTGGCCTGTAAACACTCAGCTCTATTCAGTTGCCCAGACTCTACCCTGCAAGGGATTATTGATTATTAAAAGACAATGATGATGATCACATGGTCCACAGTGACTCCAGCTTCTCCACTGACTCACTGACTGATTGGAAGCAAGCTAGGAAGGAGGCAGACGGCAGTCACATGACTCAGGATGTTGCAGCCATTGTAAATGGCTACAACTTGCTCAATAGCAGCAACTGTGAGAAGGATTTTGGAGTCCTAGAGGACAACCATTTAAATATGAGCCAGCCATGTGCAGAAGCTGCCAAAAAAGCCAACACAGTTCTAGGCTGCATAAACAGAGGGAGAGAATCAAGATCATGTGAAGTGTTAATACCTCTTTATAAGGCCTTGGGAAGGCCACACTTGGAATATTTGCATTCAGTTTTGGTCACCAAGATGTAGAAAAGACATGGAGAGTCTGGAAAGAGTGCAGAGAAGAGCAACAAAGATGATTAGGGGACTGGAGGCGGTTGCAGGAACTGGGTATGTCTAGTTTAATGAAAAGAAGGATTAGGGGAGACATGATAGCAGTCTTCCAATATCTCAGGGGTTGCCACAAAGAAGAGGGAGTCAAACTATTCTCCAAGGCACTTGAGGGCAGGACAAGAAACAATAGGTGGAAACTAATCAAGGAGAGAAGCAACCTAGAACTGAGGAGAAATTTCCTGACAGTTAGAACAATTAATCAGTGGAACAGAAGTTGCCTCCAGAAGTTGTGAATGCCCCAACACTGCAAGTCTTTAAGAAGATGTTGGATAGCCATTTGCCTGGAACAGTATAGGGTTTCCTGCCTAGGCAGGGGGTTGGACTAGAAAGCTTCCAAGGTCCCTTCCAACTCTGCTATTGCATATTGTATATTGTATAAATACATGTCCATTGCCAAGTGACTTTTAAGTACATGACTATGGGAATGCTGTGGCAGTCGTAATTATGAGGTTTGATGGTAAACATTTTTTCCAATGCTGTTTTTACTTTGAATGGGCATTAAAAGAAGGATCGAGAGTCGAGGATTACCTGTAATCAGAACATTTGAAATGTTGCCATTTTATGTTGAGCTAAAGTGGTTGAAAGCTTGTAGGCCACTCAAGTGCTCCACCCTGGAATACTGAAGATGTACTGTATGTCAAGTGCCTGAGAAATCAGGAGATTTAGGCAATTCAAAGGAGCATAAAGATTTATTGCAGGCTTAAGCTCTCTACAAGAATCTGACCAACTAACAGTCAAGGGAAATAGGTGGAAGATAAGATAGGCATTCAAGGTAGGCTGAACTTAGAACGTTTGCAGACATGCAGGAAGTCGTGACTTATGATGCATTTGACTCCTCCCTCAGGCTCAGTCTGGTCATCTCCTACAATATCTTTTTGCAAAGACACATCCCGGTGAACCCCTATAGATGTGGGTGAACTTGATCCTCAGTTATCCTGGTTCATTTAGATCAGTACAATCTGCTACACTTAATCTAAACAGAATCATTCTCAGCCATGCAATATAATGCCAACATTTGTCACCTAAATTACAATCCTATGATGGCTGTAAACTACAGTCCTAAAGTGGAGAGAAAGGGCAGATAGAAAGGGCAGATGAAGTAAAGTTATTATGAAATGCCGAATTAATAGAATGTTCCTTTCCAACTGGTCAGGAATATAGCAGAATAGAAGCAGAGTTTGTCAACCTTAACAATTTGAAGATGTGTGAACGCCAATTCTCAGAATTCTTCAGCCAACCGCCTGTCCAGATTAAGAAACATTGGAGTAGGGGCACCAATGTACTTGGCCTCGTTTATCAGTTGAACAGAGTAAAATTATCTTAGTAGGTTTTTTTGGGAAAGGTAGAATTTTTACTGTTTGTTTCCACCGGAACTGACTTCTAATGTTTATGTGGGAAATTACCTCAAAATTGGGGAAATTAGCCCAAAATTGAAATTGTATCAAATAAGATCCAGTACCCATCTTTTTGTTTTTAACACAAACATATGTGTATATGTGTGAAAGCCTTAAGTGTCTCTTCATAGCAGGTAAAATCCATTCCCCATTTCAAAATGCAATGAATAAAACCTAACATCAAAACCTTCCGAATTAAGTTTTGATTCCTTTGACAGAGTTAATGAAGTTTTCACCTAGCTTGCTTGCATTTATATCAAAGTTTTTTTTTTCGTATTTAGCTTCTAAATGGAGTAGGTAGCAGTTACAAAAAATGTGTCCCTTGGCAGTACAGAAGTGATCTGATCCCATACAATTTTCAATCTAATGAGACAATTGCATTGGTTTTAAGACCGAAATTCTCAAAGGCTGAATTGCCAATTAAAGAGACTCCTAACAAACTTATGAGCAGCTCTGATTGAACTGGTGTAAGATTTGTTAATTAAGCAAAGCCACAGTCCCATGAACTGAACATGAATGCACAACCCACTTCTCAATGGAGAGGTATAGGATTGTGGTACCAGTAGTGGGTTATTTTGCTATAGAAATGGCATTCATGGGATGTGAGCTGCACTGGCTTCCTGTGGTCTTTCGGGTGCGCTTCAAGGTCTTGACGACCATCTTTAAAGCGCTCCATGGCTCGGGGCCTAGTTATATGCGAGACCGCCTCCTGCCCCATACATCCCTCAGACCGATACGCTCCCACAGAGAGGGCCTCCTCAGGGTGCCGTCGGCTGGACAGTGCCGACTGGCGACACCCAGGGGAAGAGCCTTCTCTGTGGCGGGGCCAGCCCTCTGGAACGACTTACCCCCTGAACTCCGCACCACCTCCGACCTCCGCCTCTTCCGCAAGTGCTTAAAGACGCACCTGTTCCATCTAGACGGCCTAGCGCAACCCAAATGACTTTTAGATAGTTTTAAACTTCGGGAATTTTAATTTGGTTTTAGCACAGGGTTTATTGAATATGTTTTTTAAATTTGTATGTTTTCTATGTATTTTAACATTCCTGTGCGCCGCCCTGGGTCCGTTTGGAGAAAGGCGGGATATAAATTTAATAAAATAACAAAAAATAAAATAAATAACAAATGTCCAGTTATATACTAATGACTTAAAAATTATCAATATGTGAACAATTTTGCATTTACTAAGGATAGACAATAGCAAAGAATATTTTTTATGATAGAAGTTTAATAGATAATACAATGTGTGACGCGGTGACTCAGTGGCTAAGACGCTGAGGTTGTTGATCAGAAAAGTCGGCAGTTCGGTGGTTTGAATCCCTAGCGCTGCATAACAGAGTGAGCTCCCATTATTTATCCCAGCTTCTGCCAACCTAGCAGTTGGAAAACAGGTAAAAATGCAAGTAGAAAAATAGGGACCACCTTTGGTGGGAAGGTTACAGCGTTCCATGTGCCTTTGGCATTTAGTCATGCCGGCCATATGACCACAGAGACATCTTTGGACAACACTGGGTCTTCAGCTTTGAAACGGAGATGAGCACTGCCTCCTAGAGTCAAGAACAACTAGCATATACATGTGTGAGAGGAACCTTTACCTTTATCTTATAATGCATGTTGTTACCTTAAAATCTTCTCCCCTTTTCTGCCCTCCTCTCCCCTTCCCACTCCTCTGCTCTTCTATCCTGGAGAAATGAGGTTGCAGAAAAAAAAGCAAGCAAAGTTGATAATATGATATTTTAGAAGGAGGAATTCATAGGCAGCATACTGCATCTCTCTCTCTCTCTCTCTCTCTCTCTCTCTCTCTCTCTCTCTCTGTGTGTGTGTGTGTGTAGAAGCTATGTAATTATATTCAAATATATAATTATCACGCACATGTATAATTAACCCTCCAAATCTCGGCTGATATCAAAGCCATATAATAAAGTAAAGTTGACACTGAGACAAGTTTGACATACACAGCCAGAACTATGCTGCTTTCTTGGCATGATTTGGAAGCATGATTTGGAAGCCTTCTCAGGGTCCCGTCCCCCCCAACTTCTTGCTTTAGCCATGGAAGTCCCAGCCAGATCCTAACAAGAGCTGATCCTATCAAGCTTTCCAGATCAGACAAAGTTACTTAGTTGTGTTACCAGTGAAACACATGCATAAGAAGACATAGGCAGGGTGAGCAGAATAGCCACCTATCGTATTTTTCAGAGTATAAGATGCACCAGAGTATAAGACACACCAGGATTTTGAAGAGGTAAATTAAAAAAAAGGTTTTTGCACTCTTCAGACCTCCCAAAACCTCTTCATGCCTCATTTTGTGTGAAAAATGGGGCATGGAGAGAGTTTGAGAGGCCTTCAAAGGCCTTTGAGAGGCTCCTGGGGACTGGGGGTGGGGCAAAAATGAGCCAAAAGCGACCCATTTTTTGCTCATTTTTGCCTTCCCCAACCTTCCAGGAGCACTTTGCAGGCCTGCCAAACCCTCTGCTCATCCATTTTTCTAGCTGCTGGCCATAGTCCAGGTAATTGCCCAACAATATTGTGACTAAGCGGTTCTGGATCTATTGCTTCCAAAAGGTTCCAGAAGACTATTTGAATTTGTTCCTGCCATATACATTATTGCATGACGTAAATTGTATCTGGTTATCAATTTCATCGGGAGATTCATCATTGCTGATGTCAGCATCAAGGGCCACAGGTTCCTCATCATCCATTACAAAATTTTCGTCACAATCCGATTCCACTTCACTCAGATCACTCTCTGCTTCTCCGTACCACTTTAGAGCAGTTTAATCAAAGTTTGGATCACCAAATCACTACTCTTTGTGGCAGAAAACCTGGCTCCAACATTTTAAAAAAGAAAATACATTAACAAAGATCTGCGGTCAAAATGCCCAAACTCAAGTTCAAATGCCACTACAGAACACACCAAATAATCGATGCAAGCGGGGATGCTACATACGCTCTTATTGGTGGGAAAAGAAAAGCTATTCACAACCAGAATGGTCCATTTCTAAAAATAGGGGTGTTCTGAACACTTTGGAAAACTGTTGAGGTCACTATGACCACAGGTCTATGGTTGTGGGTTAAACCCATTAGTCCATAAAATCATGTTTCTTATGTGAGAAAACTTGGAATCATTGGAAATATTTGTCATGAATGAAGGGAAATGTATATTTCCCAGGATCATGTTGCATTCTTGTAGAGAGACGTTCCCTAAACTAAACTTCTGGTCCCGGTGATTGACCTAGATTACAATACAATACAGTACAGTACAGTATAGTACAGTACAATAGCAGAGTTGGAAGGGACCTTGGCGGTCTTCTAGTCCAACCTCCTGCCTAGGCAGGAAATCCTATACTGTTTCAGACAAATGGCTATCCAACATCTTCTTAAAGACTTCCAGTGTTGGGGCATTCACAACTTCTGGAGGCAACTTCTGTTCCACTGATTAATTGTTCTGTCAGGAAATTTCTCCTCAGTTCTAAGTTACTTCTCTCCTTGATTAGTTTCCACCCATTGCTTCTTGTTTTACCCTCAGTGCCTTGGAGAATAGTTTCACTCCCTCTTCTTTGTGGCAACCCCTGAGATATTGGAACACTGCTACCATGTCTCCCCTAATCTTTCTTAGATCCTGCAGACTCAGTTTAATCAAGATTAGACAATTCTATTTTCCCTTTGATTTCATATGTTTTATAGTACCCTAAAATATCCAACCAGGCTGGTAGTTAATGTTAACATGTTACCTTCTTTCTGTCCAATGGACAGATGCCAATTTAATGTCTATGGATGAGATTTGTGCTCATGCATCACCATAGCAACAGGACTATGAGACTCGAACCTGAGAACAGGTGTGATTCACCACAGGTGAGCAAGTAAGTATTTGCAAGCATGTTAGAAATAATTCAGAGGTTTTGGAAAGTCAATAATTCTGGCATTGATACGACTTGGAAGCTATTTTTTTAAAATGTATGTATGTATGTATGTATGTATGTATGTATGTATGTATGTATGTATGTATGTATATATGTTTCCCTTTTTATTTCTGTTTTTTGTCCAGGGAAGCACAAGTTCCCAAAGAATTTGAGAAGCAGAGATAGACTCAGTAGATGAGAGCAGAGAAAATTGCATCTTTTAATTGAACTCACTGCCAGTTTCCATCTTGGAAATTGGAATTCCTGACCAAGATGAAAGGAATCCTTCTGTCGGTGTAATTAACACCCATTGTGTCTTTAAAAAAATACCCTGCTAATAGTAAACCCACTTGAATGTGGACATATCAAAGCAAACTTTCAGTACAATGGCTGAATAATATATACATCTTGCCCCAGGAAAAGAAAAAAAAGAGAGTGAGAGAAAAAGAGAGACAATGTCAACAAGCATGAGAATTTGGCAGTGTCTTTCTACTGTTGATAGCTTGGCTGAACTTTTCTGCTGAAGCAGGGGTGAAATCCACTTACCTTTGCTACTGGTTTGGTAGCAATATGAGTGTGCATGCACCAGTGGTGGGTTTGGGCCTGGTGATGTCCACGTGCAGCACACGCATGCGTCTTAGCTCCCTCGCGAAACTCCGCGATGTTCTAGCTGCTCAGTGGAGCGTCGCACAGGTGCTATATGTGCTGTGCGCATGCATGGAAGTGCCGAAGACTTAAAAGACTGGTAAGAAGTTTGGGCGGGCAGGTGGGCCCTCTGGAGCACCGTACCGGAACGGTATCTGGTGCTCTGGCCAGGCTCTGGTACGCCCATACAGAGGAGTACCTCCTGCAACCCACCACTGGCATGCACGTTCCACCTACATGCATGCACAGGATCTTCCACGCATGCACAGAGCATCAAGATGAGATCCAAGTGGGTGGGCAGAGCTGCTACTGAGCAAGTGAGTAAAGGAACAGCAAGGTAAGTGAAATCTTGCTTTCTAGCTAATATAAATCGTGTGGCACTGCTGATCTTGGAAAAACTGGTTTGCCCGAACCGGTAGCATTTTTAAAATTACTGGTTTGGGCAAACAGCTGGCATCTTTGCTACCGGTTCGGGCGAACTGAGCCAAACTGGTAGCTTTTCACCCCTGTGCTGAAGTGATTGTTTTATGATGAGAACAATTGTGTTGATTCAGAAACATGATGATATTGTGTTATCAGTGGCTTGTATTATCTTGTAGCAAGCATTACCAAGTTCTACACAAGATACATTTTGGCATTTCTCTAGTGTACTATACGATTGAATCTGCATTTCTACTGATTCACCATTCTGTTATTTAATGGAAAGAGCACAGCGGGGTATTTTTAACTATGAACTTTCTAGCTCAATGGTCATTATTATTTGATTTAGTTGTTTTTCAGGAACTATGTTCCTGATATCTCCATTTTCACCATGAACAGACAGTGTGCAGTTTCTAATTTCTTTGCATCCTGAAGCAAGCTACAAAAGATAGTTATTTTATATTTTTGACAGAGAAGAGATGCAGTGTAAAGCAACAATTTCCCATCTGGCACCCACAGGCATGTTAACGAACAGTGATATAAGCAAAAAAGAAGGGGAGTAATAGAAATTAAATAGAATATAATTTTAATAAACACTATATTGTTTTCATAAATACTTCAAACATTTCTCGCTTTATTGGACATATTTTTGCCTTTCAACAGATATTTTAATGTCTCATTGTATTGCACTAGCATTTATTGCGCATTTGTGAACCAGAAGGGAAAGTAAATAAATGCCAACTCTCAGAATTTCCCAGCCAGTATATACTGGCTGGGAATCCTGGGAGTGAAGTCCACACATTTTAAAGTTGCAGAGGTTAAGAAACACTGTTTTATGTAGTACAATGTAGCCCTCGGATGCTTTGTTTTTGCCAGATTTCTTCACTCCAGTTCTTAAAGAGAAAATCCAAGTCAATCTCGTTCCATTTGCACAGACTTTCTAGTGAAGGTTGTTGAGAGTGTGGTGGCTCAACAGTTTCCGTGACACTTGGAGGAAGTTGATTATCTAGACCCGCGCCAGTCCGGCTTCCGACCCGGGCACAGCACCGAGACAGCATTGGTCGCGTTGGTTGATGATCTCTGGAGGGCGCGGGATAGAGGATATTCCTCTATCCTAGTCCTATTAGACCTCTCAGCGGCTTTTGATACCATCGACCATGGTATCCTATTGCGCCGACTGGGGGGGTAGGGGCTGGGAGGCACCGTTTTGCGGTGGTTCTCGTCCTACCTCTCTGGTCGGTCGCAATATGTGTTGACAGGGGGGCAGAGGTCGGCCTCGAGACCCCTCATATGTGGGGTTCCTCAGGGGTCGGTCCTCTCGCCCCTCCTATTCAACACATATATGAAGCCGCTGGGTGAGATCATCTGTGGTTTTGGGGTGGGATATCATCTGTACGCTGATGATACTCAGTTGTACATATCCAGCCCAGACCACCCCAATGATGCCGTCGAGGTTATGTCCCGGTGCTTGGAAGCCGTACGGATCTGGATGGGTGGTAACAAACTCAAGCTCAACCCGTCCAAGACTGAGTGGCTGTGGCTTCCGGCGCCCCGGTTCAGCCAGATTATTCCAACTCTGGCCATTGGGGGCGAAACACCGACCCCCGTGGAGAGGGTGCGCAATTTAGGTGTCCTCCTGGATTCCCGGCTGTCTATGGAAGATCATGTGGCAGCCGTGGCCAGGGGGGCGTTTCATCAGGTTCGCCTGATGCGCCAATTGCGCCCCTTACTGGACCGGGGTGCCTTACGCACAGTCACTCAAGCACTCGTCACCTCTCGACTCGACTACTGTAATGCTCTCTACATGGGGCTTCCCTTGAGGTGTATCCGAAAGCTGCAGCTAGTCCAGAACGCAGCCGTGCGGGTGATTACGGGAGCGCCTAGACACTCCCACATAACATCTATCCTGCGCGAGCTGCACTGGCTTCCTGTGGGCTTTCGGGTGCGCTTCAAAGTTTTAACGACCATCTTTAAAGCGCTCCATGGCTCGGGGCCTAGTTATATGCGAGACTCCTGCCCCATACATCCCTCAGACCGATATGCTCCCACAGAGGGGGCCTCCTCAGGGTGCCGTCGGCTGGACAATGCCGACTGGTGACACCCAGGGGGAGAGTCTTCTCTGTGGCGGGCCCAGCCCTCTGGAACGACTTACCCCCTGAACTCCGCACCATCTCCGACCTCTGCCTCCTCCACAAGTGTCTGAAGACACACCTATTTCATCTAGCCGGCCTAGCGTAACCTCCATACTGACTATTAGATAGTTTTTAAACTTGGTATTTTAATTCGGTTTTTAGCGCAGGGCTTATTTATTAGAATAAGTATTTTAAATTTCATATATTTTATATATTTTGTATGTATTTTAACATCCCTGTGCGCCGCCCTGGGTCCTAACAAGGAGAAGGGCGGGGTATAAATTTAATAAAATAAAAAAATAAGAATTAATCTAGATCAGGTTTACTGATCAATGAGTTAATCCAGAGTCTTCCCAGTTCTATTCCAAACCACTGTGATGATATCCAAGTACTTAGATATGTGTTATGCACAAAGAAGTTCTAACATTGTGTTCAAATAGCTATGCGTGATCTAGAACACTGAGTCTTAAGCTGAGAATAATTTTGGCTTATCCCTGCAACAATTTTATTGAGTTGAGGATCCAGTTTGGGGCTGCCTGCAGTTGAGACAATTCTGGAAACCAATAGAATTAATTTGATGTGTGTGTGTGTAATGGGGAGGGGAATAAATGACATTAAAATAATAGATTTGGAAAGGGGGCAATTGGTTCAAACAATTTAAGAAGCATTGCTGCAGAGCAATTTTAGAATTCCAAGAACAGCTATCTCGTGTTTCTTCATGTTGCATCGATAGGTCAAAGCTGAAGAATAAGATAGTGATATTTAATTAAAATGACACCGTCGTATTCGAGATAGACAATAAAGAACTTCCTTAATCGGTGTTCATCTGGTTGAGCACCCTACACTCTAGCAGCTCAGTTTCAGGTCATGAAGAGTGATCCATCTAAGATATTATCAGAAATGTGTGCTTGGAGACACCCAAATGAACATCTTTGTTTACCTAATAGCTATTTGCTTCCTGCTACCAATGCAAACAAATCATGGGAGATGTTCGTGCGGGGAAAACAAACGAAGTTAATTTCCAGTCTTTGTGGTTTCCTGCTGAATTTTTAATTATTGTTGCCCATCAACAGTGCTTGTTGCCATAATCTTTTCCTGACACTGTTTGTTTGTTTGTTTGTTTAATTATTGCACTGTAGAGGCTGAGCAAATATGGAGAGAAGAAAATGTGGCATTTGCTGTAACTGTAGCATACCAAGGGAGCCTGGTTATTTATCTTATTGAGCCTCAGTTTTGTCATCTCCAATTCCTCCAAAATTTAAACTTTGTAGTTTCTGAATGTGAAATGACAGGTGACCATAACCATGACTTACAGACTTCCCAATATAAATGGAGATCAGGGTTATAGAGGATTTCTTTGAATGCAAAAGGGTCTAATCTGTCGGGGAGATTCTGTTCCAGCCCAGATACACCAATGTACAGCGTTTGCTATCCCCGCCTTCCTGACGCAATGGAGAGTCAAGAAACTTTTATATAAAATCAGAATGTGTTTTGCAAATGTTGCAAATGAAAACTTTTACATGAAGTCAGCGGTCTCTGACCTTGCTGGGTCCACAAACTGCCAACAGCAGCAGTGGGAAGGATAGCTTTGCACACATATGCTCTGCTTCTGCAAATAGAGTTTTGTGCGAAGACTATTCCATCATGTGTGCTGATCAATAGGAGCATAAACCTATAGGATAGGATAGGATGGGACAGGACAGAACGGGACAGAACAGAACAGAATAGAATCCTCTGCAATGTCTTTCTATCCATGGCTGTTAAGCCAATATGCCATACCATGATGCAATAAGTGAGGATGCTTTCTATTGTGGACCAGTAAAAGGAGGTCATCAGTTGTTGTTCCACCCTGTTTTTACACAAGACCCTAAGGAAATGGAGTCTCTGTTGGGCCTTCCTGGCCACCTGGATCGTGTTGTTTTTCCAGGTGAGGTCTTCGCTGAGATGGACTCCCAGGAATTTAAAGCACCGAGCAACAGCTGTGTGAGTTAAATAGCTGAGATATATTGACTAGCCTCAAATCCCTCAATGAACTTTAATGGACTTAAATTCAGATTCATTCATTCATCTATTCATTTTCTATAGCCACCCAACTCAACCAAGCGATTTTGGGCAGTTTACAATTCTAAAACTATGAAAAAAAAATTAAACAATTAAAAACATTAAAACATCCAGAAAAATAAATCTTTGGTTCTAAACCAAATTGTTAATTGGTGGCCCAGTGGTTAGAATGCACTACTGCAGGCTAACTCACTGCTTACTCCAGTGGCTCAACTTTGACTCAGCCTTCCATCCTTCTGAGGTGGGTAAAAATGAGGACCCAAATTGTTGGGGACAGAATGCCCACTCTGTGAACTGCTTAGAGAGGGCTGTAAAGTAGTATATAAGTCTAAGTGTTAGTGCTATCCCAAGTGCTTTTTTAAGAGGCAACTGGACTCTGTGGTTTTTCTTTGGAGATGTTTCACTTCTCATCCAAGAAGCTTCTTCATTGATATACCAAGCTGGCTGTCTCTTATGAGCAAAAAAGTAAAATAATAATAATAATAATCCATGTATCTTTCCTTGGAGACTCAAAGGAGATTCATTGTGGCGGCCGTGGCCAGGGGGGCATTTTATCAGGTACGCCTGATACGCCAGTTGCGCCCCTTACTGGACCGGGGGGCCCATCGCATAGTCACTCAAGCGCTTGTGACATCCCGGCTGGATTACTGTAACGCTCTCTACATGGGGCTCCCCTTGAGGTGCGCTTGAAAGCTACAGTTAGTACAGAATGCGGCCGCGTGGGTGATTATGGGTGCCCCAAGGCAAGCCCACATAACACCTCTCCTGCGCGAGCTGCACTGGCTGCCTGTGGCCTTTCGAGTGCACTTCAAGGTGTTGATAACCATCTTTAAATCGCTCCATGGCTTGGGGCCTAGCTATATACGAGACCGCCTCCTGCCCCATACATCCCTTCGTCCGATCCGCTCCCACAGAGAGGGTCTTCTCTGGGTGCCGTCGGCTGGGCAATGCTGATTGGCGACACCCAGGGGAAGGGCCTTCTCTGTGGCAGGCCCAGCCCTCTGGAACGACCTACCCCCCGACCTTTGTACTACCTCGGACCTCCGCCTCTTCCGCCAACGTCTTAAGACGTATTTATTCCAACAAGCCGGCCTAGCATAGCCCCCCATTTCTGACTTTTTATGTATAAATTGCAATTTGGCAGGGTTTTAAATGGGTTTTAGCATGGGTTTAATAATTTAATATGTTTTAATGATGTATATTGTTTTTATTGTGGTTTTAATAATGCCTGTGTGCTGCCCTGGGTCCTAACAAGGAGAAGGGTGGGGTATAAATTCGAAAAATATAAAATAAATAAATTCAGTTCTTTGTGTTGTGGGCTGCCAATGGCTAGCGGAGCTGGCTGCAGATTTGGACAGTGAGGAGGTTGGGGAGGAACCTGAGCCAGTCCTGGAGTCTGGGGAAGGCTCTGATGAGGGCTCTGTGTCGGAGGCAGAGAGGAGGCCAGGGCCATATACCAGTTATCAGCTGCCTTCAGAGTCAGACATCAGAGAGGCAGAAGAACAGCTGGAGCCTGTTCCTAGTGTGCGCCTGCACAGAGTTGCTATATGAAGGGAACAACTAAAGAGCAGGGATCGACTTGGGAGTAAGGCCAGACAATGAATGGCCTCTTCCAGAGGAAATAAAACAGGAGCAAAAGGGGGGTGGAGTTTGCAGGAGACAATTAGTTTGCTGAATTGGTTCGTGACTCTCTGAGACTCCTTGCCAAGTTTTGCAGATATCAGCCTGGAAGCTTTCCAAGCCAGAGAAGGTCTGTGACTGTAAATCCTCCTTTGAAAGACTTTGCTGGATGTGAATGAGCAGAATTCACAGTCAATTAATAAAAGGGGTTTTTGTTGGGACAAGGAGTTTGCTTCATGCTCTCGGGAAGCCTCAGTCAGAACACTTCGAAAAAACAAGCTTGGAAAGAGTCAGTTTCAAAAAAGCACATAATAAGTGTCTTAAAATGTTCATAGGAAGTAGCACTGGCTTCTATCTTCTGCTATCCGTAGCCCATTGAGAACCCATATATAAAGCACAAGAGCTTTATTACTAAAATATATAGACTTTGCCCATCAGACTTACTTCTTCGGGTTTTTTTTATGGGAAGCTTCGGTTTTTGTCTCTCTGCCCTTATTTTCTCTGCATTATTTCATTATGCCTATTGTTTAGAGATCCTAATATGATAGATGTTGCTCTCAGTATCCCTTTTCTGTGCCTGACATAAGTATATTATCGGAGCAATTCCATATCTCCTGTTACTGTAAAACAGCCCCTTAGAGCTTTCTTTGAATTACAGCCATTACATAAACAGGGAACAGGGGAATCTCATTAGTAACAGGATGTTTCGGTGCTAGCAGACAGAGCAATTTTTCCTCCTGGAAAAAAAACTGGCTAGGTCAAAATAGCATTTTTTTCCCCTCTAGGTCTTGAATGCGTATTACATCAAGTTGAAGGATATCATATATTGATTCACCGGTCATTTGCAAGGAACAATTACTTCCTCCATAACTGCAAGCTAGAGATTAAAATGCCCCATCATGGATTCTTTTGGAAATAAATTTAAATGTTTTACCCCAATGGATCTCTGATGGGATGAGAGCAAGCAGGAACAAAAGGGGTTTTTTTTCCCCTTAGAGAAAACTCCACAATATAGTGTGGTTTGCATAACTATTCCAAGAAGGTGCAAGGACAAAGACTGTTTTCTTCATAGATCCCGGAACTTCTTTAAAATCACCAACCTTTTTACATTTTAGAAAGTATAATCCCATATATTCCAATTGTGCTTTGCCATATATATTAAAAAAATAAAACAAAACAGCAGTACAAATGTTAAATCTGTGTTAAATCTATTATTGTGGATTGTTGAATGCTCTGAAAAGCAAGAGGTTGGCTGAACAATTTCTCCTGGACCATTAGCCTCTCTTTTCCCTACTAGTTACTCATGGACGGAAGGGGGCAATAGAATACAATAGCAGAGTTGGAAGGGACCTTGGAGGTCTTCTAGTCCAACCCCCTGCATAGGCAGGAAACCCTATACCACTTCAGACAAATGGTTATCCAACATCTTCTTTAAAACTTCCAGTGTTGGAGCATTCACAACTTCTGGAGGCAAGTTGTTCCACTGATTAATGTTCTAACTTTGTGATCCTCCAAATATTGTTGAACTATAGCATTCAGCATTGCAGCATGGCTCTCTATGGGCCGTGCTGTCTTGATGTGCTGGGAAATGTAGCTCAAGAACATCTGGAGGACTGATGTTCTCTATATTAAGAATATGTAATCTCTGTACTAAGAATATAGAATTGTGAAATGATGTCTCATTAGCTGTAAGTAGTAACCATCCTCAACTAGTCTCTTAGAGGTGCAAGATTGGACAAGCAGCTGCCTGGATATGAAAACAGGAGGTCCTGGACATTGTAGCTGATATAGATCAGGGCTCTCCAACCTTGCCAATTTTATGACTTGTGGACAACTGCCAGAATTCTTCAGTCAGCTATGCTGCCTGAGGAATTCTGGGAGGTGTTGCCCACAAGTCTTAAAGTTGCCAAGGTTGGAGACCCCTGATCTAGATGGTACCAAGTCATAGAAGTCCCAAAAGGCAACTGGACTTTCTTTGCTTTTCTTTGAAGGCATTTTGTTTCTCATTCAAAAAGCTTCTTCACTTTTGACTGAAGAAGCTCCTTGGATGAGAAACGAAACATCTGCAAGGAAAAACAAAGAAAGCCCAGTTGCCTTTTGAAAAATCATCTTTGGGACAACCATGACCTGAATGACTAAGAATCTCCATAGACCAGGGTTGAAATTCAGCAGGTTCTGACAGGTTCTGGAGAACCGGTAGCAAACATTTTGAGTAGTTCAGAGAACTGGCAAATACCACCTCTGGCTGACCCCAGAGTGGGAAGGGGCTGGAGATTTTGCTATGCCATGCCATGCCGACGAAGCTATGCCCACAGAACTGGTAGGTAAAAAAAAAATTGAATTTCACCACTGCCGTAGACAAATCATAGAAAGTATAATATTCTAAGTAAATTGTCCTATAAGTTGACACCAGGATGGGAGTTGCAATTCCGTAAAAGGCAATTTTGGACAGAGTCCCTCTGGTGAATGTAAAAATGTGTAATAATGAGCAGAGGCAAATGCCTTCTGAACTTGTGTCACTGAACACTGCTTTCAACACTTTCCCTCCTAATCACCCAGGGCAAAAGATGATTACCCATGGGCTGGTGCTTTTTTTCTCTTTTAAATGAAAGCAGGAAGTTAATTTTATCCTCATTAGCTGGTAGCTTTAAATGGGGTGCTAGGGATTGAGTTTGCAATAGATGTGCCCTAGAAGAGTTCCTTCTTCTTAAACATAAACAACAATGTGCTGTTCCTTAATCATGGAGAAGGGAGATGCATGATGCACTTGCAAATTACTAAAGCCCGGCTTTATAGCAGGGAAGAGCTCACTTCTGGCTGGAGGCCACACCTGGCCTTTGAGTTATATGCTGAGCATGCATTTCTGGAGAAAGCCAGCTTGGTGCAGTGATTAAGGAGTTGGATCAATTCCAGGGAGACCCATCCTTTAACTTACCCTTAGCCACCGATACTCACTGTGTGACTTTGGTCCAGCCACTTTATCTCTCATCTCCAACCTTTCTCACAAGGTTGTTATGAGAGAGAATGGGAGGAGAGAACATTGGGTATATGCTACCTTGAACTGCTCTAGGAAAGACAGAATATAAATCTAACCAATAGAAAGAAAGAAATTTGTGAAAATGAATCAATGGAACTAGACTAAAAGCAGAGATAGATAGGCAGAGTCCCGAGGAAGAGCAAATTTGAGTTACCTATGATTCAAATTAAACCGTAGTGATTCCACGTGGACTAGATTTACAGTAGAATTTATTTCTTCTGTAACATTTTGCAAGAGTTTTTGAAGGAATGGGAGGGTCTTTCAAGGGTCAGATTGAGTCATCATACTCTAGAGTTCCAATGACCAATGTACTGAGCTCAACTCAGTACCTGGCATCTGAGCTTTTGCCTGACTTTGGGATCTTCTTCCAGAACTAATGGTAAAGTTTTCCTCTGTCCAGTCCTGTTTGACTCTAGGGGGCAGTGCTATTTATTTATTTATTTATTTATTTATTTGTTTGTTTGTTTGTTTGTTTGTTTGTTTGTTTACTTACTTACTTACTTACTTACTTACTTACTTACTTACTTACTTACTTACTTATTTATCACATTTGTATACCGCCCTATCTCCCTAGAGCAGGGATGTCCAAACTTGGGAACTTTAAGACTTGGGGACTTCAACTCCCAGTCCCTCTAGGGAGATAGGGCGGCATAGAAATGTGATTAAATAAATAAATAAATAAATAAATAAATAAATAAATAAATAAATAAATAAATAAATAAATAAATAAATAAATAAATAAATAAATAAATAAATAAATAAATAAATAAATAAATAAATAAATAAATAAATAAATAAAATTATTATAAATTATTTTGTTTCCTAGCCATGCCAGAATTCTCCAAAGTTGCTTCCGTGGTCATGTGGCCAACATGACTATTTTTTTTTTTAATATTTAATTTCTAGACCGCTCCCTCTCCCCAAGGGGACTCGGAGCGGTGCACAGGGAAATTAAAACAATAAATATACATAGATATACAAAACAGTTAAAAAACACATTAAACAATAAGACCCTGCGCTAAAATTCCCCAAAACCAATCACTAAAACCCTAAACCCTATAATACTATGGTAAGAGGCTACCCTAGGCCGGCCAGGCAGAAAAAGTGCATTTTCAATTTCAGACGGAAGGAATGGAGGTCCGTGGTAGTTCTAATATTGGGGGGGAGGTCGTTCCAGAGGGCCGGGCCCGCCACAGAGAGAGCCCTTCCCCTGGGCGCCGCCCGCTGACAAAGTCTAGTGGACGGCACCCGGAGAAGTCCCTCTCTGTGGGAGCGAATCGGCCGTGAGGAAGTATGAGGCAGAATCCGATCCCGCAGATAGCTAGGTCCCGAGCCATAGGTCCCGAGACTATGCACCAAGGTACATGGAACACTGTTACCATCCCACCGAAGATAAGATGGTACCTATTTATCTACTTGCATTCGAGTTAGAACTGCTAGATGGGCAGGAACTGGGGCCAATAATGGGAGTACACTCCGTTGTGCAGCATTTGGGTCTTGAACCTGTTCTGTCAGCTTTCCAGTTGACAAACTCAGCTTCTTTAACCGCTGAGCCATTGCATCTGAACCAGAAGTGGGTTTCTGCCGGTTCGCCCCGGATCAGGTGAACCAGTAGTGGTGCCAGCGGGAGGCTCCGTCCACCTGCCCAGTTGCTACTGCACATGTGTAGAAGCATCGCGTGAGCACGCGAGCATGCATGAGTGAACCGGTAGTCAAATAAGTTGCAACCCGTCACTGGTCCAAACTAAATGCCGAAACTAAATGCAAGAAATTGCAAGGGGGATAGAAGGAGCTTGACTGAGTATAGAATTCTATTGTGGATTCTGCAGAGCTCAAACGTGGAGTCAGCTCCACATTGAAATGGTTTCCAAAAAGGACAGAGAGGATTGCTGGAGGATTGGTCTATGAGCAGATATTGGTTTTGGCAGCAATTTGTTATTTCATGAATCACAGGCTGCTGGCTTTGAATACATTTCCTAGGGACTAACCAAGAGGGATGCTGGCCTCCTGTATGTGTTTGTGAGCTTCCTGGATGGAATTGATGCTCGTTGGCCTGATCCAGCAGGCTGCTCCTTATGCTCATTCCCTAACATTTTCCTCCATATGCTTGTACTTGTCCCTAGATTCTCCATATGTCGAATTGTGGAGATGACTTGGGCTCCAAAATTATTTGGAGTCCTGAAATAACCAGCCGGCAGTTTTGCAAAACTTATAGTTTATAAGCCTTTCTAAACATTTGCCTGAAAGTCTTACTTTTTGCAATTCAATCACAAGCACAGTCCACTTATTTATTTAAAAGAATTATATGGCTACCCAACTTAAGCAATTTTGGGAGAGTCATAACATCAAGGAAACCAATAAATGAAACAGTAAAAACAGTAAAACCACACGTAAAAATGGGAGCTCACTTCATTACGCACCACTAGGGATCCGAACCGCCAAACTGCCGACCTTTCTAATTGACAAGCTCAGCATCTTAGCCACTGAGCCACCGCGTCCCTCGATTCTTGTCTATAGGTGAACAATAATGAAGAAACTACTCTGAAGTAACTTGTTGTGTCATTCTTGGTTCCTTGGGCCTGACACAACCACCCACTCAGCAACCTTCCCCCAAAAGAGAAGGAAATCTGTCAAACTTCATGCCAAAGTTTTGAGGGAAAACCTGAAATTTCCTTTGAAACTACACAGGGGCCATCCGGTGTCCATCATTCTGCCAAGTTTATGAAAATAACTTCGCAAGAGAAAAAAAAGTCTTTGGGTCAGTAATTTATTGTAATACAGTAAAATGAACCCACGTTTTATGATCCGTTACCCAAACCATACATCATGTTTCAGGCTAAATAGCAATACATAAAGATAGCCATTTGTATTATTTATTTCCACCAATCAGAAATATCACGTTGATAAATCTGATTTATGGAGGAAAATTTGAGCAATGAAGTTTTATGCCTTCTTCCTTTAAAAAGTGTAGAAAGGCACTTCTGCTACTGGGCCTGATTAAAAATAATTGACAACCATTTTGTGACCTCTCATGCTAAAGCCAAGTCATGGGCCGTGTTCTGAATTTAATTAAAAAGCTTACAGATGAACGAGCAACATGAAAGTTAGAATTTCAGCTCAGCAGAAACGTAGACACTAATTATATCAGTAGCCAATGACCTCTGAGTGTCTTAGATAGATTATCAACCATTAAAATGGTTATAGGAGTACATAAAACTATGCAGTTATTATGAAAAAAAAACAAGTGTATTCTCTCCCTCTCTCTCTCTCTCTCTCTCTCTCTCTCTCTCTCTCTCTCTCTCTCTCTCTCTCACACACACACACACACACACACACACACACACACACAATTTCCCCCTCTTTCTCTCTCACTTTGTTTTCATTTCCCTTTTTTTGACAAATCAAGACTAAAATAGGGAAGATATTTGCACCTGTTTACAATGGCATCTCAGATTTTCACATTTTTCATGAATGGGATAATAAGACAATGGCATCAACATTTCAAGGCTTTCTCAAATCAACTGTATGCACCCTCATAATAGCAATGCTGCTGTTTGTAGGTGCTGATGGCAAAAAGAGGCCATGATGGCTATAAATCAGGATTTGGGGCAATATGTGGCCTTGGGGCTTTAAGTTGCTCATCTGTGGTCTCAAGGGATACCTCTTATAATGCTGTAGAGATGTTCCTTGTTTAAGGAACAATCTTCCGCAACCGTTCCAAATTAAAATGGTGGTGAATCAGTGGTAGTTATAGCTGGTCCTCATATCTACAGCCATTTCTTGCGGTCATGTGATCACAATTTGTGACTTTCTCTGCTGGCTTTTGAGAGGCAGAGTCAATGGGGAAGCCATAGGTAAAGTCAATGGGGAAGCCACAGGAAGTCACAAGTCACAATTATGTAAAATCTTTGCTTAATGACCTGCACAGCCTTCGCCGGTAGCCAAGGCTGCTGGAACAGCCATCACTAAGTAGTGTAGTCAAGTGATTTTTTTTTAACTTATGACCACGTTCTAGTCCCAGGTATTGTTAAATGAGGACTACCTGTAATCTGAATTAAAGATAAAAAGTCACAGATAGTACTTGCTTAACAACTACCATTGGGATTGGAAACTCTGTCACTAAGTGACGTAGCCCTTAAGTGAGAATTACATGAAGGCTTTATGACCTCACTTCTGCCATGGTCATTAAGCAATTGACCCACAGTCATTATACAAGACACCACATGACTGTGACTTGCATTTTGCTGCTGGCTTATTTATTGACTCTGCTTGTTGGAAGCCAGCTGAGAAGTGCTCATATCTCAACCATAAATATTTCATTTATTTCATTTCATTTCATTTATTTGACTTATTAACCGCCCCCTCTCCCCGAAGGGACTCGGGGCGGTGCACAGGAAATATAAAAACACAATACATCACAATAAATACATAAATACTTAAAACTATATTAAATTTACACCCTGTGCTAAAATCTACCCCATTAAAAACTGATCCCTGAAGCCCAATGTAAAATTTCTCTGCTAAAAAACTAGGCTAAGTACGGTAGGTTAGGTCAGGCTGGCCTGTTGGAAAAAGTTAGGTTTTTAGTTGCTGGTGGAAGGAGCGGAGGTTCGGGATAGATCCAAGTTCGGGGGGTAGGTCGTTCCAGAGGGTCGGGCCCGCC
The DNA here is from genome assembly GCA_039707465.1 of Rhabdophis nuchalis. Lineage (NCBI taxonomy): Eukaryota > Metazoa > Chordata > Lepidosauria > Squamata > Natricidae > Rhabdophis > Rhabdophis nuchalis. The sequence goes on along the minus strand of CM077644.1, from coordinate 233,637,983 downwards.
ACAGAGAAGGCCCTTCCCCTGGGCGTCACCCGCTGGCATTGCCCAGTGGACGGCACTCAGAGAAGTCCCTCTCTGTGGGAGCGAATCAGCCGAAGGGATGTGTGGGGTAGGATGCAATCCGGCAGATAACTAGGTCCCATGCCATGGAGCGCTTTGAAGATGGTAAAGCATAAAGATGCTGCAACAGTTGTAAGTAAGTGCAAGGACTTACATTTTCAGCACTGTTGTAATTCCAAATGGTTGCTAAACAGAGCAGCCATTAAGTGAGAACTACCTGTATACATCAAGGGAGACATGGGGGCTCAGTGGCTAAGATGCATAGCTTGCTGATCAGAAAGGTCGGCAGTTCAGCGGTTCAAATCCCTAGTGCCGCATAACGGAGTGAGCTTCCGTCACTTGTCCCAGCTTCCGCCAACCTAGCAGTTCAAAAGCACATAAAAAATGCAAGTAGAAAAATAGTAACCTCCTTTGGTAGGAAGGTAACAGCGTTCCATGCACCTTCAGTATTTAGCATTGCCGGCCACATGACCACAGAGATGGTTTTGGAAAGTGCTGGCTCTCCGGCTTTGAAACAGAGATGAGCACCGCCCCCTAGAGTCAGGAACGACTAGCACATATGTGCGAGCAAGGGGAACCTTTACCTTTTCCTGTGTACTTCACTGCAGCATAATCCTTATTCTCCCTTACCAGCTTTTTTGAGCAATTACTAAAGGTACTTTGCCATGTATGTCTGAATTTACCTTAAAAATTAGTCTTCCTCTCCAGTTACTTTCCCCTGAATTATGTAAAAACATCTGGTGGCTAAAGAAGCACACAGGAGAACTTTGCTGACATTTTCCCTTCCTTGCTTAAGTTCTTCCTCAAGCCATTGTTAGCTGGAACTAGAAAACTAAGAACTGTGTGAAGGCCATTCAGAGAGAGTTGAGACTATTCTCAAGTTGCAAATCGCACTGTTATATGCCTCTGTTCTTTGCACACATTAAATAACTCTTGTGCATGGCAAGACATTTCAAACATAAGATGCTAGGTGAAAATGCTCCCACATTCTTCTGCTTTTTATTTTAAAAAAAAGCCTGGCTATTAACCAGAAATCATAAAGAAAGAACATTGCAGACTGCTGCAACAGTTCCACGGAAGTGCAAAATTGTTATGAGGATAGAGCACAAATGAGAGAGAGAGAGACTATACATAGGGTGTTCAATTAAGGTACCATTCTTGCTTCGGTCTCACATTCTATCACCAAGCTGCAGATGAAGCTGTGCAATATTATTCCCCTTGTGAACATTTTTTTATAATGTAGTGGAGACATAGACTTTTTAGGAGAGATAAGTGTTGTGGCCCAGCCGGCTCCAGATGAGCTGCTGATGGACTCTTCTAGTGAAGAGTCTATGAGTCTGTCCTGGAGGAGGAGGGAGACCTTGAGGAAGCAGAGAGTCAGGTTGGCCACCAGGAGGCGCCTGGGTCATGGAGCATTGGGGAGAATCAGGGGCAGTTTGTCCCTGATGCTAGATTCGCTCCTTCCGCAAACACCTGAAGACTCACCTCTTCCATTTAGCCGGCCTGGCCTAGTGTCCTGTCCCCCACCCCTTTAGCCACTAGTAGACTGAGTTTTAAATCGTATCTAATTAGATTTTAATGGGTCAATAGATTTTAGGGTATTTTTTAGCACAGGGTAATGAATTTAATACGTTTTTAGCATGTAGTTTTATATACTGATTTCTGTCATTGTATATTTTATATTTCTGTTTTAATTCCTGTGCACCGCCCTGAGTCCCCTTGAGAAGAGAGGTGTGTTTATATAAATTTAAATTAAATTAAATTAAAGCTCTCTTTAAAGTAGTGCTGGGTTTTACATCTATGAAATTCGGGATGTTTCTTATGAATCATTTTCAAAACATACACAGCTTTTGATGAGGTACTTGGTCCTTCCTTCCCTCCCTCCCTCTTTCTCTTCCCCTTTCTCCCACTTCTTTCTTCCCTCCCTCCCTCCCTCTTTTCCTCCCTCTTTTCCTTCCCCTTTCTCCCTCTCCTTCCTTCCTTCCTTCCTTCCCTTCCCTTCCCTTCCCTTTCCTTTCCTTTCCCTTCCTTTCCTTTCCTTCCCTTCCCTTCCCTTTCCTTTCTTTTAAAAATCCATGTATACAAGGTTAACAATGTCAACTCCATCCACATGGCCATTGGCACTCTCAATGCAAAACAAAACAAAAGCAGGATTTACCTTGGCAGAATCCACATGGATTTTTCTTACCATGAGTCTTGCTCCTCTATGTGCTGGGTTATTTTTCCTGGGTTACATTTTCTACCAATGGCCTGGAACAGCCATTAAGCCAACTGGCCTATAATTTCCCAGATCTCCCCTGGGTCTCTTTTGGAAAATTTGTGACTCATTGACTACCTTCTAGTCATCTGCAACTGAGCTACTTTCAAGGAATGCCCAACGGGCAGTTAGTTACATACTTTACACTCTAAACCAGGGTTCTGCAAAGTTGGCTCTTTTAAGACTGGTGGACTTTAACTCCCAGAGTTCCCCAGCCAGCTATGCTGGCTGGGGAACTCTGGGAGTTGAAGTCCACCAGTCTTAAAAGAGCCAACTTTGCAGACCCCTGCTCTAAACAATAAAGTGGCCCGTAGAATTTATCTAAAGTTAGAATTGACTTGACAGATAGTGATATGATTCAGACCCCATAGCTCCCTCTGTAGTTCTTCGGTCTGATTCATCAGAAATGGAAGATTGTTTCAACGCAGATCTTCAGGGGGAAAGGGGCAGATAATTTTTAATTTTTATTTTTTTTAACTTCTTTCACATTTCAGTAATAGAATCTGGAAGATTGTATGTCCGGAGGAGGGAATATATCTTCCTTTCCTGCTCATATCAAGCTCACAGACAGCCATGGGACATTAAAAGAATATATGTTCATTAGGAAGCTATTTGATGAGGATTTTAGTATGATAAAATGCATAATAAAATACAAGAAATCCTGGTTTAAGCTATTGCTGGATTATGAATTATTCTCCTCCTGGGCCATTCTGTTATCACAAAAAAGAAAGAGAAGAAGCCAATGTTTAGACCGTGATTTGGGGTTTGTTTTTTCCCCTCCCTCATTCAATTTTTTTTTTTTAATGGTATTGCCGACTGAATATTTTAAAATTATCCAGGGCACAAGTGCCTTAATATGGAAATATATCTTGAGTACAAAGATAAAACAAGAAACCTTTTTTTAATTTTCTTTTTTCTTTCCTCTGAAAGAGGCAGAATTATTTTTTTAAAAAAACACATCTTAAACAGTGGTAGAAATTACATCCACACTAGATAAGGTTGATTGTGACAAATTTCTTGCAAGTGAAAAGATAAAGAAAAAGGCAACAGGAAGGAAGCAAAAAGCAATAAAAGTTAAGGACTCTGTGTAACAAAAAGGGGGCAGAGATGTTGTGCCCCAGATAGAATAGAAATCATTTAAGGGGGAAAAAAATACCCCATGGTTACTAGTTTGTCAAAAACAGTGTTTCTCAACCATGGCAACTTTAAGATGTGTGGACTTCGACAGCCAGGATTCCCCAGCCAGAAATTCTGGGAGTTTAAGTCCACATATCTTAAAGTTGCCAAAGCTTAATTTTAATAGATTAACAGAGTTGGAAGGGACCTTGCAAGTCATCTAGTCCAACCCCCTGCCCAAGCAGGAGACCCTACATCTGCCTCTACCTAGGATCGAACTCACAACCTCCTGATGGTGAGGCGAGAGTTCCACCTCTAGGCCACAGCAGCAGGGAAATGCTGGTCACAGACAGTGGTACACCTTGCCCTGCATTTCTATTGGTCTCACAGCCATAAGAATGACCAATAGTCACATGACCCTTTCCAAGGACAGATTCCATTAGGGCTGCTCTCTAAATTCATTGCATAGCCAAAAAGTCTAAGAAGGCATGTTTTGAAGTCTAAGAAGTTATCTATTTTCACCCAACATGTTTATCTTCTTTGCTGTCCTCTTTGGATCCCAATCTTTGTTCGAGAGGCTGTACAATTGGGTTAGATTGGAAGATCATGGCTTGACACATAGCCCATGTGCAATTCAGAACGACAGAATAAGAGAATAAGAATTGGAAGGGACTTTAGAGGTCTTGTAGTCCAACCTTCTGCTCAAGAGGAGACCCTATACCATTCCAGACAAGTGGCTGTCCAGTCTCTTCTTAAAAACCTTCAGTGATGAAGCACCCACAACGTCTGATGGCAAGTCATTCCACTGATCGATTGTTCTCACCATCAGGAGGTTTCTCCTTAGTTCCAAGTTGCTTCTCTCCTTGATTAGCTTCCATCCATTGCTTCTTGTCCTGCCTACAGGTGCTTTGGAAAATAGGTTAACCTCCTCTTCTTTGTGGCAGCCAGTCAAATACCGGAACACTGCTATGATGTCACCCCTCGTCCTTCTTTTCTCTAGACCAGCGGTGTCAAACACATGGCCCACGGGTCGGATGTGTCACGCAGTGGCCACACCCTTGCCAGTTTAGCGACAGGGAAAAAATTGTTGCGATATATCACATGATGACGACTGCGGGATCGGATCCTGCCTCACACATCCTCACGGCCGATTCGCTCCCACAGAGAGGGACTTCTCCGGGTGCCGTCCACTAGACTTTGTCAGCGGGCGACGCCCAGGGGAAGGGCTCTCTCTGTGGCGGGCCCAGCCCTCTGGAACGACCTTCCCCCAGACATTAGAACGACCACGGACTTCTGCTCCTTCCGTCTAAAATTAAAAACACATCTTTTCTGCTTGGCTGGCCTAGGGTAGTCTCTCTCTATGGGGTTTTAGTTACTTATAATTGGGAATTTTAGTATTTTAATGGGGCATTTTTTAGCACAGGTATATGTTTAATTTGTTTTTAATGTGTTTGTATATTTATTGTTTTAATTTTCCCTGTGCACCGCTCCGAGTCCCTATGGGGAGAGGGAGCCGTCAACAAATTAAAATTATTATTATTATTATTATTATTATTATTATTATTATTATTATTATTATTATTATTATTATTATTATTATTATTATTATTATTATTATTATTATTATTATGGTGCGAGATTGACACTCCTGCTCTAGACTATCCATATCAAAATCCTGCAACTGTTCTTTTTGTTTTTGTCTCCAGACTTTTAATCACCTGAGTTGCTCTTCTTTGCACTTTTTCCAAAGTCTCAGCATCTTTCTTGAAATGTGGTGACCAAAACTGGAGGTAGCATTCCAGGTGCAGTCTAAGGTTTTCATAAATTGGCATTAATACGTTACATGATTTTGATTCTATGCCTTTGTTCATATTTTCCAGCACGGTCATAACTTTGAACAATTGTTAAACAAATGGTTGTAAGTGAGGGTTTTTGGTTTTGTTTTTTTTTGGGTTGTGTGGGGTTCTTTTTGGAAGGTTTCAGAGTCTGAGACTTTGTACAAGTTTTTCCTAATAAGAAAACTAACCGATAACCTGGCATTGCCCGGGTATGTATTTATAGGGAGAAAATGTCCAGACCAAATGTAATTTCTATTGTTGGATTTTTCCCCTTACCAGAGGGAGCCCCCTTGTGGAGTACTATGAAGCTGTTACCATGACAATGCTACTGCACTGTACAGTAGACGCCATTTTGCAGCAGTATAGTAGAAGTCATTTTAAGATACAATATGCTGTATCTTAATAGAACACACACTGAGGGGTGTTAGGGATGTCTTACCCCCACCGTATTTTTTTCCCCAGAGTAAGTCATCTGTGTGCCACGTTTGGGTGAAATTGCTCAAGGCACTCCAGTGTTTCGCTGGAACATAAACACACAGAGACAGACATTTTTGATAGACAGACAGACAGACAGACAGACAGACAGACAGACAGACAGACAGACAGACAGACATACATAATGAGAAATGGTGAGAAAGCATTTAAAAAATTGAAACATGAAATGGACTAATTGTAAGGATAAGCCATAGTCCTAAATTTCTAAAAGGCAGAGAAAAAGCAGGAAGACATGGAGAGTACAGATGCATCTGCTAAGCACTAGTGTTCATTGTGAATTCATTTTTAAATATATTTCTAATCAGGAAGTTGATGAGGATCATAAAAATCTGTTTAAAATATCATGCACGGTATCTCCTTCAGGCTGCTGGTCATTTGTTCGTTCATTATGTCAATAATGAGAAAAAGTGGAATGATTTAATACAGTTACTATCAAATGCCTCTTGCATTTCTGAAATGACCTCAAATCAACATATTAGTGATTTCTTCCTTTAGCACTTACATAAATCTTTCTCCTCGTTCTCCCCCATGGTTCTTTCAAATGAAGATGCTTATGGGGAAGAGGTAAAGGCTCTGGTAGACTGGTGCAATAAAAGTAACCTGGTTCTAAATGTGAATAAACAAAGATCATTGGAGATTTTAGAAAGAGCCAGCAGAGTCATGTTCCATTCAGTATCAAGGATGAAGCTGTCGAGGTGGTCAACACTATGAAATACTGGGAGTTGAGGTAACTTAACAGTCTGAACTGGTCTCTCCGCACGTCAATCTTAGCAAAGTGTGCAAAACAGAGGTGGGATGCCAATTTTTTGCTCCCAGTTCTGGTGTGCTCCCGCGCAATGCTTTTGCGCAGAAGCATCTGGGCAGGTGGGTGGAGCCTCCCGCTGCCACTATTACCAGTTTGGCTGAACCGGGAGCAACTCACCTCTGGTGCAATCTGCATCTGCCTGAGTCAGATGAGGAAAGCACATCTTTCTCCTTCTGTCCTGGCCACTTTCTACAGAGGCACGATTGAGAGTGTTTTAATAAACTGCATCCTTGTTTGGTTTGGTGGTAGCAGTGCCTCAGATAGAAAGTCCATACAGAGAGTGGCAAGGACAGCCGAGAAGATTATCAGAAGCTCGCTTCCCATTACTCAGGACACTGCTTACTATATAAGCACTATAAGCAGTGTCCTGAGTAAAGCTTTATAAAGCTCAAAGTATTGTTAAAGACCACACATGCCCACTTGATAGTCTGATTCTGTTGCTCCCCTCTAAGAGGAGGTTTCTGAGTATTTCTAGCAGGACTTCCAGATTTTGTAACAGCTTTGTTCCCTATGCCATCCGTCTGGTAAACTTGCAAGATTCTTTTTCTCACCATGTACATGTATACAGCCAGAACTCATCTATGCTGTTTCTCTATGTCATATAATATATCTGGGTATATGCATAATTTTGTATTTATTTATTTTGTCATGTTTATGTAGTGTATATCGGAGGTGGTGATCCTTTGAGAGCCGTATGCAACAAAATTTCATTTTAATGTATGCCGATTACCATACACTTAAAGTGACTATAGTTATTATTTATTTATTTATTTATTTATTTATTTATTTATTTATTTATTTATTTATTTATTTATTTCTATCTATCTATCTATCTATCTATCTATCTATCTATCTATCCATCATCCATCCATCCATCCATCCATGCACACATCCATCCATCGACCCATATCTCTCTCTCTCTCTATCTCTATCTATCTCCCCCCACCCATCTAGTCTGTCCATCTGCCTGTCTCGGTCTATCCATCCATCCATCCCTCTATCCATCCATCCATCCATTCCCCATCCATCGATTATTGTCTGTCTGTCCTTCCTTCCTTCCTTCCTTCCTTCCTTCCTTCCTTCCTTCCTTCCTTCCTTCCTTCCTTCCTGAGTTAGAAGACCTATGTATCACCTGCAAAGTTTCTTGAATGGATTGTTTGTTGCTAAGTTATTTGGTTAAAAATACTACCATTGTGACCATTGTCTATTTCACACAATGGTTCCCATTTACCGCATAAAAATTCAGATGGACACCAATAGCCATATATTGTTTTACCTCTTATCGGAAAGACACAAACTAGCCAACCAGTTTACAAAGCACAGGATGATTTTGGGCAACTAGAAACTAGACCATCTGTTTCATTGGCTGTGCTCCTATGTTGGGAAACTATCAAAACCAATTTAAGGCTATGTGAAAACCCCTAGAAAAAAATTAATCAGCCCATCCCAAAATCCCAGAGCTGTCTTTAAACTGTCCCTTTGAGGAAAAATGGTAGAGGCCATTTAAGGATAGGAGGTCTCATTTGTTTCATTCATAAATCAATTTTCATCTCTCTAAATTCTTTGGAATGGTTTCTTAATAGAGGCTGCCAAATTTGCCGGTGGGCAATATTGAATGGCAAATCCACTCCCCAGTTTGTGGAAATTAGAAACCAAGAATTACGTTCCTGGAATCAGTGTAATGGTGTATGCTCCCATTTATCCATCTGTCCATTAACTGGAACACTAATTTTGGTTACTGGAAGCCAAGCTCGAAGGAATTGCTACCTAATCTCAGATCCTAAAATCAAGAGGAGAGTTAAAGTCATACTTCCCTCCCATAAAAAAAAGGTAAATGTTTCCCTTGCACATATGTGCTAGTCGTTCCCAATTTTAATGGTGCTCATTTCCATTTCAAAGCCGAAGAGCCAGCACTGTCCAAAAACGTCTCCGTGGTTATGTGGTTGGCATGACTAAACACCGAAGGGGCACGAAATACTGTTACCTTCCCACCAAAGGTGGTCCCTGTTTGTCTACTTGCATTTTTACATGCTTTCGAACTGCTAGGTTGGCAGAAGCTGGGACAAGTAACGGGAGCTCACTCCATTACGCGGCACTAGGGATTCGAACTGCCAAACTGCCAACCTTTCTGATCGACCAGCTCAGCATCTTAGCCACTGAACCACCACGTCCCATTTCCTCCCACCCAATATCCCATATAATATTTTTTAAAAATATTTTGTGAAAAATCACTTAGTTGAAATAACGGAGTAATAATAATTGTAAGAATTAAACCAGAAGTCTCTGGGGGAAAAAAAAGGAATTTTCCCCCAGAAGCCTGTGAATGCTCCAACCCTAGAATTTTTAAAGAGATTTGAAAAACCGCTTGTGTGAAAGGTATAGGGTTTCCTGCCTAAGCAGGAGGTTGGACTAGAAGACTTCCAAAGTCCCTTCCAACTCTGCTATCCTATTAAAGTTGGAAAAACAAGAGATCCTAAGTGGATAGAGGGATTGTGCTTGATCAGACCAATATTCTGTCCATTCCAACTTTGTCTTCAGGATGCCAATAAAAGACTGAGAGTTTGTGTTACTCACCTCTACATCTACAGTATATGCAGTACAAATTGGTTGTGAAAACACTCCAGCCTTCCAGAGCAAATTCTGGGGAAAGCAAGTGAATCAAACCCATTGTGCTTGTGCTAGCTTTTTCCATTGGTGAATGGAAACAGTAGAGTACTCTCATATTGATGCAAGGAAAATAAAGGGAACAGTCCCCCATATAATTAATAATTAAAGTTGTATTACAATCTATAGCCCGTGCTAAGATAAGAACAAAAAAAGTGAATACAAGAGAAGATATGGCTGCAAGAATCAATAGTACATAACTGCAACACAATCCCGACCCAAATAATTCTTGACTCATGAGATAGTCCTTCTTTCTAGCAATACATTGCTTCCTCATTGTAATAGCCATTGTCAATCTTGGCCACTAACAGAGTAATCACTGGAAAATTATCTTCCAAGTATTACTGTATTTGACATTAAATGGAGTAGATCTGCCTGGCCGTGCCATCACTAAAAGCCAGGGGTGTCAAACTCATTGAGGGCTGCCTCAGGGCTGCAGATGATCCCAGGGGGCCAGGCGAGCATGGCCGATTAGGTGGATGTGGCTGACTGGATGGGCATAGCCAGCTTGACGCCACTCACTGGGCATGACTGACTGGATGGGCATGGCCGAGTAGATGGGTATGGCCAACTTGACATCACTCCCCAAACCGCTGGCATGTTTCCTCTTCACACTGGGTAGACTGGGCTGAAGTTGCATTGGGTAGACCAGGCCAAAGCAACATGGTCTACATTTTCCAGGAATGCCCTGTGGGCTGGATCTGACCACATTGCAGGCTGAATTCAGCGCACGGACCTTGAGTTTGACACCCCTGCTATAGGCCTAATCACTAGCTGGCAAAATGCAAATCTACAAGTTGCAGAACAGAAAAACCTGTTCCAGAGATTTCTCTTCTCAAAAAACAAAATCTCAAGGGTGGGAGCACCCTGCTGTATCTTCCCTGCAGAACTCATCCCAAGTGAAGCACACGCTGAGTCTTCTCAACTGAAAGCAGCCTGATCATTTCTGAAAGCTTCCAAGATAAGCAGCTGGCCAAAATGCTGCTTCAAATAAAAAATGCTCAAACGGTTTGGTGAACATTTGAGCAGGTTCTCAATTGAAAGATCCTGAAGGGGAAGTTCTTGCCAAGCCTTTGCTTGGTTAGCGCAACTGCAGGATTTTATTCCATTTGATCAAGGAAGGCAGCTCTGTTTAATGAAGTCTTCGGGCTACTAATGTGCCTGAGTATTTGTGGCCATCTGCAGAAAGACAATAGTTAGTTCTGAGTTTGTCTTGGTTGGTCTATTCTCTCAGCCAGAGATTCAGGGCAAGCAGTTTTGTCCTTATCTTTGTACAATATGTCCTGTTTCCAAGTTGAATGAGACACATTTCACACAGAAGAGCTTGTATGAGTCTAATTTGAGTACTTAAATTTGAAGGCAACTCCTTGATTTAAAAAAAATAGTTCCAAGACCCCATCCCACTAACCTGTTTTCCAGCTCTATTCTTCTGTGCAAGGCAACAAAAGAAGACCCAGCTGATCTGCTGGGACTCAAGAGGCAGAGAATAGATGGGGGCATGGCCAGCCAGAGGTGGTATTTGCTGGTTCTCCGAACTACTGAAAATTTGCCAGAACTGGTCAGAACTGACAAAATACCACCACTACAAGAGAGAAAGAGAGTGGGAGGGCGAGAGGGAAGGAAGGAGGGAGGGTGAGGGAAACAGGTCATCTGGACTATTTTACTAATTGTGGGAATATAGCCATTTTATTATAAGCTAGCCATTCCTGACCACACGTTTTTGTGGTCCAGTCTGGTTAAATGGCCAACCGGTTAAATGGCCAACCAATCTGTGTGTGGATCTACACCTGCACACACAAACACGTACACACAACCACCACATAAACCTCAACCTACCTACCTACTGTATTTCTCCCTCTCCCTCTCTATCCCTCTACCTACCTACCTATCTACCTACCTACTGTATTTCTCCCTCTCCCTCTCTATCCCTCTACCTACCTACCTACCTACCTACTGCATTTCTCCCTCCCTCTCTCTATCCCTATAGCTGCCTGCCTAACTACTGTATCTTATGGATAGAGTATTTTATGTCATAAAGGATGACATAATACCTGTGGCCCACTGCTCCCTCTGTATCCTTTTTTACAATTTTTCACATTTCCATTGCGTGTACCTGGCACAGGTGTGACATCTATACAATATATATTATATATATATTATATATATATATATATATATATATATATATATATATATATATATATATATATATATATATATATATATATATATATATATATATATATATATATATATATGTTAAATTTCTTTAAGGGATGATTAATAATAATTAATTAAGAGACCAGGATGGATCCATTTCGGGCTCCTTAGCCCTCATCAGCTGGCCATACTTCCCTACAGGGATTTGAACTGGTGCTCTCCAGCATTCGAAGCAGGCTTCTCTATGCCTTGAGCTAACCAGTATCCCTGATTACATCATCCTTTCTACAGGACTTTATTGATGAAGTGGATATTTTGTTACAGCTTCCTGTTAGGCCTATTTAAGGGAGGAGACAAACTTGTCATCCTTCTCTGTCCTTCGACTCAACCTAGAGACCATCCAAACAGAGACCTATTAAATTGCTGCTGTCTTTTTAGATATGTGTTAAATTTCTTTAAGGGATGATTAATAATAATTAATTAAGAGACCAGGATGGATCCATTTCGGGCTCCTTAGCCCTCGTCAGCTGGCCATACTTCCCTACAGGGATTTGAACTGGTGCTCTCCAGCATTCGAAGCAGGCTTCTCTATGCCTTGAGCTAACCAGTATCCCTGATTACATCATCCTTTCTACAGGACTTTATTGATGAAGTCATGATTGATGATATTTTGTTACAGCTTCCTGTTAGGCCTATTTAAGGGAGGAGACAAACTTGTCATCCTTCTCTGTCCTTCGACTCAACCTAGAGACCATCCAAACAGAGACCTATTAAATTGCTGCTGTCTTTTTAGATATGTGTTAAATTTCTTTAAGGGATGATTAATAATATATATATATATACAATATACATATATATATGTGTGTGTGTGTTAGTTTTATGAGCTGATAAAACTAACACACATATCTAAAATATTATACAACGTAATTCTTGGCTTGCTGTTTGGATGGTCTCTAGCGATGAGCCGATGAGCAGTAAAGGAAGCAATGTGTTTCCTCCCTGGATTGGGGCCTAATAATAACAGGTTGTTGTGAAACAATTACATATATATATATATTTTATGTTTTTAAGGGCTGATTAATAAATAAGAGACCAGGATGGATCCATTTCGGGCTTATTAGCCCTCTTCAGCTGGCCATACTACCTCCACTGGGGTTTGAACCGGCACTCTCCAGCATATCAAGCAAGGCTCTCTATGCTACTATTGAATGAGAGAATATTTTTATTCTTATATATATATATCTATATATATATCATTGGTGCCGTATTTGAAAGGAATGTTGTGTGAAAATTTGGAAGCGATCGGTGCAGTACTTTCGGAGATTAGCGGTTTTGAACAAACTGATAGTTACATTTTTATTTATATAGAAGATCTAAAGAAGAATTTCAATCATAGATACTTTCTGACAACCGTAACTTCTGAGAAGTCTTTAATGATGGAAGGAACTGATTAAGAACAAAATGCACAACTTTGGGAAACTTTTAATCTCTTCATTGTTCAGGCTCACCTTGTTACCACTCACACGAAGTACTAAAACTGAACATTTTGATTTAGCATAGCTGATAAGAAATTGCCTCCAAAATAAGAGGAAAGTTGCCCCTCTGAATAAATGAGTCTTTTGGATTAAATATACAAAATAAATTGTAATAGCAAATGCTTAAACCCTGGAGAGAAACAAAATCTACATAAAATATCAGATTTTTTTCTCACCTAGTTTGGCAAATGTCCATCAGATTTCATTTAGCAGCTTTTCAGAATCAGAGAGGTATAAAAGGAACAATGAATAGAATATTTTCAAGGAGTTTTAGAGTTGTGTCGGAGTAGTACCTCTTCCCAGCAGAAAACTAAAAATCTGAATAAAACTGTGTACCAGTGTTGTGGTAGAAATATCAGGGGAGATGGAGGCAGTTGAGAGCCAGAGTTACATGCTGCTATGAATGATTATGTAAAATTGGAGTTTTCACCAGAATGCGAAATGCATTCCATCTTCCCACTATGGTCAACAAAATGTTACCTCCATTTCCTATGTTGTCGTTCCCCATGATCATTAAATGACAGCCCAATCTCCCACAATTACTTCAAATGAGCTCATCTAGTGTTGAAAGCAAAATGATGAAGTTTGTTTCCTCATCCCATGAGTAATTAATTCTGCACTGGTATGATTGACTGCACACGGCATTTACTAGCTTGTGTTGTTCTGAGAACGTCCTAAGGTGAAACGTAGCTATGACTATTTGGATTTTTAAAAATTAAAGACAATTTGCATTCGAATTGATCAGGGGTGTCAAACAGGATTTCATTGAGGGCCGCATCAGGGTTGTATTTGACCTTGGGGGCCAGAGTGGGTGTGGCTGGGGTGGGCATGGCCAGCTAGACGTCACTAATGTTGGGGGCACCTATGGTGGCCTGAGTGCTCTGGCCGCAAAAACGGACTCCTGAGCTTTGTTTTCGGCTGCAACCCTCTACCAGCGAAAATGGGAGCTCCATTTTTGCTGGCACAGGCACCCCGGGCCAGTCCTTGGCTGTTTCCAGGGTGTCCTGTGAGCCGGATTTGGCCCCCGAGCCTTGAGTTTGATACCCCTGGTATAGATGGGATGTACAAAATTTAACAGGATGCTTTTCAAACCCAGTTGCAAACTGAGCTGCTAACTGCTCAATATTTGCTTCACCGGATAAATTAAGCATTTTCTTCCTAATGTCCAAGAAGTGATATATTAAAAGTCTTCCGGAGAAGGGGACAAAGATCTTCTACTACATGGTAGTAGAATTTAATGGCTACCCACGAGCAACTTCTAATCTTATGGACTTCCAGATGTTGCCAGTTTAAATGTCAGTCAGGATCTACTTCTATGTAAGTCAAAATCCCTCCCTTGGTATTAGCATAAATATCAGTCGTCATCTTAGGTGTTAGACAGCGCTTGCCTCCTCCCTCATGACCAATAGCTGTCATAGCCAGTTGGAAATGTAAATCACTCCACCTCTGAATGATAATAATGAAAGCTGAACTTCTCTCCTAAAACAAGTATAAATAGTCCTCAACCACAATTGAGCCCAAACTTTCTATTCCTAAGCGAGACAGTTGTTAAGTAAGTTTTTCCCATTTTATGACCTTTCCTGCCCCAGTTCTTAAGTGAACCATTGCTGTTATTAAATTAGTAACATGCTTGTTAAGCTTTCCCATTGACTTTGCTTGTCAGAAGGTTGCAAAAGATGATCTCATCACCCTGGGACTTTGCAAGCATCATAAATATAAGCCAGTTGTCAAGTGGCTGAATTTTGGTCATGTGACTGTGGGAATATTGAAATGGTCATGTGAAAACTGGTGTTGCACCATCCTCCCCTCCCCCAACCCCATGCCATTGTGACTTTAAACAGTCATGAAATGAAGAGTTGTAAGTCAACGATTAGTTATATAGAAAATTCTTCTAGATGTGGTTCACAAAAGCAACTCAATATTCTTAGTTTGCAAATGTTACATTTAGAGTAGAGTAGAGTAGAGTAGAGTAGAGTAGAGTAGAGTAGAATAGAATAGAATAGAATAGAATAGAATAGAATAACAGAGTTGGAAGGGACCTTGGAAGTCTTCTAGTCTAACCCCCTGCTTAGGCAGGAAACCATCTACCACTTCAGACAAATGGTTATCCAATCTCTTCTTAAAAAACCTCTAGTGTTGGAGCATTCACAACTTCTGGAGGCAAGCTGTTCTGCTGATTAATTGTTTCTAACTGTCAGGACATTTCTCCTTAGTTCTAGGTTGCTTCTCTCCTTCATTAGTTTTCCACCCATTCATTCTTGTTCTACCCTCAGGTGCTTGGGAGAATAGCTTGACTTTGGAAAACTGCTCAAATATTTATATATTTGAGACTTTTTAAAAGCCAGTTCACAATGTCACAACTGCCTTAAAAGTTTACAATATTTCATTCTCTATGAAAATTAGATTTCATGGTTATATCTATGATGACACAGAATTAATTAAAGCAAGCCAAAAGATAGATTATTGAATGTATCTTAATCTGTGGGATATCCAAGTAAATGCTATCCACTAACACTCTGGCTGTTGGACCAAATGAATGGTACATTTGGTGATTCACACCGTTTTAGCTTGCCTAGGGTATGCTAACAAAACAATGAATGACGGTTTGCTTTAAAATTAAATTACTGGCATTGTAATTTAAGTAATGTGTTTGTAGGAGAACCCAGAAATATACTATTTGCATATCTGAGTTATAAATTAAACTTATGTTTAATACATAATCTGGAAGAATTTTGTGGAAAATAGCAACATATATTTATTGGAAAACATGTTTACTAGGAGATAAAAGATATTATTAGTAGCTTATAGCCCATTCTAAAATTTACTTACATTCCACATTAATGTTGCTATTTGTTGGTTTTACATTTTTTCTATAGGATAGGGTAAGGGATACAAAGAAATTTTGAGAGCATTCACATCGAAGTCGTCGGCTCTTCCGGGACTTCAAAATACATTAATAACAATTTAAAAAAAAACATTTTTCATCACACTACAAAGTGAAAGCGTGTACATATATCTAAATTCTCATTTCTATACTGTCAGTCCTTTACAAAAATCCAAATACAAATATTATGCAAAGTTGTTCAAAAGAAAAGTCAAGGCAAAGTTATTTTTTTGATCTAAGTCTCTTGGCAATTGAATCTTCTATGTTGCTATTTGTTGAAAACATTTCAGGTACAGCATTATAACTCTCAAACTTAGAGAGCGTATGAATCCCAAAATTCCATTCTGTCATGAAATTTCATCCTCATATTTCTAACTCTCTAACTACCAACGCCACAAAAACAACAACAACAACACAGCTGTTAATTGTGGGTGGAAATTCTCAGGCATCCAGGTTATACTTGCCTCAAAGGTGCTTTTTCAAAAGGCAACTGGGCTGCCACAAAGAAGAGGGACTCAAGCAATTCTCCAAAGCACTTGAGGGTCGAACAAGAATGAATGGGTGGAAAATAATCAAGGTGAGAAGCAACTTAGAACTAAGGAGAAATTTCCTGACAGTTAGAAACAATTAATCAGTGGAACAACTTGCCACCAGAAGTTGTAAATTCTCTAACACTGGAAGTTTTAAAGAAGAGATTGGATAACCATTTGCTTGAAATGGTACAGGGCAGGGGTGATCTGGTCCATGAGATACTTAGATGTGGCCCATGGGGTCACCCTGGAAACAGCGAAGGACTGGCCCATAGTGCTTCTACCAGCAAAAATGAGCTCCCGAGCTCTGTTTTCAACTGCCATGTCCTCCTGCAACCGTCTGCCAGAAAACAGGTTCCCAAGCTTCGTTTATTGGCAGAGTATTATAGGAGGCTGTGGAAGCTGAAAACGCCGCTCGGGAGCCTGTTTTCACTGGCAGAGCGCTCATGCCACCACAGGTGTCTCTAACAGGAGTGATGTCAAACTGGCCACACCCACCCTGGCCACACCTACCCCCCCCCAGGACAAACACAACACTGATGCAGCCCTCAATGAAATAGAGTTTGACACCTGTGGTAATAGGGTTTCCTGCCTTAGCAGAGGGTTGGACTAGAAGACCTCCAAGCTCCCTTCCAACTCTGTTATTCTATTCTATTCTATTCTCCCTTGAGGAAGAAGAAAATGTTTTGCTTCTCATCCAAGAAACCTCTTTTGTTCTGAGCATCAAGAATTTTCACTCAGGGAGAGTGCTAAATCTGATCCTCCACACACGCCCCAGCCCATCTCTCAGAACTAATCCTTCCATCACCCCACCATCCTGCCAGAACTGATGAAGCTTCTTGGATGAGAATCAAAATGTCTCCTCCAAAAGAGGGAAGGGAGGGGGGGGGGACAATCCAATTGCCTTTTGAAAAATCACCTTTGAGACAGTTGTGAATTCTTGCAACAGCGCAAGACTACAAAGTGGTTTGGCTGAACAAGTGCTTTGTTGATTCAACATCAGAGCAACCTGGAGCATGTATTTTCGATTGTTGTGTGTGTGAATGTGTAAACCTCGTGGACTCCTTATGTCCGTAATATGGAATTATGTTCCTCTGCCTCCAACTTAAGAGTTCCTCGGGGATACCTTTGGTTGTCAACTCCACACACACACACACACACACCATTTTCCTAGCAACCCCTACATTTCTCACTCCTTGGCATCGGAAAATCTCTTTTTCCATACAAGATTGTTCTGATCCCCCCTTACTCCGACTAACACAAGATTGGCTGCCTGCCACTAACTCTCTTTGCTGCTTGCCTGAATGACTCTGAACAGATACGAAGCTTCCTAACTCGACTAAACACGAACCTGAAAATCAACACGAATAAACACGAACCTAGAAATCCAACGTTGTTCTCTGCAAGGACTTCCTTAGCAAAGACTTCCTTTTAAACCCTCTTGGGAGGGGCCAGTCATTAGGCAGCTGGGATTAATACAAATCCTACGAGTTCGCTTCTGATGCAATTGAAGCCTCCTTTTTTCAGCCCTTCTCACTCTAGCATCAGGGACAAACTGGCCTTGATCCTCCCCACTACTCCAAGACCCAGGTGCCTCCTGATGATCAGCCGGGCTCTTTGCTCTCTCAAGGTCGCCCTCCTCCTCCAGAGCAGACTCATAGGACTCCTCACTAGAGGAGTCCATCAGCAGCTCATCCAGAGCCGGCTGGGCCACAACACAAGATTATTTCCTTCCCCCCCCCCCACACCTCCTTTCTGTGTCTGCAACTCTGCCGAAATGAATACAGCTCTGAGTTAAAACGTTAGCCAAGTAATGACTTCATATGAAAAGTACCGTGCATGGAATCTAGGAAATCACTGTCACCACAAAATTGACAAACTGTGCAATTGAGAGAGCATGAGCTGGCATCTAATGGCAGCTGCATACACTGGAAACCAATCTTTATTTATTCAGTACTGGAACAGCAGCTTTAACGCACAGCCGTTTATACCGTTTTCTTCATATCAGATTTTTTATTTCGCTTCCAGTTTTAACTTATGGCTAGGCAGTTGCTTGTTAGGGTAAACTGTAATTCATACGCATTATGGGTTTGTTTGTTTTTTTCTTTCCTCTACACTTTATTCAAAACACACTGATTATCGGAGGTTTATCCATCATTTCCCTTGATTGTTTTATTTTCTCTATTATTATAAATAGGGATGGATGGATTTCCCTTGTTCCAACGAAGTGAATTCTGTCTGTTCATTTTCTTCTCCTATATATTGCTCTCTCCTTGTTTTATAACATTTTATAATATTTAACACTAGCCGTTCCCGGCCATGCGTTGCTGTGGCCCAGTCTGGTTAAATGGCCAACCAATCTGTGTGTAGATCTACACCTGCACAAACAAAGACTTCCACACAACCACTGCATAACCCCCAACCTACCCACCTACTCCCTTTCTCCCTCTCTCCCTCTATCTACCTACCTACTGTATTTCTCCCTCTCCCTCTCTATCCCTCTACCTACCTACCTACCTACCTACCTACCTACCTACCTACCTACTGTATTTCTCCCTCTCCTTCTCTAGCCCTCTACCTACCTACCTACCTACCTACCTACCTACCTACCTACCTACCTACTGTATTTCTCCCTCTCTCTATCCCTCTACCTCTCTCCCTCCCGACCTACCTACCTACCTACCTACCTACCTACCTACCTACCTACTGTATTTCTCCCTCTCCTTTTCTAGCCCTCTACCTACCTACCTACTGTATTTCTCCCTCTCTCTATCCCTCTACCTACCTACCTACCTACCTACCTACCTACCTACTGTATATCTCCTTCTCTAGCCCTCTACCTACCTACCTACCTACCTACCTACCTACCTACCTACCTACCTACTGTATTTCTCCCTCTCTCTATCCCTCTACCTACCTACCTACTGCATTTCTCCCTCACTCTCTCTATCCCTAAAGCTGCCTACCTACCTACCTACTGTATTTCTCCTTGAATCTTATGGACAGAGTATTATGTCATCCTTTAGGACATAATACCTGTGGCGCATTGCTCTCTCTGAATCCATCTACCTACATTTTTTACAAATTTTTACATTTCTGTTGTGTGTACCTGGCACAGGTGTGATATCTACACAATCTATATATATATCATTGGTGCCATATTTGAAAGGAACGTTGTGTGAAAATTTGGAAGCGATCGGTGCAGTTCTTTCAGAGATTAGCAGTTTTGAACAAACTGATAGTTACATTTTTATTTGTATAGATTTATAAAATTTGGGGTATTCTTGCATGGTTTTTTAGTTTACATAATTTTCTTCTTAGAATGTGCCAGCACAACACACAAAGTACATTGATAGTATCAGACCATTGTGACCTAACGACATGATTGGGGCAGAAAATATTTAACCAGGAGTGTTGGTGTCAGGCATGCCTCCTTCAATATCCAAGAAAGAAAACCCTCAGCTCCATTTGAATAGAGATAAAATATTGAAAAGAGATAATGAATTGAAAGCAGCAAAAAGGAAAGCAAGATCTGACCCAAAAAGGCACGAACATGTACATATCAAAAGTTTACCCAGCACCCTCCCCCCAATTCCCCAACCCAATGTCCAATCTGCAAGTCCCTAAGGTGTCATATGGGGTGTATCTTCAAAAAGACTCATCAAGTTGGTATGTGAGATGGTTGGCATTGACCAAGTCCAAACACAGGCCACCAGCATGCGCAAAAGATGGTGAGAACAAAACTCCCTTCTTCATAACTCCTCCAGCACCAGTAATCCCCCCTCCCAAATATCTCAAGCCCTCTCCCTCCCCATTTCTATGGCAGCCGATCGCAATCAAGGAAAGTAGAGGCTGACAGTTGGTCAAATACAATGGTCTATATAGCATGGCTGGATCAGGAATTCTGTGAGTTGAAGTCCACAAGTCATAAAAGGGACATCGTTTCCCACCCCTGGTCTACCATAATGACGTTATAATTCTGTAACCCTCTATAGCTGTGATGGCGAACCAGAGGTGGCATGCAGAGTACTCTCTGTGAGCATGTGTGCCATCGCCAGCTGCTCTTCTGATTTCCAGTGTGCGCATGCACACCGGCCAACTGATCTTCGTGTGTGCCGGAGCTCCAGAAACCCAAACACCAGCTGGCCGGTGTGCATGCATGCACCAGAAACCAGAAGAGCAGCTGGCTGGTGCGCACATACACACCAGCCACCTGGACTTTGGATTTCCGGCGCTCCAGCACATGCATGTCCACATACATTCCAGTTTAGGCACTCAGTGCTGAAAAGGTTCGCCATCCCTGCTCAATGGGCTTCACAAATGAATAAGGAAAGGTGCTTTACAATACAATACAATACAATACAATACAATACAATACAATACAATACAATACAATACAATACAATACAATACAATACAATACAATACAATACAATACAATAGCAGAGTTGGAAGGGACCTTGTAGGTCTTCTAGTCCAACCCCCTGCGTGGGCAGGAAGCTTATACCATTTCAGACAAATGGCTATCTAACATCTTCTTAAAGACTTCCAGGGTTGGGGCATTCACAACTTCTGGAGGCAAGCTGTTCCAGAGGTTAATTGTTCTAACTGTCAGGAAATTTCTCCTTAGTTCCAAGTTGCTTCTCTCCTTGATTAGTTCCCACCCATTGCTTCTTGTCCTGCCCCCAGGTGCCGTGGAGAAGAGTTTGGCTCCCTCTTCTCTGTCAATGGTAATACTATCGTTTCAATGGCTTTCAATGGTAATACTATCGTTTTTGTCAAATACAGTCACCCAACATGTCTTTTTTAATTTATTTATTTTTTGGTGCTGGCTAAAATGAACTTTGTTTAAAAAAATTGCTATTTATTTGGTGAAGTTTTAATTTTCTCAACCTCTTTCATTCACTTTATCTTTACCACTTCCCTTTTCTGTTTCATGTTTCATAGTTTATACTTTTAATATGCTCTTAACCTTTTGGTCAATGTCTCTGAGAACCGGTGGCAAGAAGAAATGTATGTATGTATGTATGTATGTATGTATGTATGTATGTATGTATGTATGTATGTATGTATGTATAATATTAAAATGTACATCTGAAGTAGCATTTTTGCACATTAAAACTGTATTCACATATTTAGCTGCAATGTTACCTGCTGCTCTTCTATCCAAATTGCGTATCTGGATGTTTTAAAATATACAATTAGTCACTAATAAATATTTATGTATTCTTGGAAACAAAACAACTTCCTTAGGTAAATGTTTTTGCTAACTCTCTCTTGAAATACAG
Organism: Rhabdophis nuchalis; assembly: GCA_039707465.1. Taxonomy (NCBI): domain Eukaryota; kingdom Metazoa; phylum Chordata; class Lepidosauria; order Squamata; family Natricidae; genus Rhabdophis; species Rhabdophis nuchalis. The sequence goes on along the minus strand of CM077644.1, from coordinate 233,616,354 downwards.
TCTTTTTTCTGCAATGCTGCATAGCCAGCTATTTTTCCATATGCTCCTTTTTTTTTTTTTTACGGGGTTGCCTTTACAGATAACTACAAGCAGTAGGAGCAATCACAAATGCAACCTTAAGTTTGTGGATGCAATTCCCAGCTCTATGATATTTTCTTTTTCCTTTAGGACATTTCTAACCCAGTTTCATTTTGATACACTTTTTTTTGGAGAGCAGGGCGGGGGGGGGGGGGGTTTCATCTGAAAACTCATGTCAACATTCACACCAGGTTATTCACCATCTTGTTCTGCTGCTGGGTGTTTGTTTGTTTGTTTGTTTGTTTGTTTATTTATTTATTTAGTGCATGGCATCTGCAGAGGTCACACAATCATGGATATGCAACACTAATAAAATGTATTATACATACAAACACAGATATAAGTTTAAGTAGAACATCAGTTGGATATGGATATGGATATGGATATCTTATCTAATCTTATCTAATCTTATCTAATCTTATCTAATCTTGTCTACCTACCTACCTACCTACCTACCTATCTATCTATCTATCTATCTATCTATCTATCTTTCCATCCATCCATCCATCCATCCATCCATCCATCCATCCATCCATCCATCCATCCATCAGTCCATCCATCCCTTCATCTAAATAAAATATGTGGATATTACAATATATGAGATAAATTAGTTCAATTAAGGTAAAGTCATGATAAAATCATCATAATATGGCACCTAAGAGTCGCAATAGAATAGATGTTATTATTTGATATCTAAGGAAGCTCCCCATCAAACTGCTTCTGGTGTGGCTGTGATGAGCTCATCCCAAGTGCCTTGAAATGTTCTAAGGACACGTTCTCAAAATGTATGTGTTATTGTTTGTACTGGGGAATAACAGGCACTTTGTGAGTTCTCAGCCATTCCCAACTTAAAGGACTTTGCCATTCTTCTAGTGTATTATTTATTTATTTATTTAATTACATTTGTATACCACTCTTTCTCCTTTGCGGGACTCAGGGCGGTGAACAGGCAATAATAATAGTATCCTGTCCTGATTCTATTCAGCTGGCTCCATTGGGGGCTGAATATTCCTGAATATGCTGATGTGATGGTATGTAATGAGGAGGTGGATCCCCAGAAGAAAAGGATTAGTCCAGAGGAGTAAGAGGCAACTCAGCCCAGATATTATTTGTGAGAAAAGGAGGATGAAGATAGTCCCTCCCTAACTGTTCACTGTTGAATGTATTGTGAATGCCAATAGTGGAGTCCTCAGTCTGACAAGATTTCTATGTCAGTCTATGCCTGTGAAACACTAAGGAACTCCAATTCCCATGAGTCATTTCAATTTAAGGCATGACAATTGCTCAGATTAAAATCTGAAGAGCACCAGAATGCCCTTGAAAACAGCTTGAAGAATGCTGTCCCAAAGGTGCTTTTTCAACAGGCAACTGGATTTTCTGTTTTTTCCCTGAAGATGTTTGACTGAAGAAGTTTCTTGGATGAGAAGCAAAACATCTTCAAAGAAAAAGCGGAAAGTCCAGTTGACTCTTGAAAAAAACATCTTTGAGACAACCATGATCTGGATGACTGAGAATCTCCATAGCAGTAGTGGGTTGCAGGTATGCCCCGGTATGGGCGTACAGGAGCCAGCCCGCAGCGGGATATCATTCCGGTATGGTGCTCCAGAGGGCCCACCTGCCCGAGCTCCTTACCTGTCTTTTAAGGCTTCCATGCCTCCGCACACGCACATGTCACAAACAGCGCTCCGCTAAGCAGTTGGAGCATCATGGAGGCTTGCGGAAGCCTTGTTGACAGGTAGGATGCATGTGTGCATCATATGCGTGTGCGTGCATGCCACGCGCATGCATGTGGGTGTCGCCGAGGCCGTTCCAACCGTACCAGATGGAATGGAATCTGGAACCCACCACTGCTCCATAGACACTTGAAGAAGGTTGCTGCAAGATGTTAACCAAAGGCCATGGATAGGTGCGCATGACCTCTTTCTCTTTTATTAGTGGTTCATGTGCAGAATTCCAGAGTTTCAGAAGTTGAAGTTGAGAAAGCATTGTTGCTTTTTGGCAAAAATGTTGTAATATGCAGTCACATGACTGTAGGACAATGCAAACAGCCATAAATGTAGGCCGGTTGGGGAACAGTAATGTAATCTTCAGGATGTAACCATTGGAACTTTGGAACAGGGTAATACTGTATGTACCTTTGAGGGGGGTCTACTGTAAATGTGAACAGTCGCTAAGTGACTGGTCATAAGTTGAGGTTACCTGTATGTCTCTCTTGTAGATGTTAACAAACTTGCACATTTAGTGTCTAATGTTTCCCCCCATTAATTAACATGGTTAATGAGATAGAAAGCAAGAGACACCATCTATCCTAGATTTAATGGAATGTGGGAGAGCTAGGACAGATGATAAATAATGTTGATTGTAGCAGTGGTGCATGGGCATAGTAAGAGGGTAAGAGCCACAGTGGCGCAGTACTGCAGGCTACTTCTGCTGATCACCGGCTGCCAGCAGTTTGGCAGATCGAATTTCACCAGGTTCAAGATTGACTCAGCCTTCCATCCTTCCCAGGTGGGTAAAATGTGGAGCCAGATTGTTGGGGACAATAGGCTGACTCTGTAACCCGCTTAGAGAGGGCTGTAAAGCACTGTGAAGCGGTATGTAAGTCTAAGTGCTATTGCTATGTGATGCAACACCCAGAAAAATACAGCATACTTCACTTAATCCTCCAGGGGAAGATTGAAGGCAAACGAGATCCAGGCAGAAGAACATTGTGGCTTCAAAATCTAAGGGACTGGTTTGGACAAAACTCAGTAGCACTTTTGTGTGGCTGTTGATAAATAGGATCACCAAAATGATTGCCAACGTCTGACGACGGAGATGGCACGAGAAGAAGAAGCAGTGATAGAAATAATCACTTTCAAATTTCATTTAGAAAGTTGAAATTCTCTAAAACCTATGCACAAATTCAGCTTCTTTTGCAACAGAGAGTATTTCCCAACAGTTTAAGGCAGGGATGTCCAAACCTGGGAACTTTAAGACTTGTGTACTTCAACTCACAGAATTCCCCAGCCAGCTATGCTGGCTGGGAAATTCTGGGAGTTGAAGTCCACAAGTCTTAAAGTTCCCAGGTTTGGACATCCCTGGTTTAAGGGAAAGAGAGCTGTTTTCCTGTATAATACAGATAAAAATACATGTAAAATAGAACTGCAAAACCCGGCAATAGTGCTATTTTTTTTATGGCAAGGTTGATGGTTTTGAAGAATTCATTTAAAATATTCCATTGGATGCCTTTGAAGGTCATAGAATAAAAAAAAATAACTTAATTAAACAGATGCCATCAGAGCAAAACTAGAAATCTGAGTTTAAATGATCCTGGTCATTAATTCTATAAAAATATAAAAAAATGTAATGTGCTATCTTCACTGGTGACTTCTGGTCATACTGCTATACTTATTTTTATTTATTTATTTTTTATTTTATTAAATTTATACCCCGCCCTTCTCCAAAAGGACCCTGGGCGGTGCACAGGAATTTAAAATACAATACAAAATCAAGTAAAAAACTTATTTGATACCATCCTGCGCTAAAAACAAATTAAAATCCCCAAATTTAAAACTGTCTAAAATAGTCATTTGTGGAGGTTATGCTAGGCTGGCTAAATGGAACAAATGTGTCTTTAAACACTGGCGGAAGAGGCGGAGGTCGGAGATAGTGCGAAGTTCAGGGGGTAGGTCGTTCCAAAGGGCAGGGCCCGCCACAGAGAAGGCTCTTCCACTGGGTGTCGCCAGTCGGCATTGTCCGGCCGACGGCACCCTGAGAAGGCCCTCTCTGTGGGAGCGTATCGGTCTAAGGGATGTATGTGTGTGATAGCTGCCTCTCATGACAATTACTAAATGTCTGGCAACTGAGAATTTAAGAAGACTAAACAGAAAACTAGAGAGATCAAAGGACAAACCATTAGTTAAGATTTTTGTATTTTCAGGGACAGCTGCAGCCAGGATGATTTAGATAATGCATAATGTTGGGGAGGGAATCCTCAGGGTTTAAGAACTAATAGAGTTCAGGCAGAATCACTGAGCAAAAAGAATAATTTGGAGTAAGTAAACCTATAGAGGAGTGCAATAAATAAAATATGATGGCGATAAAATTTAAATCAAGAGAGAAAGCTCATGTTTGCATCTCTAAAACATTATTGCTGTTAGGAGACAATTGCTTTGTCTGGAAATAATATTAACCCACTGCTTCAGATCAAAGGCCGTGCATTTATACACTCTATAAAGCAATTGCAGGAATTTTCAGTTAACCAAACTAGGAAACATGTATTAAATAATTAGCATATTATTGACTCCTATGAAATTCAAGGGCAGAGTTCTCCACTCTAGAGAAAAAAGCCATTTTTCCCATAATATAAGGCACATTGAAGTAATAAAAAAAATTAAAAATCAAAGGACTTTTCTAGATGCAATTCAAACATTGAGACAGACAGATGAGAAAGAGAGAGAAAGATGATAGATACAGAGGTGGGATTCAGCCTGTTCAGACTGGTTCGGTTGAACCGGATGCTAATTTTATATCTGGTTCGCCAAACCGGTCGTTGCAAGGACTGGATGGCCTTGCCCACCCTGCCCTGCCCCTCCTAGGAGTCTCCACAAGACCCATTTTGGATGCCAGGTAAATGCAGGGTGCATGCAGAGACTCTAGGAGGGTGAAAAGCAGCCCTTCCAGAAGTTCTGGAATCCTGGAAACAGGCCCGTTTCTGGTCTCTGGGGGGCCTTTGGAGCCCAGGGGAGACTATTTTCACCCTCCCAGAGGCTCAAGGAAAGCCTCTGGAGCCCGGGGAGGGTGAAAAACAGGCCTCCTGGAAGTTCTGGAGTTCTGGAAACGGGCCCCATTTCCAGCATCCGGAGAGCCTCCGGAACCCGAGGAAGGCTATTTTTGCACTCCCGGAGGCTCAAGGAAAGCTTCTGGAGCCTGGGGAGTGCAAAAATGGTGCAGGACGCTGAGTAGGCCATACTCACTATGGCCACACTCACCCAGCAACCGGGCAGAAAACTGGTTGCTAACATTTTTGAATCCCAACCCTGGATAGATAGAAAGATATTCAGAGAGTCCGATAGAGAGACAGACAGGTAAACAGACAGACAGACCGGCTTAAGGTGCATGAATCAAATTCGCCCAATTCCACAGTGTGAGACTTCTGTATATATTCAGAGATTCCAGTTGAAATTTTTGTTAAGCAGTGTTTCAACAGAGCAAATGAAACAGTTCTCCTGAAACCTGCCATCATGAATTTTTTTGCAAATTAAGTACAAGGAGGAGAATAGATTGAAAAAGAAAAGAGATCAACACCTCTTACACCCAGGTGCTATCTTCACTTTACATGATTTGATTCAAATTTTCAAGAACTTCTAAGAAACCATTTACTTCTAGGGAAATATAAGAGTAATTCCTTAGATCAGCAAACAAGTGTAAGGACTTATCTTCGTGTCCTGCCACACACAAAGATGACTCTTGTGTGTAAAATGAAATAAGTGAATCAAGAAATACAAATGTTACACTGATGTCTAAAAAAATAATGGAAAGGAATCATTAAGAAAAGAATGATAAAGGAGGATGGGCAAAATGTGAATGTGAAATGTGGACGACAAACATGAAAATAATGACAAAGAAACAGTGGTGGGTAACAGTAAAGTTAGCTTAGCTTTAACTAACTTGTAGTGAGTTGTCCCCAGAGGTGGTATACTGTTGGTTCGCATCGGTTCAGGTGAACTGGTAATGGTGGTGGTGTGAGGCTCTGCCCACCCATCCTGATGTCATCACAGACCTTCTGCACATGCCCTTTGTGTGAGCAAAGATAAGAGGACTTAATACCTGGTTGTCCCTTAGTAAGTTGGCTATGGAGAATTGACCATGGCAAGTTGTCCTCCAGTGAATTGGCTGAGGAGCGTTGGCTGCAGTGAGTTTTCCTAGACACAGTAATATATATATATGTACCCAGCCATCTGCCAGTTGACAGTTAATCCCATATATACTTGCTCTATGTCAACAATACAATAGTGCACAGCTGACATAGGATAAACAGACATGGTCCTAAGATCTTTAACACATAGAGATAAATTGCATTCTCCATGAGGGTACCATCAAGTTGAAGCAATTCTGATGGTTCTGTGAATACCTCTTCAAGGAAACCATGGTCAGCTTTAGCAATAGCTTCAAGGTACTAGTAACCACCTTCAAAGCGCTCCATGGCAAGGGACCTGGTTATCTTCAAGACCGCCTCCTGCTACAAATACCTTCCACCAACCAGTTTGCTCCCACAGAGAGGGCCTCCTCAGGGTGCCGTCGGCTAAACAATGTCGGCTGGCGACCCCCAGGGGGAGAGCCTTCTCTGTGGCAGCCCCTGCCCTCTGGAATGACCTACCCCCTGACATATGGACGATCACCGACCTACGCCTTTTCCATCGGGCCCTGAAGACCTATTTATTTCGTGCGGCCGGCCTGGCGTAGTTTTTAATTTGTTTTAGCAGGGGTTTTAACAGGGATTGTAGGACAGGCCAACTATTTAATGAAACCAATGAGAAGTATTTTTAATTGTATTTTATGTTTTATATTATCGATTTTACCTGCCTGTACACCGCCCTGAGTCCCAGCAGGAAGAAGGTGCGGTATATAAATTTAATAAATTCTAATTCTAATAGCACCTAGACTTATATACCACTTCACAGTGCTTTACAGCCCTCTCTAAGCTGTTTACAGAGTCAGCATATTACCCCCAATAAATGGGTTCTAATTTTACCAACCTCAGAATGATGGAAGCTAAGTCAATCTTAGGCCAGTCAGGATCGAACTCCTTGTAGTGGGCAGAGTTAGTCTGCAGTTCTGCATTCTAACCACTGACCCACTATGAGTCTTTACCATCTACTGGTATATCTCATAGATTACACATCCGGATTTAATGAAACCAATGAGAAGTTAATGAATTTTCTGGGAGTGTGCTTTCTTTATTTTTACTGATTGGCTTTTTCCAAATTATTTTGATATCTCATAGAAAAAAAAACCAATTACTTAATGAAATAATAATAATTTCTATCCTGTTCTTATTAGTTAATTTTGGACTGCAGGACTAGTACATTATTCCTGTTTAAAGTAGAACTCCTTTTACAGATTAAGTTCTCATCTGAATATGAATATGCCAATTACCTGAATATTTTGCCTTTTGATAAATAAACTCTTAATTATTAGACTTGGTGTGAGTATTATACCAATAACTACAGCAGGTGTAATCAGTAATTAATATGGTAGTAAATTAGAGGCGCCACTGCCTGTAGACCATTTAAAATACATAATGATGGTATCTTTAATTGAAAATTGAATTAATTTTCAATTTTGTTTTTTTGAAAGAGGAAAGTACCATGTGAGGTTCCTTTAAAAACACATTTGGTCACCTTAGAGAGAAAACCTGATATAAATATAAATTTCCTCCCATCTTCATTGTTATGCTCTCTACATTCTTCTACAATGGCAAAGTAAAACCAATACCCTAGATCAGAACCGCACTGCAAATGTGAATTTTAATAGATTTATTTGCATGTTAATAGGCAGCCTTCCACATGCAGTTTTCACTGTTCCAGGAACAGCTGCAATTGGTAAATGCCAAGCCCATTACCGAGGGAATATGACAGGCCTTAAAAAAAATCATTTTCTTGCAAAGGACTGTGGTCAGGATTGGGGTCAATCTGTGACTCAGCCTTAAAAAGGTTAGCTACTCCACATTTTAGTTACCCTTTGGAGTAGCGTATAGTGAACACCAGGGGTGGATTCCTGCCAGTTCGAACCTCTTCTCTAGAGGAGGTTCCACAAATTGACAGTGCCGTTTAGAACCGGTTCCAGCTCCCTCCCCCCGCCCGTCCGCACATCATCAAGATGAAGAGCGAGAGGAGGAATTCTGGGAGTTGAAGTCCACAAGTCTTAAAGCTGTCAAGTTTGAACACCCCTGGAGGTGTTTTTTTTTTTGAAAGGGTTAGGGGTGCAAGGGTCTTGTAACTTGACAGCTTTAAGACTTGTGTGCTTCAATGCCAGAGTTCCTGAGCCAACATGACTGGAGGAGGAATCCTGGGAGTTGAAGTCTACAAGTCTTAAAGCTGTCGAGTTTGTGCACCCCTGGGGTTTTATTTTCTAAAGGGTGAGGGGTGCAAGGGTCTTGTAACTTGACATCTTTAAGGTTTGCGTGCTTCAAATGCCAGAGTTCCTGAGCCAACATTTTGGTTGCTAAGCAAGAGGGTTGTTAAATGAGTTTCACCACATTTTACAAGTTGGCCACGTCCACCCAGCCACATAACTGCCAAACCACTCCCATTCGGTCACATTTTGATTTTGATTTTATTTGATTTTTATACCGCGCCTATCTTCCCGGAGGGACTCAGGGTAGTGCACAGGAAGTTAAAATGAAAAATACAGACATATAGATAAATACGAACATATAAATAAATACGACTACAAGCAATAAAAACTGATTAAATTTGAAGTGACCTGTGCTAAAAATACACTAAGAAGTTACCAAAAAATTAAAATCAATTAAAATCAATTTAAAACTCAGTTTATAGGGATGGTCTCGGGGGCTAGGCTAGGCTAGGCCGGCTAGCAAGGCTGGCAAGCCACTCCCACCCGGTCACATGGCCGGCAAGCCACTCCCACAAAGCAGGGCACATCTACAGAAGAGGTTCTAAAAATTTTTGAAACCCACCACTGGTGAACACCTAATCATTAGCATGCAGTATAGCATATACTAACATGTAGAAAATATCTAACATTAATAGCTATTCTGGCCCACCAGTGGCCAGTCGAGCTGGCAGCAGAGTCGGGCAGCAAATAGGTTGGGGAGGAATATGGGCCAGTCCTGGAGTCTGGGGAAGGCTCTTATTAGTGCTCTGTGTCGGAGACAGAGATGGGGCCCGCCCAGGCCTTCTTTAGCCACGATTTTGAGGCCAGCTGCATGAGTGGAAGATATACGTGTAAGCAAAGCACATGCACAGAAAGCCGGGCGCATGAGTGGAAGGTGTACATGCGAAGCGGTGGTAAAAATAAATGAAACCCACCACTGATTGTAAAGTGGTATATAAGTCTAAGTGCTATTGCTAAACATGGATTGTTTGCTTCTTGGGGAAGAGTCCTGAACAGAGTAGAGCAGAAGGACTGACCTTGGCAAAAACCACTATCCCATTTCCCTCTCTCATTAGTAATCTAAGTAGGGTACAGGAAGATGAGGTTGTTCCTCTGACATTCTCCCCAATGCATTAGAGTAGGGGAGAAATAATCCTGGAATTGGCCTAGCAAAAAGTCATAACCTTTTCTGCATTGAATGTTATGAGCCCAGAAGCATTTAGATGCGATGGCTCTCCTGTTATGAATTCTCCCTCCGAAGCCCCAGAGAACTGCTCTGCTGAATCTTTGATTTCAATCTCTTAAAAAAACCCAAAAAACTCTTGGCCTTAAGTCTGATTTATACATTTTTATCAGCTTATAGAATTGTTTAAATGAGTCTACATAACCATACATATTCATTTTTGGGAAGATAATATATGCAGGTTTTTTTTCTCCCTTTGCAAGCAATTTTCCTTTGTAGTACATTTTGCTGATACTTCGCCTAACAATCGTTTTTCACACTCTTTACTACTCTAAACACATTCTCATTTTTAAAAAAAATTAAGCTGCAATGCAAAGTTCAGAAAAGTGTGATATTTATATATTAGAGTGGTTTAATTCGCATGTAGATCAGAAGAGGTTTGGGAAGTGGGAAGTGGAAAAGATGGCATTAATATCTATCAAGATCAGAATGGAGTTAAAATGGCTCGACTTCTGATCCTTTTCCTTCCTTCCTTCCTTCCTTCCTTCCTTCCTTCCTTCCTTCCTTCCTTCCTTCCTTCCTTCCTTCCTCTCAAAGTAATGAGAATTTGTCTATGAAGTCATCAGAAATTAAACCTGACTCAGTGGCCCTTCCTTCCTTCCTTCCTTCCTTCCTTCCTTCCTTCCTTCCTTCCTTCCTTCCTTCCTTCCTCTTTTCCTCCCTCCCTCCCCTGTATAACCCCTTATAATTAACATGACTTTAGAACAAGCAATAGAAAGGAAGGAAGGAAAGAAATACAACCTTCCCTGGGAGAATAATGAAATATGTGTTTTATTCTTATTTTTCCTCCTATTTTTTCCCTTTCTTATATATATAAAAATGTATACATTTGAACAAAACAAAGAATTCTTTTGATGCTCTGCACAGTATTTACATCAAGATATATGGACACTTTCACCTAGTAGTAATAGTACTAGGTGAAAGTGCCTAGTAGTAATAGCATAGATCAATAGGGTTGGCCCATTTGATGCCCAAAACACTCATTGCTTCACAAATTTCATTGTGAAATTTGAGCAGGATTGGATCCTACTAGGTGACTCCTAATAGAAAGCGATCACAAAACCCACATCTCTTTCCTAAGATCCCCTTAGTGGAAGCAAGAATTTAGAAGTCACCTCTTTGTAAAGAAAATAGATGAATCAAATGCGCTGAAACTTAAAACGGATTTCAGGATGGATATCGCTAGGGAATCAAATCATAAACGGTACCTTTTATGCACCTGTAACTGACAATGCTACATTCCTGGCTCCTGAAGTTGATTGCCACTAGCTACCATTCAGCGCATAGCTGTGTGTGAAAGAGATGGCAGTTTAGCATGTAATGCACATTAGAACAGATAAGGAATGCAATTTATAACTATAAGCATCTAGGGGTGATTTGCCAATGCAAATGGGGGTTAAACATCAAGAGGAATTTCTACCGCAGTCAGATTACAAGCAAGACACTAAGTCTTAGAGGCAGTTCAGACATTCAAGCGATAGAAAATGAGGAGGAAATTTCTGAATGTATATTAGGTCAATGACTTCCCTTTCTTTGTAGAGGTGGTCGCAGATACACATAGTAGAACATTAGCTTCCCCCCCACAAAATATCTTAATGTTGGGATAATTTGACAGTGGTGGAGTGTTATTTCACGTAAAAGCCATTTATGGAAATCACTGTGGATAGTAAACACGGCAACATGGAAATGAGTTTGTGTGCTCTAGGTTTGATGTTGCCAGAAGAGCTTGATGTTTTAAAAGCTACCGGCAAATACATAATTATTTTCTTTTTGTTGATTAAGAAATGGGGGGGAAAGGGGGCTGAAAACACAAAACGTTTTCCAAAGGACCACAACAATTCTCGGCAACAAGATTTCAAAATGTGAAATTGCCTTCCGCCAGGACAATTGCTGGCAAATCCCAAGCAGTGTGAGTAATTTAATTTTCAGCAGCCACGTTGGGCTTCAAGCAGATGGATTTTCCCCCTTCTGTGCCAGCGAAAGTCACCAATTGGCCGTGCCCAGTCTACCATGCCTCTCATCTTCTAATTAAATGGCATTTCTTTTAATTCTTTTGGAGAAGGGGCTTCTACGCCCCTTCTCTTTTGCCTCTGCTGTAGGTTGGTCATGTTCTTGAGCAATCAAGTGCATTGAGAAATCTCTCTCTCTCTCTCTCTCTCTCTCTCTCTCTCTCTCTCTCTCTCTCTCTCTCTCTCTCTGTGTGTGTGTGTGTGTGTGTGTGTGTGTAAATGTGTATGTCAACTCGAGTCCCAAGATCATATGATCATCTTTGGCACCATTCTGATGAGCAAAGTCAATGGGAAAGCCAGATTCCCTTAACAACTGGGTTACTAACTTATCAACTGCATGATTCACTTAACTATTGTGGCAAGGAAGGTTGTAAAATGGGGCAAAACCCACGTAGCAAACGTCTTACTGAAGAACAGAAATTTGGGGCTCAGTTGTGGTTGTCAGTTGAGGACTACCTTTAGTTATGCAAATAATTGTTTTTGGTCTGGCAAGATTCTGCTTTAGGTGAACAACAGTAAAACAACTACTCAGAAGTAACTCCACATGTCCTTCTTGGTTAATTGGGCCTTACAAATATATTGAGAAAAGCCAAGGTATATTCAAATCAAAATCTACCTGAATCCATATCCGTGATTGAATCTATGCAGTGGTGGGATGCTGCTGGTTTAACAATCAGTTTGGCGAGCACACGCTTTGCATGCACGCACATGCCTAAAGTGCTTGTATGCAGCACTGAAAACAGAGCATTTAGAAGCTCAGCTGCTTACCTTCCAAGTCAGCAATGGTAAGTAGAACCGCAAGGGGGTGGGGGTGGGGGGAATCAGCTGTGTAATGTGATTGAGATGAGCTAGAAAGCGGCAAATAAAGTACAGGATAGGGCCGGCGTCTCCAGAACCAGTCTGAACCGGCTGAATACTATCTCTGATTCTATGAGTCATTTAATGCAAAACAGTTTTGCAAGAATCACTTGGATGACACCTAATCAGTGATTGCTAATTCAGGACACAAAAGGAAGGAGTCACCCAACTAAACTCACCCGTTTGCCAGAATTTTGCAGGTTCAATATGAACTTGGATAGCCCAGTGTTGTAGTCCATAGTGGGAAAATACAAATTCATCCTTGAAATGACACTGGCAACCCACCTCCACACTACTGCTAAAATTATAATGAGAGCCTCTGAAAGTCAATGGAGTTCAGTTTAACTCAACAAAATATTTTCCTTTAAGGAGAAAAAAATGGTAGAGTTATGGGTTTCTTAACCCTGCTATTCTAGGAAGCATGTTGTGCTATGTTAATAAAGGACATCAAGATGTTCATTATGATTTCACAGATGTTAAATCCCACTGCCAATTAATCCTTCTGTTACTACTTAATGTGTATTAGCTGTTATGCATTGATGGGAAAACTCTACACAGATTTTATAGAATTACATTTTCCACTGTCCTTATTGTTGATCTTCCTGGCTGGGTGCTGATTGGACCACACCTACAGGGGGAGTGTGCTGAAGAATTTAAGAAAATAAAATTTCCCTAATTCTCAAAGGTTAGAGAATCTGATGCATCTGCTCTTTACATGAATTGGTTTTAAACACAATTGAAATAAAATAATGCATTCCTTAAAGTGAAACATAAAATTACAAGTCTCCAAATATATGGATTCTGTTAACAGTTTAGCCTCAGGTTGTGCTTGTGGAAAGAAGAGCACAACAGTCAAGATAAGCAGGAACAAATTAAAAAAAAACATACTTCTACAAAATACACACCTTCCAATATTAATAATAACTTGTGAGAAATACCACTTGCCTGCAAGCAAGAACTGGTAGAGCCACAAAATAGACAAAGTAATAGAAAACGAAGACACTTAAGTGCTCTAGGAATTTAGAATTCAAACAGACAATCATCGCCACATAACACAGCAGACTTAATAAGTATTGATAAGACAGACAAAGGGGGAAAAAATCTGGATAATGGACGTTGCAAAACCTGGAGATAGCATAATAGAAAAGAACTGTGAAAAAATACAAAACATAAAAACCTACAGAAAAAAAGAATGAGCATGGCAAAAGAAAGGAAAACGAGTACAAATGTTAACGGATGTTTTGGGTGCAATCCCAAAATATCTGGTGCATCCCTTGAATACTATCAACATTGACAAAATCCCCATCAGTCAATTGCAAAAGGCAGCTTCACTTGGAACAGCTTACATCCTGTGCTAATACTTTAACACCATCAAAGAGGAACATCTGCCTGCCACAGGCCTTTGGAAAGAACTTGATAGGTGGATAAAAGTGACACATCCTATCTCAGCATCTGGCTGACTGCAACCAACCATAATAATAAACTTCGCCTAACACCTACACCCCCCCTCCCACATTCTCTGAGCTCTCTTATCCTAAATCTTATCCCAAATCCTTTCTGAGGGTGGATATCTTTTACAATTTTTTACACTTGTGATGATGCTGTTAGAGCAGGGGTTCCCAAACTTGGCAATTTGAAGACTTGTGGACTTCAACTGCCAGAATTCTCCAGCCAGCTCTGCTGGCTGGAGAATTCTGGCAGTTGAAGTCCACAAGTCTTCAAGTTGCCAAGTTTGGGAACCCCTGTGTTAGAGCAACTTCTCTTACACTCCGTGTTTTTTTCCAGTGAGTCACGTTAATATTCTTTAACCTCCACCATGTGTGCACAGTTGTTAGCATCGTTTTGCTTTCAACAAACCTTGTCCATAAGTCACTTGGCACATAATGTCTGTAGTTCGATTATCGTTCAAACTATTCTTAGCATGTGTATCTAACATACTTAGTGGCCTCTATGCTTTTAGGTCCTTGACCTGAACAAAAGTTCTTGGTTAATATATGTGCACTTAAAGGTGAGCCTACTTTTTTTCCTTATAATGCTATTCCTTGCATAAATGTCAGATTAGCCTATGTATCACCAGGTATAAGACATCTCAATTAAAAGTTAAAATCAAATCACTGCTCTACAAGAACTTAGTAGTAAAATTCATGATGTCAAGTGCAAGGCACCAAGAATGACGTGGGGAGTTACTTCAGAGTAGATTCTTTATTGTTGCTTGCCTATAGACAGGTATCCCTTGAGGTGCACCCGGAGACTTCAGTTGGTCCAGAATGCAGCCGCGCGAGCAATTATGGGAACCGTTAGGTTTGCCCACGTTACACCGCTCTTGCGCGAGCTGCACTGGCTGCCTGTCGTCTTCCGGGTGCGCTTCAAGGTGTTAGTCAACATCTTTAAAGCGCTCCATGGCTCGGGACCTAGCTACCTGCGGGATCGGATCCTGCCTCATACATCCTCACGGCTGATTCGCTCCCACAGAGAGGGACTTCTCCGGGTGCCGTCCACTAGACTGTGTCAGTGGGCGACGCCCAGGGGAAGGGCTCTCTCTGTGGCAGGCCCGGCCCTCTGGAACGACCTTCCCCCCGATATTAGAACGACTACGGACCTCCGCTCCTTCCGTCTGAAATTAAAAACACACTTTTTCCGCTTGGCCGGCCTAGGCTAGTCTCTCTTTCTATAGGGTTTTAAACTTATTTATAGTTGCTGGGTATTTTAACGGGTTTTAGCACAGGAATAGATTTAATTTGTTTTTATATTATGTATTTATATTTGTATATTTATTGTTTTTACTTTCCCTGTACACCGCCCCGAGTCCCTGTGGGGAGAGGGAGCGGTCTACAAATTAAATTTGAATTGAATTGAATCTTGCCAAACTAAAGTACAAATCTGTGTAACTAATAGATATGCCCTGTGAAAGGCTAAGGAGAGTTTGCCTTGTCCTTCTTCCTGCATACCAAATATTCCAAGCTAACTTGCTTCATTGCTCCATGGGAAAGACCTTCTCCCCCTCCGCTACTCTGTGCTACATTCCACCACATCTATGACCAATTAGGTCCATATATGTATATTAGATATTTTTAAAATGCCTATATTGAAGATGGGTTTCACATAATTTTACCACTGGTTCACTGTACACCAAAAACTGTGTGAGAGAGAGCACCTTCCACACACGTGTGTGACCTTCCACGCATGTGCACGCCCTTCCGTGCATGCACCTTGCTCACACATGGAGCTTGCACACATCATGTGGCTTAGAAAATGTGGCTAAATAGGACAGCATAGAGCCACTACCGGTTTGCCTGAACCAATCCGAACAGGCTGAATACCACCACTGGCCTATATGTATTAGATTCCATAGATTTACAAACACATAAATGCAACTGTTGTAGTTCTTCCTACAATGGCCTGTTTCCTCTTCCTTCCTCATGTTCGTGGCTGAGTAAAGTAAACGTATACACATAACACATCTACTAAGACCGAAAAGTAGCATGTTCTGTAAATCCAGCTGCTTTAAATGATAAATCCTCCTTTGTGGGCTCAGTTTGATGTATCAATCCAGACAGGAGGAGGAAGAAGATGACTGGGAGATCTAACAAGCATAAACATTTCTCTGGTTTCCTGCGAAGCGTTATCTGAAGTCTCCCCAGTCCTTTTGCAAACCGAGCAATCCGAACGAATGTTGTGTATTGTACTCACAGCGATCTCTCAATAGTTGGTATCTGCAGAACATTCACAGCTGCTATAATAGACATTTCTGAGGATAGATTTTTTTTCCCTCTTTGAAGGCTCATTCCTGGTAGGGTGTCACTACATCATGTCCTGCTCATTTCTCCTCAGGATGCTCCATTTCCTGGTGAAATAAATCTCTTTCCAGTTATGCCAGCTGCACAAAAGCTGCTCACTGGTCAAAACAATAAAAAGGGAACAAAAATCCATCAATTTCTCCATTAGGGAGGGAAAAAGTGAGCTCCACCAAGCTGAGGCAGTCCTTTTTTTATTGACTGAAGGATTGGCTCATTTAAGTCTCCTTTCAAGATAACAAATGATTGAAATGGACCAGCTCTAAGAATGCCCTTAAGGTTGGTCCATCTTAAATACCTTTCCCTCTACAAGGAGAAATGCATTTAAAAACAAAACCAAATTAAAAGTGTACAATAGCTAAACATAAAAATCGGCTGGAAGAATAGACTGAAAAATATTGACACCGCAAAGTTGATATTACAAGGGTGGTTTTTTATCAGTGGTGAGATGCAAAATGTTTTACTACTGGTTCTGTGGGCGTGGCTTGGTGGGCGTGGCAGGGGAAGGTTACTGCAAAATCCCCATTCCCTCCTGATCAGCTGAGACTTGGGAGGCAGAGAATAGATGGGAGCGGGACCAGTCAGAGGTGGCATTTACCGCTTCTCCGAACTACTCAAAACGTCTGCTACCGGTTCTCCAGAACGGGTCAGAACCTGATAAATACATAAATAAAGAAGGGAGACTAGTATAGATCTATTTCAAGCTATTTAACTCTCATCAGCTAGCCATACCCTTACTGAGATTTGAACCTGTGTGATACGGTGTGTGTGTGTGTGTGTGTGTGTGTATGTAAATTATCCCCCTTCTATGCTGGAATTGACTGTTTTCTTGGATGTTTGTGGTCTTATCCATTTTAAAATTTTATTAGTTTACCAAAATATAAATAACAAAATAACAAAATACAAAGGAAAAAATAATACAATAATAATAAAATAATATTTCAGCACAGGTATGGGTTTAATAGGTTTTTAAAAATGGTATTTTTGTATATTTATATTGTTTTTAAATTTTCCTGTGCGCCGCCCTGGGTCCTTTTTTAGGAGAAGGTGCGGGTTATAAATTCGAATAAATTCAAAATTAAATTAAATAGGAAAACAAAGGTGGGAAAAGGGAAGGGTGGATAGAAGAGAAAAAGAAAGAAAAAATCAACTTCTTTTGATGCAGTAGTATAAGGTAATAGCGCAGGGATGTCCAAACTTGGGAACTTTAAGACTTGTGGACTTCAACTCCCAGAATTCCCCACCCAGCCAAGTTTGGACATCCCTGTAATAGCGTAAAACCTCGACATTTTTTTCTCTTTTATATCTATATCTATAGATATAAAAGCCAATTACCACTCACTTATCATGAAATCTCCAGAACAGTAAAGCCTAGAAATTTGGCACATATGTTTCTCTTGGCTTCTAGGTGCTCACTAAGAAAGGACCATCAGATCATCAGTATTCCTCGTACAGTAATATATTAACACGCGTCGATGCTGTGTTTAGTTAGACGTTCTACTCCCCTCTCGCTAGACCTGGTATGGGGTGTGGCCAGTGCATGACTCATCCAGCCTGCGGGCTTTTCGTGTCAATTAAGCAAGCCCAATCACATAGTTTTGTAGCAAAGCATGGTTATCCAGCTAGTAATAATATATAATAGCTATTTCTACAGAAACAAGCCTATCTAATCTACAGCAACAAGCCTATCTATCTAATCAGCAAAACCCCAAATCAAAGTTTTTTCTACCTCAAGCACAAAGTCCAAAAGTAGTTTCCAGGTAGAAAGAAAACTAATTGGATGTTTGCGACCTTCTTAAAGATCTTCAACACTATTTTTTTTTAAAGGATCAATGCTGTTTCTATCCTGATTCTTCATATTCTTCAACTTTCACTTCCATAGAAGGTCACAAGGAAAACCAACTCACATATCAAGGCATCTGAATGTCTTTGCCAAGGTCCTTGCTTCAAGTGCCAGTCTATGGCATATTTCTTGACAGCTGGTTCCTCTACTATTAATAATTGATCCTAAAAGGAAGAAACTATCCATTAATGTCTTCATGGTCAATTTTAAAACAAGTTGCTATCATAATTTGGTCTTGTTTATACTGTATTTAATTGATGGGAAGCAGTGTCTCAAGGGCTAAGACCCTGGCTTGTCAATCAGAAAGGTCGGCAGTTCGGTGGTTTGAATCCCTAGCGCTGCATAACAGAGTGAGCTCCCATTACTTATCCAAGCTTCTGCTAACCTAGCAGTTCGAAAGCACGTAAAAATGCAAGTAGAAAAATAGGGACCGCCTTTGATGGGAAGGTAACAGTGTTCCATGCGCCTTCGGCATTTAGTCATGCTGGCCACATGACCATGGAGATGTCTTCGGGCAATATTGGATCTTCGGCTTTGAAACGGAGATGAGCACCGCCCCCTAGAGTCAGGAACGACTAGCACATATGTGTGAGGGGAACCTTTACCTTTATATTTAATTGCAGTCCCATTTTTGTCTCACTGTGGTTCTTGGCTTTTATCCCCAAAGCTGGCAGAGGTCTGTAGTATTTTAAACTATCAGAATAATGTTATCAGCATAGCACAGATTATTGATATTTTGTTTTCCAAGTTTTAAACCATGATTATTTTCTTCCAATGCCGTTTCCTTCAATATGCATTCAGCATAAAGACTGAATAAATAAAGAGGGACTAATCAGTTTTAGAATGTTTCATCCATATTGTAAATTCTTGTCCTGAATCAGAATCTGAATAGAGGTGGAAGGGACCTTGGAGGTCTTCTAGTCCATCCCCCTTGCTCAAGCAGGAGACCCTATACCATTTCAGACAAATGAATGTCCAATCTCTTTTTTAAAGCCTCCAGTGATGAAGCATTCACAACTTCTGAAGGCAAGGGATTCTACTGGTTAATTGTCCTCACTGTTAGGAAGCTTCTCCTTACTTACAGATTGCTTCTTTCCTTGAGTAGTTTCTATCCATTGTTTCTTGTCTTGGCTTCTGGTGCTTTGGAAAATAAGTTGGCCCCTCTGCATGAGATTTGGAACTCAATGAATATCTAAACAAACAAACAAAATATCTCTAATATATCTGTATATATGATATCACAATCAGAAAATATTGTTTGACACAGTTATGATAATACAGTCATGCAGAGCAAAATCTATGAAGCAGATACGTAAATGTGAAAATAAGTGTGTATTTATTTTTTGTCAATTGTGAGATATTCTGGTGAGAGAATTGGAGTACATGGCTAAATTATATTGTGGACCCCGAAATAACTTACATCTCTCTTTTTGTGCATTGATCTCTCCAAACCTGATCACTTTGATTGAACTCATAGCTGCAGAACTATTGCAGAACTGAGGCATATATTGATTTTGATGGATTTTTACTACTAAATCAAATCTTCTTTTTCAATCTGTTGTATATGATTACATTTAAATCCTGCACTGCTAGGATGCTTTTTAACATCTAGAAATAGTATTGTTTTCAAAACATTTTATAGGTTTGCTCTTGGGTTTATAAAATATATTTTAAAACTATGTCTTTGCATCTGCATTTTCATATAACCGTTACATGCCTGAAGCGTTCTTTCCGATCTTGGCTACCAAACTCACATTTAACAAACCTATTTTCAGAATGGATAAAAGCAGTCTGTTAATCCATATGGACATTTTATATCATACAGCACAAAATGCATTTAAGATGGCATACAAAAGGATTTTGACATCCACTTGCAGAAATTGAATTTCATCCTGTATATTATAAACCTTCTTGTATACCAATGCTTTAGATTTCTCTTTGAATTAATAAAGTCCCTCCTGCATTAAATTTGGATATTTTGCAAAAGAATTGTCAGCATCTGCTGCTGTTAATTGGCTGGATGTCCAGCTTTGTTTTGAAAGGAACAGCTAGACCTTACATAGCTAATTTCGGGCAGTCATTGAGAAATGCTATTAAAACCGTGTTTAATTGGTGATCTTGATGTAAACACAGTTTTTCTTGGTGCCAGAGAGTATCACTGTGAAAGCATTAAAAGTAGGCACTCCAGAAATGCAATTGTGGCTAGATTTTGGCAAAAAGCACTTAGGTTCAGTTGCTCATTCATAATTTCAGATTAATAATTTCTGCGGAACCCTCAAAATCCAAGTACATAGCTCGTTACAGCAATGAAGTCTTCATATATTTGGAACATATTGGCAACTCCTTAAATCAACTGTGTCTTTGCTTAAAATTACAGCTTCAACATAATCCCAGAAAAAGATAACTGACATTTAAGGAGCTGCTATAGAAGCTAGATGGAGCCTTCACACATTTCAAAGCCCCATTTTTAACTCTACATCCAAAACACCGCTCAGCCTCACAACTCTGCATTCTTTCTTGGCATATATTTTTTAAAAATACTTTCTAGAGAGACAGTCGTAGGCCAGACATGTGCCTATCTGCAGGTGCTTGCTTTATTATTTTCCTTTAAAATAATTATATCTTCCTAAAGCGCAATGATCTTTTTCTTCGCGTAGATGTATTTAGCATTGCTTCAGTGAAAGCCAAGCGGCTTAATTTTCATATGTAGGTGCTATGCTTTAAGTGAATTTCCAAAGGCAAAACTATACATGCTGGGAATATGTCTATACATGTGCCTTTGAAGGTTGGCAAAGAAGTTGTTTGTACTAATGTAGGGATAAGCGTTCTCTACTCTTCCAGATGTTGGCAAAATCTGCGTGGAGGAATATACAGATGCTCCCTGCTGCTCTATATATGAAAAGTAGAACCAGCTCTTAGTTAGAAAAGGCAAGGTTAGGGAAAAAGAGATATCAAATGTGTGTTGTAGTACTGAAGTAATGTATATGGCTTTCTTGGAGGGGAAGGATTAAAACACGAAGACCAAATCCTACAACCATGATGGCGAACCTATGCCACGTGTGCCATAGGTGGCATGCAGAGCCCTCTCTGTGGGCATGTGAGCTTTCACCCCAGCTCAGCTCTGTTGTGCATGCGCATGCACCTCCTACCAGCCAGCTGATTTTTCGGTTTCTGCTGTACATGCATGGCGGTGGGGCGCATACGGGAGACGCATGTGCATGCACAGGGAGGTGGGGAGCTTATGCACACATGTGCGGGGGAGCATGAGGGGTGCAGCACTTCCCCCCGCAACCCATTTTTGGTTCTAGGTGGATGTGGGGGACCTACTAGGCCCAAAATGAGGGGGGGTTCGTGCGTGCATGCACAGGGGAACGAGGAGCACAAGAGGGTCATGTACAAGGGGAAGGGTGCAACACAGGGGGAGTGGCTTGGTGGGCGTGGCAGGAGAAGGATTCTGTAACATCTTCATTCCCTCCCCACTCCAGGGGAAGGTTGCTGCAAAATCCCCATTTCCAGCTGGGACTCAGGAGGCAGAGAATAGTTGGAGGTGGGGCCAGTCAGACATGGTATTTACCGCTTCTCCAAACCGCTCAAAATTTCCGCTATCGGTTCTCCAGAACTGGTCAGAACCTGCTGAATACCACCTCTGGTTTACAGAGTCGGCCTATTGCCTCCAACAACCTGGGTTCTCATTTTACCCACCTCGGAAGGATTGGAAGGCTGAGTCAACCTTGAGCCTGGTGAGATGTGAACTGCCAAATTGCAGGCAGCCAGCAGTCGGTAGAAGTAACCTCAGTACTGTGCTCTAACGCTTGTGCCCCATTCAGAAGGAACCTGATTATCAGCTCTGGGTTGACATGTGTGATTTGTGTTCCATGGAATCCATTTTACAGGACTCACTTTAAGTAAACATGTTTTCACATACAGTACAATAATGCAGTTGGCAAAGTAACTCTTTTGATTGTTTTATGCTGGCCTTTCAGGTTATTTTCATATTTTCTTTGCTTGCAAACAAAAACAATGCCTTTAGCTGTTCCTTTCTTTTACTTTTGCCAATTCCCCTCTCCCCGCTGTTGTTTTACTCAATTAAGACATTTGATGAGCCTCCCCTTTTGCATTCATGTTGCTCCCAGGAGTTGTAATGCCGCGGAAAATAAAAGAATTGAAATTTCCTACAGCAAAATAATAACATCTATCTACTTTCTTTATATTATCCCCTGCTTTATTGACAATGGCTGCTCTTCAGTTTGGAACCACAGTATAGTCATTTACTTTAATGAACGAGTGGGCGCATTGAAAGATTTCTTCTTGGGTGTAAAGGGAAAAGCAGAAAGGAACTAAAAGCAGAGCTTCCTCCTAGGCCTGTCCTACTGAAAGTGGGGTCTCGGAACGTTTTTGCATACATCCTTGGTAGAAATAAATAAATGCTGAACAAGAAAATAACAAAGCTTTAGTTTACTGAAAAGAAGGACTAGGGGAGACATGATAGCAGTGTTCCAATATCTCAGAGGCTGCTACAAAGAAGAGGGAGTCAAACTATTCTCCAAAGCACCTGAGGGCAGGACAAGAAGCAATGGGTGGAAACTAATCAAGGAGAGAAGCAACTCAGAACTGAGAAGAAATTTCCTGACAGTTAGAACAATTAACCAGTAGAACAGCTTGTCTCCAGAAGTTGTGAATGCCCCAACACTGGAAGTCTTTAAGAAGATGTTGGATAGCCATTTGTCTGAAATGGTATAGGGTTTCCTGCCTAGGCAGGGGGTTGGACTAGAAGACCTCCAAGGTCCCTTCCAACTCTGCTGTTGTATTGTAAAGCTTTACATATCATCAATATAGATTTTTAACTCATCTTCATTTAACAATCCCCATAATCCCTTGAGGGGTGGAGTCAGGGAAACTGAATGGAACTAGCAGAGTGTATTAATGGTCAGATGCCATTCCTGTCACCAATGTGGAGTTTTGTTCAGCAGATATATTCTCAGTGTGTCCAGAGAGAGAGAGAAATATCTGCCTCTACCGAGGATCGAACCCATAGCCTCCTGTTCCTGAGGCGAGAGATCCACCTCTAGGCCACCACACCACACCACTAGCTGCTAGATCATTAACTGACCTGGTAAAATATGTTTTCTGGACACAGCTGTTGGGTTGTGTATGCAATCATTTCAACATAAGGGTCAGTAAGAGAGAACGGCTCAATACCATTATGGTGTGTTCTGAAACGGAATAGTTTCCTGCCGAAAAATGATCGCTTGGCATATTGAAATAAGATTGCCAGTATGCATGAAGGAATATTTTACAGACACGTACTGCCCTCTGTCCAATTCATGATCACAGGACATGGTGATAGCTACTACAAGTAGTTTTCGACTTACAGTCACAACTGGGACCAGAATTTCTGTTGTTAAGCAAGCTGATTGTTCAGTTCACACCCAATTTTATTTTTATTTTTTGGCATGGTTGTTAAATAAATCACTGCAGTTGTTAAATTAATTGTGCAATCATAAATACTTGCTGGATGCCACGTGTGAAAATTTAGATCATGTGACCATGGGGATGCTGCTATGGTCAGAAGTGTGAGATCCAGTTGTAAGTTACTTTTTTCAGTACCACTGTAACTTAAAGCAATTGCTAAATCTACATACATACATGTGTGTTTGTGTTCCAGCATAACTCTGGAATTCCTCAAGCAATTTCAACCAAACTTGGTACACAGATGATTTACTCTCTGGAGAAAAATACTGTGGGGGTAAGACACCCCTAACACCCCATGGGGTGTGTGTTCTGTTAAGATGCAGCCTGTTGTGCCTTTAAATGGCTTCTACTGTACAACGCAGTGGAGTTGCCATGGTAATGGCTTCACAGTACTCCACTAGGGGGCTCCCTCTGGTAAGGGGATAAATCCAACATTCGAAATTATATTTGGTCCGGACATTTCCCCCCCTATAAATAAAGACCCGGGCAATGCCAGGCTAGTGAATATTATAAGTTGTAACTCAATTCATAAAAAATATGTCTCTGAGAGTTATTGATCTTTAAGTTTCAGTGTGACCTCCAAGTTGAGAGCAGCATATCTTCAAATAACATTGCAAGTTAACAATGGCAGGAAAAGATCATCTACTTTTTCTCTTTTTTTCTTTTTCTCCTGCTTTTAAATCCTGTCGGGATTTCTGATTGGCCACTGCAAGAAACCAAATGTTATCCAGTCCTAGATGGGTAACCTCTAGATGGCAGCAGAGAACACATAGCCTCTAATTCCTTGCTGCCCTCTAGTGATCATTTTGGGAAAGCTAACTCAACCTTTACCTAATCAAGTCAAGCAATTTGTACACCTTTATTAGCAGGTCTAACACGCAAGGAATTATTTCTAGATTTACCCCTTTCAAATCAACGGGACCTGAATTTAGCAAGGCTTTTGAGTAGGCTGGCCTGCTTGCCTTCTTAGGGAATCAGAAAATTAATACGACCAACATCCAGTTTAATGTTTTTGCTTTACAGAGCATCAAAGTGAGTTGGTTACCTCCGCCGTCCAGCATGCAAAATGGATTTATCACCGGCTATAAAATACGGCACAGAAAGACAGCTCGCCGGGGTGAGGTAGAAACACTGGAACCAAATAACCTCTGGTATCTGTTTACAGGTGAGTGTTTACATGACATTAGCCTTATAAAACGCAGGAGGAATGAAATACTAGGGGAATAAAATGAGCTTTTACTTCAAGCGAACGTTGGTTGCCTTGCATTCGGCTGACATTTATTGGATTGTACAACAACAGCCTTTGTGCCTTTTTATTTTGTTTCCTGTTTAATGGTTTGATCATCTGTTTGTACGCCCCTATATATTCCATGCCTTAATGAGTTTGCAATACAATCCCCCAGGCTGTCTTGCAGGTTTTATCTTAAATTAGGTTCTACAAATGACAACTCCAAAGCAAACACCAAGCCCCGAAACAAAGCGTTGGGGGCCATTAGTTCCAAGCAAACAAAATGGCCGTTGTTTTGATAGGGGAGTGCAGAGGGACTCTCCATAGGGTATCTGGTTCCACCTCCCCACCCCTGCTCAGAAATGTTCTTTAAGACGTGCATACTTGGAGGCAGCTTTTAAGCCAAGATATATTTTCAGAGCTGTTCAGCCATAACATGTCCATTTCTGGTTAGAAATGTTAACTTCTTTGCAATGTGCATACATAAAGATATGGAACTAACTCTTGATAGACTAGTTCCGTGATGGCGAACTTATGGCACAGGTATCACAGGTGGCACACTATATCAAAGTCAAAGTCAAATTTATTTTGTATACTGCATCCTCTCCCCAAGGGCATTTGAGGCATTGCCCTGTCAGGTGGCCAGCGCACATACACATGCTGGCCAGATGACTTCAGCCTTATTTTGAGGCCATTTTTTAAAATTAAATTTATACCCCGCCCTTCTCCAAAAGGACCCAGGGCGGCGCACAGGAATTTAAAAATACATACAAAATCAAGTAAAAAATTTAAAAAACTTATTTAATAACCATCCTGGGCTAAAACCAAATTAAAATCCCCAAGATTTAAAAACTGTCTAAAATAGTCATTATGGAGGTTACGCTAGGCTGGCTAGATGAAACAAATGTGTCTTTAGACACTGGCGGAAGAGGCGGAGGTCGGAGATGGTGCGAAGTTCAGGGGGTAGGTCATTCCAAAGGGCAGGGCCCGCCACAGAGAAGGCTCTTCCCCTGGGTGTCGCCAGTCGGCATTGTCCGGCCGACGGCACCCTGAGAGGGCCCTCTCTATGGGAGCGGATCGACCGAAGGGATGTATGTATTCAGGAAGCCTCTGGAGTGTGAAAAACCAGCCCTACGGGCAAACCGGAAATTTGGAAACAGACTTCCAGTTTTATTTATTTATTATTTTTTATTCATTTATTTTTCACATTTATATACCGCCCTATCTCCCTTGCGGGACTCAGGGAATAATAAAATACTATAACACTAAATGCAGTAGAAATATGTTAAAAATAAATTAAATTAGAAACCCGTGCTAAAAACATAAAAATCCCTTGCTAAGATCAAATTTAAAAACTATGCCAGTTTGCTTGTAAGGTCAGTTTTTCGCGCTCCGGAGCCTTCAGGGAAGCTTCTAAAGCTTCCGGAGGGCCTCCAGGGGGGTGGGAGAGGCTGTTTGCACCCTCCCCGGGCTCCTATAAAGCCTTTGGAGCCTGGGGAGGGCAAAAAAAGCATGCCAAAAAGGGGGGAGAGTGTTTGTTGTGTGCGCATGCCCACCGGGGTCATGCACATAGCATTATGGGTGTGGCACGCCTGCGCACAACCCACCCTGCGCTCCCCCTGCTTTTGGCACCCGAGCCAAAAAAGGTTCGCCATCGCTGGACTAGTTTGATCTAATGGTTAATGCACTGGCCTAGAAACCACAAGACTGTGAATGGTCCTGCCTTAGGCATGAAAGTCAGCTGGGTGGCTTGGGCCAATCACCAGAAGGTGGGGAGTTCTAGTTCCACCATAGGCACAAACTAAGCTGAGTGACTGGCCAGTCTCTCTCTCTCTCTCTCTCCCTCCCTCCATCTCTGTCTCTGTCTCTTTTTTCCTCCCTCCCCCTCCTCTCCCTCCCTCCTTCTCCTTCTCTCTCTCCCCCTCCTTCCCTCTCCTTCCTCCCTCCCATCTTCTTCTTTTCTCTCTTCCTCCCACCCATCTTCTTCTCCCTACCACCCCCTCCCTAGGTCCCCCTCTTTCCCTCCTTCTCTCTCCCACTCCTTCCATTTCTCTCCCTCCCACCCACCTTCTTTTTTCTCTCCCGCTCCCTCCTCCTTCTCTCTCCCCCTCCCTCCTTCTATCTCTCTCTCCCTCCCCTCCCTCCTTCTCCTTCTGTTTCTCCCTCCCTCTCCCTCCCTCCTTCTCCTTCAATCTCTCTCTCTCCCTCCCCCTCCTTCCATCTCCCTCCCTCCCTCCCCCTCATTCCATCGCTCTTTTTCCCACCCACCTTCTCTCTCCATCTCCTTCTCTCTGTCCCTCCCTCTCTCCCCCCTTCTCCTTCTCTCTCTGCCTTCCCCTCCTTCCATCTCTCCCTCCCATCTTCTTCTATCTCGTTCTCTCTCCCCCTCTCTCCTTCTCTCTCCCCTTCCCACCTTACCTTTCCCCCACTCTCTCAGTCTAACCCATCTCTCAAGATTGTTATTATGGAGAAACTAGGAAGAGAAAAGAGTATTGGGTGTGTTCACCACCTTGATTTATTTATGAAAATAATAAAGGTGGGATAAATAAATAAATAAGCAAACAAACAAACAAATCGTGTAGATAGTGTAAATCAACTTCCAAAAAGGCTGTTAAATACTACAGGCTGAAGAGAATGTAACCCAAAGCAAACCTCCTTGTCGCAGTTTTGCTTCTGTATTACAGTATTTTCCAAAGGAACTGGGAATCTTGCCGCTTTTAAAGAGATTATTTAAATATTCAAGCAGCAAGACTTTATGTTTCCTTAAAAGAGCATCTGCTAGTAAAGGCAGGTGTTTTTTTTTTTGCCCACTAATGAGGACAGCTGCAATACCCAAGTAATTCAGAATGGCAACAATGACTTTAAATCACTATTGTTGATTTTATAGTTGCATCCAGCATCAGCTAGAATTTTTAAAGGTGGATTTGGCTCTTTCGAAGTTTCAAACATCCTCCCTCAGGGGATCTCTGCAATTAAACGTGCCCGCTTATTGTTATGCTTCGCGGATAGTCTAAGATGCGTGAAATGATAAACATGCAACGTTGTCAAAGGAAAGAGAAATCTGGTCCAGAATAACTTCAAGGCACTCCGATGTGGGAATGTTAACAGTTGTCAGAACAAAGTGGCTGCTCCAGGATTCAAACTGGATTGAACGCCTCATTAAAATTCAAGATGGGCGCTTAGCTTGTGCTATGTTTATTCAGATTCTCCACGTCAGGGTTGTCCCAGAGGGGCTTTTTTCAAAAGGCAAGCGGACTTTGCTTGTCCTGGAAGACGTTTCGCTTCTCATGCAAGAAGCTTCTTCAAGTTCTTCAGTCAGAACTGAAGAAGCTTCTGGGATGAGAAGCAAAACGTCTTCCAGGAAAAAACAAAGTCCGCTTGCCTTTTGAAAAAGTGCCTTGGGGATAGCCTGTTGTATCTACTACCGTATCTGCTTCATGGGTGGGTGGGGGGGGGGGGAAGATTTATAAATTAGAAGGTAAGAATGGAAAAAGTTGGGCAGCCACAACTCGGTTTCCTCAACATTTCCCTCATGACAAGAGGGCTGGCAGAGTTCCCAGGCCGCCATTTTGCCTTTCCCTCCTTGCCGCTTGCCCAACCCTGCTGTTTGATCGGCGGCTGTTGTTTGATAGGCAGCTGGCAATGTGGGAGGGCCAAGAAGGGATGAGGAGAAAGGAGCACAGGTATGCCTGCTCAGGGTCTCTGTTCTTCCACAGAAAGGGATAAATTGGACTGAGCTCACAGGAGGGGGACCAAGGTAACGAGGGTTCAAGATACCACCCTCGTTGAGAAACATTCCCGCGGGGGGGGGTGTCAAACTCAATTTCATTGACGGTCGTTTCAGAGTTGTGTTTGACCTCAGAGCACTAGGCTGGGGAGGGGTGGGGGTGTGGCCAGCTTGACATTACTCATCGATGCCCCGTTTTCAAGCAGCGAAGGCCTCCTGAAGTCCTCTGCCAGCAAAATCAAAGCTGGGGGGGGGGCAACTGTGGCCCACTCGAAGTCCATTTTCAGCAGCGAAAGCCTCCTGCACTCCTCTGCCAGCAAAAACGGAGCCCAGGCAAGCTGCGCGTGGCCCTCCAGAGCTGCATTTTCGCCCGTGGGCCTTGAGTTTCAAACTCCTGCATTAAAGGATCTGGATGATCGGACAGTGAGGAGGTTGGGAAGGAACACAGAAGAGATGGTTGAGTAGAGATACTATAGCAACCTTGTTAGTTCTCATCTTATGACCAGTTGCTTCCCGACCATTCAAAGTTATGGTGGACTTCCCCAGGGGTACCTATGACTCAATTCTGCAGTTCCACCAGCTGCTCCACTCCTGTGGTCACGTGACTGCATTTTGTGTGCTTGGCAACTGGCCCACGTTTAGGTTTTTGCTGAAAAAGGATATTTACTTCTTGGTTTTTTTTGGCAAAAATGGCCCATAGCAAACAATGGGTTTGCTTAATGACGAAGGCATTCACTTTATGATTACGGCAGTTGCTTTACAATCGCTGTAATAGCTTTAGAAAGGCAACAGTCGAATAAAGTCAGGCTGGTCAACTGGGCGACCTGTTTTACATCTGTCAGAATTTATAATGAACAAACTCCATCACAGTCATAAGGACTACCTATATCTGAAGAGTTGTCCCATTAAATAGGGGGTTGAATAATTTTCCATTCCCCAGAGAGAAGGACCATAAACGTAAGATGATACAGCCAGGAGAACCCATAGAGAGGGCCTTCTCCGGGTGCTTTCGGCCGGACAATGCCGGTTAGCGACACCCAGGAGAAGAGCCTTCTCTGTGGCGGGCCCTGCCCTCTGGAACGACCTGCCCCCTGAACTACGTAACATCTCGGACCTCCGCCTGTTCCGCCAGCACCTTAAAACGCTTCTGTTCCAACAAGCCGGCCTAGTATAACCCCCGATACTGAGTTTTAACATTGTAAATTTTAATTAGAGATTTTATAAATTGGTTTTAGCACGGGATTATTATTTAATAGCTTTTAATATGGGTATTTATGTGTATGTTTTGTTTTAAATTGCCTGTGCGCCACCCTGGGTCCTTTTTTAGGAGAAGGGCGGGGTATAAATTGGATTAGTAAATAAATAAATAAATAAGAACCAAATGCAGCTGGAAACTTTGTTTTAATCCTCCCTTATGCGTATAAGTGCTCTGACTCAGGCTTCCTTAAAAAGTATGAAGCAGAGTCTTTGTCCCAGGAAAAACCTCTGTTATTTACATGAATTCCTTTCATTCACAGTCAGCAAGGCTTGGCAAACAGTCTTTCAGAGGAATATTTATCAGCACGAACCTTATCTCACTTGGAGACCTGCCAGATAACTATTTTCCAAACACAGGGCAAGGCAACACTTGGCACAGAGTCACTTATAGTCACAAACAGAACTTTCCACTCTTGAAACAACCGAAGGGATGAATTGTTTCCTGCAAAAGCCCCCTCCGCTCCTCTTTTGTTTCCTGTGGGAGGGGCCAATCACCTCCAAGGTGTGGCTTTACTCCTGAGTCGACCCTGCTTTCTTAGTTGTTCTTGTCTTCTGGCAGCTCTGCGCATGCACACACTGGTAACAGGCTCCAACTGTTCCTCGGCCTCACTGCTGTCTAGCTCCCTCTCTGCCTCTGACACAGAGCCCTTGTCTGAGCTTTTCTCAGCCCCCAGGACTAGCCCATGTTCCTCCCCAACCTCCTCACTGTCCGACTCTGCTGCCAGCTCTGCTGGCCGCCAGTGGGCCACAACACTAAGTCAACTTGAACCAGTCTCTTTCTTTAAGTATTAGACTGCAAAGTAAAAAAAAAAATTTAAACACAATCTACCAATCTGCCTACACTGGGCCGGTGGGACAGATCATGGTTTATAACTTTCAACGAAGAAACCTTCATCCTGTCGATGCATGCACACACATATTCACATGGGGAGGAGAGAACAGAGTCATACTGCTCTGCCAGAAATGGTTGTGTTAACGTGTCTTGTAGAATGTCAACAGCATTAACTGGATGTTTTCTGTTTGATTTCTATTGCAAATAGGTCTGGACAAAGGAAGCCAGTATAGTTTCCAGGTTGCAGCTATGACAGCCAATGGAACGGGACCTTCTTCAGAGTGGTATACGGCAGAAACTCCAGAGAGTGACCTTGATGGTAATTGTACTTATTTTCACAGCTGCTATGCCTGTTTTTGTGCTCAGATAGTCGCCCTGCCTTTCGGGTAAACTGCTGTGGAGGTTAGGATGATCCAATGTCCAGGCCACTGGAGTTGATGCCTGAATATTGTCTCTAGCAGGAGTGTTTTCATTGATTGCATGCTGTTAAATTTCTCCCTCTGTATAGGCAAGTGAAGCAGAAATGAGAAGAAAAGACAGTTCTGTTCTCTTCCATTATTTTCACAAGGTGTTTCTAAGCATCTGTCTAATTTTAACTTCTGGACCAGCTGTTGCTACCATGTCTTTTGCCAAAAATGTAACAATCGGATGGATGCTCAGAGCAAGGGTAGTTTTTCACTGCAGCCTTCAACTTCAATATTTTCCATGCTGTGGGTACTGCAGGAGATAGCTAAAGAGCTGCTTTACTCTGTGGCAGGTCTAACATCTATCTGCTCCGTCCAATCTATTGGAATTCGTCAAGCCTGAAGGCAAAGCCGTCCAGATTCTGAAATACTTCAGCCACAAGTCATAAGTCTAGGGCTTCATTTGAATGCATGTGTGGATTCACTGGAGAAAACCAAGATCTCTTAGGTCTAGAAAAAATAAGAAGAAAGCTTTTCAAAATCTCATGACATCAGGAGACATCTCCCATCTTTTCTCCCAAAGCATTTGGTACAAGCGTCCAGTTTTGGTCACTGCACTATAAACAATGTTGAGACTCTAGAAAGAGAGCAGAGAAGAGCAACCAGGAGGCTAAAACATGTAATGAACGGTTGCAGGAACTGGGCATGGCTAGTTTAGTGAAGATAAGGACCAGGGGAGACATGATAGCAATCTTCCAATATTTGAGGCGTGATGCTCATCCATTGTGTTTGAAGAGGACCTTGACATCCAACAGGTTATGGACTGGCTACTACGTCTCTGCTGATGGCTGGTAAGGCCTATACGGGCACGAAATGTTCTGCCACATGTTGGGCAGACCTGTATGGGCACCATTGTTGCAGCATTTGCAGCTCTGGCTTTGCGGAGTGCTCACTTCTCTTGTGCCATGGTTGTCCTTCTGTCCTCAGATGTCTGGCAGCCTTGGTGGATCAGCATGCCCCATATTGATCCATCTTGTGCCAAGGTTTCCCAGGAGGTGGTGTCAAATTCCAGGGACTTGAGGCGCTACAACAGAGAGGAAGGGGTCAAGCTATTTTCCAAGGCACCCGAAGGCCAGACAAGAAATAATGGATGGAAACTGAACATGGAGAGATTTAACCTGGAAATACGGAGAAATTTTCTGACAGTGAGAAACAATCAACCAATGGAACAGACGTTGGCTTTAGACATTGTGGGAGTTTCATCCCTGGAAGTTTCAAGAAGAGATTAGACTGCCATTTGTCAGATATGAAGGGTGCGCTTCAAGGTTGTAGTTACCATCTTCAAAGAGCTCCATGGCTCGGGTCCTGGTTACTTGAGAGACCGCCTCCTACCACATTCCTCCCTGCAACCTGTCCGCTCTCACAGAGTTGGCCTTCTCAGGGTGCCGTCAGCCGGTCAATGCCGATTGGCGACCCCCAGGGGGAGAGTCTTCTCTGTGGCGGGTCTGACACTCTGGAACGACCTCCCCCTGATATCTGTACCATCACGGACCTACGTCTCTTCCGTCGGATGGTAAAAGCTCATTTCTTTCGTCTTGCCGGCCTGACATAGATTAGGGACTTTTAATTTGTTATTTATGTTTTTAACTATTTATTCAATTTTAGCACAGTCTTATTGATTTAATTGTTTTTTAAATTTTGTATATTGTGTGGGTTTTTTTACCTTTCTGTGCACCGCCCTGAGTCCCTTTTGGTGAAAAGGGCGGTATATAAATTGAAAATAAAGTAAAGTAAAGATATGGTGTATGGTCTTCTGCTTGGGTGGGAGGTTGGACTAGATGACCTACAAGGTCCTTTCCAACTCTGTTAATCTATCTATATCGATGAACCCTAAAAAGTTACCTTTTAGCCCTTTGTTGAAAGATTCAACTTTGCAAGGATATAGAAACCCACTCTGACCCAATCCACAAATGAAGCTAAAGCTTGGAAAGCCATATGGTTAGTTTTCCAATTAGAGGCACCTCAGTTTTTTTAAAAAAAACAGGACCTCAGAGAAACTGGGACAGGTGCCAAGAAGGATAATGAAGTGCTCAGGGGACAACAAAGTCCTAGGAGAAGAAGTTGGATATATTTAACATTGGGGAGGAGGGAGGGAAAAATCAAGCAAAATAAATATGGCAATACTTTTCAAGTATCTAAAGAGATATTTTTTTTTCACACATGAGGGCCAAGACTTGCTCTCTGTTTTCCCAAAGTGCAGGTCCAAGAATAATGGTTTTAATTACAGAAAAGTACTGTAGATTTCAGTGGAATGCAGGAAAAAAAATAGTAATATCTTTGAATATATTGGAACTGATTGAGTAAAGATCAAATCAGATAGATGCATTCTTTTGGAATGTTTTAATTCAGATTCCTGTATCGGAGCATGGGGTTATGTCATACAGACCTGTTTCTAACACTTTGCTTTGAGGGCAAACATTATTATGCAAAGCACAGAAAAGGTAAAAGGAACAGTGAAAAAGATATATACCTAAATCTCATTTTCATCAACCCCAGTTACCTTCCTATATCTGTCTTTTCAAACCATTCTTGCTTCAGCTACATGTCTCTATGTCTTTTAATGCCTTGCCTTTTAGTCTTCAAATATCTCACTTCTTTCCATGTTGAAGATCTCCTTAACTCCACCCGAGTACAATTTTCTCATTTTGTTCCTCTTCTGAGCTTTTTTAAGCCTTATTCCCGTGCTTTATGTGACCAAAGTATCTCGAGATACTTCTTTTGTACTGGTCTCTCGCTTTGGCATTCAGTTCACATTTATTCTAGCCACGTTCAATCTTAATCCTGTCTTTTCTTCTTAATTCTATAGTATCCCGATCCTCTCCACGTGTCGGCATTTTAACCCCCAAGAATTCTACCAGTTGTTCTGACCTCCAGCTTTGTCTCTATAGCAGTGATGGCTAATTTTTTTTGTCATTGTGTGCTGACATTGTGCACATGCAACAGCCCCCTAAGCATCCCACCCCCCTGTGCACGCATGTGCAACCCCCTGACACTCCCCCCACCCCCTGTGCATATAAATGTGACCCTCCCCACGTCCCATATTAGTCCTAGTACGCCTCTCTGCAGTCTCCTGGGACCAAAAATGGGCCACAGGGAGGCACACCTCACCCCATGCTCCATCTCACTTCCTGCACCCCTTCATGACCCCTCATGCTCCCCCACCCTCCACACACATGCGCATGTGACCCCTTGGGCCCTGTATTGAGCCTAGTAGGCCTCCCTGCAGCCTCCTGGGACCAGGAAATGGGCCACAGGGAGGCACTCCACACCCGCAATCTCTCCCTCACCCCTGCACATGCGTGCACAGCCCCCTTATGCTCTCCCACCCCTGACATACATGTGTGACCACACACACATCTGCATCTTGTGTTGGGCCTGGTAGGCCTCCCTGTAGCCTCCTGGGACCAAAAACGGGCCACGGTGGGGGGACGACACACCGACTGTCCTATGCTTCCCCTCACCCGCCCCACATGTGTGTGTGACCCTCCGACTCCTCCTGCGTATGCACATGTGTCTCCTGCATGCGCTACACAGAGACCCCAAAATCAGCTAGCCGGCAGGAGACACGCACACAAGTGCAGTGGAGGTGAGCTGGGCTGAAGGATCATGTGCCCACTGAGAGGGCTCTGCATGCCACCTGTGGCATGCGTGCTATAGGTTCGCCATCATGGCTCTGTAGGAATGAGCAAATCAGTAGGAATTCTGAGTGCCACAACTGGAAGTACGAGATGGGCAAATCTTTCCTTGACAGGCTGAAATTGGCAGGGCATTTGATTCGTCAGAGAACTATAGAGCCGGTTTGCTCAGTCAAAATATTAAAATTGGTGCGATCAGCTGAATTCTTGAGAGCAGAGAATCCTCTTGAGTGCTCAGAATGAATGTCTCAACTGAATGGATCACAAATCCATGACTGATAACTCCAATATTTATTCATTTCAGGAGAACGGTTTCAAATCTAAGGAGACTTGTTTTGTGCGCTTCCATGATCCACACGCTGTTTTTGCGCATCTTTGTAATTTAACAGTCTACTGAGGATCAGCCAGAGACCTGCTATTAAATCTGGAACTGGCTTTGGCCTATCCCTGTTTGAGGGAATTTCTTTAAGGATCATCCCCGTAGAGAAACAGATCTGGTAAATTCTAGCACAGGAAGGAAAAGGAGGCTAAGGAAGAGATTGTTTAGGGCAGGCCCCTTTTTCCCATTTTTGCTGTAACAGTTTTGTCACCCCTGCTGCCTTCTTGGCATTTGCACTAACATGGAAACAAATAGTATCTTTTAAAGAATTCCCTTAACCCCCTATGGATATGCCTTTTAATCAGTGTGTTTTGCTAAAGCAATTCAAAAACTAAACAATGCAGGCTATCCAAGATTCCCTGGAAAGCCAAACAGTCTTTCCAACAGCTGGGAAGATTTTAAATATCCATTCTGAAAGAAAATCCCATGTTTCATTTTCTTTATTTAAAAAAAAATATTGTCTGACCTCCTGAAATTTTCTCCGTTAACCACATCAGACCCTGCTTGGCTTCTGCAAAAGTAGCCAAAGATGCTCATTGATACAATATACAATACAATACAATACAATAGCAGAGTGGGAAGCGACCTTGGAGGTCTTCTAGTCCAACCCTCTGCCTAGGCAGGAAGCCCTATATCATTTCAGACAAACGGCTATCCAAAATCTTCTTAAAGACTTGCAGTGTTGGGGCATTCACAACTTCCAGAGGCAAGCTGTTCCACTGACTAATTGTTCTAACTGTCAGGAAATTTCTCTTCAGTTCTAAGTTGCTTCTCTCTTTGATTAGTTTCCACCCATTGCTTCTTGTTCTGCCCTCAGGTGCCTTGGAGAATAGTTTGACTCCCTCTTCTTTGTGGCAACTCCTGAGATATTGGAACACTGCTATCATGTCTCCCCTGGTCCTTCTCATTAAACTAGACATACCCAGCTCCTGCAACCGTTCTTCAATTAGTTTTAGTCTCTAGTCCCCTAATCATCTTTGTTGCTCTTCTCTGCGCTGTTTCTAGAGTCTCCACATCTTTTCTACATCATGGCGACCAAAACTGAACGCAGTATTCCAAGTGTGGCCTTCCCAAGGCCTTATAAAGTGGTATTAACACTTCACGTGATCTTGATTCTATCCGTCTGTTTATGCAGCCTAGAACTGTGTTGGCTTTTTTGGCAGCTGCTGCACACTGCTGGCTCATCCCACAGTTTGAATGAAAGAAACAATTATATTTTTACAGTGAAAAACAATGACTTTTATAGTATTTTTTTCCTACTACACTCACTGTGGAAGAGAACAAGAAAAATAAGACTTCTTGTCCCATGGATGGGACATTCTATTTTACCACTGGTTTGCTGGACCTTGAAACTGCGAGCGCATGTGCATGGATGCTCACTTCATGAGAGCGCGTACTTTCTGTGCATGTGTGTAGCTTTCCATGCTTGCACTTTGCTCACACATGCAGCTTGCACATATGTGTGCGGCTTAGAAAACATGGCTAAATAGAGCCAGGGTGGGTAGGCCATCCCATCCGCAGGTCGCCACTACTGGTTTTTTTTATCTCAGCTATCTGCAAACATCTCTTTAAAAACCTAAGAAGAATTTTACCTGGATAAAAACAAAACAGGAATTCTATTACTGTGTTTCCCCAAAAATAAGACAGGGTGTTATTTTCTTTTGACCTCTAAAATAAGCACTTGGCCTTATTTTCGGGGAGGTCTTAATTATTTTTGAGGTGCAGGAGGCATCGTGCATGGTCACCCCATGGCTGCTGCTATGTTGCAATATTTTCAGGGAGGGCTTATTTTTAGGGGGGGGGCTTATTTTAACACACGCGCTCAAAAGCCCAATTGGGCTTATTATCCAGGGAGGTCTTGTTTTCAGGAAAACAGGGTAGGTAGACATGGCATTTTCTCCTGTTTCTTCCTCAAAATTATCCAGCAAGGATCCAATATGGGTCAGTCACTAGGATGAGAGGATTTGTCTTCCAAGCTTTTGGACTCATGCTGGAGCCCATCCTCAGGGAACTTCAGAAAACACAAGTGCAAAAACTCGAAAGACAAATACTCTGGTCCCAGTGACCGACCCAGATTGGATCCTGCAACATGATATATGGCAGGGGTCTCCAACCTTTGCAACTTAAAGTCTGAAGGACTTCAGCTCCCAGACTTCAAAGCTGGCTGGAGAAGTCTGGGAGCTGAAGTCCTTCAGACTTAAAGTTGCAAAGGTTGGAGACCCCTGATATATGGAACACATGTATTTGCCTTCATTCGTAATGATGCAGGCAATTCATGCCTCCATGAAGCTGAATTCATCTCAGCCTTGAACCCTTCTTGAAATCCTTCTGACTTTTTCGTTGCTAAAATACTAAGTTCCCCTGGGTCAATTTTTTTCCTTCTATTTCCACTGTTTATGATTGCTTCCTTGCTTTTCCTTTAACCAAATATATCCCAACAGTCATGTCACTAATTCTAGTCTTCTAACTGACCACTCCAAATTAGGTTTAGAGAATAGTGTTCTCAACCTCAACTCCCAGAATTCCATGCTGGCTGGGGAATTGTGGGAATTGAAGTCCACACACCTTTAAAGTTGCTAAGATTGATAAACACTAGGTTAGAAGATGATTCCATGATAATGATTCACCTTCTTGCAAAATTCAGTCTTCAGCTTTACAGACCATGTTCATATATAGGCCAGTTAAATGCTGTGCACAGATGGATTAACAATGCCTATGAATTCTAAGAAGTTCCGAAGAGTTTCCAGGGATCAAGAAAATGTTTTTTTCCCTGTTTTTTTTTCCTTCTCAAGGCCAGAAAATTGTGCAAATATTGATAAAGTAAATTAAGCATAAAGATGAATGCAGGGCTTTGCATAATATTGTATAGGCAGGTTTCAAAACTAGTTTTTCTCAGTAGAGAATTTGGAATGGAAATTTATTATTTTTACATTATCAGCATATCACATATTGAAACCAATTTGATATTTAAGTTCTATTTCTGGAACCATTTTTTTTCTAGCTCTTCATCAAGTCATCAGTTATAATTATTAATGAACTATGTGATAGTTAACAACTTTCAACACCAAACTTTCTCTTTCATCAGCACTTTCCTCCTCTCTCTCTCTCTCTCTCTCTCTTTGTAATTCTTATTTCTTACATTTATAAAAATAGTTGCATTTATAAGAATCTTGCCTCAACACCCAAGTGAATACAGTAACTTTTATAAAGCTGATTTAAAATGGCATTTAAGAATTATCACAGAAATAAACAGCAAACAATTGCAAATATTTTTATGCAATTGTAAAAAAACAAATTACATAAGCCCTGTGTTCTTGGGACATGCTGTCTTTTAATGTGTGAGATATTCCAATCTATTTCTAATTATGTAAGCATTTTTTTTAGCCAAGCATAGCTCAAAAATAAATTCACCTAAAAAGGGTGCTTTATTAAAATTTTGTTAACGCTGCTATATCTTAATTCTAATCTTCTTCCATTCTAATCAAACTTTGAGAACGGGTTGAAGTTTTTATTGGAAACTTTGCCAAAATTCATCACATATGAATTGTATTAAACACACAGAGAAAGCAATCAAGCAACAGCAATACTGACAAATGTTAGTCTCATCATTTTTTTTTTTAATCGCTTTTTTAATTTCAGTGTTTATTGTGGGAATCTTTCATAGGGCTTTTTGTCTGAGTTTGCTTAAACATTTTGCATTGATATTTCACTGGTGAAAGAGAATGTTTGCATAGAGTAAGCCGGTGTATATAGAGAGCACTCTCTTCTAGCACATTACCCAGTTGGGTAATGAAACATCTGTAAGAACATAGGAGAATAAACACATCAGGACTATATTCAGCAGTCCATCTGCATTTAAAAGACTGAGGCCACTATTTTGAAGATAACAAACTCCACATTTTGGACAGAGAAGATTGCTGATTTGAAAGAGGGTTGAAATGTCAAAATTGAACAGCCCTCTCTCAACAGAGGGGGAGGGATATGACATCATCTATCTCCAATCTACAACATAATCCTTTCAACAGTTCCAAGAAGGCTCCACACCCATTTACACCTCTCAGGTGACCCTGATGACACAGGTAAACCTCCAGGTGACCTTAAAGATCTACTAAAAGAATGCAAATGTCCAGCTGTCTGCAAGGAGTATAAATCCTTCCATTCCCCACCATCCAGTCAGAGCTGAAGAAGCTTCTTGGATGAAAATTAAAACGTCTTCAAAGAAAAAAATAGGAAGTCCAGTTGCCTGGAAAAAGCACCTTTGGGACAACCATGAGATGGGTAACTGAGAATCTCCATAGACATCTGCAAAAAAAGTTCAGAGAGTACCAAGGATCTCACATGTTCTTTTACATTTAACTTCTTCATGACTTTAATACACCTGGGGCTCAGAGGTGTCCACAAGTCAAGATGGCATCTATGATAATACAGCTGAAGCTCTACCTGTCTTTTAGATGCGCTGCTACTTCTTGATCATACCCTCATAAAGTACCCTGATGGATCAGGCCCCTGGCCTATCTAGTGCATCAGTCTAATCTCACACAAAATCAACTACACAAGGAAGTCCACTTGTTCGTGCCCACGCAGGGGGTTGGACTAGAAGACCTACAAGGTCCCTTCCAACTCTGCTATTGTATTGTATTGTATAATGAAGTTTTCCCAGCAGATGGTCTTCAGAGGTGGTCCCACCACCATCAACTCTTAACAGTCATTGATCTCCATAACTTCCATAAATCAATCCAACCCTTTCTTGGTACACAGATGACTTACTCTCTGGAAACAAATACTGTGGGGGTAAGACAACCCTAACACCCCTCGGGGGGGGGTGTTCTGTTAAGATGCAGCCTGTTGTGCCTTCAAATGGTTTCTACTGTACTGCCTTAAAATAGCTTCTACTGTACAGCACAGTAGAATTGCCATGGTAACAGATTCACAGTACTCCACAAGGGGTCTCCCTCTGGTAAGGGGGAAAAATCCAACATTCCAAATTATGTTTGGTCCAGACATTTCCCCCCTATAAATAAATACCGACAACACCGGGTTATCAGCTAGTCCCATCTGAGTCAGTCACCAGGATCAAAGGTTTATTCTTCCAAGTTTTCAGGCTTGTGCTGGAACCCACCATCAGAGAACTTCTCTCTTTCCAAAATATATGCCCTGGGCTGTTCTATGTGAACCCAACCCTCAACATCTAGAGGCAAGCTGTTCCACTGGTTAATTTTCCTCACTGTTAGGAAGTTTCTCCTTAGTTCCAGGTTGCTTCTCTCCTTGAGAAATCTTCCCGTTGCTCAGATGCCTTTATGTCAATGGTAACAATCCTTTCTTTTGACTTCCAGAATCACAGGTGCCTGATCAGCCAAGCTCTCTTCACGTCAGGCCTTTGTCAACCAGCATTGTAATGAGCTGGACCCCACCATTGAATCCAAACATCATTGTGCGCGGCTACATCATTGGCTATGGGGTAGGCAGCCCCTATGCTGAGACGGTGCGGGTGGACAGCAAACAGCGGTACTATTCCATCGAACATCTGGGTAGGTGACTGTTTTCTTTCTGGTTGCTTAATATAGTACTGTTTCAGCTAGAAGCACAACATCATAACCTTACAGGGGGAATACAAGCCAGCTCCTGCCTGTTCTGTCCCAGCCTTAGCAGAAACTAGAAACAGACTCCAGTGTTTAGATTTCTGTCACTCTTATAATGGCTTGTACTTCAGAGGCAGCGCCTTAGTTCTTGTAGTTGTAGCCCTGCAGTATTTTGGATTTAATTTTTAATCATTGGAAGAGGCACTGGGACCCTGTGAATCCAACAACTGTCAGATTCTAGTGTCACTTTCTGTCATTGTACAGCTGCTGCTTCTGTTGCGCTCATGCAATCTTGGAAAGAGACGCAGCTGCTTTAATGAGTCCCAAAGAGGTGCGATATACAAGCCATCTCTCCTGAATCAATTCCTAAGCATTGAATGACCTCATTAATTAGCACCGGAGCAGCAGTGAGCCTGGGTTATGAGCTTTCCTCCCAATATTAGAGTCTAATCCAGAAAATGGCAAACTTAAGAGTCTCTGTAATTACTTTAACTTGCCTGCTGCTTGTTAATTTTGTTGTCATC
Organism: Rhabdophis nuchalis; assembly: GCA_039707465.1. Lineage (NCBI taxonomy): Eukaryota > Metazoa > Chordata > Lepidosauria > Squamata > Natricidae > Rhabdophis > Rhabdophis nuchalis. Next base: position 233,575,332 of record CM077644.1, on the reverse strand, counting down.
CCCAATGCCTTTCATAAAGCTGCTGAATTGTTCAGGAAAGTGTAAAACAGCCGATCAAATGGGGAGCCAGTTGATCTGGAGACGGATTCCTAAGCGCAAGCAGCATTTTATATTCTAGGGCTGCAATGTTAGGAGTTAGTCAGAACACACCTTTGCCGCATCCACAATTTTAAATGCTAATGAATCCCACACTATATTTCAGAACAAATTTACCCCATCGGTGCCCAGGTTTGAACACGGTGGCAATCAAGCCTGCATACTTTTTTTATGTGTCAAAATAGTGTCAGGAGGTGTTTCATTATCTAGTCCCTATTACATACTTTCTCTGACATTTTGTCTTGGCACCCTGCAGAGAAAATGTTTTATTCTATGGATGGAAAGGCAACTTTGCCAGGGAACAAAGAGCAAATGTTGAGAGAAAGATCTCTTAATGCTCTCCTTCAATGCTCCTTTATTGCATAACTTTTAAACCTGTTCTTGGACCTTAGAATACCCAAGAATGAATGAATGAATGAACTAATTAATTAAGTAATTAATTAATTAGTGTGTGTTTGTGTGTACACACACACACAAAAGGTTCCAGAGGGAGCTTGGGCCAATTCCTGTGACCCTGCCCCGCGACTCGACTGAGGACCTAGTGGCCGCATGGTTAAGTGCGGCCGCGGGGGCCTTGGACCGAGTCGCGCCCTTGCGGCCTCTCTTGCGGCGGCGAATCACCCAGGCTCCTTGGTTTACCGAGGAGCTTCGGGGGATGAAACGCCACAAGAGATGCCTAGAGAGCAGATGGAGATCCTCTCGCTCCGAAGCCGACCGAACACTAGTGAGAACCCATATTAGGGCTTACTTAGTGGCGATAAGGGTGGCCAAACGTGAGTATTGTGCCACCCTTATTGCATCCGCAGATAACCGCCCTGCCGCCCTGTTTGGGGTGACCCGCTCCCTCCTTCATCAGAGGCTGCGGGAAGCCCCTCTGCAAGGGCGAGCAGAGGAATTTGGGATTTATCTGCAGGAGAAAATCACTCGGATTCGGAATGAGCTACCCTCCATCGACAGTGGTCCTGTGGGACTGTCCGAGACTAGTCTTGAGGTTCCTTCTTGGGAGGAGTTTGACTTTGTTACCACCGAGGATATGGACAGGTTGTCAAGGAAACTTAGGGCGACCACATGTTTATTGGACCCGTGTCCCTCCTGGCTTGTACTGGCATCCTGGGAGACGACACGAGGCTGGCTCCAGGGCATTGTCAACGCATCTTTGAGTGAGGGGTCCTTGCCTGCCGTCTTGAAAGAGGCGGTAGTGAGGCCCCTCCTCAAGAAGCCGTCCCTGGACCCAGCTTTATTAGAGAACTATCGTCCGGTCTCCAACCTTCACTTTTTGGTGAAGGTTGTCGAGAGTGTGGTAGCCCAACAGTTTCCGCGACACCTGGAGGAAGTTGATTATCTAGACCCGCGCCAGTCCGGCTTCCGACCCGGTCACAGCACCGAGACGGCATTGGTCGCGTTGGTTGATGATCTCTGGAGGGTGCGGGATAGAGGTTATTCCTCTATCCTAGTCCTATTAGACCTCTCGGCGGCTTTTGATACCATCGACCATGGTATCCTATTGCACCGACTGGGGGGGTTGGGGTTGGGAGGCACCGTTTTGCGGTGGTTCTCATCCTACCTCTCTGGTCGGTCGCAATATGTGTTGACGGGAGGGCAGAGGTCGACCTCGAGGCCTCTCTTATGTGGGGTTCCTCAGGGGTCGGTCCTCTCGCCCCTCCTTTTCAACACATATATGAAGCCGCTGGGTGAGATCATCCGTGGTTTTGGGGTGGAGTACCATCTGTACGCTGATGACACCCAGCTGTACATATCCACCCCAAACCACCCCAACGATGCCGCCGAAGTGCTGTCCCGGTGTTTGGAGGCCGTACGGATCTGGATGGGTGGTAACAAACTCAGGCTCAACCCTGCCAAGACTGAGTGGCTGTGGTTTCCGGCACCCCGGTTCAGCCAGATTACACCAACTCTGGCCATTGGGGGCGAAACACTGGCCCCCGTGGAGAGGGCGCGCAATTTGGGTGTCCTCCTGGATTCCCGGCTGTCCATGGAGGACCATGTGGCGGCCGTGGCCAGGGGGGCGTTTCATCAGGTACGCCTGATGCGCCAATTGCGCCCCTTACTGGACCGGGCTGCCCTTCGCACAGTCACTCAAGCTCTCGTGACGTCCCGACTCGACTACTGTAATGCTCTCTACATGGGGCTTCCCTTGAGGTGCACTCGAAAGCTACAGCTAGTCCAAAACGCAGCCGCGCGGGTGATTATGGGAGCCACTAGATGCTCCCACATAACACCGATCCTGCGCGAGCTGCATTGGCTTCCTGTGGTTTTTCGAGTGCGCTTCAAGGTTCTGACAACTATCTTTAAAGCGCTCCATGGCTCGGGGCCTAGTTATATGCGAGACCGCCTCCTGCCCCATACATCCCTTAGACCGATACGCTCCCACAGAGAGGGCCTTCTCAGGGTGCCGTCGGCCGGACAATGCCGACTGGCGGCACCCAGGGGAAGAGCCTTCTCTGTGGCGGGCCCAGCCCTTTGGAATGACCTACCCCCTGAATTACGTACCATCACCGACCTCCGCCTCTTCCGCCAATGTCTTAAGACATATTTGTTTCAACAAGCCGGCCTAGCCTAACCTCCCATGGGGACTTTTAGGTAGTTTTAAATTGGGTTTTTAAAATTTGGTTTTAGCGCAGGATAGGTTATTTAATAGTTTTTAAATTATATTTATTGTATTTTGTATGTTTTTAAATTTTCCTGTGCGCCGCCCTGGGTCCTTCGTGGAGAAGGGCGGGATATAAATTTGAATAAATAAATAAATAAATAAAACCTATTTTTCAGAGTATAAGTCATACTTCCCCCACTAAAAGAGGGTGAAAATGTGGGTGCGTCTTATACACTGAATGTAGCCAAAAATATAAGGCACGGAGGAGGCAATGGTCTGTGACAATCCCTGGAACCTGGAACGGCTGATTGAAGGTATTCTGGGAGGCCAATCCACCCGCCAATCAGCTGCTTATGCTGAATCAGGCTGCAATAATGTGCTGAAGCTGACCTGGCTGTAATGACGTGTTTGAGTTTGCAGCAGCAATCACATCCAGAAAGCACACACAGATAACTGATTCAGCAGGATTCAATAAGTTCTCTTTAGAGATAATATAACACATTAAGTAAATATTCAATACCAAAGCAGGTTTTCCAATGCGGTAGTTCAGCAGAGGAGAAAAGTTTCACTTTGAGTTTTAGTTTCAGATATCAGCACAGCACAGCTTTAGTACAGAACAAGCCACGTCCAGGCTCCTTGATGTCTCCTTCCTTGTTGCTCACACAGCAAATACTATTTGTTCCCAAACAACCCTCAACTCTCTCACACACTGACAGGACAGTAGCCAGATGAATGCCATGGATGCTGGTAGGCAGAGGCAGATTTTGTTTTCTTATTTTCCTCCCCCAAAACTAAAGTGCATCTTATAATCCAAAAAATATTATGTAGCCATGAATTCCTCTGTCTGAGAGGAATTCATGGCTACATCTGAATATATATCAGTTCTACAAACTTATCCATGCATTTTTTAATCGTTCCTGAGTTACATTGTCCCATTGTCCTAAATAGCTAACCGAGGTAAACACTTCTTTGAATTAGGTTCAACTTCTACTGCCTTCAGAAAGATGTTTAGGTAGTTTTCTTTTTTCTTAATAATTAAAATTACCATTGCTTTAATAAAATAATTAATTTAATAAACATTTCCATTGGAACATGAAACCTAATGCAAACTTTGAAAAGGACAAAATAAGATGCAAAAAAGAAAATACAGAAAGAAAACTAGGACAGAAACAAAATATAAAAATGAAATAAAGAAAACTAAAACAAATATATAAACAAATGATTTTTTCCTTCAGCAGAATCAGTATAAACAATTTTAGTAACATCACTTTCCCTTAAATTACAACAAATAATCTCTTTTTCCCATATTTCATCTCTTATCCATAAAAAAAATTCTTAAAGCGTAATCAGCTCAGTCTCAATCCACAAAAGTCCTTTAAGAGATAACTAGAAATAACAGCATATTTATTTTAATCTTGATCAAACAAACCAGCTTGATGTTCCTTCCATTTACTTTTAACAATCTTGATATTTAATCCTTTCAAATAATGTCCTAGCACTTGCTTTCTGTTCAATTATTTTTTGTCCCTTCTCATAAAATTCTTTAAAATTTAACAAGTTTCTTTTGTAAAACTCATATAGGAAAATTACCCAGGTTACTGTCTTGGTATGTTATGTGTATATCCCTTCAACTCTCTGAAGTTGAAGGCAGGTTAGACTTTGCTTCTGAGATCAGCCAAGGTACAGTTGGATCCCAGCAGCTAACATGAGAAATCATGAAGTAGGTTGAAAGACATTCAGTTCTATTGAAGAGAAATCATAGAAAAGTTCCTATGCCCCTGCGATTCTAGGAAAATTAAGTCTATCATACAGTATATGCCCTTCTTCAGTTCTTCCTTTACAGAGACATGTGAATTAATGTTACCACTTCCTGATGAGGAGTGCAATGGCTTGTGTGGTTAGGACACTGGGGTGGAGCAGTGGTGGGTTGCAGGCGGTACACCCTGGTATGGGCATACCAGAGTCTCCCCGGAGCACTGGATACCATTCTGGTACAGTGCTCCAGAGGGTCCACCCATGTGAGCTCCTTACCTGTCTTTTAAATCTTCCATGCATGCGCATGGCACATACAGCGTCACCAGGCAATGGTGATGTCTCTGAATATTCCTTTCCACTCAGAAGCACCTTGCTCCTCCCAAACCTCCTCATTGTCTGAATCTGCTGCCAGCTCTGCTGGCCGCTGGTGGGCCACAATAATAATAATAATAATAATAATAATAATAATAATAATAATAATAATAATAATAATAATAATGATGATGATGATGATGATGATGATGATGATGATGATGATGATGATGACAACAACAACAACAACAACCATAACCATAACCACAACCACAACCACAACCACAACCACAATCACAATCACAATCACAATCACAATCATAATCATAATCATAATCATAATCAATTTAATTTGTAGACCGCTCCCTCTCCCCGAAGGGACTCGGGGCGGTGCACAGGGGAATTAAAAACATACAAACATAGATACATCATAAATATATAAAATCAAATTAAACAATTTATCCCTGCGCTAAAAATCCTAAAATACTAAAAACTAAACCGCTTAAAAATCCAATTAAAACAATTTAGATGTTCCGACTAAAAAGGCTTGAAGGTAGGTTAGGCCAGGCCAGTCTATTGGAAAAGATAAGTCTTGAGCTTTTGTCAGAAGGCGCGGAGATCCGTGGTTGTTCTGAGGTTGGGGGGTAGGTCATTCCATAGAGCTGGGCCTGCCACAGAGAAGGCCCTTCCCCTGGGCGTCGCCTGCTGGCATTGCCTAGTGGACGGCACCCGGAGAAGTCCCTCTCTGTGGGAGCGGATCGGTCGGAGGGATGTATGGGGTAAGATGCGATCTCGCAGATAGCTAGGTCCCGTGCCATGGAGCGCTTTAAAGATGGTAGTCAGCACCTTGAAGCGCACCCGAAAGACCACAGGCAGCCAATGCAGCTCATGCTTCTAACACAAGTGCTGTGCTACTGCTTCCTATTGTACTATTACAATAGGAAGATTGTAAAGGCTTTAACAATTTTAACAATTAGTTTTTGCTTGTAATCCCTTTTCTTTGGTCCTCTGTGGAGAAGGGCGGGATATAAATATAATAAATAAATAAATAAAATAAATAAATAAAATGCACTTGAAAGACATTGTTAGCTACGGGCTAATATTTTGATCAATTCATATCAATTGATCATTTTCTGCAGCTACATAGTCTAATAATCCTGACTGTTGTACTTTTATGTCTTTCTTATTTGCTAGCATATGCTTGCTTATTTTTTTATGTGTTTGTTTGTTTAAATCACACAGTTAAGTCAACTGGGAGTCACAGATTGTAAAACGCATAGTAAAAATTGTTGCTCATCCAGAGTAACAATCATAACAGACTGATAAGATTAAAAAAAAAACATTTCTAAAATTAGTAATCTTTCATTCAGACTTTTTAAAACTACAGTATTTTTACCCTTGGTAAGATAGACAACTAATACATTTGATAATTAATAATAATAATGACTCTTATTGTAGTCCTTGACTTACAACCAGAATGGGAATCAAAATTCCCATTGCTAAGAAAGGCAGTTATTAAGTGAGTTGCACCTGATTTTACAGCCTTTTTTTTTGCCATGGTTGTTAAGTGAATCACTGGAGTTGTTAAGTGAATAGAATAAAATTCTTTATTGGCCAAGACAAAGAATTTGGTGGATATGCTCTCAGTGTACATAAGGAATATAAAAATACATTCATCAAGAATACAAAGATACAACACTTAGTGATAGTCAAGGTTACTAATAAGCTATCAAGTCGTATTAGGAAACAATAAAAAATTAAATATATAAATTGAAAGATACAAGCAACATGGCTATAGTTATAAGTGGTTAGAGATATATACTAAGAAGGAAAAGAAGAATAATAGTAATACATTATTGGTAAATTATTGTTGTGGGAATTAGTTGTTAAGCAGAGTGACGCAACTGTCCTTGTGTCTACTTGTCTTGGTGTGCAGGGCCCCATAGAGTCGTTTTGAGGGTAGGAGTTGAAGCAATTTATGTCCAGCATGTGAGGGGTCTGTAGATATTTTCACAGCCCTCTTTTTGACTCCTGCAGTGTACAGGTCCTCAATGGAAACATGTGATTATTATTGACTTTGCTTGACGTTCTTGATTTTGCTGGCTGGGAAGGTCACGAAAGGTCATTCCATGACCCTGAGATGCTTTAGCCATCATCATTGTACCCTGGTTGCCAAGTGCCAAAATTTTGATCGTATGACCATGGCAATGCTATGATAATTGTAAGTGCAAGGACTGGCTGTACATCACTTTTTTCAGTGTTGTTGTAACTTTGATCATTAAATGAATGGTTGTAGATGCATTTTAATTATAACCTCCTTTTTAGTTTTTTATACAGTTCTTGGTGTAATAATTACTTTATAGCTTTGTATTAGTAGTTCTGAACTGTAGACACTTTCCCATCACTTATACATTAGATTAATTGCATGACAATGATTATTTCTTTGTGCTGGTCAACTTTGAAAGCATTTCATAGCGACATTAATTTAATAATAGCCTTTTTAGACTGCTGCAATTTAAGTGTCTCAGTGAAGAGAGTAAAATTGATGTTAAAATACAATTAAAAACCCACCCTTTGGCCTCTATCTCAATCAAAACTCTTTAGTCTATCTAGCAGTACCAGAATGGGCATCAAGACAGTTAAGATGACACTTGCAACAAAGCTTCACTCCTTGTGTATATACAGTACATTGATGAGTAGAGTAGATAGAATAGAATAGAATAGAATAGAATAGAATAGAATAGAATAGAATAGAATAGAATTCTTTATTGGCAAAGTGTGATTGGACACACAAGGAATTTGTCTCAGGTGCATAAGTTCTCATTGTACATAAAAGCTTTATCACTTATCTTTAAAAAGCTTAAGTGATCAATTATGATCATGCTCATCATAAAAATACATTCCTCAAAAATAATAAGATACAATACCTAGTGATAGAATCAACATAAATTGTACTAGGAAACTAAACAAGACAATATAAATCATAAAGGTACAAGCAATAAAGTTATAGTTATAAGTAGAAAAGGAGAGATGAGAAGAAGAATATTAATAAAGTCTTATTAATAGTTTGACAGTGTTGTGGGAATTAGTTGTTAAGCAGAGTGATGCATTCAGGGGGAAAACTCCTTGCATCTAGTTGTTCTAGTGTGCAGTACCCTATAATGTCGTTTTGAGGGTAGAAGTTGAAACAATTTATGACCAGGATGTGAGGGGTCTGTAGATGTTTTCACAGCTCTCTTTTTGACTCGTGCAATATATGTGTCCTCAATATCTCAATGTATATAGGAGCAGGTGAGGAACACAGTGGCTCACGTGGTTAGGACACTGGCTTGAAATCAGCAAGGTCATGCTCAAAACCTGAATTCTGCTTTTGGTGGGGTGAGCTCCCATCCTTTGCTCCAGCTCCTGCTGAGTGGTGATGTCACTGGCTAATTCTTTCAATCCAGAAGCACCTTGGTGCCTCCAACATGAGTGTGATACGAAGGGGCAATATATCCATCACACGGTTGTAATTGCACTATATCAGTGGGATGGGCAGCATAGAAATGTAATAAAATAAATAAATATGTTCTCTTCCTGTGGACATCATTGAAACTAGCTTAGATTATCTCATGCATTGCATAGGTGTAACCCAGGGGTCTGCAAAGTCGGCTCTTTTAAGACTGGTGGACTTCAACTCCCAGAATTCCCCAGCCAGCTATGCTGGCTGGGGAACTCTGGGAGTTGAAGTCCACCAGTCTTAAAAGAGCCGACTTTGCAGACCCCTGGTGTAACCAGTCACCAGCTGTGACCACAGCTATTAAAAATCCAAAAATCTTCTGGCAACCTGACGCAAAGGGATTCTAGCGTTCTCCACTAGTACGAGACATGTCAATTTTATCATTTATGTAACTCTGGTGTGAACCGAGTCATACTGTGCCTGGAACAATCAGCTAGATCGGTCAGGTTAAAACATCTGAGATGCCAGCTTAAATGCAGTGGAGGGAAAAATACACACCTTTTTTTCATTCCCTTCAAAAGAAAAGACTAGCAAGTTAGCAAAGAAATGTAAATAATCATAAGAACAGTACACATTTAGACTTCATAAAAAGGAACAATTGTGGAGCATTACTGCACAGCACGAAACAATGCAATGTTTAGACACTTCTTGGCAATTCCCTCTTAGCTTCTCCTATCACTAAAGTGGTAAACGAATGTTCAGATGCTGCTTCTTTGGTTTATTTAGCAGTACGTTCAAAATAAGATCTCTAGATTCTTCCCATTTTAGCAGGCTAGAAATAGCCTTCAAGTCTCTTATTAAACAGAAATAATTAGGATTCTCACTATGGCATCACACTCGGACATTTTTTGGACTGCAACGCCTATGATCAGAGGGGGTATTCATCTGGTATTCTGGCGAACCAGTAGCAGAAATTTACAGTATTCTCTTCCTCCTGAGTCCCAGCTGATTGGCTGGGAGAACGGAGCTGGAAAGCAGGTTAGTGGTGTGGGGAGGGAATGGGGATTTTGCAGTATCCTTCCCTTGCCATGCCCACCAAACCACACCTACCAAGCCACATCACACCCACAGAACTGGTAGTACAAAAAGTTAATCCCACCACTGCCTATGATCACTTGTCAATGATCATGTTGGCTCATTGACCAGACGTGAGTTTTTCTAAAATCTTCTCTGTGGCGGGCCCTACCCTCTGGAACGAACTGCCCCCCGAATTACGCACCATCTCAGACCTCCGCCTCTTCCGCCAGCGTCTTAAAACGCACCTTTTCCAACAAGCCGGCCTAGCATAACCTCCCGCTTTGACTGTTTTTAGTTAAATTTTTGATTTTGAAAAAGTTTTATTGGGTTTTAACAATTTTTTAAGGGTAGGGTAAGGGTTTACAAAAACATTTTGAGAGCCTTTGCGTCAGAGTCCTTGGCCCATCCCGGGCTACATAATAAAACAGTAATACAGAAATATGTCAAAAACAAATACTACAAGATAAAGACAAGTGAATACATATCACATTTCCAATTCTGAGATGGTAGACATGTACAAACATCCTGGTATATAGAAAATAATTAAAAAAAAGTTAATAAAAAAAAACAAGCAAAAAAATCACTTTTTGGATCTAAGTCTTTTGGCAATTGTATCTTTTTTCCCTCCCGCCTGGCCCCCAGTGGGCGGGGCCGTGGCCCCCTCCGCCCCCCCTGGATCTTCCCCCAGGACTGAGGAATGTTTTTTGATAAAGGCTTCAGCCTCAGCAACTGTTTTAATCTTCACTCTTTCTCCTTCCCAGAACACCAGCATCCCTTCGGGCATCGCCCACTTGAACCAGACCCTGTGGTCAAACAATTTTTTAGATAAGAAGGAAAATTTCCTTCTCATTTCTCTGATTTTTTTGGGAACCTGCTTCAAGATAACGACAGCCTTTTGTTGGTAAATCAGCGGACCCTCTCTCTGCGCCTTCAAAATCCCCTCTCTGGTTGACCTTCTAACAAATTTAATGTGTATCTCTCTGGGTACTTCATTTATCCTGGCATATGCTGAATTTATTCTGTAGACTAGGTCAATGTCCCCCCTGATCTCATCTTTGGGTTTATGTAAATAGTCTGCTAAAATTGTGCTCATGAGTTCAGGAAGATATTCACCAGGTTCTTCAGAAATGTTCTGAAATCTTAAAAAATATGACATCCTTTCATAATCCATCCTAGTCATATGCCCAGTTAGTTCCCCCACTTCATTGTTGACATTTTTAAGCTCCCCCTTTGCCTCAGTCAGCCCCCTTTCCAGATCTTCAGTCTTCTGTGTATTCTCCTGCAGTTGCTTGCGAGTTTCCAGAAGTTCCTTCTTGAAGTTATTATTATCTTCTCTCTGGGATTTAATTTCCTGGACCAAGGTCTGTATAACCAATTCCAGAGAAGATAATCTTTGTTCCAGGCCTGCCAGCTCTGATTTTTGTGCCATGGTTAGCTATTAAACTCAATGTCACTAAAATGGCGTTTTTTGGGTGGGGCAGCTGAGACAAGTCAGGAGATGAAAGTTTCAAATCAGGGCTGTAAAAAGTTCAGTAGCCAGAGAAGAAATACTTTTCTATATCAGTGTAGTAAAAAAAAAAGGCAATCCAGACAGGGAATCAATTAATCCCCCCAAAAAAGGGAAATTCTTCATTAAACGCAGGAGAGAATCCAAATCACAAAGAGGTGCTGGTGATTTTCCATAAGTAAAATAGTTATTCAGGAGCAGAAAGTAGCCATCTTCCACCGCCCAAACCAGAAGCCAGCCAGAGAGAGTAACAAAGAGAAAGTTTGTAACACGCCAATCGAGCTTAGAAACATTGTTGCAAGCGCAAATCACTTTCACTCGCTTTCAGTAAGCTCCAGGCAATTCACATAAGAAAAGGTCCGTTCCTCGCAATGAGGAACCATTTAAAAGCGCAGCTTTAAATCCGAGGGGGGGTTTAACAAAAAAAACACCCCCCTCCCAGTTTTTGAGTCCAGCGCTGCCATCAGAGAAAAAAAGCCAACAAAATACACTCACTCTCCACCCTGCAGCCGAGCCTTGGGAGAGCCTTCCGACCCGGACGTCTGGCTCACTCCTCAGTTAAGCAGCTGTTCCGTTCTCCATTGGCAAAGGCAGAGACAAGCGTCTCCCCCCGCAGCCAGCCTTCCCTCACCTAGGCTGAGGCAGGGGCCGCTCTCCCACCGCCGTGGGGAGGAAACGGCCCCTACGAGCCAGCCTTACGGGAAACCCCCAAAATTGGGGCGTTTCGCCCCCGTGGGGGGGCAGAAAGAAGAGCAAAGCGGCGGACGAGCCAGGGACCCGTCCGTTGCTGTTGGAGGCGGAAGCGGAAGTCAGTTTTTAGTTAAATTTTAATTCGGGGGATTTTACAATATTTTAGCACAGGGTATGGGTTTAATAGTTTTTTAAAATTTTGTATTTTTGTTATATTTGTATTGTTTTAAATTTCCTGTGCGCCGCCCTGGGTCCTTTTTGGAGAAGGTGCGGGGTATAAATTTGAATAAAATAAATAAATAAAATAAATAAATAAAATATCTGGAGGATATTAAGTTGGATGTATTTCTCAGAACGTGAATGTATTTCTCAGAGAGGGAAAAGTAGGAACCAGTGATCGAAGTTGAACTGTGCTTTGCAAACAGAACAGATTTTTGTTTTAGGATTAGGGACACCAACTACAGATCATTAATTAAAATTGTCTAGATGGTTTTCAACCACAGGTCAAAGTTGTGTCTCTTGATAGTTAAGACTTAGTGAAATCTGTAAAATCAGTGCTAAAAAGGGAGACTGCAGAAAAGAGAATCTTCTCCTAAGTCTCCTCTGTTTGATATCCTTTTTTTGTTGTTGTTTGAAGGCTCAACTCTTGTAGCTATTGTTGATGCTACAAACAAGAGATTTCCAACAAATCTGATACACAGTGTGGTACATAAGCCCAAAGGGATTCACATCATTGGAGTGTCTGATTTTTCACAAGAGCTAGTCCTAAAGCTTGCCTTACTTCTGTGCGGGAGGACAAATAGAAGTTGATCCCCATAAGACTAAATTCCAACAGAAATCAATGTGGTTCTGAAAGAGTCACCACTAAATTTGTAATGGCAATAATAATTTTTCTGTGACCAAAAAAGCAAGGGCAAATTCTGCTCATGCTGTTTGAAAATAGATCTGTTTCAACCAACCCACTGAAACAGAATTATAGAGCTGGAAGGGGCCCTTGGAGGTCTTCGAGTTCAAAGCCCTGTCCCAAGCAGGAATCCTTATACCATCCTGGACAAATGAACATCCAATTCATTTTACATAGAATATAGAATAACAGAGTTGGAAGGGACCTTGGAAGTCTTCTAGTCCAACCGCCTGCTTAGGCAGGAAACCCTACACCACTTCAGACAAATGGCTATCCAACATCTTCTTAAAAACTTCCAGTGTTGGAGCATTCACAACTTCTGGAGGCAAGTTGTTCCATGTTGTTTGTAAATGCTTAGCTCCATCTGGTCACCTGGACTCTACTACCCCAAATTAAGGGACTGCAGGGTCATAAAAAAAGGAGAAGGTTTATCTTTCACTATTGTTTTTCCCCCACTGCCCTCCATTGCTATTCAGTCCAGCTACATCTTTCAAAATGTTCTTTCCTGATCTCCAACTTCCATTTATTTGAAATGTCAATCAGCAGAATTCTGGTTTCTTTTGTTAGAACAGATTTCTAGACTAACTGCATATTCCACTGGTCCGTTAACATAAAATTAATATACAAGGGGGTGGAAAAATCATTTTAGAGATGAAATAGAGTGGGGAAAATCAATTGACTTTGAAGGTGGATGGGGAAAAGAATGTATCTGATTAATCTTTAAAAAAGGATTTGGAGAAATTAATGAATGCAATAAATTCATGCATAAGTTGGATGGGGAGATCCATTGATTTTAATAATGGTTTGGGGAACAGCTCATTTCAGGTAGATGGGCTTTGGAATTAAACCATTTCAAAGACATTAAGAAGTGTATTTGTTTCCAAGTGGATTCTAAAGTTTTAACGTGGCTACCACTCTAGGAGGATGCTAAGCATATTTGGATCTAAGAGCTTAGAGCCGGTTTGATGAAGATTAGAGTTTGGTGTAGTGGTTAAGGTGTTGGTGTAGAAACCAGGAGACTGTGTGTTCTAGTCCCGCCTTAGGTATGAAAGCTAGCTTGGATGGCTTGGGTCCAGCCACTCTCTCTCAGTTCAAGCCACTTCACAGGGTTGTTGTAGTAGGGAAAATAGGATGAGGAGAGATGCCTTAAGTTATTTACATGGTAGTAAAGGTGGGATTGAACAATTGAGAGCAAACGACGAAGGGTATGACAGAGAATGAGGTGCCTGAATGGAGTCACTGAAGCAGTCAGCATGAGCTTAAATGGACTCTGGGGGATGGTAGAGGACAGGAAGGCCTGGAGGAACGTTGTCCATGGGGTCATGATAAGTTGGGCACAACTTTGCAACTAACGACAACAACAAAAGGTGGGATAAAAATCTAGTAAGTTAATTAATTTGTGAATATATTTAACATGTATCGACCGGGTCCTCTGTTATCAAAGCTATTTTTATTTTCCCCAATTTTTCCCAATCTCTCGCAATGAGGAGCAAAATAGACTGTACATTGGGGCTGTAAAATGGATGAAGATGCTTTGTTTTAACAAACATTGAAACGAAGTTTCCCCTTGAAGCTACTTCACAAAGCAGTGTGGTACTTCTGCGTCTAAGAGTAAAAGGAATTCTGTTGCTGCAGCTCCCTCTACTTTGGAGTCGCTGTCATCTTCCACTTCTTACACGCAAGAGAAGAAAGCTGAGAGGGACTTTCTCAGTGAACATTGCAACAGAGCTTCCATGAGCACTGGAGGATTATCCATAGTCAGGGGTGGGCTTCAAAAATTTCAGCAATGGGTTCTCTGCCTGATTGCTGGGTGGGCGTGACCAAGTTGGGCATGGCCTAGTCAGCCTCCTTCATCACGACGGGGAGGGGAGGGTTTTTGCCTTTCCCCAGGCTCCAGAGACATTCTTTGAGCTTCTGGGAGGACAAAAACTGCCTCCCCCTGTTAAGTCCTCAGGTCTACGACAGTGCCAGCAAGTCTGGTGAACTCTGAATCACCACATTCCGGAACAGAGCCGGCAGCCGCGTCTGATTGGCTAAGACACAGCTGGCAGGAGACTGTCTAGAAAATAGATACAATGTTGCAGCTAGCTTGCTGCAAGGGTTCCTGTCTGAAAGCCTATATAAAGGGCTGTCAGACAGGGAAGCCTTGCCAGTAGTGATTCTTGTGTATTGTAAATAGTTGCTGAATAAATGTTCCTGTTGATTGACCATGCCTAAATCGGACTCCTTTGTCTAATCTAACACTGGCGACGAAGGTGGGATTCAGGCCTTGTCATTAGGCACAACGGGGAACGAAGCTTCGACTATACAAGTGCAGAGCGCCCACCACAGCCGCACCATGGCGACAATGCCACCGTTCGCGCCGTTCGATCCGATGAAGGAGCAATGGGCTTCCTTCTTAGCATGCTTCGAGTGTTTCATGATTGCAAGTGATTACGGCGAACTCGCACCAGCAAGGAAGCTGAGCCTCTTCCTCCAGTGTGGCGGTCCAGAATTATTCGCCACCGCTCGAACCATAGCAGCCCCCGCAGCGGTACACGAAGTGCCATGGGACGATCTCCTGGGCCGCCTGAGAGCACACTACGCGCCTGTGCCATCTCGCATAGCACATCGCTACGCATTCAGGCAATGTGTGCAACAACCGCAGCAATCTGTAGCTGAGTTCCTCCAGAAACTGAGAGCCACCGCAATTCCTTGCGAGTTCCCCGCAGGCTTCCTGGAGGAATCTTTACTGGAGCAGTTCGTGTGCGGCGTCAAAGACATCCGCCTAAAGCGCCGCTTGCTCTCTAAAACTGTCCTGACTCTCGAGCAAGCGGTGGAAGAAGCCCGCACGGCGGAATTGTCAGAGATTTCCACGTCTGACATGGGCCGCGCTCGCACTCCTCTTTTCCCCACTCCACGAGCATGTCTAGTGGACGAGATAGCGCCGCTAGACGAGATAGAGGATGAAGACCAAGGGGACTGCATGAGGGTGACCGGGCGCTTGCCTAATCGCGCATTCACACCTCAGCAAAACCCCGGGAGCTGCCTAGGTTGCGGAGGTGCCCACCAAAGACCCGACTGCCCCTTTAAGGCATCGGTGTGCCGCAGATGCGGCAGGAAAGGACACCTGGCAGCCGTGTGCCGTGCCGCCGCACCAATGACTACTCCAGCAGCTGCCTCCAGAGCCGCTCCACCAGGACAACAAGTGGCTCAGAAACGATCGAGACACCGCCAACCACAGCCGACTGACTGCTTCGCGCTGTCGGAGATGCCCCCAGCTCTGAACTTCGACCAGGCAGAGAGTATGAGATTGTCCACGGTGGTTTGTTTAGAGGGGGTGGGAGTCAAGATAGAAATAGACTCCGGGTCCTCTAGATCCCTCATTTCCTGGGCACAATTAACTAAATTGTGCCCCCATCTCCGGAAACGAGACCTCGGCCCTGCGGCGACGATCCTAAAAGACTATCAGGGTTCGCCAATTCCCATCCTAGGACTGCATAGAGTGAGGGTAGACTACGGCTCTTTCCATGGGACCCTTCCCGTCTTAGTAATGGCCAATTCCCTAGCTGCCTTGATCGGATTGGACTGGTTTCCAGCCTTGGGACTGTCAGTCCAAGGAGTACACAGTGTGCCAGCCAGTTCTCCGGTAGACGTAGTGATCAAAGAGTTCAGCGACGTCTTTGATGGCAGCCTAGGAACGTACAGGGGCACTCCCGTTTCCCTAAACCTGGATCCCCAGGTTGCTCCTGTCCTGTCCGCTTGAAGGCCCGCAGGCTGCCGTTCGCACTGAAGCCCAAGGTTGAAGCGGAATTAGATCGATTAGTGGCGCAGGGCGTGCTCAAACCCGTCGATCAGGCGAAATGGGAGACCCCAATTGTGGTCCCCATTAAGTCCGACGGGTCCGTGAGGATCTGCGCCGACTATAAGTCGAAGATCAACCTCGGGCTTCAGGCGAACCCATACCCGGTTCCGGTAGTACAGGATCTGCTCCACTCTCTGGGGCGGGGTCGAGTATTCGCGAAACTGGATATGGCGCAGGCCTACCAACAGCTCCCGGTGGATGACGAGGCTGCGGAGGCGCAGACCATCGTCCCCCACCGAGGGGCTTTTCGCTGTCGCCGCCTCCAATTCGGCGTGTTCGTGGCCCCGGGGATCTTCCAGAGCCTCATGGAGTGACTGCTCCATGGGCTCCCTGGCATTGTACCGTACTTTGACGATGTCCTGATTGCTGCTGCCAGCATATCAGAGCTCACCAAGACGTTGCGGAAGGTCCTCAGAGTTTTCAGGGGCGCGGGTTTAAAATTGAAGCGCAGCAAATGTACATTTGCTGCGCCGAGGGTGGAATTCCTGGGCTTCATGATTGATGCCCAAGGAATTCACCCCACCCCCTCCAAGGTCGAGGCCATCCAAAAGGCCCCCACTCCTGCCTCCAAAACGGAGCTGCAGGCATTCCTCGGCCTTTTGAATTTTTACGCGCCATTTATTCCCCACAAGGCATCGCTAGCCAAGCCGCTGCATCGGTTGCTCGACCGATCCGCGGCCTGGCACTGGGGCAAATGCGAAGCGCATGCGTTCGCGGCTGTCAAAGCCATGCTCACGTCAGACGCGGTACTAGTCCAGTAACATGACAGGCTTCCTCTGACGCTTGCATGCGATGCCTCCCCTTTTGGCCTGGGGGCTGTCCTGAGCCACGTCTTTCCAGACGGCTCGGAAGCCCCCATTGCTTTTTACTCCCGGACGGAGTTTGATGTCTCAAACGGAGAGAAACTACAGCCAAATCGACAAGGAGGCTTTGGCTGTAGTGTCCGGGATTAAGAAGTTCCACAACCACCTTTATGGCCGGACCTTTTCTGTCATCACGGACCACAAGCCGCTCCTTGGGCTGTTGGCCGGTGACCGTCCGACCCCCCCCCCATCCTGTCGCCCAGGATGACCCATTGGACGGAATTCCTGGCAGCGTATGACTGCAGCTGCTATACTGTCTTGGCAAGCAGATAGGGCATGCTGATGCCCTAAGCTGCTGCCCTCTCCCGGGGCAGGATCCGGTCCCTGTGCCAGCTCTCTCCGTTCTGACCATCGCGGAGTCGGACTTGCCCTTGTCCTCTTCCGCCGTCGCTGCTCACACCCGCGCAGACCCCGTCCTCACCCAGGTCTGCCGTTGGGTGCTGAGGGGGTTGCCTTCGGGCAGCGTGGCCGAAGACGTTCGGCCATACAAGTCACGCCAGCTGGAGCTCTCGCTCCATTGCGGGTGCTTGTGTTGGGAAGATCGGGTCATCGTCCCTTCCCCTCTCAGACACATGGTTCTTCAGTCACTCCATGCCAATCACCCAGGCATAGTCCGTATGAAGGCTTTAGCCCAGAGCTATGTCTGGTGGCCTGTCATGGACGCTGAAGTGGCGGAGTGGGTGGCCGCCTGCTCCGCCTGGCAATCGTCCTGGCCGGCCCCGTCGGTCTCTCTGCCAAGGGAGTGGGACCTTCCCAGGAGCCCGTGGTCCAGGCTCCACTTGGATTTCGCGGGTCCCTTCCATGGCCAGAATTTCCTTGTGGTGGTGGATGCGTTCTCCCGCTGGGTGGAGGTGATTGTCATGGCCTCCACCACAGCGGAGAGCACCGTGCGCGCGTTACGCCGCCTGTTCGCCACCCACGGGTTGCCGGACGTCATTGTGTCCGACAACGGACCCCAATTTCAGTCCTCCACCTTCTTGGACTTTCTGGCCACTCAAGGGATCCGCCACGCACCGGTTGCCCCTTATCACCCGGCATCTAATGGACGCACGGAACAAGCAGTCCGCTCGGTCAAGGAAGCCTTGGCCCGTTTGGATAAAGGGGACTGGCAGGCAAGGGTGGCTGCGTACCTCTTGGGACAGCATGTCACACCTTGCCCGGCCACAGGGAAAAGCCCCGCGGAGCTCTTGATGGGCCGACGCTTGCGGACCACCCTGGACAGACTGCACCCCGATTACGACGGGGTGCAGAGGAGCAACCTGCAGGTTCCCTCCCCTCGCCTATTTCAAGTTGGGAACCTAGTCTGGGCAAGAAACTTCTCAGGGGAGCCGCGATGGGTTCCCGCAACCGTCTTGGACTTAACCGGCCCCTGCTCTTACAGGGTCGGCCTACGCGATGGATCTGAGTGGCGGCGCCACCTGGATCAACTAAGACGCCGCCTGCACGAGACGGCCTTCACCACACCAGGCCGTTCCTGCCCGTTGGCCCCTGTTGGGCCGCTGTTCCCTGTTCAAGCCGAGCCGCAGAAGGTAACTCCAGAGACTTTTGCCAGTTCCGGCCTCTCGTCATCGGACACACTCTGCAGACCCCCTCCGGACTACTCCACTCAAGCCGACACGGAATTGTGGGCCTCGCCGCTAGGAGGCCCACCTTACCAACCAGCTGCCAGCCGGCAACCTTCGACAACCTCCAGCCCGGCCGCCATGCTCCCTCGCATGGACTTACCATTATCGCCGGTTCCCGCGACGCTGACTCCACCTCCGGGGGCAGGCCGCGGTGACGTGAGTGGGGCCTCCACTCCCCAAGGGGAGGAGCTTCCCCAGGAACTACTTACCGCGCCGAGCTCTCCGCAGCAACTGAGGCATTCGGGGCGGGCCCGACACCGCCCCGCCTACTTGGAGGAGTACGCATGCGCCTACACATTGATGGACAGAAAGACTGGACACATGCGCACTGATCTTGGGGGAAGGAGTGTTAAGTCCTCAGGTCTACGACAGTGCCAGCAAGTCTGGTGAACTCTGAATCACCACATTCCGGAACAGAGCCGGCAGCCATGTCTGATGGGCTAAGACGCAGCTGGCAGGAGACTGTCTAGAAAATAGATACAATGTTGCAGCTAGCTTGCTGCAAGGGTTCCTGTCTGAAAGCCTATATAAAGGGCTGTCAGACAGGGAAGCCTTGCCAGTAGTGATTCTTGTGTATTGTAAATAGTTGCTGAATAAATGTTCCTGTTGATTGACCATGCCTAAGTCGGACTCCTTTGTCTAATCTAACACCCCCCAAGGTCTGGAGGCCCTCGGGAGGCTGGAAACAGTTCCGTTCCAGGAGGCCCATTTCCAGGAGGCCACTTCCAGGAGGCCCATTTTTCCCCTCCCTGAGCTTCTGCATGGGCTCTGCACTTACCTGACAACCAAAACAGGCTGCATGAAGACTTCTGGGAGGGGAGAGGGGAGCTAGGAGGAGTGGAGGTTCTCCGAAGCAGCCATAATGTTAACTATGGGTTCTCCTGAACCGGGCGAACCTGTAGCAGCACACCTGTGTTCAAATTGTGTTTGAAGAACCCCCAGAAATCCTGCAAAATGCTGAAATGCTTTGGCATTTCAGATCAAGAAGCATCTCAGTAGAAGAAGAAAGTTGAGAAGACTTTACTCCCACCACCCTTCTCTCAGAGTGCTCAAAATTATGCCCGTCTCTCTATACAGAGGCCTGCTTCATTTATTTATTTTTATTTTATTAAATTTATACCCCGCCCTTCTCCTTGTTAGGACCCAGGGCGGCGCACAGGCATTATTAAAACCACAAAATACAAAATACAAAATCGATTAAAATATATTAAATTATTGGACCCGTGTTTTAAAACCATACCAAATTAATTTTAATTTTAAAAGTCAGAAGTAGGGGCTATCCTAGGCCGGCTTGTTGGAATAGATACGTCTTAAGACGTTGGCGGAAGAGGCGGAGGTCCGAGATAGTGCGAAGGTCGGGGGGTAGGTCGTTCCAGAGGGCCGGGCCCGCCACAGAGAAGGCCCTTCCCCTGGGTGTCGCCAGCCGGCATTGCCCCGCTGACGGCACCCGGAGAAGACCCTCTCTGTGGGAGCGGATCGGACGAAGGGATGTATGGGGCAGGAGACGGTCTCGTATATAGCTAGGCCCCGAGCCATGGAGCGATTTAAAGATGGTCATCAGCACCTTGAAGCGCACTCGAAAGGCCACAGGCAGCCAGTGCAGCTCGCGCAGGAGAGGTGTTACGTGGGTTTGCCTTGAGGCACCCATAATCACCCGCGCGGCCGCATTCTGTACTAACTGTAGCTTTCGAGTGCACCTCAAGGGGAGCCCCATGTAGAGAGCGTTACAGTAATCCAGCCGGGATGTCACAAGCGCTTGAGTGACTGTGCGAAGGGCTCCCCGGTCCAGTAAGGGGTGCAACTGGCGTATCAGGCGTACCTGATAGAACGCCCCCCTGGCCACGGCCGTCACATGGTCCTCCATGGACAGCCGCGAATCCAGGAGGACGCCCAAGTTGCGCGCCCTCTTCATAAACATCTAACCCAATAACTTGTAATGTCTGCATTCCTTAGTACAAACAACTATCCACATTAGCATTTGCGTTAGCATTTCTGGCAATGCAACAGCGAGATACGTCGGTCTTTATTTTCCAGTGCTTTGTAATGTTCTACCCTTCTCTGAAAACTCTAGGGTTCCTCCTGCATAACTGGTAGCACGGAGGGCTGTGTCATAAAGACATTTGGTATTCTGAGATCTGAACGCCTTTCGGATTAGGTTGGACATTTTTGCAATGTATTCCTTTGGGTTTCTTTTTCTCCGCCTAACACTTATTTCTGGTCTGCATTTGGTCAGTTTATTGCTTTATTTCCTAACACCTAACATCACATTTTTTAAAAGCTTTGTTGAATGTTACATCTTATCATCAAAATTATTGTACCTGCAATGCAGATTAGGATAATTAGAAGAGTTTACAATGTTAAATGAGTTTGAGTTTCTTGAAAATCTGTCTTAAGTGTCTTCCAAATGCCTTAGCAGTTAGCAGGAACAGATTTAAAGATCAATCTAGTGGGGGGGGGGGATGGGACAGAGAGTAGGTGTTGGCCAGGAAAAGCTCTCACAAGCTTCTTTAATGATGAGATTTGCTCTTGAATTCCTGAACTGTTTTAGTTAGTTAGTTAGTTAGTTAGTTAGTTAGTTAGTTAGTTAGTTAGTTAGTTAGTTAGTTAGTTAGTTAGTTAGTTAGTTAGATTTAGGAACTACCTGACTCTCTCGGTGGCTCATCTATTATAAAAATATTGGCTGAAGAGCAAGGAATAAATAAATAAATATATTTTATATAAAGGGTGGGCATCACTCATGTTGGGGGCCCCTGTGGTTGCCCTGGCACACTGGCAGCAAAAATGGGCTCCCAGGCTCTGTTTTCAACTGCAATAGCTTCCTAAAAACCCCTGCTAGCAAAAATGGAGTTCACTAGCTCCATTTCAGCTACAACAGCATCCTGCAACCCTCTACCAACAAAAATGAGTAGCCCTCCTGAGCTCTGTATTTGCTAATAGAGGCACTGCAGGCCAGTCATTTGTTGTTTCCAGGGTGGCCCTGCGGGACACATCTAAGCACCCCATTGGCCAGATCCAGCCCCCGAGCCTTGAGTTTGACACCCCTGTTCTACACAGACACTTCTGGTTGTTGTTGTTGTTCTCTTGTTAGTTGTGAAGTTGTGGCCAACCCATCGTGACCCCATGGACAATGTTCCTCCAGGCCTCCTGTACTCTACCATTGCCCCAAAGTCCATTTAAGCTCATGCTTACTGCTTCAGTGACTCCATCCAGCCACCTCATTCTCTGCCGTCCCTTTCTTCTTTTGCCCTCAATCGTTCCCAGCATGAGGCTCTTCTCCAGTGAGTCCTTCCTTCTCATTAGGTACTTGAAGTACTTGAGTTTCATCTTCAGGATCTAGCCTTTCTAAAGAGCAGTCAGGGTTGATCTCCTCTAGGACTGACCAGTTGGATCGCCTTGCAGTCCAAGGGACCCGCAGGAGTCTTCTCCAGCACCAGAGTTCAAAGGCCTCCATTCTTTGGCACTCAGCCTTCCTTATGGTCCAACTTTCACAGCCATACATTGCAACTGGGAAAACCATAGCCCTGACTATACACACTTTTGTTGGCAGGGTGATGTCTCTGCTTTTTAGTATGCTGTCTAGATTTGCCGTAGCGTCCCTCCCCAGCAGCAAACAGCTTTTAATTTCTTGGCTGCAGTCCCCATCTGTGGTGATCTTGGAACACAGACTCTACCATTCCAAAGTTTCCTCTATTCCACAATCTTGGCTCCCTCTGTTTATCCTCCACAACTTTGCAAAAATCAGGCCTAACAGAAAAAAAGAACCAGAGATGTGTTGGGAGATACTTAAGGAGAAGTGGAACTGAAGGATTAAGGCTTCATCATTGTGCAGATTATCACATGATGTCCTTTGTGCAATGACATGTGGCTTTTGGGTGGATATTTCTGGATCTGGGAGGGTTCTAAATCATCCATTATTTCCAGAAAAAAATATTTGAAACATGAGTTGCATAGAGGTGAAATGCAATCTTGTAGATTGGGTTGAATCTGTTCTGTTTCTCCATGCACTAAATAACAAAAAAAAAAAAAGGAAGATGCTTCATTGGTATCAATTCTGCTTTAATGACAAATCGTCAAAGA
Organism: Rhabdophis nuchalis; assembly: GCA_039707465.1. Taxonomy (NCBI): domain Eukaryota; kingdom Metazoa; phylum Chordata; class Lepidosauria; order Squamata; family Natricidae; genus Rhabdophis; species Rhabdophis nuchalis. Next base: position 233,552,535 of record CM077644.1, on the reverse strand, counting down.
ACACAAATGAGGTTAAAATTTTAAATTAACCTGGATTAAGTCCTCCTGAGAGGCAAGATTATGTTTTGAAATCATCTCAGCCAGGGTGGCTGCCTAAGATGGAAGGGAACCATTTCCTAAGCAGAATCTTGCTGTGTATCTAAACAGCAAGGGAAATTAACCGCTTTGGTGAACACTAGACTGATAGGAGGTTAATGCTGAGCTAATGCAGCATTAAAAAATGAAAACTGCTAATATGATTAAGAGTAACTTAATAGGATTAAAAGATTCTTCAAAATGGGATGTGTTCTTAAGATGGGCTTTAGGTCTACTTTGCATTACTCTGGCTGAATGTTGCACCTGCTCTAACGAAGAAGACAAGCAAAGCATCCAAGACTGAAATTGCAGTGCGCCAGAGGTGGTATTCTGCCACTTCAGACTGGTACCCCTGAACCAGCAGAAGAAATAGCAGTTGGGCTCTATGCAGTGGTGGGATATGACCGGTACACCCCGCTACAGGCGTACTGGTGCTTGCTGGGACCACTAGGTACTGTTCCATTACGGTGCTCCAGAGGGCCCAGCCGCCTGCCTTCCCTCCTTGCTTGTATTTGAGTCCATCAGGGCTTACATGCACAGAGTGTACGGTGTCTGCGCAACGCTCCTCTGAGCATGGAGGAGGGTTGCAGAGCTGTTGTGGAGTGTCGTGGAGCATTGCAGGTGGTAGGTATGCATGCGCATGCTGCACTTGTGCATGTGGTGGATGCCCGGCCCCATTGCACCGTACTGGTTGCAACAGGATCCGGAACCTAGCACTGGCTCTATGGCATCCCTTATTTTTAGCCAAAGCACATGCATGGAAGGTTGAGCGCACACGCACACTCACATTCGTGAACCAATAGGGAAGGTAGCAGCCATGCGGTGTGTCTTTTGCTTTAAACCATGTCATAAAATTTTACGGAAAGGGGAGAGGAAACCTTGGAGAGTGGTTTCAAAGGAAACGAAAAGACTTGTGGCTTCTTACATTCATCTTTGTTGAGAGTTGGCCGAGAGGCATGTTTGAGAAGATGCACCAACTACAGTGACACCATAATAAGGAATCCATTGGAGTGGGGCAGTTATGTTATTGTTGTTCAGTCACTAAGTTGTGTCCAACTCTTTGAGACCCATGGACCGTAGCATGCCAGGCTCCCCTGTCCTTCCCTGTCTCTGGGAGTTTGTCCAAATTCGCGTTCATTGCATCGGTGGCATTATTTCACCGTCTCATCCTCTGCCATCCCCTCCTCCTTTTGCCTTCAATTGGGCAACTGTAGCAAATTATTCCAATTTCATTTTAAATCATATTTTATCCAGTTCCATTTTAAATTGTTTTAATCAGATTTTAGTAATCATTTGTGTCTGGAACTCTGCACTTCGCTAGGGCCCAAGGGCTAAAGTAAAATAAAGTGAAGCGAAGTTGAGTATCTAGATCCGCGCCAGTCCGACTTTCGGCCCGGGCATAGCACCGAGACGGCATTGGTCGCGTTGGTCGATGATCTCTGGAGGGCCAGGGATGGGGGTTGCTCCTCCATCCTTGTCCTATTAGACCTCTCAGCGGCTTTTGATACCATCGACCATGGTATCCTATTGCATCGGTTGGGGGGGTTGGGGGTGGGAGGCACCGTTTTACGGTGGTTGTCCTCCTACCTCTCTGGCCGATCGCAATTTGTGTTGGCAGGAGAGCAGAGGTCGACCTCGAGACCCCTCACATGTGGGGTGCCTCAGGGGTCGGTCCTTTCGCCTCTCCTGTTCAACACATACATGAAGCCGCTGGGTGAGATCATCCGTGGTTTTGGGGTAGAGTACCATCTCTACGCTGATGATACGCAGCTGTATATATCTACCCCAAACCACCCCAACGATGCCGTAGCGGTGATGTGCCAGTGCCTGGAAGCCGTACGGATCTGGATGGGAAGTAACGGACTCGGGCTCAACCCGACCAAGACCGAGTGGCTGTGGTTTCCTGCTGCCCGATTCAAGTATCCATTCATCTCACATCTATCTATCTATCTATCTGTCTGTCTGTCTGTCTGTCTGTCTGTCTGTCTATCTATCTATCTATCTATCTATCTATCTATCTATCTATCTATCTATCTATCTATCCATCCATCCATCCATCCATCCATCCATCAATTCATCCATCCATCTCATCTCTCTCTCTCTCTCTCTCTCTCTCTCTCTCTCTCTCTCTCTCTCTCTCTCTCTCTCTATCCATCCATCCATCCATCCATCTATCCATTCCTCCATTCATCCATCCATCTCCTGTCTGTCTGTCTGTCTGTCTGTCTATCCATTCATCTCACATCTATCTATCTGTCTGTCTGTCTGTCTGTCTGTCTGTCTGTCTGTCTATCTATCTATCTATCTATCTATCTATCTATCTATCTATCCATCCATCCATCCATCTATCCATTCCTCCATTCATCCATCCATCTCCTGTCTGTCTGTCTGTCTGTCTGTTGTCTGTCTATCCATTCATCCATCTTATATCTATCTATCTATCTATCTATCTATCTATCTATCTATCTATCTATCTATCTATCTATCTATCTATCTATCTATCTATCTGGATATCTGGATATCTGGATATCTATCTATCATCATTATCTATCTAGCTATCTATGCACAATCTACATATCAGTATTATTTCCAAGTATTCCAAGTATTATTTAGCTAACAAAATTATATGGTGAGGTACAAACATTATTTTTTTCCTACTTGGCATCTCATGATCCATCAAGGCTCATTTGCATTTTATAAAAGAAGCTGCCCAAATGAGTTATTTTACCTGTGGATGTCATTCAGGAATGGGTAATGGGGATTAATGAGTAGGGTTGGGTGGGTAAGGTTTGAGTTTGTAGAAAAGAAGCTGTTGGCTTTTATGGACCCCCTTCTCTCTAATGACCCATAACAATAAAAACATTAATTGGACTTCTTTTACCAAAGGACAGGAGAAAGTGGTCAGCCATGTTGCTATAGAAACAACTCCCTTTCCTTTCCCTTTCATGCACAATTGTGGGAAGGGACCTTGTGCAAATCCGTTCCTTGCAAATCATGTTCTTAGCCGAAAAGCTAATTGTGGAAATTTTGTGCATAAATCTCTGCATCCATCTCCATGCATACCAAATGATTTCTGCTCAGCCAGTGAGGGTGCAGTGAGCACCAGTACGATGAATAATTCTGGGAGAATGATCTGATCACCCTCGAGTGTTATGAATGAATAACTGCTCCGCTTATTCATCAGGCCATTTCTTTTTTTTAAAAAAAGTAGGCTTCTTTTTCTGGCAGTGAACATGCCATCCATCTCATTAGGAATATTAACCAAATGTATCAATGTAGGACATAAAAGTAATTACAAAATATGGGGGTAGAGAATCATTGAGCAGTATTGTAAAATAAGTAATATTGATTCATTTGGCATTTAAATAATAGGATTAATCATCCTCAGCATGTCCAGGATTTTAAATTGAAATGAAATACAGAATTTCAGATCAAGGATGTCAGTCTGTCAAGCTTATGCTTTGTCCACTTTGAGACTGTCCCAAGTATTTCAGCAAAAATCCATCCACAAGACTCACGGTGACATAACATGTAAGGTGTCGACTTCGAATTTGACATATGTGACGCCATTTTATTTAGCTCTCTATTATACTCACAAATTCCTTTTCTTCCCCTTTACTATGTAAAGAGGTTTTTTTTCGGGCTTGCCACATTCTTAAAGTGGGGAGAAGGAGCAAATAGATAGTGAGGATTGTTTTGGCTAGGAGACCTTTTTTCCCTTGGGAATAGAGGCTGCTCCTGGTGAGAATGGAAGATGGAGTTTGAAGACACCGGTCAACATGGATTGAGTGTTTATTGGAGAGTGTGATGCTTGAGGGATATTTCTAACTTACAATATTATGTGGTGTAATTTTGGTTTGTGTTAGATCCGGAATTACAACAGACTTTGCCAATTTGATGCCCACCTAAATAAAATACATTTGTTTTCGAAGATGGACTTTGCACATTTTTTTTTAATGGGTTTCATCACTTGGGAACCTGACCTTAGGGTTAAAAGAGATCATGGAATTCATCTTGTGCAACTATCTCTCCATGTGTCCAAGGAGATTCCCAGTCAATGAAAAAGCTCCTTTGGGACATCTCTCCATTGAAGAAACCCACTGTTATAGCAACTCCAACAAATGACTATCCAGCCTTTAAATAAAGTTAAGGAAAGCCATAGTGGTGAAATGTAAAAAAAAAATTGCCACTGGTTCTCTGGGGGTGTTTTGGTGGTGGGTCATGTGACTGAATGGGCGTGGCCAGCTTTTTTTAATTTTTAAAGTATTATTCACTAATTATTCACCTGAACCAGTAGTAAAAAATGCTTTAAGAAGTGGGAAAAAGGGCAGACTGTTTCCGGCTTCCGGATGTGACGGACGTGTTTCGGACATGTCCGCTGCTTGTTTTCTCCAGCGGGCGCCTTCGGGGGCACGGGGGCTCTTGCAGGGAGCCCCCACCATATGGGTGGCTTGCGGTGCAACCCCCACCTCGGCGGCGGTCGGGGGGGCCGTTCCTGCCTCACCCTAGGAGCCGGAGAACAGAATGCGGGGGGAAGAGTTCCTCTCGCCGAAGGAGCACCGGAACCACAGCGATTGAATAGCGGGCTGAAAAGCCAGAGCTGGAGGAAGACACCGAGGCTCCATAGCAGCTGAGTGGCTTGTGAGTTTACTTTTTGATTTTGATACTTTCAACTTGTCAAAAGGAAGAATAGAGGGGGGAGTTTGTAAAAAAAAACAACTCGGAAAATAAGCGGCGTTTTAAAATGCTCCCCAGGTGCGGAGAGCGAGAGAAAGTAACATCCAATTCTTAACTATTTGAAAATGAAAGTATTACCATATATGGAATTGCTGTTGATACTTTGTATCTGAGTCTTGCTACAGCAGAAATGGACTTTCAGTAATTCTTCACAACCGCCAAAGAGGCGGAAAAATGGTGCTTCTTTGTTCTTAGCAAGAAACTTTTTCTTTTGATATGTGAGCATTCCTTCAATTTTACAGGACTGAAAAATGTATACACAAGCCAACTCAAGGGACTCTCGGGATTTCTCCCATTGTGTGCCTTCTTTTTTTTTACTGGATTGGATTGTAAAAAAATTTCTCTCTGGACTTCATGCAACATACACTTTGAATTTGGATACAGACTTTCCCTTTTCTCCAATCTCATGGACTGCTCGCCCACCAGACGCCATCTTATCCATAAGAACTTAAAACTTTTACTATGGCAGCAAGAAAGCCTCCATCTGGGAAATCTCTTTCTGCCCCTGCTTCAGCGAAAGCTAGTCCAACTCTACAGCAAGCAAAAATTATTTCAATGATACAGAAAGAAGCAGCTGGAGAGTACACTCTACAATCATCAATAGAGGAAACCCTTCAAAATATAATGAAAGAAATAAAAGAAATCCGGAAAGACATGATAAGCTCAAGATTGGAACTTTTGGAGACACAGAGAGCACTAATGGAAAATAAACAAAAAATTGATGGGTTGGAGAGTGGCGCAGTTGAGATGAGGGGAGAGATAAGGGAATCTCAAAAAGGAATTGTGGATCTTGCTGGTCATATGTCTAGAATGGATTTTGAAAGAATGTCTTATTTTTTAAGGTTTCACAATGTTCCTGAATCAAATTCAGAAAATTTAAAAGATCTAATGAGTATAATTTTAGCAGATTATACTAAAAAGAATAAAGAATACATCTGGGGGGACATAGATCTGATTTACAGAATTAATTCAGCATATGCCAGAATAAATGATGTACCCAGAGAGATACATATTAAATTTGTAAGAAGGTCAACAAGGGATGAGATTCTGAGAGCACAGTGAGAAGGCCCTTTGATGTACCAGCAGAAAGAGATTGCTATTTTGAAACAGATCCCGAAAAAGATTCCACATTCTTAAAGTGGGGAGAAGGAGCAAATAGATAGTGAGGATTGTTTTGGCTAGGAGACCTTTTTTCCCTTGGGAATAGAGGCTGCTCCTGGTGAGAATGGAAGATGGAGTTTGAAGACACCGGTCAACATGGATTGAGTGTTTATTGGAGAGTGTGATGCTTGAGGGATATTTCTAACTTACAATATTATGTGGTGTAATTTTGGTTTGTGTTAGATCCGGAATTACAACAGACTTTGCCAATTTGATGCCCACCTAAATAAAATACATTTGTTTTCGAAGATGGACTTTGCACATTTTTTTTTAATGGGTTTCATCACTTGGGAACCTGACCTTAGGGTTAAAAGAGATCATGGAATTCATCTTGTGCAACCATCTCTCTATGTGTCTAAGGAGATTCTCAGTCATTGAAAAAAGCACATTTGGGACCTCTCTCCAATGAAGAAACCCACTGTCCTGCCTGCAAGCCATCTCTTCTTTTGGACTTCAGGCCTTCCACACTTTCTACTATCTACGTTCTATTGTGGGGAAATGGAAGGAGGGATTATACGGAGTTGGGAGATACGTAGCCATAACAACATTCTTCTGAGAAAGGTCATCTTTTTCTCTGCACCCGGCCGGAACTAGATGGGAGGAATCTATCTTTGTGGCAGGGGAAGATTGGACCATGTGGTAAACTTGTGGGTGTTGGGGCAGGATCTTGAACTTTCAACAGGGTGGGGAAAACCTGGAAGCGTTCAGATTCGGGTTTTCCCAGATGTGCCAACGTGGCTCTCTTAATAAATTGAAACTTTGAGGAATCCTTTGCCTTAGAATCTGATTTAATTTTGGATGTTATTTGGAACCCTGGCACTTACAATATTATGTGGTGTAATTCCGATTTGTCTTAGATCCAGAATCGCAACAGACTTTTCCAATTTGATGTCTATCTAAATAAAAGAAATTTGTTTTTGAAGATGGACTTTGCACATTCCTTTTTTGAATGGGTTTCATCAAAAAATCGTATTAAAAAGCGGTGTGGTTCAAGTGGTCAATGCCTGAAGGAATGTTGGTGTTCTGGGAGGGGGGTAGAGTACGAATTAAAACAATTGAAGAGGTGGAAGCCTTTCTTAAAAAACATTCCTCAATCCTGGAGGACGAAAATGGGGGAGCGGGAGGGGCCATGGCTCCGCCCACTGGCGGGAAGGAAGAAGAAGACACAATAGCCAAAAGACTCAGATCACAAAAATGATTTTTTTTCCTTTTATATATTGCAATTCCTAAACGGATGTAAACAGGAACAAATGATTGAACGCATGAAATTTATGATATGATATGTATATATCTCTTTCCACCTTATACTGAAAGAATTTTTGTATGAAGTCTTGGAGGCAGCCACCACCTCCGACATGGAAGCCCTAAGACATTTCTTCTGTATCCTACATACCCTTTTCCTTGTTATAAATTTGTAAAAACCAATAAAAATTGTTGTTCAAAAAAGAAGTGGGAAAAAGGTTCAGCTGATCTGCGTGATCGTCAGAAGCTTTCCCCCTCCCTGCTTTTTAAAGCATTTTTTCCCTGCCTATTCGCCTGAACCGGCATGAAAAAAAAAAGCTTTAAAAAGCAGGTGGAAAAAGCTTCTGACGATCGTGCAGCTCACAGCTGAGCCATTTTTTTTTTACTATCGGTTAATGGAACCAACGACAATCATCCCTACTGGTTTTCGTGAACCAGTACGAACCAGTAGCATTTCACCCCTGGAAAGCCAGCTGTTCCACTGTTGAATTGCTATTACTTGTAGGATTTCGTTTTCTTGATGTTCAACTAAAATTTACTTTCTTGTATTTTAAACTTATTGTTTGTCATCCTGTCCAGTGGAACAAGGACACTTCTGCCCTTAAGACATTTGAAAGCAGGCATCATGTTTCACCGTGGTCTTCCTTGTTCCAGATTAAACATATTCAGGATCACCAGCTATTCCTTTTTTTTCTTCACCCACATCCTACATCATTTTTATTGCTGCCTCTTGTCAATGTTCTGCCTAAAATATGGTGCCCTGAGCTAGATACAAAATCAGGTGTGGTTTGACCAACCCAAAATAGAGCAAAATTACAGAGTAAAAGCAGAATATCAGAATAGGAAGGGACCTTGAGGGTCTTCTGTTCCAACCCCCTGCTCAATCAAAAGACTCTATACCATTTCAGACAAATGGTTGGCCAACCTCTTCATAAAAACCTCAAATGATGAAGCACCCACAACTCCCGGAGGTGAGCTTTTCTATTGAGCAATTGCTCTCACTGTCAGGAAATTTCTCTTTGATTCTAGGTTGCATCTCTCCTTGATTAGTTTATTAAGTTGATAAGTTGATAAGAGCAGTGACTTCTTTTGATCTCGGATATAGTTTGATTTCATCCATTAATATACCCTGACCCAATATGCCCCCTCTACCTTATACCTTTGCCTTTGATTTTCCACTCAGACAGAGGGCTTTCCATTGATTGATGTTGAAATTCACATTGTCCCGGCTTGTCAAGATCCTCCTGAATCTCAATGCTGTCCTCTAAGTTGTTTTCTATCTCTCCTAACATTGTGTCATTTGGAAATTTGCCAAATTGTATTTTCTCTGATTAATTATCGTATGTATGTATGAATGTATTGCATTTGTACTGATAAATAAATAAAGGGAGACTAATATAGATCTATTTCAAACTACTTAGCTCTCATCAGCTAGCCATACGCTTACTGGGATTCGAACCTGGGCTGTTTTTACATATTAGGCAGTTATATTAACCTCTAAGCCACAAGCTCTCCTCCCTTATCAGCTGAGCCAAGAAATGATAAAGTGTTATGTCAAAGAACCTGGTATGGCCAAAAGTGGGAGGGGACATACTGCTTCCCTTTTGCCTTTCAGCTCCACCCTAGGAGCCTTCCAGGCAGGAAACCATTTTTGTGTTGCATTTTGTGCTGATAAATAAATAAAGGGAGACTAGTATAGATCTATTTCAAGCTATTTAACTCTCATCAGCTAGCCATTCCCCAAAAGATAGATAGATAGATAGATAGAGAGAGAGAGAGAGAGAGAGAGAGAGAGAGAGAGAGAGAGAGAGAGAACAGAACTAGAATAGAGCCCTTCAAAGCTTGCTACATCTTGACATGGGAACAAGGACATAACTTCCCCTGATGTAGATGTTCAGCCAGCTCTGTATCTACTAAATGATAGCATAGTTCAGCCTAACTTTTCTTTTTTGTCACATTATTAGACTTAATTCCTTCCTTCCTTCCTTCCTTCCTTCCTTCCTTCCTTCCTTCCTTCCTTCCTTCTTTCCTTCTTTCCTTCTTTCCTTCCTTCCTCAAGGCAGGTTATAGAAATGCTTTGATTGATCAGATAGGACTAGAATTAATATAAAATTCCGCAACAGTTGCCTGCTCTACAAGGCCCTGGCGAGATACCAGTGTCTCCATGGACCCAACCGTAGTTCCCAGTCATTAAAAATTATAGATTGGGGAGGGGGGAGATGCCTTAAGCTTCTCAGAGGTCTAAAGCCCTTCTAGTAGATCTGGGCAAAGCAATGCAATTTGCTTCAGTGAAGCAGCTTGGACTGCAGAAATGAACCAATTTGCTTCACCAAAGGAAAAAGGCTTCCTACTTTCCTAATTGAAACAACTCAAGTAATCTTAGATGAATAGAATAGAATAGAAGAGAAGAGAAGAGAAGAGAAGAGAATTCAATTCTTTATTGTCCAAGTGTGATTGGACACACAAGGAATTTGTCTTTGGTGCATATGCTCTCAGTGTACATAAAGAAAAATAAAATAGAATACATTCATCAAGAATCATAAGATACAACACTTAGTGATAGTCACAATCAAATTATACTAGGAAACAAATAAAACAATATAAATTGTAAAGATACGAGCAACATGGTTATAGTCATAAGTGGAAAGAGATAGGTACTACGAAAGAGGTACTAGGAAGGAAGAGAAGAAGAATAGTAATACATGCTTAGTAAATAGTTAGACAGTGATGTGGGAATTAGTTGTTTAGTAGAGTGATGGCATTCGGGGGAGGGGGGCTGTCCTTGTGTCATGTTGTTTTGTTGTGCAGTGCCCTATAATTGTTTCAGGATTGAAGGGTGGGGGTTCTTGAATTGCATGAAGTATGCATCCCTTTTTTCCCCATTTTGGTATAGGTAGCATTCATCCAATCCTCTGGCCACAGTGAAATCATAACTTGCCTTAAACTGAACCACCCGAAATGAGTAATATGGGGCAGCAAAGTTACATGGACCCCCAGTTCCCTATTATCATACGTTCTAATGTTCCTTTCTTTTTAACTTTCTTCTTGATACAGTGTTTTACTCTGTCTCCTTTTTCCAAATAACATTGCGGACCAGCTAGCAATAGGATAGATTGCTCTTGCCAAGGATCTTAATTATGTTTTTACAAAAGTCTTTTGAAGGCCATACAAACTGAAGCCACGGGCCAAAATAACCCTAGGATTGCACACAGCACCTGCTTTAGGTCTCAGGTTTAATATTTTGCCATTGGCAGCTTTGACAAAGAAAAAACTCTTCAATTCTACAACTGCCAATCATCGCGAGCAGGACTGGGCTAGGGGCTCCAGTGGTCTGACTTATACAAGACTACTTTCCATTGTCCAGTGCCCTTCATTAATTGGAAATGTGCTGTTAAAATTTCATTCCTAGTATGAAAGGAAAAGATTTAGCTCCCTCCATGGAGACTGGTTGTGTAACACCAAAAAAAAGTTGAATTATTCATTTGAAAGCCAGTCAGATTTAAGATTTTTAACTCCCCATCAGCTGAAATGTGAGGTCTGATTTGAATCGATAGTTCAGACAACTCTCAATAAATAGCATGGACATGAAGAAAACTGGTAGCTAAGAAAATGAATAATTTGATTAGGCTTCTAGCTTATGCCCAACCCAATAAACACTAAGCTAGTAGATTTCTTTTTTATGGATCAGGGTCAGCATTATCTGGATAAAGAAAAAAGGAGGATTTGTTTAAAAGGATTTGGGAATAATCCATAAATATTTTTTTCTTGGTTGTTCTCAGCTAGTTTTGCTTCAATACTCTTCTAAATTTCTAACTTCTTTCCTTCCTTCCTTCCTTCCTTCCTTCCTTCCTTCCTTCCTTCCTTCCTTCCTTCCTTCCTCCCTCCCTCCCTCCCTCCCTCCCTCCCTCCCTCCCTCCCTCCCTCCCTCTCTTTTCTTTCTTCTCTGTAAAATAAGAGTGGTAATTAAAGACATTGGACCAAAACATGAGAATCATCATCGATTCTTATGTTTTAGTCCAACACGCACAACAAAGAATGTTCCTGCTTCGACTAAGAAAGTTCAGACTGCCCCAGGAGTTGTTGATACAATTCTACAGAGTAATTTTCAAGTTTGTCATCTGTACTTTGATAACTGCCTGGTTTGGTACACTAACCAAACACGACTGGTACAGACATCAATGGATAGTTAGGACTGCAGGAAAAAAAAAAAACCAACTGCAACCAGACTGCCTTCCATTGAGGACCTGTATATAGCATGGGTCAGAAAGTGGGCTGAGAAAATATCTACAAGTCCTTTACATCCTGGGCATACATTGTTTAAACTCTTTGCCTCAGGATGCCACTATAGGGGATTGCATGCCAAACATCGAGACACAGGGACAGTTTTTTCCCTCGTATCATCATTCTGCTGACCCCCTAATCCTCACACTATTTTTAAAAAATATTTAAGTATATTTACTCATGTTGTAAAGTAGTAGTACTATTATCGATTTTATCTTCTCTACTACTCTCTCTTATTGGTATCATAATTGTTATTACTTTGTTGCTTTGCATGCCAAATAATTCTATTCTATTCTATACTTTCCCTATTCTATTCTATTCTATTCTTCCATTCCATTCCTTTCCATTCCACTTAACTCAATGCTTTCTATTCTATTCTATTCTATTCTATTCTTCCATTCCATTCCTTTCCATTCCACTTAACTCAATGCTTTCTATTCTATTCTATTCTATTCTATTCTATTCTAGTCTAGTCTAGTCTAGTCTAGTCTAGTCTAGTCTAGTCTAGTCTTCCATTCCATTCAATTCCTTTCCATTCCACTTAACTCCATGTTTTCTATTCTATTCTATTCTTCCATTCCATTCCTTTCCATTCCACTTAACTCCATGTTTTCTGTTCTGTTCTGTTCTATTCTATTCTATTCTATTCTACTCTACTCTACTCTACTCTACTCTATTCTATTCTTCCATTCCATTCCATTCCTTTCCATTCCACTTAACTCCATGTTTTCTATTCTATTCTATTCTATTCTATTTTACTGTAAGTTCTAGTCCTGCCTCAGGCCCAAAGTCAGTTGGGAAGCATTGAGCCAGTCTGTCTCAGTCAGCCTTAGAAAGGATGCAATGGCAAAGCAGTTTTGAAAATGTTGCCAACAAAACTTCAGGATCAAAACTTAACTTGAAGGAAATTATATACACATACATACGTACATACATACATACATGTATATGTACTATATATACTGTAAACTGTGTGTGTATGTGTATTTGTGTGTGTGTGTGATACAACATTGCTAATATGTTACATATATTACCAAAGTTAAGTGCTTTAAAACATTCCTTACACCACTTCAAGAAAGTATTTTGTGTAATTATTTTGAAATAGTAACTGAAGTGATTATTTATAGTTATGTTATACTTGAGATGTTTTTTTCTTTCTTACCACATGATGAAACTTTATAAAATGTAGCTTTAAGAATGTCTATAGCAGCGAAGAGAAATGCTGAGTCCAATTAGCTGAGAATTGAAAAAACTTGATTTCTAAATATAGATGTGTATCTTTAATGATACATTTTTTCCTGCATGCGGTGGTGAAATGCATAGCTCCTGCAATCAAGTCAAGCAAATCCACTTTATTTTACCAGCTGAGCAGCTGAGAAACTCTCAGCAGTAACAAGATGGATTTGTTTTTAATGAATATTTTGAGTAGGTCTCCTATCACCAAGAAACGGGCAGGGGTGATTATTCAATAGCCAGGCCATAGCAGTCAGCAACAGTTTAAGATGCGTGCTGTTCCAGTGATGTATCCCATGTGCGATGGCAGGTTGCATCTCAGAATGTGGTTGCAAGGTGGATGGTTGAGATGCTCATTGCTTTTCCCAGCCAAATGTCCATATGTCCCAGCCAAGATGGCGGGTTAGCTCCGGAGCTCCGTGCGGGCTGTGGAGGTTCGTTAGCCTTCTTAGTGCTCCCAGCCCTCTTTTATGGCTTAGAGGGCTGGGCATCTGTAAGGAATCCATCCTGGTACTACAGGATGAGGTTCGCGGCGATTTCGGAGGTGTCGGGCGTGGGCACGGCTCCGGGGACGCTCAGACGGTGAGAGCGTCGGAGCGGGCCGTTTGAAGTGGGGGCCGGAGCCGGAGCGGAGCGGTGGCCGGCGTCCCCGATGCCGGAAACAGGGCGGAGGCGCCGGTCGCGGCCAGAAGCTCTCGACGCTGATGTCAGCTGTGGCTCGTCCGGGGGGCAGAGACGGTGGTGAGAGCGCCGTGAGGCCAGCGGCAACGGCGTCAATGGTGGTAATGAGGATGGCGGTGCGGAGAGGTGTTTGAAAGATGGTGAACGGGGCGCAGCCGCGGGAGATGGAGTGGCAATGCGGCTGCGGGAGATGGCGGCGGTGAGAGCGCCGGAGAGGGGAGAACGCCGGAGGCCAGTGGCGATGGCGATGGCGAGTATGGAGGCTAAAGGATGATGGCGGCATGTGAGTGCCGAGAGGCTGGTGGAGGAACCCTGAAGCGGCCGCTGGAAGCCTGGCCGACGATGGTGGGAGCGTTGAGAGGCCAGTGGAGAAGGCGGTGGCTCAGGAGAGATAGAGATGGCGGCGGTGAGAGAGCCGAAAGGGACGCGAACGGCCATGCTGGCCATGCTGACCAACTTAACTTCCCCCTGAGACTGAGAACTGAGCCATGCTCCCGAAAGACGGGATTTGTCCTAAGATCTTGGGCCGGAACAACTCATTGATTGACTATTTTCAACTGACATTGCGAGCTGTACCATCTTTATATCCTTATTGTTTGCACTTTATCTCATTTTAATATCAATTGAGGACTTTAAATCTTGGCTAACGACCTTCTAATTTCTTTTAAAATCTTTGTATTTTAAATCCCAGCCCCACTGATGAATTTCACCTACATTAACTATTTATTAATTATTTATTAACAACTTTACTATTTATGCATAGTATAATGTACTCCAGAGCTAACCTTTTACTGCTGCGAGAGTCCCCGCTCTCGCAGGTCTGGCCCTCTACACTATCGAGGGCCCGTCTCGATGATGGATATATTAATCCGGAGAGACGGGCGAAGCGCGGCCTTAGGGGATTTTTAATTGGTAAATTATTGGTTATTTTAGGGGGTCCCAGGGAGGGGGGTGGGCATAGACAGATAGAGACAGAACAACATGAAAGAAGGGGCCGGACCAGTAGCCGACGGGAGGAGATGGAAGGATCCGATATGAGGGGGGAATTACGAATCGGTCCGCCGGAGGGCATATCAATCCAGACGGTCGTGGGGAGGGGCAGGGCCGAGGGGAGACAAGTTCCATCCTCCCGGTTGGTGGCACGTGGCCGTTGGTTACAAACGGTCGGGTGCCACAACCCCCGTAGGCTAGGTGGTCAGGGGATACAGAGCCAGGGCCTGCGGCTGATGTTTTGCAACGCCAGGTCCGTGGTCAACAAAGCCCCCCTCGTTCATGACCTTGTGTCAGAGGGGGAGCCGGACCTGGTAGGAATTGCAGAGACCTGGTTGGGCCACGAGGGAGGACTTCCCCTCGTCGAAATGTGCCCACCAGGTTACTGCGCTTTTCATCAGCCGCGGGCCCTAGGCAGGGGCGGTGGGGTAGCGGTCATTATCAAGGAAGGCCTTGAGCCGAGAGAGACCATTGTGCCTCAGACTACCGGTTGTGAGTCCCTCTGCGTGAAGTGGGGCCTAGGGAGGCAGTTGGGCTTGCTGGTTGTATACCTGGCTCCCCGCTATGTAGCAGCAGCCCTGCCCGAGCTCCTGGAGGTGATCGCTACGGTGGCAGTTGAGACCCCCAGACTTGTAGTCATGGGGGACTTTAATCTGCCATCGTTGGGCGAATCATCCGAGGCAGCTCGGGAGTTCATGGCCTCCATGACGGCCATGGACCTGACCCAACTAATTCAAGGCCCCACCCACGAGGGTGGACATACGCCGGATCTCATCTTTGTCTCGGGCCAATGGAAGAGTGATCTGGGTATAGGGGATATAGTCATCACACCCTTGTCATGGTCAGACCACTCACTTCTCCGACTCGACCTTCCGACCGCTACTCCCCGTTGCGGGGAGGCGGAACCAGAACTTCCTATCTGGTTTCGCCCCAGGCGCCTGATGGACCCTGTTGGGTTCCAGACGGCGCTTGGGCCACTTCCTGTACCCCTGACCCGCGCCCCGATGGAGGACCTCGTGGCCGCATGGAATACTGCGGCCACGGGAGCCTTGGATCGGGTCGCGCCCTTGCGGCCTCTCTTGCGGCGCCGAGCTGCCCCGGCTCCTTGGTTCACCGAGGAGCTGAGGGCGATGAAACGCCGCAAGAGATGCCTAGAGGGAAGATGGAGGGCTACTCGCTCCGAATCTGACCGGACACAGGTAAGAGCCCATTTACGGACTTACATTGTGGCGCTGAGAGTGGCCAAACGTCATCATTGCGCCACTCTCATAGCATCCGCAGAAAACCGCCCTGCCGCCCTGTTTAGGGTGACCCGTTCCCTCCTGCAACAGAGGGTGCGGGAAGCCCCGCTACAGGGTAGAGCAGAGGAATTTGTGACTTTTCTGCAGGACAAAACCGCTCAGATACGGAACGAGCTAGCCCCCATTCGTGGCCCAGTGGGATGCCACGAGGCCGATCTTGTTTGGGAGGAATTTGACTCCGTTGCTTCCGAGGATATGGACAGGTTACGTGGACGACTGCGAGCCACCACATGTTTATTGGACCCGTGTCCCTCCTGGCTTGTACTGGCATCCTGGGAGGTGACACGAGGCTGGCTCCAAGAGGTTGTCAACGCATCCTTGAGTGAGGGCTCCTTGCCTGCTTCCCTAAAAGAGGCTATGGTGAGGCCCCTCCTTAAGAAGCCCTCTTTGGACCCAGCTCTTTTAACCAACTATCGTCCCGTCTCCAACCTTCCCTTTTTGGCGAAGGTTGTCGAGAGTGTGGTGGCACAACAGTTTCCCCGTCACCTGGAGGAAGTTGATTATCTAGATCCGCGCCAGTCCGGCTTTCGGCCCGGGCATAGCACCGAGACGGCATTGGTCGCGTTGGTGGATGATCTCTGGAGGGCCAGGGATGGGGGTTGTTCCTCCATCCTGGTCCTATTAGACCTCTCGGCGGCTTTCGATACCATCGACCATGGTATCCTATTGCATCGGCTGGGGGGGTTGGGGGTGGGAGGCACCGTTTTACGGTGGTTCTCCTCCTACCTCTCTGGCCGATCGCAATTTGTGTTGGCAGGAGAGCAGAGGTCGACCCCGAGACCCCTCACATGTGGGGTGCCTCAGGGGTCGGTCCTCTCGCCTCTCTTGTTTAATGCATACATGAAGCCGCTGGGTGAGATCATCCGTGGTTTTGGGGTAGAGTACCATCTCTACGCTGATGACACTCAGCTGTATATATCTACCCCAAACCACCCCAACGATGCCGTAGCGGTGATGTGCCAGTGCCTGGAAGCCGTGCGGATCTGGATGGGAAGTAACGGACTCAGGCTCAACCCGACCAAGACCGAGTGGCTGTGGTTTCCGGCTGCCCGATTCAACCAGCTTTCTCCAACGCTGGCCATAGGGGGCGAACATCTTGCCCCTGTGGATGGGGCGCGCAATTTGGGAGTCCTCCTGGATACCCGGCTGTCTATGGAAGAGCAAGTGACAGCCGTGGCCAGGAGGGCGTTTTACCAGGTTCGCCTGGTTCGCCAATTGCGCCCCCTATTGGATCGGGACGCCCTTCGCACAGTCACTCATGCCCTCGTGACATCCCGACTGGACTACTGCAACTCCCTCTACATGGGGCTTCCCTTGAGGTGCACCCGGAGGCTTCAGTTAGTTCAGAATGCAGCCGCGCGAGCAATTATGGGAACCACTAGGTTTACCCATGTAACACCGCTCTTGCGCGAGCTGCACTGGCTGCCTGTCGTCTTCCGGGTGCGCTTCAAGGTGCTGGTTATCATCTTTAAAGCGCTCCATGGCTCGGGACCTAGCTACCTGCGGGATCGGATCCTGCCTCACACATCCTCACGGCCAATTCGCTCCCACAGAGAGGGACTTCTCCGGGTGCCGTCCACTAGACTTTGTCAGCGGGCGACGCCCAGGGGAAGGGCTCTCTCTGTGGCGGGCCCGGCCCTCTGGAACGACCTTCCCCCCGATATTAGAACGACCACGGACCTCCGCTCCTTCCGCCTGAAACTAAAGACACATCTTTTCCGCCTGGCCGGCCTAGGGTAGTCTCTCTCTCTATGGGTTTTTTAATTGTTTATTTATATTGAGTGGGGATTTTTAGTAAATGGGATTTTAGCACAGGTGTTTGTTTAATCTGTTTTAAATTGTATGTATTTTTGTATATTTATGGTTTTTATTCTCCCTGTGCACCGCCCCGAGTCCCTGTGGGGAGAGGGAGCGGTTAATAAATTCAGTTTTATTATTATTATTATTATTATCTATTCACTCGCAGAGCAATAAATGGCCTCAGGGAATGGTCACCTTACTGTTGGCTGCCAAATTATAATTGCTAATGTGCAGAACAAGAAAGTTGGTTTTTTTTTATATAGCATAATGTAATTTAATTTGAATGTTTGATTTAAACATAGTTTTAATGTGTTGCCCTTCACAACCCATTGTTGTTGCTGTTTATTGTCCTTGACGGTCTGCCTTTTTGAAACACAACTGCTTCCATAAGGACAAATATTGGTCTTAATTTTAAAAGCTCAGATCTGAAATGAGAGCAGGGGTGAAATCAACTTGGTTTAGATTAGCTAGAAAGCGGGAAATCCTGCTTTCTAGCTAATATAAATTGCATGGCACAGCTGATCATTGGAAATACCAGTTCACCCAAATCAGTAGCATTTTTTTGCTACCAGTTCAGGAGAACCGGTAGCATTTTTTACTACCAGTTCAGGCGAACTGGTTCAAACCAGTAGCATTTCACCCCTGAATGAGAGGTCCTTAGTACTCCCTGAGTTTGGTTGTTTTCTTGCAGACAGTTCATTAGCCAAAGTAAGTAACCTCAAGGGTCCCCAACCTTTGCAACTTTAAGTCTGAAGGACTTCAGCTCCCAGAATTCTCCAGCCAGGAAGTAAATACAGATATATGGGGACAGTAAGACAGGGACGGTAGACACGCTGGTGCGCTTATGCACGCCCCCTTTACGGACCTCTTAGGAATGGGGTGAGGTCCACAGTAGACAGTTTAAGATTGAAGCTGTGGAGGTTTGAGAATGTAACAACGGAGTCAGGTAGAGCAGGGGTCTCCAACCTTTGCAACTTTAAGTCTGAAGGACTTCAGCTCCCAGAATTCTCCAGCCAGCTTTGCTGGCTGGAGAATTCTGGGAGCTGAAGTCCTTCAGACTTAAAGTTGCAAAGGTTGGGGACCTCTGGGTAACATCATCAGTGCTGGACTAGTTCATTACCCAACCTGACAATGAGATATTTGCAAGAAAACAACCAAGTTCAGGGAGCACCAAGGACCTCCTCACTAAAAAGAACTTATCTATTTTTGCCAGGATTCATAAGGAAGGGGTCAATGATAAAAACAGAAAAGGAGAAAATGAAATCAGACAACTGTGTGATGACCTTTAACATTCTCTGGTGAAATCTTCAGAATTCTCAATGGGCCTACTAGTTGAGGCTACTTTTCTCATGAAAGTTGCAACAGGTAGTTCTGAACTTAAACACCTTATGATCTACCAAGTAAACTACAATCGATCGGCTATGGTCAGGGGTTAAATAAAATGGGCAGAATTTTTTTTAGTTTCCTACCAATTCCAGTAGCTCAGCAGTTATTTATTGTTCCTCCAAATGAACCTGGGGAGAAATGAACAATTTTATTTCATCTTTTATTTTTTTTCTTAACAGGACTGGAAATGTGATTGAAAATTGGTTTTGAATGTTGGATATGTACATGAATGAGAAATGTATGGATCATTTTGAGCTTTTCTTAAGATTTCACTTTCTTCTGGCACGCAGCCATTTTTAAAATGTATTTGGTTGTTTATTTCTTGATTGATTGATTGATTGATTTGCTTATTAGCTTATTTATTAGCTTATGTATTTATTTCATTAGATTTTAGATGCCCTCTAATGCCAATATGCAAAGAACAATGATACAGAAAATAATACATAAAACATAATATCAGTCATCATAATCAGTGGATGGTGAAAAATGTAGCCTAGTTTCTAATCTTTTAAAAGAGTTTAACTCTTGGGGAGCTTCAAAGCTTCTCTATCCAGATTCCCAAATCTGAGCCTTTTCTTAATTCACAGACATAGCATAAGGTGGCTTAACCAAAGGCTCCTCGAAAAAGCCAAGATCCAGCTTAATCAATACAATACGTAAATACATTTGTATCGCTCATTTGTACGAATCAAGGAAAATCGTGCTAAGTATGCATATTTGATTTGGCAAGCCCAAATCTGCTTCACGTTGTTAACTCTGATGATATTACTTTTGCTTCATTTACAGAACCAAGTTCCCATTACGTCATATCTCTGAAAGCATTTAACAATGCTGGGGAAGGAGTGCCTCTTTATGAGAGTGCCACCACCAGATCACTGACAGGTGAGTTGGAAAGGATGCTGTCTTTATCCTACTTTGTAGACCCATCCCTCTCTCTTGCAGCAACACATACGGTTGGATAAAGTAAGTATATTTCTTCTTCTATCCCAGCATATTCATCCCATGTGCTGGGATAAGGGTGGTACAAGACTGAAAGGTCAGTCTCAGAGACATTACAGTTGACTCCACGGGTGGGTTCCAGCCGCCATTACTACCAGTTCGGCACCTGAAAATTTTGGCGTGGGCAAGTGCGCTCCTTTCACTCAGGCATACACTAGACATGTGCTCTGCATTTGTACTTAAAACAATCTGCGCATGCGCACAACATTTAAAAAGGAATAAAAATTACATTTTTTTTCAATGGAAATTGTTCTGCGCATGTGCAAAACAGAAAATCAAGATGGCGCCACCAAGCATAGAAGTGGTATGATCACATGTCCGCCAGAGTTACTGCCTATTCAGCCGAACCAGACTGAATAGGTAGGAACCCACCTCTAGTTGACTCAAAAACTGCCAGGGAAGGAAGGAGTTGAACTCACTAAAACAATGGTGATAGCATGTGGAGACTCTAAAAAGAATGCAGAGAAGACCAACAAAGGTGATCAGGGGACTGAAGGCTAAAACATGAGGAATGGTTGCAGGAACTGGGTGTGTCTAGTTTAATGAAAAGAAGGACTAGGGGAGACATGATAGCAGTCTTCCAATAACTCAGGGGCTGCCATAAAGAAGAGGAAGTCAAGCTATTCTCCAAAGCACCTGAGGGCAGGAGGAGAAGCAATGGGTAGAAACTAATCAAAGCAGAGAACCAACCTAGAACTAAGGAGAAATTTCCTGACAGTTAGAACAATTAGTCAGTGGAACAGCTTGCCTCCAGAAGTTGTGAATGCCCCAACACTGGAAGTCTTTAAGAAGAGAAGCATTTGTCTGAAATAGTATAGTGTTTCCTGCTTGAGCAGAAGCTTGGGCTAGAAGGCCTCCAAGATCTCTTCTAATTCTGTTGCTCTGTTACTTGAGCTGTTGTGCCTGAGATGACTTTTTTACACATTCTCATCACAAAACAATGGAAACCAAACATGGACATTGCATGTATAAGGCACTAAGCCAAAATTGCTTAGCCTTAATTTATGGAATTAAGACAAACTTCAGTCTGCATTCACACAAATCAAAACTAAGACAATCCACATAATTACTTAAAAAGGATGTGTGAAATCTGGCTACCTGTGCATACATGTGTCTTTGTGACAGGAAATGATGCTGTCTAGTTTAAGCATCAGGTCTGTTATATGCGTACTCTACAATTTTTTGAAGCTGAATTCAGTGATGCTCAAAACAGTTTAAAATGCAAGACTCGGTATGTTGTTAGCCTTCCTTTTTCTCCTCTCCCAAAATTTCCTAAAGCTTTAGGAAATTACAGATAACTAACTAATAGGAGGTCCTCAACTTACGATCACATTGGGACCAGAAATTTGTGTTGCTAAGCAGTGCAATTGTTAAGTGAGATAATCTGAAGAAGCCACATTGGTAATTGGGCTGGAAATTCCCAAAATTTGAATCCCAGTGATGGGATTCAAATAATTTAACAGCCAATTCTCTGTCCTAATGACCAGCTAGGTAGGTGGGGCTCAGTGGTCATGTGACCGTGTGAGTATGGCCAACTCAATGTCACTCATGTCAATGGGCCTTCGCTGTTACAATGTAAGAAGGGTTCACAGGAGAGGCAGTTTCTGTAAGCAGGGCAATAAAGATTAGGCTAGAAGCAATACCAGAATGTTTCCTTCCTGCCTTCCTTACAGGATTAGCCTTGTAAAGTGGAAAAACCCAAAATGAGATTTCTTCCAACAACCGGTTCTTCAAACTGCTTAGAAAGTTAACAACCGGTTCTTCCAAATAGGTGCAAACTGGCTGAATCCCACCACTGTGCACCACTCATTTCACCTTTGCCCCTTCTTCGTATACTGTACTTGTCTGTGCTACTGTAGAAAGAACTGAATGCATTAAAGAAAGTTTCTTCCACATCTTTAAAAAAAAATATCTAGACCCATTATGCCTTAAAACATGTACATGATATGTCAGAATAACAGAATAATAGCATTGGAAGAGACCTTGGACATTTTCTAGTCCAACCCCCTGCTAAATCGGGGAAACCCTATACCAGGGGTCTGCAAAGTTGGCTCTTTGAAGACTGGTGGACTTCAACTCCCAGAATTCCCCAGCCAGCCTGGCTGGCTGGGGAATTGTGGGAGTTGAAGTCCACCAGTCTTCAAAGAGCCAACTTTGCAGACCCCTGCCCTATGCCATTTCAGACAAATGGTTGTCCAATCACTTCTTAAAAAACTCCAGTGTTGGAGCACCCACAACTTCTGGAGGCAAGTCGTTGCACTGATTAATTGTTCTCACTGTCAGGTAATTTCTTCTTAGTTCCAGGTTGGTTCTCTCCTTGATTAGTTTCCACCCATAGCTTCTTGTTCTGACTTCAGATTTGAAGGATAGGTTGACCCCGCTCCCCCTCTTCTTTGTGTTGGCCAAGATACTTAGTATTTTTTGGCATGCCAATGTACTCTCATCCCACTCTTATTAGAAGAATAATGTGAGGAATCAATAATGTTTTCCCACTGTACAAATTCTCCTAATGAAAATATGGAGATTAATTAAATAGCATTATCGTATTGCAGGTTACCAGGATGGTAGGGGAGTTCCTTGCCTCATAGCCTCAGTACTCTCAGCTCTGCAAAGAGGGATAATGAGAGTTGAACGATTTACACAAACACTTTCCCACACCAGAATGTGAAATTATGGTATTCTCAGTTTGAAAGCGCTGTGTCACTCATGCATTCAGCCAATGAGCATCCCTCATTAGAGATGCTACGGCAATTACACAGAGATCCATCCATATGGAAGCAGCTCTGTTAATACGTGAATTAATTATCCTTCTGTTTGGAAATGAAAAAACCTGACCTATCCACCCTGGATATGCAGCAGAGTCCATAACAGCCCCCCTTTTTTTTGATAAATTTGACTACCTGCTAAAATGAGTCCATTGTGCCTTTGTCAAGATTCAGCTGGAAAGACTACTGATGGAGCAAAATTAAATGATTATGCTGCAAAGAAGCGTATTATATTTTCACTGGTGGCTTTAACTCCACGCGGGCCTTATGATAATGATCTCTGCCCCAGCCATTTTACATTTCAAAATACCAAATTTAGGCATAATTTGAGGAACTGTAATGCCAATATACCCCAAAAGAGAGAGTGGGGGAGAAGGAGGGGGGCTTCTTAACATTTATTATTTTGTTAAACTGAAGTTAATTAGCTCTAGACAGCCAAAACAGAAATGTCAGCCAGAGTAAGAAAGTAAGGTCTCATTCAGAGATGGGGCATCCATGGTAATGCAAGCTACTACAGTTTCCAGCACCATTCGCATCTTCTCTCCTGGCACTTCTTTCATTCAAGTTCAATGGTTGTGTGTTCCCAGTGGTCCAAGTTTTGTAAAGTTGGAATAGGACCATTAAGATGCAGTGATGAATAATGAAAAGTAGAATTTAGGAAGGAACAATAACTCAGGGACAGAGGATAGAGATGGACCTTGACTTATAACCATTCATTTAGCATTTAACACTTAGAGATCCATCCCATTCATGTCTAACAGAGTTGGAAGGGGCCTTATAGGTCATCTAGTCCAACCCCCCATCCAAACAGGAGACCTTACACCATTTCTGACAGATGGTAGTCCAGTCTCTTCTTGAAAGTCTCCAATGATGAAGCTCCCACAACTTCTGAATGCAACTTCTGTTCCATTGATTGATTGTTCTCACTGTCAGAAAATTCCTTCTTATTTCTAGGTTGAATCCCTCCTTGATCAGTTTCCATCCATTATTCCTTGTCTGGACTTCAGGTGCTTTGGAATACAGGGTGACGTCCTCCTCTTTGTGATAATATTGGAGCACTGCTAACATGTCTCCCCTAGTCCTTCTCTTCACTAGACTAGTCATCAGTGGTGGGTTCCTACCAGTTCAGCCGAACCGGTAGTGGTTTGGCAGCTTGGATTGCTGGAACCGGCAGTGACCCAGGCCTGCCACGCCCCCCACCGGTTCTCCCGGTGGCGCTGGCAGCACTGCCATCTTGTTTTTCAGTTCTGTGGATGCGCAGAACAATTTTAATTGCACTGTGCATGTACTACGTGCATCAAGAATGCTTGCATCAAGGCTCCCTTTGTTTCTACCTGGAAACCATTTCTGGACTTTGTGCTTGAGGTAGAAAAAAAAATGAAACTTCGATTTTGGGTTTTACTGATTAGATAGATATGGTGTTGTGGAAATGACTAGTTTAAACCATTATGTAAAACTAAAAAGTTGTGGTTTGACGCTATTGCCCTACTCTACTACACCAAAGAGAGTCAGAAATCAATGCCTTTTCTTCTTTTTTTCCACCACAATTTCCCCTTCCCCCCTTTCTCTTCCCTATTTCTCCTTCTTTTTGCTTTTGTATTTTTTTGAATGCTATATTATAAATTAATAAAATTATTATTAAAAAAATAAATTTGAACCAGTTGCCAATCAAAAACAAGAAAGAAAAAAATTGTAGTCTTAATTATGGCCGTAAGCAGTGATGGGATTCAAATAATTTAATCACCAGTTCACCAAACTGCTCAGAAAGTTAACAACCGATTCTCCTGAAGTGGTGCGAACTGGCTGAATCCCACCACTGATTGTAAGTCGAGGGGTCCCAGTGGTGGTATTCTACCGGTTTGGACTGGATTGCCCGAACCAGTAGTGGAAATCACAGGTGGCTCCACCCACCCGCGCCCAGCTCTATGGTATCCCATTTAGGGGGCCCTTTTTTAGCCAAAATTGTATGTTCGGGAGGATTTGCGCATGCACAGAGGTGGCGCAAGCAAGCATTCACATTTGCAAACTGTTAGGGTAGGTAAGCGTATACCACCCCTGGTATTTTCTGCAGAAAGCCCCAGTTTCTCAGCCTTCCATCAATACCTTGAAAATACCCATGGCCGAGAATTATTAGTTGGAAGGAATACTGCAGAGCCAGAAAGATTAGTAGCCCAACTCACCAAAAGTGGTTCTATATTGTCACTTGAGCATCACTGTTTTAAATCATTTTCCATAAGTACAGGTTATTGTAAGATGGAAAAGTTTCACAAGAAGATAAATGTGACATTCTTGCAGCACATTAATGATAGGTTATAACTCCTGGATCTGCAATGTCAAGATGAGACCATGTAAAAAAAGAGAAAGTATGAAGGAAGAGTTTCATAAATAGTTTAATAAAATGGTTCAGTGTACCAGGAGTACTCAATATAGCTTGTCTCTTGTAAGAGAAAAAAAGGTCTTAAGGAAAATGTTCTTTCTCATTTTTCTTGGAATAATACTAACGTGTCTTAAGGGTTGCTATAAGTTATGTTAAGACAGTAGAAGAGAAGTTGCCTGAACAATGAACAACACGATTCATATTCTTAATATAGTACAATATTGCCTTTTTTTCTGCTGCTGCAAAATGTACCATCTAATCATTCTCTTCTCCTGCTGCATAGCCCAACCTCTTTAAAACATTTGCGTAGGAAGAAGGTTATGCCACGGAGAGCAAAAAGTGAAAAGTAGAAAAGTTACAAACTACCATATGTTTCGGAGTATAAGACGCACTTTTACCACCACCACCCAAAAGAAGCTGAATATTTGGGTGCGCCTTATATTCCAAATGTAGCTTTTTTGAAGCCCTAATGAGGCACTAATGAGTGAAGCGATCTTCCAGGCTTTGCCTGTTCTTCTCATTGCTTCTCTCTCCAATGATCAGCTGTGCTTTAGAAGCTGTTTTTCAGCCGTAATGAGGCGCTAATGAGTGAAGTGATCTTCCAGGCTTTGCCTGTTCTTCTCATTGCTTCTCTCTCCAATGATCAGCTGTGCTTTAGAAGCTGTTTTTCAGTCGTAATGAGGCGCTAATGAGTGAAGTGATCTTCCAGGCTTTGCCTGCTTTTCTCATTGTTTATCTCTCTGATGATCAGCTGTGCTTTAGAAGCTGTTTTTTTACCCCCAACCAGGGGATAAAAAGTACATGTGTGCATGCTCAAAACCCTTGAATTTATATGTTGAAGCTTGTTAGCAACTCTGGGTTCAGAACTAGTGTTACAACTCTAGTCCCTTAACCAGTGTTAGGAATAGTGTAATTCACCGGACAGTAAAGAGATACGTTGCTGTAGCCACAAACAAACTCTAAAACAGTGATAGTAAGAAAATAAATAGTCTTTACTTTGTAGCAACTAAAATACTTCTTCCAACTAACTTCTCAAACAAATAACAGTCCTTCACCAAATCCTCCTTCTTCTTCAGTCACAGCTCCTCAGCACAGGCAATCGAAAAGGGAACGGACTGTGATTCTGAGCTTGATTTATGGTAGAGCTGAGACTCACAGCCAATCAGAATTCAAACAGAGTTCTTAAAGCTATATAACTCCTTAACAACATAGGCTCATATATATTGTCAACCCAATATAAGGCTGAATATCCTAACAAAGCTGACCAGACTAAGCACACTAGCCAGATGAATATCTGATAGGCAGAATTTTTTCCCTATTTTCCTTTCCAAAAACTAAGGTGAATCTTATACTCCAAAAATATGGTACATTTGTTTACAAGAAATAAGTGAAGAAAACTACAGCAGGCTCACTCCAGGTAACTAATAGTTCTAGAATTTTGTGAAATATTTCCATTAAAAGAAATATACACTCTTGAGAAAACAACAAAGAAAGAAGAAATAGCATTTCATCTCCAAAAATACTCATTATGATACGTTCCTGGTTCTTCTTTGTCTTTTGAAGCCTTTACAAGGATACATTTATCTGAAATTGTGAAATTGCTTTCCCCTTTTAAAAAATGTTTTAAAATATGCTACCTCCCCAGTTGGACGTCTAACAAATAGATGATTTTATGGAACTCAAAGGAAAAGCTCTCTAAATTATCAAACAAATTATCCTTAGGGATTCATGGACCAGATAACATTTTCTCTGGAACTTGCTTCTCTTTCACAAGTGTTGATTTAACAGAGAACTTGTCCCTTTAGAAACAGCTTATGAAGAAAATCAGAGATACAGGTAGTCCTCGACTTATGACAGTTCATTTAACAATGGTTCAAAGTTATAGTATGATGGTGTTGAAACAAAGTTACTTACAACACATCCTTGCACTTATAACTACCACAGTGAAGGGCACCTGTGGTGCCTCAGCCAGCAAAAACAGAGCTTAGGAGGGCTGCGTGCTCCATTTTTGCTGGCATTTTGGCTGTTCTAGCCAAAAACAGAGCTCACAAGGGCCATGTTTGGCCCCATGAGCTTCGTTTTTGCTGGCAGAAGGTTGCAGGAGGAAATTCTAGCCGAAAATGGAACTCGGGAGCCCGTTTTCACTGGTAGAGTACTCAGGCCATCCTGGGTGCCCTCGACACAAGTGACATCAAGCTGGCCATGCCCATCCTGGCCACATCAACCCCAGCACCCCAAGATCAAACACAATCCAGGTGCAGCCCTCAATGAAATTGAGTTTGACACCCCTGGTTTAGACAGATGCAAGCTGCAATAAATTCCTTTGTTGCCATGCTATCCTATAGCAAAAGACCTTACAATGGCCCATAAGGGTCCCCCCCAAACTTTCCTGAAGGCAGCCACCCACAGTCAGTGCAACACAGTCCCACAGACTAAAACTAATAACCACCAAAGGCGATTCACAAGGCAAGGAGGAAGTCTGTAGTCCAGAAACAAGATGCAAATCCACAAGGCAAAGGTCTGCAAGTCATAGACAAGGTTCAAGGTCCACAAGGCAAGGTCAGGAGTCAACAAGCAAGGTCCAGCATCCATAGGCAGAAACATGATCCAAAGCAGAGTTTTTCCAAGGCCAGGGAAGTGCATGCCAAAACGAAACAATTGTTCCTGATGAAGACACCCTCCCCTGGCCTCTGATTAAATTGACTCAAGCCAGGTGTTCCATTCCAGGGGAGATGTGCCATCCCCATTAGATGGCTCTTCTTCCAACTCCTACTCCAAACTGGGATCTGTAGGGCCACGACAGTATTTATGATGGCCGCAGTATCCATCCATAGTCATTGACTGCCATTTGCAACCTTCCTGAGAGGTTTCAACAAGCAAAATGTTAATGAAGAAAACTGGATTCATTTAATGGCTGTTATTTCACTGAACTGCAGTGATTTGCTTAACAACCACGGCAACCACATTCAGTGGCAGATCTTGGCTGGCTGTAGAAGGAGCTGATGGTCAGCCTACCATATACCCAAAATGGGAATTCAGGAGGGGAAGGATTTTAAATCTTCCTTGAAAATTGCACAGTTCCTATATGTCTGAATTCAGAATAGGTGCAAAATGTTTCACATTATAATTTCATATCATTAGATATGGCTTGAAGAATATGCATCATTACCAGAGGTGGGTTTCACATAATTTTAGCACTGATTCGCCATGCACCGAAACTGCAAGCGAGCGCCTTCCGTGCATGTGTGCAGCCTTCCACACATGTGCTTTGCTCTTGCATGTGGCTTGCATGCATGCAGGCATGCCTGCGGTTTAGAAAATGTGGCTACGTAGGATGCCATAGCAGCAGGGGGGAGGGGTGGGTCCATCCCCATCCACAGGGCAGACCCACCCCACCCACAGATTGCCCCTATTGGTTTGCCTAAACTGATCCGAACCAGCTGAATACCACCACCAATCATTACATGCATAAACAGAAAAGGCCTCCAACTTAAACAAATCAAAAGTATTGTAGTTCTGATGAAGAGCCACTTGAGTAGAAGGAACACGTCTTTCTTTCGCTGCACACACACACCCCGTCTCTGTGTAACATCTATTGATTGAAACATTTTCAATCCTGACTTTATAAGGCCAACTGAATTTGTCAAGCCACAAAGGCAAAAACAAAAATTGACTGATACATAGAAATAGTTGGCTTGTTTATCCCTCAAGCACTTGGTCTACAAGATTTTGAACAAAACAACTAAGCATCATCAACCATAAATCATTTTAGCAGCATCAAATCAGGGGAAAAAATGGACCTTCATTCCAACCAGAGCTGCAACAAAGTACTCATTCTATAATTTGCATGGTCCATAAAAGACAGAACATATTCACTGGACCGGAAGAACTCAACAGGGACCAGCTCTTTCATCAAAGTGATGAAAGCAGTATCACACTGTTGCAAGGAAAGCCCTCGATATTTTCGTATGTCCCTACAACATTGTGATGCACATATGAAAGGGATGGAGCTTGCATACCATTCCTTTCACCCTTTGCCCCTTATGAGCCACAGTGGTGCAGTGGTTAGAGTGCAGTACTGCAGGCTACTTCTGCTGACTGCCGGCTGCCTGAAATTTGGCAGTTCGAATCTCACCAGGCTCAAGGTTGACTCAGCCTTCCATCCTTCCAAGGTGGGTAAAATGAGGGACCCATATTGTTGGAGGCAAGAGGCTGATTCTGTAAACCACTTAGAGAGGGCTGCAAAGCACTGTGAAATGGTTTATAAGTCTATGTGCTATTGCTATTCATCCCATAAATGCCCTTTGCAAACCTTTTCATTTTAGTTTTCTTGTATTTCCCCAAATATTCACATAACTATGATACTGCCTCAACATCCCTTATTGTTTAGTATTACTGCGCAATCTTTAAAACTATGCCCACTTATTTCCTCTTGCTTCTGCTCCCTTCTTTCTTCCCTTCCTTCCTTCTTCCCTCCCTCCTTTCCACAATTTTATTTACTTTTATCATTTGGTGTGCTGTATCAAGCCACATAATTTTCTTTGAAATATCTATCTATTTATTAAATTTATATGTCTATATAAGTAAATTGTGTTTATATCCATAATGCACCTATCTGGAATCTAGCCTGCTCCCACAGACAATCAGTTGAATTATCACATCCAATTTCTCATAATGGAGTATTTTGTGTTTATCAGGCTGTCAAGTCAATGCCATGCCTTCTATATGTTGCAGGGATTTTGAACGTTGTGTATAATTTTCAGGTTTTGTTATAAATGTGTGTACATGTATTTAAGGCAAGGTAAATATTGCAAATTCAATCGAACAGCAGGAGGGAAGAAAATTGTGTATTCAGTATGAATTTAAGTGTGCCTTTTTCCCCCCTTGAATTCGATCGCCATAATGTGACAATTGTTTCTCCCCGATTGTTCAATTAATGGCTGTTTTTCTCTGTTCTTCTCACGTTCTCCTCCCATCATTCTTATTCTCATACATTTAACGCATTGTGATGTGCATCTCACTGGCGGCTGTTTTGTTAATTTATTTGACTATTCCACGTCTTTGTTTTTTTTTTAATTTGTGGTATGCTCATTTTTGGTGGTTTTGTGACCCAGATCCCATTGACCCATTAGAAGTTGATTTTTATCCTTTGCTTGATGATTTCCCTACCTCAGTCCCAGATATCTCCACCCCCATGCTCCCACCAGTAGGTGTGCAGGCTGTTGCATTAACCCATGATGCTGTGAGGGTCAGCTGGGCAGACAACTCCGTCCCCAAGAACCAGAAGACCACAGAAGTTCGGTTTTACACAGTACGATGGAGAACCAGCTATTCTACAAATGCTAAATACAAGGTGAGACCTTGGAAGTCCTTTATTCCCAACATTTGTCTGGATTTGTTTGAGATGGACAGTTCATCCCATATTCCACAATTCCAGAAGCAGAGATTGTAATCTAGACCAGGGTATCTCCAACCTTGGCAACTTTAAGACTTGTGAAGTTCTGGGAGTTGAAGTCCACAAGCCTTAAAGTTGCCAAGGTTGGAGACCACTGGTCCAGACCATATGGCATTGTAATATTGCAGGAGCCATTAGAGCCATCAATAGTTTAGATAGGAAACCAATAAGGGTCTTGCATGATCAAGATGTAAGCAATAAAAATATGGGATCCTTGCTGATATCTGAGATTGGCGGTTTTCTTGCATATGTTTCATGACCAAACTAGGTAGCATCATCAGTACTGGGTTAGTTTCACTGCCTAGTTTGGTCATGAAACATCTGCAAGAAAAGCACCAAAATCAGAGAGCAGCAAGGATGCGACAGTTATTTAATTATTTAATTATTTTTATTTTATTAAATTTATACCCCGCCCTTCTCCTAAAAAAGGATCCAGGGCGGTGCACAGGCATCATTAAAAACATACAAAATACAAAAATACAATTTTTTTAAAAACTAATTAAATAATTCCCTGTGCTAAAAATAATGACGCTCTAAAATTTAAAATTATCCCTATAAAAATCAGAAACGGGGTTATGCTAGGCCGGCTTGTTGGAATAAATAGGTTTTAAGACGGCCGAAAAGGCGGAGGTCCGCGATGGTGCGTAGATCGGGGGGAAGGTCGTTCCAGAGGGCAGGGCCCACCACAGAGAAGGCTTTTCCCCTGGGCACCGCCAACCGGCATTGCCCAGTTCAACCCTGAGCTACAAATATTCTCTTCTATCAGCATTGAAAAACTGTTAACAATTTGTTAATACATTGGCTGTTGGGATGGATAAATCTGTCAAAATAAATATTGCTCATTTTGCTCATATTCTCTTATCTATCCTTTTTCCAGATTAGTGTGTAATTGTAAAACCATTTGAAAATGGGAAAGTCACAGACACGTCGTTATTTCATATTAATATTTTTGTCCATACTTCCCATGATATACATTTTTTTGGCTTTTCCTAGTTTTTACTCCAAAACTTCATTTATTCAGAGTGCTTGTAAACTGAATTGCAAATTCAGGGGGAAAATGTGGACAGAAATATATGCTTACTTTATTTTATTGCTTTAGAGTAAGACCAGAAAGAAATATATGTGCAGAAAAAATATAGTATATAAATAATTCCAGCTCCTGTATAGTTTTGGGAAGTAGAACCTGGCTATATTGCAAGCACCTTGAGGAGCACATTGCAGTCTTATAGAGTCATAATTCTGTGATCAAAAAGAGAAAATAGAAACCAAAAACGCAGCTGTCCTTGCATACTATGTATATTTTTGGCAATTGTCCTTTTCAGTGAGTGCCAAGAGTGAGAAATGTGGCTGACCACAGATGACTGGTTTCACTCATTACTACAGCATTTTATATACTGTCTGTCAGTGGTTCAGAAGAAAACAAAATTTAGTTCAAAACAAAATGAAAACCTAAAATCAGAAGGGAAAAAAGGCCTACCTAAAACAAATCAGTATCTAGGAGTCTCTATTTTAATTTCCTCAATAACATCTTCATCTGTGCATAAATAAAGAGCCATGGTGGTGCAGTGGTTAGAGTGCAGTATTGCAGGCTAACACTGCCCACTGCTAGGAGTTCAATCCTGACAGGCTCAAGGTTGACTCAGCCTTCAATCCTTCTGAGGTTGGTGAAATGAGGAGCCAGATTGTATGGCGCAATATGGTGACTCTGTAAACTGCCTTGAGAGGGCTGCAAAGTACTATGGAGCGGTACATAAGTCTTAGTGCTATTGCTATTGCTTATAAACATGGTTGAGGAAAAACATTCTTGACTTATCTGTAAAGGAAGAAGGGTTTTTTCACTAACTGTTCTCGACCAAAGTGGGAAGATTTTGGGATATTTTGTGATACTAACTGAAGTAAGGTGTCAGCATTCCAAATATCATCCAAAATTTAAATCACAGTCAAAGGAAAAGTATTCCTCAAAGTTCCAATTTATTAAGAGAGATCCGTGTTAATGTCAGGGTTCCAAATAGCATCCAAAATTAAATCAGAGTCCAAGGCAAAGTATTGCTCAAAGTTCCAATTTATTAAGAGAGACATGTTGCCACATCTGTGGAAACCCGAATCTGAAAGCATTCCCGTGTTTTCCCACCCAGTTTAAAAGTTCATGATCTTGCCCCCACACCCACAGGCCCATCACATGGTCCAAACTTCCACTGCCATGAGGGCAGTTTCACCCATCCAGTTCAGGTCAGGTTCAGAGGTGTAGAGAACAAAAGATGACCTTGTCTTTCTAGAAAGGAGTTTTTATTTTATTTTGACAACAACACATTCTACTCCTCACTATTCCCCCTCCCAATTCCACACTAATGAAACAGCATAGCACAATAATAGGGGGTGTGGCAGGTCAAAGATCCTAAAAGGAACCGGCTGTAGGCCTGACATAAGATTTATCTGCTGGCAGTTGTCTTCCTGAAAACTTCCAAAACATTTAATAGGAAACTAAAAAAAGGCAGAATCATTTATTAAATTTATATAGCCACCCAATTCACACATACGGGACTCCGAAAAGTTTCTAAAAACCTCCACCATATAAGAAAAACCCATAAGAAAAACCACCATCAGGAAATGCAGACGTTGGTTTGCACACTTCACTAAGAATGACATGTGGAGAGACCCATTCAGATTGTTAGTTACCTGCACCCCCAGAGACTTAATATTGTTGACTGCCTTGAATGTACAGTCTCCGGATATGTAGGCCAGCATTTCACCCTATACCAAACTGTTTGGAGTAAAGGTGTCTTAACCACTACATCAAACTGGCTTTCTCTTAAGTATTCATGTCCATAATAAATAAAAAGTAAATTTCTCTTGAAAATCTGAATGTCAGCATTCCGAGTAATGAACTTCAAGGTTTTGACGACCATCTTTAAAGCGCTCCATGGCTCTGGACCTAGTTATATGCAAGACCGTCTCCTGCCCCATACATCCCTTCGTTCGATCCACTCCCACAGAGAGGGCCTTCTCAGGGTGCTGTCAGCCGGGCAATGCCGGTTGGCGACACCCAGGGGAAGGGCCTTCTCTGTGATGGGCCCCACCCTTTGGAACGACCTACCCCCCGAACTACGTACCATCTCAGACCTCCGCCTCTTCCGCCAGTGTCTAAAGACACACCTTTTCCATCAAGCCGGCCTAGCGTAACCTTCCATTGTGACTGCTCTTAGACAGTTTTAATTTGGGGTTTTTAAATTGATTTTAGCACAGGGTGGGTATTTAATATCTTTTTAAATTTTATATTTTGTTATATTTGTATGTTTTTAATTCCTGTTCGCCGCCCTGGGTCCTTTTTGGAGAAGGGCGGGGTATAAATTTAATAAATAAATAAACCCAATGAAATCAGAACTCTGAGGCAGATAGATTCCTCAAAAGACATGCTTATTAGATACATCATATCAGCACAGCCAGTGAAAGCGAACTCTGAAATTTCCCATGGTTTTTACCTAATTAAAAGAATAAAACTCTACCCTAGTGACTATGACTGGCAGGCTCCTCCCTCCTTCACCAGCCACCTGTTATGATGACCCTGGTTCCCACAAGAAAACATTTTATTTTGACTGT
Organism: Rhabdophis nuchalis; assembly: GCA_039707465.1. NCBI lineage: Eukaryota > Metazoa > Chordata > Lepidosauria > Squamata > Natricidae > Rhabdophis > Rhabdophis nuchalis. The sequence continues at coordinate 233,518,455 of CM077644.1, read as the reverse complement.
AAGCTGGGCTATCTACTCACCCCTTCCCCTTCTTTCTCAAGCTTCATGGCAATCGTGAAGCAGCACAAGATGGCTTCAGCTAGGTTCACTTCAGAGTTAACACTGAATTTAGGAAAAGTCAAGTTGGATGACACCAAAGGCATCTTCACACGGTGGTCAATGACCTATGACAGTGGTCTGCAAAGTTGGCTCTTTTAAGACTGATGGACTTCAACTCCCAAAATTCCCCAGCCAGTTTTGCTGGCTGGGGAATTCTGGGAGTTGAAGTCCACCAGTCTTAAAAGAGCCAACTTTGCAGATCCCTGACCTATGAGAAGCCTATAAACAGGATATGGAGTCAATAGTCCTTTTTTTGGCTGTTGTTTTCCAGGAACTGTATCCAGGAATCCTAATGGTAGAGTAGCTATGGATACCACTGAAGTATTTCATTGGACAGGATAGATAATACAAAAGTTTGTGACTGATACGGCTTTCAAATGTATGTGAAACTTCATGAGGACAAGTGCTGTTCTTTCAAAGAAATCTGAGATTTCAGTTTATTTTATTTTACATTATCATATTACTTCTGATAATCCCTAATCGTAAGGGATTTATCATTATCAAAAAGCCTCATAAAACACGAATAGTTCCCAAGTCTGACCTATGTTCACGTATGTTCTGTATGCCTTTAAAATGGAATGATATCACATTCTAGCCCTGATATTGTTTTAGGTGCTTTTTTCTTATTCTGTCGTTGGTTGACATACTTGAAAGGGAAACTTGTCATATCTAAATGGTCCTTTGATACGAGTTTAAATAAAAGCAAAATCAGAGAAAATGTTGACCCTGCATACTTTAAAGCTCCCTTATCCATCTGTTCTGTTTGATCATCAAAAAGAATAATGCAATTTTGTCCCCTTTGATTAACTCAGACAAATGCAATGCTGATGTGTACAACAGCAAAAGCACTTAGACTTATATACCGCTTCACAGTGCTTTTACAACCCTCTCTAAGTGATTTACAGAGTCAGCATATTGACCCCAACTATCTGGGTCTCATTCTACCCACCTCGGAAGGATGGAAGGCTGAGTCAGCCTTGAGCTGGTCATGACTGAACTCCTGGCTGTGGAGAAGTTAGCCTGATTTGCTTGTTTAAATGTGTATGAAGATCTCTCAAAATGGTCTTGTTGGAAAGGGAGTCTTAGCAAAGATTTTAAAATTCCTTCATTTAAGAGAATGTCGCCGGTCCCAAATCACATTTTACAGGATGTCAAAAAATTTCCTGTGCTTCTTCATTGTTGTTCCTTTAAAGAACAGCAATGCATTTTTTATACATAATTATAATAATAATCTTTATTGTCATTGTAAAAATTACAATGAAATTGGTTTTAACTTCACTGGTGCAAAATTATAACAGAAACAAAAAAGAGAGAAAAGAAAAAAGAAAAAACTAGCATGTGCATGGAGTGATTGCGGTTGAATTTAAAAGTCTCACAGCCCATGGATAGAAGGTACCTTTAAACCTGTTTGTTCGGCTGGCTATACATTGATATCTTCTGCCTGATGGTAGAAGGGCAAAGAGATACCAACCAGGGTGTGAATCATCTTTGAGAATCTTCCTTGCTCTGCTAAAGCAGCGAGATCTGGTGATGTTATCCAGTGATGTCAGAGGGCAACCGATGGTTTCTTGTGCCGAATTGATCACTCTCTGTAGTGCCTTCCACTCCGCAACTGTTAAACCAGCATATCACACTGTGATACAATATGTGAGGACACTTTCTATGATGGACCGATAGAAAGAGGTCATCAGCCATTGTTCCACCTGATTTTTCTGCAGGACTCTAAGGAAATGAAGTCTCTGTTGAGCTTTTCCAATCACCAGAGACGTGTTGTTTTTCCAGGTGAGATCTTGGCTAATAAGCACTCCTAAGAATTTAAAAGAGGAAACCCTATAATAAGACATTATTGCATTGCTAAAAGTTATTTTTTTTATCTAATCTACACTCCCACGTTTGACACATTTATAGCCTTTCCAGGAAGCAAAATGGGAAAAGAAGGACCTAGGATGAAGTACAAGGGTTTTACTGCTCTGGTGCGCTGCTCATTTATTTTAAAAGAGACTTTTATTTACTTTCATATCCTTCTCTTGCCTATCTTACCTTGATAGTCTCTATCCTGAAGACCATTCAGAGTAAGGAGAGATGTCAGCCTGATATTTTATAGTAACACGAAACAGAAGAATGGAAAACGGAAGTCGACTGAAGAGGGCTTTGTTCCTTAGAGATGGAAGGAAGGAAGGAAGGAAGGAAGGAAGGAAGGAAGGAAGGAAGGAAGGAAGGAAGGAAGGAAGGAAGGTGTTCTGAGCATGAAGAGCATGAAGCAAACTCCTGGTCCTGATAAAAACCCCTTTTATTGATTTACTGTGAATTCTGCTCATTCACTTCCAGCAAAGTCTTTCAAAGGAGTATTTACAGTCACAGTCCTTATCTGGCTTGGAGAGTTAACAGGCCAATATCTGCAAAACTTGGCAAGGAGTCTGGGAGAGTCTTGAACCAATTAAGTCAGGGGTAGGAAACCTATGGCTCGGGAGCTAGATATGGCTCTTTTGATGGCTGCATCTGGCTCGCAGACAAATCTATGTAAATAAAAATGTAAAATAGTTTGTGCAAAACTGCTAATCTCAGAAACATAAAATGTACCCACTTGTGAGGTTTTCACCTCCCTGTAACTCCTCCCACCCTGCTGCTGCATCAGTGAACGGCCTTGAGACGGTGCGTTGCCAAGGGCAATGCGGGAATCTGCGCATGCGCCTCCCTGGACCAGGCCAACGGCTGCAGACACCCGGTAGCCTTGTGGGATGCCGCGCCCGGCGTCTCCTGGGGGCGGGGCGGGGTGGGGCGGGGCAGGAGGGGACGCTTCCGCCTCCACGCCGATGCTGTCGCTATTCCCACCACTCCTGGTGCCTCCATCCCCCCCCCCCCCAGAAAAAAACATATTGTATGACTCTCACGGAATTACATTTTAAAATATGTGGCGTTCCTGGCTCTCTCAGCCAAAAAGGTTCCTGACCCCTGAATTAAGTGAACTAACTGTCTCCTGCAAACTCCCCTCCCCTTTCGTTCCTATTTTATTTCCTCTGGGAGGGGACATTCATCATCCACCTCTGGCCTTACTCCTAAGTCGGCCCCTGTTCTTTAGCTGTTCCCTTCATCTGGCAACTCTGCGCATATGCCCACTGGGAACAGGCTCCAGCTGTTTGTCTGCCTCACTGATGTCTGACTCTGAAGGCAGCTGATAACTGGCATACGGCTCTGGCTCCCTCTCTGCCTCCAACACAGAGCCCTCATCAGAGCCTTCTCCAGACTCCAGGACTGGCCCATGTTCCTTCCCAACTTCCTCACTGTCCAAATCCGCTGCCACAGTGGAAGGAAGGAAGGAAGGAAGGAAGGAAGGAAGGAAGGAAGGAAGGAAGGAAGGAAGGAATTAACTTCCTTCTCCATTATAACTCATGATGACAATTTTGTGACATAGCAGTAAGCCATCTAAGGCTGGCAGACTCAGGAAGAAAAATAATCACTAGGAATTCAACTGGTTCATTCATAACAAAGCCTTGAGTGTTATCCCTGGAGATGACACAATTGTAGAAGCAGTAGCTCAATCAAGAAGAGGTTGACCACCATGACTAATACTGATGCCTAAAGGTTTCAGACACAAACCATTTTTGAATTTGGATCAAGTACAATAAATCAAGAACCTCACAGGAATGGAAAGTTTTGTGGGAAATGAAAAATGTGGGAGCGATATTCTCTTTAGTGCAGGGTTCCCCAACCTTTGCAACTTTAAGTCTGAAGGACTTCAGCTCCCAGGATTCTCCAGCCAGCAAAGCTGGCTGGAGAAGTCTGGGAGCTGAAGTCCTTCAGACTTAAAGTTGCAAAGGTTGGGGAACCCTGCTTTAGTGAATCCAATATGATTGAGTTTTAAAGACACCGTTTTTTTCTTTTCTTTCTAGTCAGCAGATACAACAGCCTTGAGCCACACCGTGTCTGGTCTTAAGCCAAATACCATGTATGAGTTCTCTGTTATGGTGACCAAAGGTCGGAGGTCAAGTACATGGAGCATGACAGCTCATGCTACGACATATGAAGCAGGTAGGTCTCTAGAAAAATTCTAACAATGTTTTTTTTTCCAGATTTGATGCTTAGTTTGATTATATTAAAAGCCAGTTCGGTGTACTGCCCACACAGATGGCAATATTTCATAAATAGTGTTAAAAACAAATTATTTTAATTGAATATTTTTCTTAGAATGCAGGGGACAATTCATTTAACAGCTCCTACTTATTTTGAGATCAAACTGATAGACTCTGATGCATGGGATACTTCCCATATGTCATCCCATATTGGATGACAAAAATAAATAAAGGTCCTTTTGCTTTTTTACTACTGCTAAGTGGTGGTTGTTATCTGCCACAGTTTAAAGCATATAGAAATTCATGGCGATAATAATTACAATGTTTTATTAATTGGTAGTTTGTTACCAATGGAGTTAAAGTCAGCATAGGATACTAATACTTATAAGGAAAATTAAGGGTCTGTTTTCAAACTCATAAAGGCTCATTTTCTTCAGGGTTATATATTAGTCTTCATTTATCTATCATTGCATTGCATAATAATCATTTTAAAAGTACATCCATAAAGTATTTTTTTCTTATGTAAGGTTCTCAAAAGCTTTAAATATGTGACGAAGTCTACAAGTATCCGGCAGCATTTAATTTTATCATGTGTATGTTTCAAACCAGTGTCATTTAAGCCATTTCCAAATATTATATCACATTATGCTTTCTTTACCTTTCCTAAGATTTGAAATGTGTGTAAACATGGTGATTTTGAAGGAGAAAGCATGGAATCATTCTAAAAATAATAGTGATTGGCTATTCTTCAACGCTAACCCCAAATTTATTTCTGTTCTTATACCCAAACTATTGCTCATGTTAGTAACTCCAAAGCTACAAATGTTTAATGATTCTTGAATTTCATGGAATATGTAGCAGACGGGATTATATTCATCATGTCTGCTTAGTAAATTCACCGAATACATGACTATCTTTTTCTACCAAATCCATCCCCTTAAACCTAGCAACCTGATGTCTTGTAAACTGCAAAGGAATGCTAGAGACATTAACCTCTCCTTGCTTAAAGAATTTCTTTATTAGCAATAGCAGTCTAGTTTGTACAACGCTTTACGGTACGGTAGATTGTGTCATTATTGTATTGAGGTGTCATCTTCTGTGTTGTTCCCCCCACCTCACCCTCTTCTGGGCTTCTGTCTTTCCCTAAGCCCCAACCTCTGCTCCCAAGGATTTGACAGTCATTACCCGTGAAGGGAAGCCTCGAGCTGTAATTGTCAGCTGGCAACCTCCATTAGAAGCCAATGGGAAAATTACTGGTAAGTGTCTCTTGAGCTCTGTATCTTCTCTCCTTCTCAGCAGGTGACACAGAAAAGTGTGGGGTTTAAAAGGTCTGCATCACAACCCTTCCAGGGAATGACCATGTAAACTCGCTAGGTGAAAAGGGAAGGGGGAAAAATAATCGCTCAGGATCCTCAGCCTTCTGTATTTTTAAAAGAGAGCCAGCTGTTTTGAAGGAAAGAGAAATATTTATTTCTCGTTGTTGGAAGAAATGTCCATCTGGGTTCAGGTCCAAACCGGTAGGAACCCACCTCTGAATTGTCCTACCTGAAACAAGGACACAAAAACAGGCACAAAATATTGGCTAATATTTCCCAAAGGAGTTTTTTTAATGGGAGGAGAGAAAAAAGCTGATATTTGCAAATAGCTGTATGAGGCAAAAGATCTACTATTACTGAGGTCCTTAGATACCAGTGTCAAATTGATTTTGACAAATTGAATTTGACCAGTGTCAAAACAGCCTATTTATTTATCTACAGGACTTATATGGCTGCCTATTTCATTCGATAGCTTTAGGGGACTTACAGCAATCCCTTCGCACAGTCACTCATGCTCTCGTGACATCCCGACTGGACTATTGTAACTCTCTCTACATGGGGCTCCCCTTGAGGTGCACCCGAAGACTTCAGCTGGTCCAGAATGCAGCCGCGCGAGCAATAATGGGTACCGCAAGGTATACCCATGTAACACCGCTCTTGCGCGAGCTGCACTGGCTACCTGTCGTCTTTCGGGTGCGCTTCAAGGTGTTAGTTCTCATCTTTAAAGCGCTCCATGGCTCGGGACCTAGCTATCTGCGGGATCGGATTCTGCCCCATACATCTTCCCGGCCGATTCGCTCCCACAGAGAGGGACTTCTCCGGGTGCCGTCCACTAGACTTTGTCAGCGGGCGACACCCAGGGGAAGGGCCTTCTCTGTGGCGGGCCCAGCCCTCTGGAACGACCTTCCCCCCGACATTAGAACAACTACGGACCTCCGCTCCTTCCGTCAGAAATTAAAAACTCACTTTTTCTGCTTGGCCGGCCTAGGTTAGTCTCTACCTCAGGGGTTAGGGAATGTTAATTTTAAAATGGGGATTTTAGTACAGGGACAGTTGATTTAATTTGTTTTTATTGTATTTATTTATGTATATATTTTATGCTGTTTTAATTTTCCCTGTGCACCGCTCCGAGTCCCCCTGGGGAGAGGATGCGGTATAGAAAAATAAATCTATCTATCTAATCCATTAAAAAACACTTAGTTAAAAACAAAAGTACCCTTCCTGTCAGGCCCAGAGATGACCCAGTGAAGTCCAATCACATGCAATCCTTTATTTGCTTGCACCTAATGGACAGAATCTTGCCAGACTAAAGCTGTAATCGTCTACTTTAATAGATACATCCTGAGAAATGTTAGGATGTGGCTAACCTAAACTTCTTCATCTTCCCCACTTCCAGCTCAGGACAGTCTCTTAATCTGGACCGTTCTCTGGGAAAGCTAAGTGCTGCCAAAATCTCCCTCTCCTGCATGTGTAAATTCAATCACACTTCCCCCCACCCCCAGTTGCTTGATCAAACATCCTTGCAGCTCAACTTCTATCCTAGTCCAATGTGTGGAGGAAGCTCCAATGTAAGAGAAGACCAGGATGAACTTGAGGGAGGGATCAAGTGCATTATCAGTCTCTAAGTCTCTTCACACCCACAGGAGATCTAAGTCCATCCCTCCTTGAATTCTGTTGACTCTTATCTACCTCCAATTTTCTTTGACTGATAGTAGTTCAGATTCCTGTAGAGCAGGGGTCCCCAACCTTTTTTGCACCAGGGACCGGTTTCATTTTAAAGAAAATTCTGCGGACCGGCTGGCGTAGAGGAGGAGCGGGGGGGGGGAACAGACGGTGCATGCGCACACATGGGGGGGAGTCGGCTCACTCGGCCCTCTAGGGCCTCCAACGGTGCGAACGGCCGCGCCTGCACTCTCCTGCATCCGGTGCGCACTCTGCCCAGGGGGCTGCCCCCTCCTCCCTCCTCCTCCTCTCTGGCCCTGCGGCCCGGTTCCTATAAAGCCACGGATCGGCACCGGTCCACGGACCGGGGGTTGGGGACCCCTGCTGTAGAGAGTGTTAGCATGCAATGAATCCGTATTCATTTGAAGTGCCTTGGCTTCTGATTGCCTGTGCTTGACAGCCAAATCTTCGCAACCCTCCAGAAGGCTAAGGCTAGAGATCCCACCAATCTCAGGTGGGCGATGGCTGGCATGCCCAGAGAGATGGCTCTGTGTGCCACTTCTGGCACGCGTGCCATAGGTTCGCCATCACGGATTTATCCTTTTCCAGTGAACTCACTGATTCTCCTCACATACTTTAAGTCTCCTCTCTGTTTCCTATTTTAAGTCTCACCAATCCTGTCCACAAATGTAGCTTGCATCTGTTGTTATTGTTTTTTTTCTCCAAAAAATGGACATTTCATGCATCTGCAATTTTATTTCATTAATGATAGGTTTCAAAAACTTATTTGACGTTTCAGCGCTCATCACTTTCTATGTTCCTTACCATTTACAGCCGATTCAAGTTCACTGGAGAAAAAGTTTTCAACTTCCTGCAAAGCCATAATTAACAAGCATGAGGCTGCTACATATTTAGATCTCCATATTCTTAAAAATAAACCTTAGGCAGCAGAATCTGGGGGCTAAATGCTTCCAAGTCTCATTTAAATAATTTCCTATTTAGTGTTAGCAATGAGTTGAGTCATCTTTCTTTGGGATCTACTGAGCCAGCAATATGTGGTGATCTATTCATAGTTAGATGGCCCTTCTTTTTTAAGTTTGTGACAGATGGTGCAGAAAATAGATAGAAGAAATAACAAGCTGATCATCACGCATGGCAGGTGGTTGCCTTCGAATTTGGATTCATGATATTGTTTGAGTTTAGTTACCTTCAGTCTAGTTCTCTGGTAAGGTCTGGATCTCAAAAGTTAAACCAAGCTTATTATATCGGTAGTTTTACAATAAAAGAGTAGACAAACTGAACAGCAATAGCACTTAGACTTATATACCACTTCACAGTGCTTTTACAACCCTCTCTAAGCGGTTTACAGAGTCAGCTTATTGCCCCCAACAATCTGGGCCCTCATTTTACCAATCTCAGAAGGATGGAAGGCTGAGTCAACTTTGAGCCTGATGAGAGTCAATCTGCCAAATTGCAGGCAGCCAGCAGTCAGCAGAAGTAGACTGTAATACTGCACTGTGGCTCTGAATGCAAAGTAAAAGGTCCCTTGCCCTCTTGTGAAATCCCATCTTTATTATTTTGATATATAAATTAAGGTAGCTAACATATCCAATATTCCTTCCTCCTATTTTCCTTAACCACCCCCTATGAGATAAGTTGGGCTGTGAGAAAGTGACTTGCCCCAATGTCACCCAACTGGCTTTTACGCCTAAGGCAGGCTCCTGCTGAATGGCCCACAGTCACCCAGCCAGCTTTCATGCCTAAGGCAGGACTAGAACTCACAGTCTCCTGGTTTCTGGCTTGGTGCCTTAACCACTAAACCAAGCTGGCTCTCTAGTACATGGTTTTGACACCAGAAGTTTCATTAGGAAGAGAGCATTGGAGGTACCTTTGACATCTTAACTCAAGGCAATTGAGCAGGAACTTGATCTAAAATGGAAATGGACACGTGCCCTCAGTTCAAAACAACCTAGGCTTAATGCAGCTGTGAGATTCACATAGGTTTACCACTGGTTCACAAATGTGAGCAACACGCTCACCTACACACATGCTCATGTCACATGCACACCTTCCGTACATGCATGTGGCCCTCTGTGCATGTGCTTTGCTTGTATGCACGGCATGCACGCATGTGCATGGCCTCGAAAACAAGATTACATAGGACGTTTCCATTACCAGTTTGGGCGAACTGGTCCAAACCGGCTGAATCCCACCTCTGGCTTAAAGTGTGTACATCTATTCACAATGTAGCTTTTTCACTCTCTAAACCCGTGATGGCGAACCTATGGCACATGTGTCGCAGGTGGCACATGGAGCCATTTGTAAGGGCACACGACGCATTACCCTGTCAGCTGGCCAGCGCACATACCCATGCTGGCCAGCTGATTTCGGCCTTTTGAGGCCATTTTTCACCCCCCGGAGCCTTCCTTGAAGCCTCCGGAGTGCGAAAAACCAGCCATAAAACAAACTGGAAGTCCGTTTCCGAACTTCCGGTTTTTCTGTAGGGCCATTTTTTCACTCTCTGGAGGCTTCAGGGAAGCTCCTATAAAGCCTTTGGAGCCTGGGAGGATGAAAAAAGCACGCCAAAATTGGGGTGGGTGGGAGCGCTGGTCGTGCGTGAATGCACACTGGGGTCGTGCGCAAAAAATTATGGGTGTGGCATGCCCATGCAGGACCCCCCCTGCGCTCCCCCTGCTTTCACTGCTCTAGGCTAACTAAATTTTATTGAATTCAGAGCTTACCTTCAGTAATCACTAGAAACATACCATTGATATCCATTGAAGTTGACTTCAATTATGGAATCTCAGGGTCACGACCCCTCTTTGAAGGAGAAGCCTTTTAAATGACTCAGCCAGTAGTTTTCTCTCAGCCCATCCTATTACACCAGATTACTACAGAAATGAGACAGGACCTTTACGTATTTCGCTTTAAACCACTAGAGAAAAAGAGGGTTGCAATAATAATTGCAATCAAATAATGCTTGTTAAGACATTCAGGAGAATTCTGTGGAACACAGAGATGATATCCCCTTTTACAAATGTAGCCATTTTGGGCAATATATTATCTCAGCCGCTCTTGTTTCAGTTTTTACACGGAAGGAGGTTTTGCAAGAAATGCTAGTAATTAATTCCATGCAAACATAACAAGCGTTGAGGACAGCAAGTCCTTCATTTTTTCTTTCTGGAAGAAAAAAACGATGCATTGTAAAATAATATAGACAGAGCAAAGGTCTGTAGATAGTGTTAGATTCAGTAGCAATTAGAGACAGCTCATAATAAGCAGGTTGTTTGGCCAATAACATAAAACTTAATATAGATAATGACAGGGTGCCCAGATTGACACATGATAATAGAATTTATTGGTGGATATTTTAACTGGATAATAAGAAACTAAAGAACGGATCATCTCAAACCCCCCTTAATACTGACTGACAAAGGATTGTATTTAATGAATGGTATACAATGACCGATATTAGTGCACAAAATATGGATATTAATAACTATGCCTAATTAAGATACCCATTAGGAGCTGGTCATGTTAATTTGTTATGAAAAATAGAATGAGGCTTTTAAAAAGAAAGGAAAAAGGGGCTAATAATGCAGTTAAATGATCCCTGTAGACTATGAATAAGCAGCAATCCCATTTTATGAGAAATACTTTGCAACATAAAACCATTTATAATTACACAAATAAAAAACAATGCAGTTATTTGTCAGTGAGAAACTTCCTTTAAAGACTTTTATTAACACAACGACAAGAACTAGTAACTTCTAGACTGTTGGAAAGTTTCAACAATTCTTACAGTTGAAATGGTAAAACTCTTAATTCCTGTCTTATTAAAGACTCCAGCAATAGTTAGATGAAGGCCTTCCTCCATGGCACGGGACCTAGTTATCTACGGGATCGCATCCTACCCCATACATCTATGGCGGGCTAGCCCTGGAGCTCCGTGTTGGGTCATGGAGGTTTACTGGCCTTTTATGTGCCCCAGCCCTCCTGTTTTAGTCAGGAGGGCATGGGATTGAAGAGGAATCCACCCAGGTACCCCTGGGTGAGGTTTGTGGATGCGGGGGTGTACGGACGGCGTGGTGGAAACCCCGGAGCGCCCGAGCGGAGGTCGGCGTTTCGGCGTCTGTTTGAGGGCGCGGAACGCTGACTCCGCCGTATATCCCCCGGCGAGGGCGAGATTGGGACTACCCATGGAGTGGAGGCCGGCGGTGGGAGCGCCAGGAGGCCGCCAGGAGGCCGGCAGCGAGGACGGCTGAGGTTGGAGAAGAACGGAGAAGAACGAGTGGCGGTGAGAGCGCCGCGTAAATGGTGGTGAGAGCGCCGAGAAAGAGAGGAGGTGAACGCCGGGAGAGGGCGTTGAGTGGAATGGGATTGCCGGACGCCGCGCCGGCCGATGCCATGGGCTGGCCTACTGTTGCAAATGTTGGCGTGAATCCTGGCTTGCAGGCGGCAGCGGAGGCGGAGGCAGAGGCGGAGGTGAGAGCTCCGGCTCAGCTACGGAGGTGAGAGCTCCGGCCCAGCCCCAGCCCAGAGGCTAGTGTCCCCGGTGATTTGATGGCGGGGCCACTGACCAAGCGGTCTGTCGCCGGGCAGGCCAGTGATGGCCAGAGGACGCTGACAGAAGATTTTCAGTGGACTCAAGACGTTAAGACCCAGTCACAGATGCAACTCATAAGAACTAAGAACTAAGATCTTTGAAATCCTCCCCACCATGGTTTGTTAGACTTTTACATCAACGTCCCTTAGAGACCTTTGTAATCCCTCAGAAAGAAAGACCTATGGACAGAAACACCTGAACTGCCATCCCTAACTATTCCTCTTGATGCACTTTATCCCATCTATTTTATGCACTTTATTCCATCTATTTATCATCTACTCATGAATTTTATCATCTACTCATGAAATTGTGTGTTTTAAATTAAGGCCATTGATAATTTTTTACAATTTTACCCATGACCCTCTTATGAAATTTACTCCTACATTGTATCTATATATAATTATTTATTCACTTATTTAATTATTTATCTATATTATGTATTCCAAGCTAGACCTGCTACGACTGCGAGAGTCCCCGCTCTCGCAGGTTTGGCCCTCCGCTCTAACGAGGGCCCACCTTGATGAAGGATTTATTAATCTGGAGAGGTGGAAAAAGCGTAGGCTTAGGGGCTTTTTAATTTTTAAATTAATAACTATTTTAGGGGGTACCAGGGAGGAGGGAGGGTGTAGGCAGGTTGAGGCGGGTGAGGGAAGAGAGGGCCAGGCCAGCGGGCGACGGAGGGTAGCGGAAGGTTCCGTTAGGAGGGGGGAGATTCAAGTTGTTCCGACAGAGGGCATTTCCATCCAAAAGGTCGTGGGGAGAGGCAGGTCCGAGGGGAGACGTGTGTCATCCTCCCGGTTGGGGACACGAGGCCGCTGGCTACAGACGGTCAAGTGCCTCAACCCCTGCAGGCTAGGTGGCCAGGGTGTACAGAGCCAGGGCCTACGGCTGATGTTCTGCAACGCCAGGTCCGTTGCCAACAAAGCCCCCCTCATTCACGACCTCGTGTCGGAGGGGGAGCCGGACCTGGTGGGAATTGCAGAGACCTGGTTGGGCCACGAGGGTGGACTCCCCCTCGTTGAAATGTGCCCGCCAGGTTACCACGCTTTTCATCAGCCTCGGGCCCTGGGTAGGGGTGGTGGGGTAGCGGTCATTGTAAAGGAAGGTCTTGAGCCGAGAGAGACCATTGTGCCACAGACTACCGGTTGTGAGTCCCTCTGTGTGAAGTGGGGCCTAGGGAGGCAGTTGGGCTTGCTGGTTGTATACCTGGCTCCCCGCTATGTAGCAGCAGCCCTGCCCGAGCTCCTCGAGGTGATCGCTACGGTGGCAGTGGGGACCCCCAGACTTTTAGTCATGGGGGACTTTAATCTGCCATCGTTGGGCGAATCATCCGAGGTAGCTCGGGAGTTCATGGCTTCCATGACGGCCATGGACCTGACCCAACTAATTCAAGGCCCCACTCACGAGGGTGGACATACACCGGATCTTATCTTTGTCTCAGGCCAATGGACGAGTGATCTGGGTATAGGGGACATAGTCATCACACCCTTGTCATGGACAGACCACTCACTTCTCCGGCTCGACTTTCCGACCGCTGCTCCCCTCCGCGGGGAGGCGGGACCTGAATTACCAATCTGGTTCCGCCCCAGGCGCCTGATGGACCCGGATGGGTTCCAAACGGCGCTTGGGCCAGTTCCTGTACCCCTGACCCGCGCCCCGATGGAGGACCTCGTGGCCGCATGGAATAGTGCGACCACGGGAGCCTTGGATCGGGTCGCGCCCTTGCGGCCTCTCTTGCGGCGGCGGAACACCCTGGCTCCTTGGTTTACCGAGGAGCTGGGGGTGATGAAACGCCGCAAGAGATGCCTAGAGAGTAGATGGAGGTCTTCTCGTTCTGAATCTGACCGGACACAGGTAAGAGCCCATTTACGGACTTACATTGTGGCGCTGAGAGTAGCCAAACGTCATCATTGCGCTACTCTCATAGCATCCGCAGAAAACCGCCCTGCCGCCCTGTTTAGGGTGACCCGCTCCCTCCTTCAACAGAGGGTGCGGGAAGCCCCGCTACAGGGTAGAGCAGAGGAATTTGTGATTTTTCTGCAGGAGAAAATCGCTCAGATACAGAACGAGCTAGCCCCCATTCGTGGCCCAGTGGGATGCCACGAGAGAGATCTTGTTTGGGAGGAGTTTGACTCCGTTACTTCCGAGGATATGGACAGGTTACGTGGGCGACTGCGAGCCACCACATGTTTATTGGACCCGTGTCCCTCCTGGCTTGTACTGGCATCCTGGGAGGTGACACGAGGCTGGCTCCAGGAGGTGGTCAACGCTTCCTTGAGTGAGGGTGCCTTGCCTGCTTCCCTAAAAGAAGCGATGGTGAGGCCCCTCCTTAAGAAGCCCTCCTTGGATCCAGCTTCTTTGAACAACTACCGTCCCGTCTCCAACCTTCCCTTTTTGGCGAAGGTTGTTGAGAGTGTGGTGGCACAACAGTTTCCCCGTCACCTGGAGGAAGTAGACTATCTAGATCCGCGCCAGTCCGGCTTCCGGCCCGGGCATAGCACCGAGACGGCATTGGTCGCGTTGGTTGATGATCTCTGGAGGGCCAGAGATGGGGGTTGTTCCTCCATCCTGGTCCTATTAGACCTCTCGGCGGCTTTCGATACCATCGACCATGGTATCCTATTGCATCGGCTGGGGGGGTTGGGGGTGGGAGGCACCGTTTTACGGTGGTTCTCCTCCTACCTCTCTGGCCGATCGCAATTTGTGTTTACAGGGGGGCAGAGATCGACCGCGAGACCCCTCACATGTGGGGTGCCTCAGGGGTCGGTCCTCTCGCCCCTCCTGTTCAACACATACATGAAGCCGCTGGGTGAGATCATCCGTGGTTTTGGGGTAGAATACCATCTGTACGCTGATGACACCCAGCTGTACATTTCTACCCCAAACCACCCCAACGATGCCGTAGCGGTGATGTGCCAGTGCCTGGAAGCTGTACGGATCTGGATGGGAAGTAACGGACTCAAGCTCAACCCGACCAAGACCGAGTGGCTGTGGTTTCCGGCTGCCCGATTCAACCAGCTTACTCCATCGCTGGCCATAGGGGGCGAACATCTTGCCCCTGTGGATGGGGCGCGCAATTTGGGTGTCCTCCTGGATGCCCGGCTGTCCATGGAAAATCAGGTGACAGCCGTGGCCAGGAGGGCGTTTTACCAGGTTCGCCTGGTTCGCCAATTGCGCCCCCTATTGGATCGGGACGCCCTTCGCACAGTCACTCATGCTCTCGTGACATCCCGACTGGACTATTGTAACTCTCTCTACATGGGGCTGCCCCTGAGGTGCACCCGGAGGCTTCAGCTAGTCCAGAATGCAGCTGCGCGAGCAATTATGGGGACCGCAAGGTCTACCCATGTAACACCGCTCTTGCGCGAGCTGCACTGGCTGCCTGTCGTCTTCCGGGTGCGCTTCAAGGTGCTAGTCATCATCTTTAAAGCGCTCCATGGCTCGGGACCTAGCTATCTGCAGGATCGGATTCTGCCTCACACGTCCTCACGGCCGATTCGCTCCCACAGAGAGGGGCTTCTCCGGGTGCCGTCCACTAGACTATGTCAGCGGGCGACACCCAGGGGAAGGGCGCTCTCTGTGGCGGGCCCGGCCCTCTGGAACGACCTTCCCCCCGACATTAGGACAACTACGGACCTCCGCTCCTTCCGTCTTAAATTGAAAACTTACTTTTTCCGTCTGGCCGGCCTGGGATAGCCTCCTTGCCTTGGGATTTTATAGAATAGGTTTTAGTTAATTGGGATTTTAGCACAGGGTTTATTTAATTGGCTTTTAAATTTTGTTGTTTATTTATTGTTGTTATATATTGCTTTTATGCTACCTGTGCACCGCCCCGAGTCCCCGTGGGGAGAGGGGGCGGTATAGAAACAATAAAATTATTATTATTATTATTATTACATCCCTGTGGCCGATTCGCTCCCACAGAGAGGGACTTCTCCGGGTGCCGTTCACTAGGCAATGCCAGCGGGCGACACCCAGGGGAAGGGCCTTCTCTGTGGCGGGCCCAACCCTCTGGAACGACCTACCCCCCGAACTCAGAATGACCACGGACCTCCGTTCTTTCCGTCAGAAACTCAAGACCTACTTTTTCCAACAGGCCAGCCTGGCCTAACTCTACCTAGCCTTTAGCCTGACATCAAATTGTTTTAATTGCTTTTTTAAGGGTCATAATTTAATTTATTGTACAGGGTTTTTAGCACAGGGTTAATAATTTAATTTGATTTTAAATTTTGTATATTGTCATGTTTTTATATGCTTTTTTAATTTCCTGTGCACCGCCTCGAGTATATAAGTTAAATAAATCTAAATCTAAATCTGATCCATACAATCATGCCGCGCGGGTAGTTATGGGAACCTCAAGGTTCTCCCATGTAACACCGCTCCTGCGCGAGCTGCATTGGCTGCCTGTCGTCTTTCGGGTGCGCTTCCAGGTGTTAGTTATCATCTTTAAAGCGCTCCATGGCACGGGACCTAGCTATCTGCGGGAATCGCATTCTGCCCCATACCTCCCTGCGGCCGATTCGCTCCCACAGAGAGGGACTTCTCCGGGTGCCGTCCACTAGGGAGTGCCAGCGGGCGACGCCCAGGGGAAGGGCCTTCTCTGTGGCGGGCCCAGCCCTCTGGAACGATCTTCCCCCCGAAATCAGAACAACTACTGACCTTCGCTCCTTCAGACAGCAATTAAAAACATACTTCTTTCGCTTGGCTGGCCTAGGGTAATTTTAGATTTTAAAATTTAAAATTTTAGGGATTTTAGGGATAGCCTAGTTTATAGGAGTTTTTAGTGCAGGGCAAGTTTAATTTGTTTTTAATTTTGTATTTCTGTCTGTTTTAACTGTTTTTAATTCCCTGTGCCCCGCCTCGAGTCCCTTCGGGGAGAGAGAGCGGGTTATAAATAAAATTATTATTATTATTATTATTATGGGCCTTTCCTAAGGTAAAAGGAAAGATTTCCCTTGCACATATGTGCTAGTCGTTCCTGACACTAGGGGGCGGTGCTCATCTCCATTTCAAAGCCAAAGAGCCAGCACTTTCCAAAGACGTCTCCACGGTCATGTGGCCAGCATGACTAAACACCGAAGGCACACAGAACGCTGTTACCTTCCCACCAAAGGTGTTTCATATTTTTTCTACTTCCATTTTTTACATGCTTTCAAACAGCTAGGTTGGCAGAAGCTGGGACAAGTGGAGCTCACTCCATTATACAGTGCTAGGGATTTGAACCACCAAACTGCCGACCTTTCTGATCGACTGAGCCAACACATCCCTATGACCTCATTCATTCTTCTTTTAATTTGGATCTTTTAGAGGTGCTACAATTCATACTGTTGTTGATGAATTCTCAGGCCATGTATACAAGAACATCCATTTATTGCAATAACTTTATTAGTAATAATGTCCCTGTGGTTTGGTTTAATTGTGTATCTAGGTTTTCCCACACATCAGAGTGGTCAGCCTTGATGGTATATGAGAAAGACCTTGGGAGATCGAACAAAGAGATGCTGGCAAGGAAACAGTCAGATAAGAGACAGCATAGACCACAGCTTGATGGTGGGTGAGGCAAGAGGTTAAAAAAAGACCCTCCCTAGTCTGTAAGGAGACAGGTGTGAGGACTGCACTTTTAGACTTGCAAGATCCCTTGCAAGATAGAAATCGCAACTGGGTGAGCTAATTCTACTTTATTGTAAAGTTTCATTGACCGACTCTTACAAGTCTGAAAGGATGGTCCTCTCCCACATCCCATCTCCCTTAAGCCCAGGATATAGAGAGGGTATCTTCTGCGACTGGCCCTACCCATTATGCAATTGCAGGATGTGCTGTCTCTTATCTGATCCAGAAAGTCTGCAGAGATTCTCAGTCATCCAGGACATGGTTGTCCCAGAGGGGCTTTTTCAGGAGGCCACTAGACTTAACTTGTTGGTTTTTTGAAGACGTTTCACTTTTCATCCAAGAAGCTTCTTCAGCTCTGACAGGACGGTGGGGAATGGAAGGATTTATATTCCTTGCAGAGAGCTGGTCATCTGCATCCTTTTAGAGGGTTGTTGGGCAGCATCTCTTTGCCCAGTCTCCCAAGGTCTTATCCACATACCGTTACACCATTCATCTTTTCTTTTTTAAGATCCTTTTGAAGCCGGAAGAATTGCAGTAACCAATACTGCCAATATCAGTTAAGGCTGATCTTAGATAATGATTGTCATACCATTATCACTCACACACATTTGTTTATGGAGTCAGACGTACCTTAAGTATAAGTGTATGCAAAATAAAAATGATATGGTGTACTGCTACAAGAAGCATTGTGTAGAATGGAATGGAATGGAATTTTATAGAATAGAATAGAATAGAATAGAATAGAATAGAATAGAATAGAATAGAATAGAAGAATGGAATAGAATAGAATAGAATAGAATAGAATAGAATAGAATAGAATAGAATAGTGGAATGGAGTGAAATAATGGAATGGAATGGAATGGAATAGAATAGAATTTGTATTGGCCAAGTGTGATTGGACACACAAGGAATTTGTCTTTGGTGTAGATGCTCTCAGTGTACATAAAAAAGACAAGATACATTCATCACCAATCATAAGTACAACACTTAATGATAGTCATAGGGCACAAGTAAGCAATCAAATCATACTAGGAAACAATCAATATAAATTGTCAGGATACAAACAACAAAGTTACAGTCATACAGTCATAAGTGGGAGGAGATGGATGATAGGAACGATGAGAAGACTAATAGTAGTAGTAATGCAGCCTCAGTGAATACTTTGACAGTGTTGAGGGAATTATTTGTTTAGCAGAGTGATGGCGTTCGGGAAAAATGTTCTTGTGTCTAGTTGTGGTGTGCAGTGCTCTATAGAGTCATTTTGAGGGTAGGAGTTGAAACAATTTAAGTCTGATAAACTTATGCATGCTATTATTCTTTGTAATGCTTTCTGACTGAGGATACAATTTTATATATGCTTGTTAAAAGGTAAGCAGGATGCCATGCAGTCCTTCCCTATTGACTTGCCACATCCAGCTGCCCAAATCTTCTCATTTCACAGCTGACTGGAATGGTTAGAAGCCGAAAACAAGGGAGCCATAAGATAAAATGTGGGAGTATTTCAGTTCCTTGTGAATGGCTAAGTTCCTTGCAGGGTTTATCACAAAAAGGAGACATGTACACTCAAGCAACCAGGCAAGAGAATTACTTAGCAGGGAATTCATGTGTGTTTTTGTATACAAAGGGGGGGGGGGGATCCTTAGGTCTTCACAGCTGGCCTCCCTGCATTGTTCCACATGAACAATCCATATCAAAGACAATGATTACCTTTCTAATAGAATTTGGCTATCCATCTTAATTTTAACCTGATGGGCGGCAAATGAAATGGAAAAATACTGGTGGTTGTGTTGGATTTTTAGGTGCTCATAGTGGTTTTTATGCATAACACCAGGCCTTTTCCTGACCTGCTTAATTTGTTATGTTGTGTAAGACAAAGATATGGTAGTTTGAAAGCTAGGGGGTCACATTATTTGTAGCATTCAGCCTATTTTTACAAGCCACAAAGTCCTAAGTTCAAGTCATCAAAATTGGACAGCCAAACCTGGGGTGCAATAGGATGGAATGGGAGGATAAAAGGAGAAAGAGAAGAGAAAATAAGAGAAAATAAGGAGAAAGGAAAGAGAGAGGAAGGGAAGAGAGAGGAAGGGAAGGGAGGGGAAGGGAAAGGAAGATAAAAGGGGAAAGGAAATGAAGGGAAGAGAAGGGAAAGGAAAGGAAGTAAATTGATTGGGAAGGGAAATATGAATTTGGGTCCCACATATTTCTACTAGACATAACAGAATTATTTTATCTTAATGCTGACTCAACTAACCTACAGAAAAACCTCCACTTCCCACAACCCTCAGATGGTTCACCTAAATGTGTGGCCTCTAGTTGCAAAAAGATTGCTTTTTTGTGATGGATTGGAGTAGTCATGCAAAAGAGCACACTGTGCTTGCCTCAAACAAGGAACTTCTGGGACATTGTTGGCCTACAACAACTTTCAGTTCAATTACATATATATATATATTTATTCCACAACACCCTGTTAAGCCCCAATTAAAGGAGGAAGCATACTGCACTCCTTTTCTGCCTTTCAGCTCATCACCAGAGACCATCTAGACAGAAAGCTATGAGTTCTGTTGTGTAATTTGTTTATATTTTATTTATTTTATCAATAAATAAGTCAGGGAGACTAGGGATTTGAATAAGTCAGGGAGACTGGGATTTGAACCTGGGCTGTATTGCATGCTAAGCAGGAGCTTTACCAATTAGGCCACCAGGTTCTCTTCCTGATCAGTTGAGACAGGAGGATAAGTATATGTTTGTTCCACAGCACCCTGTTAAGCCCCAATTAAGGGAGGAAGAATACTGCTCTCCTTTTCTGCCTTTCAGCTCATCACCAGAGACCATCTAGACAGAAAGCTATGAGTTCCGTTGTGTAATTTTTTAATATGTGCATTACGTTTTTGACTGGCTAGCTGATGAGAGCTAAAATGCGTGAAATAGATCTAAACAAGGAGAGCAGTATGCTTCCTCCCTTAATTGGTGCTTAACAGGGTGTTGTGGAACAAATATATACTTATCCTACTGTCTCAGCTGATCAGAAAGAGAACCTGGTGGCCTAATTGGTAAGGCTCCTGCTTAGCATGCAATACAGCCCCGGTTCAAATCCCAGTAAGGGTATGGCTAGCTGATGAGAGCTAAAAAGCTCGAAATAGATCTATACTAGTCTCCCTGACTTATTTATTGATCAGCTCAAAAACGTAACGCATATATATATGATTATTTATTAATCAGCTCATAAAACTAACACACATATTTTTTTAAAAATTCACACAACGGAACTCATGGCTTTCTGTCTAGATGGTCTCTGGCGATGAGCCGAAAGGCAGAAAAGGAAACAGTATGTCTCCTCCATTAATTGGGGCCCTAACATGGTGGTGTGGAACAATGATAGATGATAGATAGATAGATAGATAGATAGATAGATAGATAGATAGATAGATAGATAGATAGATAGATAGATAGATAGATAGATAATTGTTCCTCAATACCCTATTAGGGCCCCAATTAAGGGAGGAAGCATACTAGTTTCCCTGATTTATTTATTGATCAGCTCATAAAACTAACACACACACACACACACACATATAGATAGATATCGATATCGATATCAATATAGATATATATCAGATACACTTGTATAAGAATACTAATGGTAAGTTGATGTATAACACTTTTGAAATCGGAAAGAAAATTCCACACTATTGAGACTGGGTTAGATCTGACTGTGTACAAACGTTGACATTTCTACTTTAATAAATGCAAAATGTGTATAAACAGAGAAGAATGGTGTGTCCGTCTATATTTTACAGCTTACATTCTGTTCTACACCTTGGAAAAGAATTCCCCCATTGATGACTGGATCATGGAGACCATCAGTGGAGACCGACTTACGCATCAGATCATGGAGCTGAATCTGGATACAGTATATTACTTCAGAATACAAGCTCGAAATGCCAAAGGAGTGGGACCTCTGTCTGACCCTATCCTCTTCCGGACTCTTAAAGGTTTGGGCTTGCTCCTTATTTGTGCTGATATTTTTGAAAACATTTGGCAGGCATCACTTAAGATTGGCAGATGATATTGTTCTCTTGTCACAAGCCCCAGAAAGGCTACAAAAACACATACAAGAGCTGCATGAAGTGGCTTAAAAATAAACCTAAAAGAGAGCCAGACTATGTATATATACTGTATTTTCGGAGTATAAGACACACCTTTTTCCTTCAAAAAAGAGGCTGAAAATCTGGGTACGTCTTATACACTGAATACAGCATTTTTTACCTCCTGAAACCCCGTCCCTTCACCAAAATGGCTGTTCATAGCCTTTAGGAGGCTTCCAGAATGCTTCTGGGGGCATTTTCCCCCCCAACCCCCAGGAGCACTCTATAAACCTTCTAAAGGCTATGCATGGCCCTTTTTTGACAAAAAAATGGGCCTGTTTTTGCAAAAAACGGGCCATTTTTGGGAGGTCTACAGAGTGCAAAACCTTTTTTTAAAAATTTGCCTCTTCAAAATTTGGGTGTGTCTTATACTCCAAAAAATACGGTACGTGTGTGTGTGTGTGTGTGTGTGTGTGTGTGTTTTCGAGCATAACTCTGGAACGCCTCAAGCAATTTCAACCAAACTTGATACACAAAAGACATCCTCTGAAGAAAAATACTGTGGGGGTAAGACACCCCTAACACTCCTTGGAGTGTGTGCTCTGTTAAGATACAGCCTGTTGTGCTATACTGCCATACTGGCTTCTACTGTACAGCGTAGTGGAGTTGCCATGGTAATGGCTTCACAGTACTCCACAAGGGCACTCCCACTAGTCCCTTCGGGGAGAGGGGGCGGTCTAGAAATCCAATAAATAAAATAATAAATCCAATAAATAATAATAATAATAATAATAGTAAGTGGGGAAAATCCAACTTTAAGAAATTACACTTGGTCTGGACATTTTCCCCCTATAAATAAATACCCAGGCAATGCCAGGTTATCGACTAGTGTTTAATAAATTCAATAAAGAAAGAAAGAAAAGTATACCTGGAGAAGAACTAGATGTAGTAGACCACTAAATATATCTTGGCCAATGGATCTCAACGGAAGATGATCCAATCAAGGACATTGAACGGTGTGTTAAATGTGGTTGGCAGGCATTTGGCAAACTAAACATAATTTTCGAGAACAACCTTCTCCTATGCCTGAAGAGAAACATTTTCAATCAGTGTGTGGCAACTACTCTAACATATGCTGGTGAAAAGTGGATGCTAAACTCTCAATTGATGCAAAAGCTATGAGTGGCACAAAGAGCCATGGGAAGATACATGCTCAGCATCAAAAGACCTGCACATGCATTCGAGAACAAACGAAGGTATTTGATATAATCAAGAGAGTAAATGAATTGAAATGGAAATGGGTTGGTCACATAGAAAGAAGAACTGGTGGCAGGTGGACCAAGGCTGTCATAGAACGGATCCCACTTGATAAAAAGTGTTCATGAAAGTGATCTAAAGCAAGATGGATGGACGACATCAGCAAGTATTGTGGGCCTAATTGACAAAACAAAGCTCAGGACCCTCTTGGTTGGAAACATGTAGAAGACGCCT
Organism: Rhabdophis nuchalis; assembly: GCA_039707465.1. Lineage (NCBI taxonomy): Eukaryota > Metazoa > Chordata > Lepidosauria > Squamata > Natricidae > Rhabdophis > Rhabdophis nuchalis. Next base: position 233,495,516 of record CM077644.1, on the reverse strand, counting down.
TCATCCTACAGTGAATACACAATACAATACAATACAATACAATACAATACAATACAATACAATACAATACAATACAATACAATATAGACAGACAGACAGCTACATACATACATACATTCATACAAACATGCAAACATGCAATACAATATATTGTATATATTATATATTGTACCAAATGTTTTGTACATATATTGTACAATGTATAATATGTGTGTGTATGCACATATGTATGTGTATATATGCACGGATATATGTATAATATATTGTCACTGTTACTCAGTTGTGGCTTGGAAGAACGAAGTGGTTGGATGTGCATTAAAACCATGGAGGTATAAATGAATAGTGTTATACTGCTGTTTTCGACCTAGGCTTAGCTCATTAGTTGTGATTCAATTTTTCAGGTTAAAGGTGATCTGTTTTTGTCTGGAATATGAAAAATTAATATATTCAGCTGAATTGTTTCATGGCTCTACCGAAGTTTAATAACATTATATTATACAATATTTGTTTTGCTTTCTACAAAAAAAATAACCTTTACGCCCTGTGTGCTTACTATAGATCTTCAGGGCACTTCTTTATCCATAGATATTAATTTAAAACTGTATCCCATAGAGCCTAATTTTTTGGGGATACATTTCTGGAATCCTTCATTTAGATAAAAGATAAATAATGAGCGACACGTTTTACCAGTAAAAAGGACTTGAACTATGGTTCATTTTTGTGGTACATGAGGAGAAATTGTTAAGACACGAGGCTAGAAACCAGGAGATTGTAAATTCTAGTCCCATCTTAGGCACAAAGCCATTTGAGAGACCTTGAGCCAGCCACCTCCTCTCGACCCTAGGAAGTAAGCAATGGCAAACAACTTCTGAAATCTTGTTAAGAGATCTTCAGGGACTTGACAAGGTAGCCTTCAAGAATTGTACATGATTAACTGGAAGAAATCTCTCTCTCTCTCTCTCTCTCTCTCTCTCTCTCTCTCTCTCTCTCTCTCTCTCTCTCTCTCTCTCTCTCCCTCCCTCCCTCCCTCCCTCCCTCCCTCCCTCCCTCCCTCCCTTTCATAATCTCATCCCTAAATATACTAAGCATTAAAGAGTTAATCAAAGCTAAACCTCTACATCTAAATTGTAGTACAAGATCAGCAAACTCTACAAAATTCAGGTTCTGAACCTTTCTTCTCTCTCTGGTAGAGTTAAAGACAAGGAAAGACATGATTTCAGCTGAGTTAGAAAACTGTCCCAGCTGGGAGAAGGATGGAAAATCAGAATAAAATATTCACAGGGAACAAAAGAGCTAGTGATGAAGTTGGATCCTTTTTGAGAGCTGACTGATGGATTGATCTGAGGGTGCTAATGTATTCTGAGTCTTATTTTGTTCCTGCGGTATGGTGTTTGGCTGGGTAGCTGTGCATTCCTGCCATGAAGATTAGCTGCTGATGTAAAGCCTGCAAGACATATTTTCCCTTTCTCTTTGTCTTTGGTTAATTCCTTGACTTTGCTTTACATAATAAAAGCATTTCATTTTCTTCTGCAATCAGTAACCTAAGCCTGCTAGGGAATTTAGCCTCTCTGATACGGCAAATACTGTGCTAAGTTACAGAAAGGGCAAGACAACCGAGAGTGGGATTTTGCACTCTCTTCCTTCTGAATATAGATGCAGGGAGGACTTTTCTCTTTTAAGAGCACGTGGTAGTAACAGGCAGAACCAGACCTAGTTATTTGCGAGACCGTCTCCTGCCCCATACATCCCTTCGACCGATCCGCTCCCACAGGGAGGGCCTCCTCAGGGTGCCGTCGGCTGGACAATGCCGACTGGCGACACCCAGGGGAAGGACCTTCTCTGTGGCGGGCCCTGCCCTTTGGAACGACCTACCCCCAGAACTTTGCACCATCTCAGACCTCCGCCTCTTCCGCCAGTGTCTAAAGACACTTTTCTTTCATCAAGCCGGCCTAGTTTAACCTCCACTGTGACTATTTTAGATAGTTTTCATTTTAGGGGATTTTAATTTGGTTTTAGCGCAGGAAGGTTATTTAATAAGTTTTTAAATTTTATATTTGTTTTTGTATGTATTTTAAATTCCTGTGCACCGCCCTGGGTCCTCTTTGGAGAAGGGCGGGATATAAATTTAATAAAATAAAAATAAAATAAATAAATAAGAACAAGCACTCATGGAAGTGTGCGAGGTGGGTGAAGCAATAGGCCTGGAAGAGAGGGTTTAGGGATCCCTGCTTGGGAGACCTACCACATTCCCCTATTTCAGTGTTTCTCAACCTTGGAAACGTTCAGATGCAAGGACTTCAACTGCCAGAATTCCCCAGCCAACTGTGCTAGCTAGGGAATTCTGGGAGTTGAAGTCCATACACCTGAAAGTTGCCAGGATTGAGAAACTCTGTCCTATTTGCTCATGCAATTTGCACTTGTATCCCCAAATATCACATGCATTAATGCAAACCATACATGCCAGTGTATAAATGATCACACGTAGAATCAGAGACACAGATGACCAATCTACTCAGGGGTGGGATTCTACCAGTTCAGACCAATTCAGATGAACTGGTAGCTCCGACTATCAGCTGGGAGAGAACCAGTTTGCTCTGACATTGAAGTGGGTCTGCCCGCCTACCCCTGCGCTCTACTCATCTACAGTTCCTTTTCCGAAGCCCAGCTGATTGGTGTGGCAAAATGGATTGCCGCGCCTTAGCTGTTTTCCTTGCCAGCAGTAATGCAGAAGGTGAGTTTTCTGTAAAGCATGCATGCCCGCTCAGCCTGTGCTCAGTGAACTAGTTGTTAAGCCACTAGGATCCCACCAGGGGTCGGTTGCTGCTGGCGTTGCTGCCGGTTCGCTTTGTGCATGCTCCACTCGCGCACCCGACACACATTACTTGCACATGCACAGTTTAATGTAAATTGTTCTGTGCGTGCACAAGGACCATTGAAAAAAACATGCCAGCAATGGCAGTAGAGAGCAGGGAACTAATTTAGGGGCGCGGCCAGCCTGGGTCGCGGCCAGTTCTGCAACCTAGGCCAAAATACCACTACCGGTTCACTCGAACCAGTGCGTACCAGTAGCAACCCCCCTCTTGATCCCGTCCCTGAGCCTACTGGTACCCTTTGTGGCTTTAGTGAATCACATGTGGGATTTGCACCCTGATAAATGAAGCACAGATGGCATTCCAAGAACTGTTATGGGAGAGCAATCTTTTGTTAGATTAAAATAACGATCTATTATCCATCTTCTTACTGAGGAACAACTTTGGAAACTGGCAGTCGACAGTTGCTCTTTTTTTACATCCTCTTGTTTCTTTTCCTCCCCTTTTATAAAACTGCTCGGATACTATTTTATTTTTCTTATAATGGTGTAGTGGCATTCAAGATCATTGTGTGGAAAATATTGTCTTCAAGGAATTAGGGGGTAAAGTAGCAATCAGCCTGACTGCTAAAACATGAACAGCCCTCCTATTCTTCCTACATCAAGTAGTAGGAAGGAAAGAAAAGAGAAGTTAAAGGAGGATCCATGTCAGCCAGAACTGTAAAGAAAAGTCACTTCTCAATTTGGTTAGAAGGTTTTACTCCCTTTATGAAAGAGGCAGAGAAATACCTTCTTGAAAGGAACAGGAAATTTATGCTCCAATAAGTAAAAGAAACAGTTCCTCCTGCACATACAGTATGTCCTAGTCGCGTTTAAGGACTTGGGTTTCCTTTTCAGTCTCTTTGCAGCATCTAGCAGTATTCAGACAGTCTGGATAGTCCAAGGACTAAACCAGGGGTAAAATGCTACTGGTTCGGACCAGTTCACCCAAACCAGTAGTAAAAAATGCTACTGGTTCACCCGAACCGGTAGTAAAAAGATGCTGCCCATTTGGGCGAACCGTTAGTTAAGATGATCAGCTGTGCAACAATTTTCTTACCAGTTTGGTTCCAACGATCAGCTGTGTGACAATCAGTGTGCCGCACAATTTAAAAATCCTGCAGCACAGGTGATTGTTGCACAGCTGATCCTTGGAATTACTGATTCTCCCAAACCAGTAACATTTTTTACTTCTGTTTTGGATGAACCGGCAGTTCTGATGATCAGCTGTGCGACAATCAGCTGTTATCTTATGGCACAGCTGATCGACGGAACTACCAGTTCGCCTGATGTGGTAGCATTTTTTACCACTAGTTTGGTTCCTACAATCAGCTGTGCCGCACGATTTAGAAATCACATGGCACAGCTGATTGTTGCACAGTTGATCGTTGGATCTACCGGTTCACCCAAACCGGTAGCATTTTTTACTACCGGTTTGGGTGAACCGGTAGTTCTGACTATCAGTACAAGTGGTGTGTATGTGCATGAAGCATGTGTTTGGTGTGCATGAGCACATGAAGCAGACCAGCAGCAGACTTCAGAGCATTTCAACCCAGACTAAACTTTTCATCTCTAAAGGGAGAATCATTATTGCTCTCTCCTATGGTATAGTTTCTTGAGTTTGAGATTTGAAAAAGGAATTTCAATATAGCCTTAAGGGCTCCCATGTAGAAATGGCTTGTCCCAAACCAAATAAATATTCAAATGGTGCCTTTAATTTCAGGAGACAACGTTGTTTCCTTCTTTCTGCCCTAAGGGCCTTTATTGTGTTTTACTTGTCCACCTAATTAAATCTTCAACAGGTCATGTCAAGCGCTTCCCTTGAATTTGTTTTCAGCAGCAAGGTATGTGCCCTTAGCACACCAAGGCATCGCTGATTGTACTTGGCAAGAGACAGGGTGCTGAGTCAGCTTGCTACCCAGATTGATAGTTGAGTGGTGAGGAACAACCATATAAATTTTGAAGCTGCATGAAGCTGCACTACTTTTTATCTGAGCTGTTCTGGGGGCAAATGCTGTTGTAACTTTGGTCACTAAAGGAATGGTTGTAAGTTGAGAACTGCCTGCATAGTTTTTGTTTTATACTGATTAAGATTTAAGATTTATAACCTGGGTAACAACAATATTTACATGGTAATAGAGGAGTGGGTGTTATATTCTGCTATTTATTCTGCTAGTTGTTCATATAGCATTCTATGTATTTGTTTTCAATCTGTTTTCACTAATCTTAATTTTGTAAACTCCTTAGGTCTTTAGCAAGGAACCAGTGATCACTGCAAGCCAACAAACTATATTTTGTTGCAATATCACCAAATGTTTTGGTTTGGTGGCGTGGAGTAGAATTAGAATTAGAATTAGAATTAGAATTAGAGTGGAATGGAATGGAATGGAATGGAATGGAATAGAATAGAATAGAATAGAATAGAATAGAATAGAATAGAATAGAGGAACGGAATGGAATGGAATAGGAGTAGGAATAGCATAGCATAGCATAGCATAGCATAGCATAGCATAGCATAGCATAGCATAGCATAGCATGGCATAGAATAGAGGAGTGGAATGGAATGGAATGGAATGGAATGGAATAGTGGAATGGAACGGAACGGAACAGGACTAGGACTAGGACTAGGACTAGGACTAGGACTAGGACTAGGACTAGGACTAGGACTAGAATAGAATAGAATAGAATAGAATAGAATAGAATAGAATAGAATAGAATAGAATAGAATAGAATAGAATAGAATAGAATAACCTGCTGATGTAGTTGCTCTGGTGATAATATGGAAGCATTTTGCCCTTATCTTCTTCCAGGATATTCTTTTTGATTTTCCAAAGCAGCTTGAGATTTCCAGGTAGTGTCCCATTCAAGTATTCAGTCTGTGCCAATCTGCACACTTCAGCTAAAGGGACTAGCCATGCACATGCATGTGGCAACATCTGGGAAAGAGGGAGCTGCTTTAATGAGATTTTTTTTTAAAGATAGCTAGTCTACCCTCTCGTGGATTCTGAAGTCTTCTTTAAGGATTTGAGATTCTTCATTTGTTTTCTTTCTGTGGTAATGAACCAAGATCTACATGTTGCCCCATCTACCAATTTTACTTCCGCTGCCTGCAGAAGGGAAGGAAAAAGTGGTGTTAGAGGCTTCTAAAAAAGAAAGTTGACACAGCATTAAAGTATAATAACTGCTGTGCAATGTGACATGCGGAATAGACAGGCCTGGTTATCTAATCAGCCCTGAGCAGTTAATGAATTCGGAATCATGCCCTTGGTGGAATTTATGTCAGATATCACAAAATTCTGTAGAGAAAAGAAATTTAGATCAGCCAGGAGAGACATTTAAAAAAGGAAAAAGGGAAGGGGGAAATCCTCATTTCATTCTGTTTTCTAAAAATTTATGCAGAATATATTTAAAGCCTTGGCATGAATATGTAATATCTTTTGACCCTAGAAGGATGGAGAAGCAACACATTAAAACTGATTTATTTTTCTCCCCAATATATCTGCTTCTGATAGTTGGCTTACCTTCTGGATTATATAACAGTGGATGTTTTCCCTTTTAGAATGCTAAAGGATTTGTTTGATGTTGCATAGAAGAGAATGTTAACAATTACTCTGGGTAGGCTCCCGCGGAGAGAGTTAAAGAGGCATGGAGCACAAAGCATTTCATTTCACGTGGACAAAGGATGCCTGAGAAAAAGAATAACTGAGTTCTGTAGCATGCAAATGTGCGCATACGATGTTTGGAAGACTGAAATAATAACTTGTAAATTGTTGTGGTCGCCTATAGTACATGTAATCTAATGAAACAAAATATACCACACTACTTGCTAAGTACCTTGTACAATTGGACAATTATTATTTTTTTCAAGTTAAATGTTCAGCTCCTTCTTCTTGAAGTCCCTATTGATATTTATGACACACATCAATGTACCACATTTTTCAGAGTATAAGACACACTTTTTCCCACCTTAAAGAGGGTGAAAAATTTAAGTGCGTCTTATATACCAAATGTAACTCCACCCACCCACTGGCCCCTACCCTTTGGCCTCTGCCTCCCAGCAATTTGCCGCCCTGCAGCAAACAGCAAATAGCCTGTTTCAGCACAGCCTGATTGTCCTTTGGCTCAGCCTCCCAACCATCAGCTGTTTCAGGCTTCAGGGATTGCCATTGCCTATTGCTGCCTCCATGCACCTCATTTTTGGCCTCTGCATCCCATTTTTGGCCTCTGCAGGCCCTGTTTTCGGCCTACGTGTACCCCATTTTCTGCCCATTTTGATCCCCGCCACCCAGAACGGGCAGAAAATTGGGGGGGGGGAGGGTGAAGAGGCAGCAATAGGCTATGGCAATCCCTGCAGTCTAAAACAGCTGATCATCAGGAAACTGATCCAACCGACAATCAGATGCTTGTGCTAATCAGGCTGTACTGAAACCGAAACAGGCTGTTTGCTGCAAGGAGGCAAATTGATGGGAGGCAGATTTTTTTTTCTTGTTTTCCTCCCCAAAAGCTAAGTGCATCTTATACCTCGGAGCGTCTTATACTCTGAAAAATATGGTAAATGAAATAAAATTAAACATACTTTTTGTACGACTGTAGCTGATTCCAACCAGACTTCCAAGAAAACCCAGGACTATTGAGAAATGGGAATTACTTACTCCTTGAGGAGGTATATAAATTACTGTTACATAATTGGTAAAAGTGACACTAAATTACACTTTGATGGAAGGTAGGTGTGCTGAGGTAACAATAGTCAAAGAGAAGCCAGGCATTCTTGACATACTTACAAATTGACAAGAAATGTCACAACTTTGCAGGTTAATGGCCCCATAGGCTAAAACATGCAAAAAGCAAATGTTCACTTCCAGCCTTCTGCTGTGTTTATAGCAGAAAGATTTAAAATCATAGATTCATAGGGCCGGTAGAGACTTTAGAGGTCTTCTAGTCCAACCCTCTGCTCAAGACAGGAGACCTTATTACATCCCAGACAAACAACTGTCCAATCTTTTCTTGAAAACCTTCAGCCATGAAACCCCCACAGCTCTGGGAGACAATCAGTTCCATTGATTAATTGTTCATACTTTCAGGAAATTTCACCTTATTTTCAAATTGGATCTCTCTTTAACAAGCTTCCACCCATCGTTCCATGTCTTGTTCTGAGATGCTTTGGAGAATAAGTTGACCCTCTCTTCTCTGTGACACCTCCTCAAGTACTGGAAGACAGCTATCTTATCACACTTATTCCTCTTCATTAGACTAGATGTACCTATTGTCCTTCACCATTCATCATATGGTTTAGCCTCCAGACCTCTTATCAACTTAGTTGCTCTCCTCTTCACTCTTTCTAGGGCCTCGGCACCTGTGTCACTGTGACCAAATTGGACACAGTATTCCAAGTGCAAATAACATTTCAGCATCCACATTTCTGTTGCAACTTTTCCACAAGCAACTGAACCAGTGGTGGGTTCCAGGTCCCATTTCAACCACTACGGTTGGAACAAGCCCAGCATCACCCACATGGATGCGTGCAGCACACATGCGGGTGCACGCATGCGTTGTAGCTTCCAGCGATGCTTCCGCAAGCCTCCGCGATGCTCCAGCTGCTCAGCGGAGCATCGCGCAGGCGCTGTATACACCATGCACGTCCGCGGAAGCGCAGAAGCCTTAAAAGACAGGTAAGAAGCTTGGGCGTACGGAAGGGCCCTCCGGTAGCACTGTATCGGAACAGTATCTGGTACTCCAGGCAGGCTCCAGTACGCCCGTACTAGGGCATACCACATGCAACCCACCACTGAACTGAACGTTGAAAAACGAAGGGCTCCATTCGAGAATGTAGTTAACTAAAAGTATCCACTGAAAAGAGTAGCCTATATTAGTATCACACCAGGAAGTGAATCCCTTGGTTTTTTAAATCATTCATTACTAGACTGGGCTAGCTTTCACCTAGATCAAAAATTGGGAATTTGGGAAGAGTCAGACTGATGAGAATTATTCCCCTCTGCTCCAACGGTGGCATAATTTTATTCCAAACTGTCACTTCCAATTTTCACATTAATTTTAATTGCAGACTGGATTCTGTAAAGCAACTGAATATTAAAGGTTCTTAGAAGGCATCTTTGCCAAGGGACACATTTCAAGCAATGCATTTTCTCTGCCAATCCCTATTAAGGCACTTCTTTATCTGCATGGGATGAATTCTATATGGATCTCCTTTAGTATTCTTGAACATGTCTGCATCTTTCAATAAGTAGAATTGGAAGCAGGCCCCTGTTTTGGTTCCTCCTTGGAATCCTACTCATGTTCCTTTGAGGATGGGTAGAATCAGCTGGTTGATCCTGTTTTATTGAGTTTTCTTATCACTTAAAGACTTCAGGTAGAAATCTTGATTAGAAGCCCATTGCTTCCCCCCCCCCCAGATATGATATAAGATCAGCATTCTCTAAACAGTCTTCCCCAAATTGGCATCATCCTGATGCAAATGTTAGCACAACGCTCAAACAAATTTCATTGTAATTTTATTACAATGACGATAAAGATTATTATTATTATCTTCCAATATTGGACTGAAATCTGAATGTAACACAGGACTTTTTCCTCCAATTTATCTTTCCATCTCATTAGTATTTCTTTCTAAACTTGGGAATTTTTTTATATGCCAATTGTAGGATGGAATATGTAGATGAGGTGAGGGGAATGTTGTCAGAAGCACCCAGTTTCTCAGAGACAAGACAGAACATTCCAGAAAGGGAGCCCAGCCAATATCTCAGGGGTTGCCACAAAGAAGCTGTTCTCCATAGCACCTGAAAGCAGAACAAGAAGTAATCCATGGAAACTAATTAAGGAAAGAACCAGCCTAGACCTAAGGAGAAATTTTCTGATATTGAGAACAATGGAACAATGGAACAGCTTACATTGAGAAATTGTGGGTGCTCCACAGTGGTGGGATTCACTTACCTTCCCTACCGGTTCACAAATGTGAGCACAAGCACCACGTCTGCACATGTACACTGTATTTTGCGCATGTGCAGTGCTCATACATTACATTGGGGTGGGTGGGTGGAGCTTCCCGCAGCCGCCGCTAACGGTTCACCTGAACAGGAGAAAACAGGCTGAATACCATCTCTAGTGCTCCAACACTGGAGGCTTATTAGAGATTGGACAGCCATTTTTCGGGAATGGTGTAGGGCCGTGATGGCGAACCTATGGCATGCATGCCACAGGTGGCAAATGGAGCCATTTGTTAGGGCACACAATTCCTGAACTTCCAGGTTCCCTGTAAGGTCAGTTTTTTTTCCCTCCAGAGCCTTCAGGGGCCTTCAAGAGGTTTCCCTGAAGGTTCTGGAGGGCGAAAACCGGTCCTAACCAGTCCTAAGTGACTTCCAGGTTGTCAGTAGGTCTGTTTTTCACCATCAGGAGCCTGAAGACTCCGGAGCTCAAAAGTCAGCCCTACGGACAAACCGGAAGTCACCATTCCCAAATTTCCGAGTTCCCCATAGTCCATTCTTCACCCTCTGGAGCCTTCAGGGAAGCTCCTGAGGCCTCCAGAGGGCATCCAGGAGGGCCGCAGGAGGCTGTTTTCGCCCTCCCCAGGCTCCTAGAAAGTCTCTAGAAAAAAACATACCAAAAATGGGGGGGGGGGGGGTTTGCTGGTTGCACATGCATGCGCACCAGGGGGTGACATGCACATAGCATTATGGATATGGAACGCCCACACATGATCTCCCTGTGCTCCCCCCACTTTTGGCACAGGAACCAAAAAGGTTTCTCCATCACTGCTGTAGGGTCTCCTGCTTTAGCACAGGGCTTGGACTAATTTATATTATATTTATATTTATTTAATTTATACCCCGCCCTTCTCCAAACGGACCCAGGGCGGCGCACAGGAAAATTAAAATACATACAAAACATCATATAAAATTTAAAAAACTAATTCAATAGAACCTGTGCTAAAACCAGATTAAAATCTCCAAAGACTAAGAGATCTGCAAGGTCCCTTCTAGCTCTGTTATTCTGTTACTACGTTTATAATAGTAGTATATAAGGGTTATTATAATATAAAACACAATACAATGAACTTTTTTTTTTTAAATGAGGGGGAAGCAAAAAAAAATGGGGGGAGAGAAAAAATGATTTCTGACTCTTTCCAACACAGTAAAATACTAATACATTTACCACCTCTATCTTTTACATTACCTAAAATTATAACATTGGTTCTATAACTGCACGATTATTAACTCTTCAAACTAAATTCTAAACTTCATTTCCCACCCACCCAACCCTATTTCGAGCATAACCGCAAGAAGCAACATCCCAAAAGAAAGAAAGGCAAATAAAATTGTTTTCTTTAAAACAGTTTACATTGCTACCAAATCCAAAGACACGGTACAGTCCTTAACTGGAAATGGGAGCAGGAAAAAATTCAGGATAGCCACATTATAGAACCTCCCAGGCAGAGGTGGTATTCAGCCGGTTCGGATTGGTTCACCCAAACCAGTAGTGGAAGTTGCGGGAGGTCCGCCCACCTGCCCTGGCTCCACCCTGGCTCCACCCACCTGCCCCAGCTCTATGCCATGCTACTTAGGCACGATTTCTAGCCAAAGAGCATGCATGGAAGGCCGGGCACATGTGTGGACACACATGTTCACATTTGCAAACCTGCAAGGAAGGTATTTTTTTTTTAAATATTTGTAAACCGCTCCCTCTCCCCATAGGGACTCGGGGCGGTGCACAGGAAGAATAAAAAACAATAAATATATACAAACATTTCTTTAAAAAACAAATCAAACCTAAACCTGTGCTAAAATTCCCCATTAAAACTAAGCTATACTAAAAAACTTCCCAATAAAACCCCAGAGACAGAGAGACTATCCTAGGCCGGCCAGACAGAAAAGATGTGTTTTTAATTTAAGACGGAAGGAGCGGAGGTCCGTGGTCGTCCTAATGTCGGGGGGAAGGTCGTTCCAGAGGGCCGGGCCCGCCACAGAGAGAGCCCTTCCCCTGGGTGTCACCCGCTGACAAAGTCTAATGGACGGCACCCGGAGAAGTCCCTCTCTGTGGGAGTGAATCGGCCGTGAGGATGTATGAGGCAGGATCCGATCCCGCAGATAGGTAGATAAATTTATTTATTTATTTATTTATTTTATTCAATTTATATCCCGCCCTTCTCCAAAAGGACCCAGGGCGGCGAAGTGAATACCAACCCTGCTCCCAGGGTATATTTATTAGGTTTTGTGGTGTTGGAGAAGACTCGTGAGAGTCCCTTGGAGTGCCAGGAGATCAAATCAATCAATCCTAAAGAAAATCAATCTGATTTTTTTTTTAAAGACAGATATTGAAGCTGAAGCTCAAATACTTTGGCCACCTAATGAGAAGAGAGAACTTGTTGGAAAAGACCCTGATGCTGGGAAAGATTAATGGCAAAATAAGAAGGGGTCAACCAGAGAATTGGATGGTTAGATGGTATCATTGACACCGTGAATATGAATTTGGACAAGCTCCTAGAATTCATCATAGAATAACAGAGTTGGAAGGACCTTGGAGGTCTTCTAGTCCAGCCCCCTGCTTAGGCAGGAAACCCTACACCACTTCAGACAAATGGCTATCCAACATCTTCTTTAAAACTTTCAGTGTTGGAGCATTCACAACTTCTGGGAGCAAATTGTTCCAACAAGCTCTGGGAGACCCTGGGGAACAGTGGGGCCTTGCGTACTGTGATCCATGGGGTCATGAACAATCAGACACGACTTAGTGGCTGAACAACAACAACATATTTCTTAAGTCAGAAGGTTATATAGCTTTAACCTTGTAAGATTCTGTCTGTTTGGTATAAGCAAATAAAGTTTCAAACTTGAGTGGGTCGCACTGTGTAAATTTCTGGGACATGAGACTGCTATTTTCCATCTCATTATGTCAGAAATACTTTTATATTGGCTTGATGCAAATATGTTCCCTTTCATTAAATCCAATAGTTGGATGGAGGAGGGATATTTTTGTAAAATAGGAAACTGAAATGGAGATCTTTGCTCCTGCCCTGAGAATTTGAAAACAGAGAGTGTTGGAAATGTTGTCAGAGGATTGCAATTCATAGAGATTCCTACATCTCAGCCAATTCTTCAGTTAGGACAATTTTAAGAAAATCTGCCATGTATTTGTAAAATCTTACTTGGGATTCTGGCTGCCAGTTCCATCGTGAAAGAGAAATGGAACTGCAGTTAATTGCTATAAATGCCAAAGCACAACTGAGCCAATCCCCCCCCCATCCCAAAATGCCGGTTTGGACTGGTTCAGGTGAACCAGTAGTGGTGACCTGTGGGTGGGCCTGCCCCGGCCCGCCCACCCCGGTGCTATGCCATCCTGTTTAGCCATGTTTTCTAAGCCATGTGCATGCATGCAAGTCGCATGCACAAGCTAACCATGTGCATGAAAGGCCAGGCTCATGTGTGGAAGATTTTTTGATTCGCGGCGATTTTACCGGTGGTAAAATTATGTGAAACCCACCTCTGAAAACAACCCCTACCCAAACCAAAGAAGAAAAATCCAATTATCCCTGCTTGACTACAATACATGTTTTTTCTTTAACCACATGAAAACAGTTCCTAAATACTTAGATATTGAAGGTTTTCCTCAATAGAATTTAAAAAAAAAATACAGTGCAAACAAATGAAGAAAATGAACCCAGAAGCAAACTGGCAACCAATGTAGCTCATGAAGCCAAGTATAACATAGTCTGTTCTAAGAGATACAGTTGTGACCCAGCTCCTCAAACATGACAAACCGTCTGAAGTTAACTCAAAGATTCCTTTATTAGGAGTGCTGGCAGCTTACGGCCAGCCGGAAAATGAATAGTTGTCTGCCACATCTATTCATCTCCGCCCCCTGCCTTTTATCCCCAGGTGGGGCTTCACTAGTAGCGGTGGCTCTTCCTTCCCAAGGATCAGCCCATGGGTTTCCACCGCTCTCCTCTCCTCTGCTGTCTGCACATCCATGCATCAGGCACTGGACCCAGCTGTTCCTCCTCTTCCTCATCATCCACCTCCAGACCTGGGACTGGTGACTCTTCATCTGAGGGCTGATGAATGGTCCAGGCTCCCTCTGTCTCTCTCTGTCTCTCTCTCTGTCTCTCTCTCTCTCTCTCTGCCAGCTCTATTCCCTCTTCCCCCCTCGGAACTCTAGGTTGCCTTGATGCTGACCCTGACTCCCACCCCTCCTCCTCCTCCTCCTCCTCCTCTTCCTCCTTTGATTCAGCTGCTAGAAGGGCTGGTGGCCAACCGACCACAAAAGACACATAGCTGCCAGTGCCGCTGCATACCGTAACCAGCTGAAGATAGTCCTAGTCAGAAGTCTCTTTGACACAGTATGAGGAATCATGAAGATGAGTTAACTTAGCTCTAGGAAGATCGTGTGAAGTGTCCTCTGATTTGGATAGGAACAGAGTGAAGAGGAACAAGATTAGAGAACCAGGCCCAGCGAGAATCCTATGCAGAAGTCTCTTTGACACATGGCTGCCAAATAGAGAGGCTGTGTACAGCATCGTTAGACAAAGTGCCTGGAAACTTCTTCTTTTTTTTACTTCTGTCAAATATTTTGAAACAATATATCCATGGAGATTCTCCATCAACCAAATCATGCTTGTCCCAAAGGTGCTTTTCTTCAGAACTAAAGAAGCTTCTTGGATGAGAAGCGAAACGTTTTCAAGGGGGGGGAACCCAAGAAAGCCAATTTTGGGGTTTTGAAACAATGAAGGATAATGTTTAGAATTCTGTGTGATTTTGAACTTGAGTTGGGTTATTGTCTGCAGTTTAATGAAGAGTTTGTGGCTGTACTTTAGGACTTGCAGCAATATGTAAAAATGTTAGGCATTTGACTAGGCTCTTTGTAATTGAATCTTTCTTTTGATAATTATCATGAAAAGCCAGCAAGATCCCCTTTTGAAAGGGCTTAAAATGTTAACCACTTCAGTCGGAACTGGCTCTCAGAACTTGCTTTCAGAACTATCACACGGGAGGATTGGTGTCTAATTATTCAAAGGAACAATCCTCTCTTCCATCTCATTTTCACATTTAATTAAGCTTTCCAGATGATACCTCACATCTAAAAGGAAAACAATGTGGATTACTCCCCCCATTCAGAAAGGCAACATCTAACTTCATTAGTAATGAGTCACAGATGATCCAAGTCACACTTGCGTTTCCAATCTCTCAAAATGCTAAAATCTCGCCTTTTCTGCCCGTCAATCTGCCAAGGAAAAGTGTGAAGTGGCACCATCTTGAAATAAAACTTGGTTAACAGAATTGTTGACTTGATGTGTCAATGTACATCCCAGAACGTGTCAAAAATCTGACAATATTGTATTTGCTTTTGCAGTGGAACACCCTGACAAAATGGCTAATGACCAAGGTAAGATGTTCTTTCTATCTCTTCTTTCCATTTAGAGTCAATGCCAATCCTTAACTTTCCCTCCCTTGAGTTCACCTCTTCACCTGACTAGCACACCTGATGAACAGGCACTAGGCCCGATAATTAATCTTGTTAATGAAGTTCTGCTCACATGAGGGAACTGTTTTGATGGGAGAGATGTAAATTTCCTGGAGAGGAAATTGTTTTGTCTGTTCTGGAGGACCAATTAAAATGTCAGGCTCCTTTGTATGTTTTTCCCCCGTCTCCCTGCTATGCTTTGAATAATTCACATTAAGTATAATTAAGCCCAGCATAATTTCCATAACATACATACTTTTGTGGATGATAGATTGAATTTCCAAAGCATCTTGGTAAGGTACATGCCCGTATTCATACATATGTATTATACTTGTGATAGGGGGAAAAGATAATAAATCACTTTCTCTCTCAATCTGGGAGTCCTTACTCGATAAAACAGGGCAAACTTTAATCAACTTTTTGAGACATTGTCTTGGTCACTTTTCTTGTCCTTTTTTTTTTCAATGGACATTTGTTCTTCATTATTATTATTGTTTTATTGTTTTGTTTTGTTTTGTTTTATTTGATTTATATACCGCTCCTATCTCCATCGAGATGGACTCAGGGCGGTGCACAGGAAATTAAAAATCACCAGCAAATAACAATAAATACAAAGACAATATTTAAATTGAATTAAATTAAATAACCTGTGCTAAAAATTCCCATTAATAAAATTCTAAAATCCCTTTACTAATTTGCTAAAATTATATCGCATCTGAGCTCTAAGCTCTAGGCTAGACTGGCTTGGTGGAAGAAGTACATCTTAAGTGAGCGGTGAAAGAGGAGAAGGTCCGTGATAGTGCGAAGTTCGGGGGGTAGGTTGTTCCAGAGGGATGGCCCAGCCAATGAGAAGGCCCTCCCCCTGGGCACCGCTAGCCGGCATTGGCTGGCGGATGGTACCCTGAGGAGGCCCTCCCTATGGGAGCGGATCGGACGGAGGGAGGTATGCGGCAGGAGACGGTCCCGCAAATAACTAGGCCCCGTGCCATGGAGCGATTTAAAGATGGTGACAAGCACCTTGAAGCGCACCCGGAAGGCCACCGGCAGCCAGTGCAGCTTGTGCAGGAGAGGTGTTATGTGGGAGCATCATGAAGCTCCCAAAATCCCTCGTGTGGCTGCATTCTGCACTAACTGGAGCCTCCGGATGCACCTCAAGTGGAGCCCCATGTAGAGAGCATTGCAATAGTCTAGGACGTAACGAGAGCTTGAGTGACAGTGCGGAGGACGTCCCGGTCAAGAAAGGGGCGCAACTGGCGTACCAGGAGAACCTGGTAAAAGGCCCCCCTGGTCACGGCCATCACATGGTCATCCAAGGACAGCCATGAGTTGTTGTTGTTGTTGTTGTTGTTGTTGTTGTTGTTGTTGTTGTTATTATTATTATTATTATTATTATTATTATTATTATTATTTCTTCCACTTGATAGTTTTTCACTTTGGTTTCATGTCACAAGAACACAGAAATGTGAGTTGGTAACATTTTGATCCCCGCTTGCTAAACTGAAAAAAAACCAAAACCTAGGAGGCTGTTTTTAAGATTCTGAAAGAAAATGGACTTTTCTTGCCATTTGATCCCACAGATTTAGCTACAGAAAGTATCACAGAATGCTGTAGTTCATATCTTAGTTTCATGTGTGCTGAAGAATCCGATGTGGAGAAATGATGTTTATTGAATTCATGCTCCTAATATGCTAATTGGGTCTTAGAATAATCCATTGTCTACCTAGTCATATTCTAAAAATTAAAATGTTCTTCCCAAAGTGGCATAGGACACCAAAATCACATTACGATGAGAAAATGTTGCATTGGGGCATTGCATTGGGAATTTGTATGTATACAAGTGCATTGGGAATTTGTATGTATACAAATGCATACATACGTATGAATGCAATGCAATGCATTGGGGCAATTGCATTGGGAATTTATCCATGAGCAAAACCTGTAGCATGCCCAGAGAGAAACAGACTGGATCTTTCTGCTAAGAAATGCCTTTTATATTCTGACTCAAGGATCTATCCTTCTCTCTCTACATCAGCGGTCAACAACCGGTGGTCCATGGACCACTGGTGGTCTGCGAGAAAATTTTGGTGGTCCGCAGAAAAATTATTTGCATTTTTTATACTGCACTAAATCAGGGGTCCCTGGGCCAGATACGTGCAACGAATGTTTGTGTTGCTGCAGTGAGTTTCTCCCTTTGGGGTCTTTTTGTGCAGGTCCAATGGGGGCAGAAATTCCGACTTGGGGTCTGCTTTGGCCTCCTGGTGCAGGGCTTTGGGTGAAGGCTGGAGGGAATTGCCCCTGGTGACGAAGAGCCAGAGGGCCTTTATTTTTTATTTATTTTTTATTTTATTAAATTTATACCCCGCCCTTCTCCTTGTTAGGACCCAGGGCGGCGCACAGGGATGTTAAAATACATACAAAGTATATAAAATATATAAAATTTAAAATACTTATTCTAATAAATAAACCCTGCGCTAAAAACCAAATTAAAATCCCAAGTTTAAAAACTATCTAATAGTCAGTATGGAGGTTACGGTAGGCCGGCTAGATGAAATAGGTGTGTCTTCAGACACTTGCGGAAGAGGCGGAGGTCGGAGATGGTGCGGAGTTCAGGGGGTAAGTCGTTCCAGAGGGCTGGGCCCGCCACAGAGAAGGCTCTCCCCCTGGGTGTCGCCAGTCGGCATTGTCCAGCCGACGGCACCCCGAGGAGGCCCTCTCTGTGGGAGCGTATTGGTCTGAGGGATGTATGGGGCAGGAGGCGGTCTCGCATATAACTAGGCCCCGAGCCATCGAGCGCTTTAAAGATGGTCGTTAAAACCTTGAAGCGCGCCCGAAAGACCACAGGAAGCCAGTGCAGCTCGCGCAGGATAGGTGTTATGTGGGAGTGTCTAGGCGCTCCTGTAATCACCTGCGCGGCTGCGTTCTGGAC
This sequence comes from Rhabdophis nuchalis, assembly GCA_039707465.1. Lineage (NCBI taxonomy): Eukaryota > Metazoa > Chordata > Lepidosauria > Squamata > Natricidae > Rhabdophis > Rhabdophis nuchalis. The sequence goes on along the minus strand of CM077644.1, from coordinate 233,477,274 downwards.
TAGCTGCAGCTTTCGGGTGCACCTCAAGGGGAGCTCCATGTAGAGAGCATTACAGTAGTCGAGTCGAGAGGTGACGAGTGCTTGAGTGACTGCGTAAGGCACCCCGGTCCAGTAAGGGGCGCAATTGGCGCATCAGGCGTACCTGATGAAACGCCTCATTCCAGTAGGACTGCATCATAGCCTGGAAGTGGCTGACATCACAGCCTGCTGATCCTCCAGGCGCTAGCACCTGGCCTTGCCATCCTGCAGGTCTTCCCTCTGCTTGGAAAGCCTATGTTCGTAGTCCTCAGTGAGGTGCTTTTGCTGAGCTTCCTTCTCGGTCAGATCCAGTTTGAACTGAGCCAACTGTTTTGCCAACTCTTTCTCATGGTGGCTGCTTAGCTCCAGCAACTGTCGAGGCCCTAAGGAGCCCAGGCAGGCAGGTGAGGAATGGAAAATAGAGGCTGGCAAGGCACCCCTGGATGTGAGTTACATTGACTTGGCCATGCCCACCCAATCACATGACCACCTTGCCACGCCCACCCAGCCAGTCATTAGGCAGATTGCATTCGTGGGCCGCGGGATTTAAAATTATGAATTTAGCGGTCCCTGAGGTCCGAAAGGTTGGTGATCCCAACTGCTCTAGATTTTACAGTGCAGTGCCAGTACAGTGATGCCAATATTTGCTTTGGATCTAAGAATCTAAGATTCCAACACACGTAATTTTGAAGTTGGTGCTCAATGGCCAATGCAGAGCCCATAAATCAGCTGACAAAACAACAGTGTGTATAAAATCCTGACAAATGTATTCATGCACATATGATCAGCAATCCTAAAGGTGACAATAGAGCCTTTTGACTGATGTGGCAGGAAAAGACAAGCTCACTTCTCTGTTACACATTGACTGTGTTTCAGAATCTTGGCTAGAAACTTCTAATTTTATGGCTAAATGTTTCCTGGGAGTCAGGAATATATATTCAATTCGAATATAAAAGCCAAATTGGAAGCTAAGAGTCATGACACTTTCAAATATTACTTTTCCAAAAAGAAATCTCTACAGAATAAAGGTAAAGGTTCCCCTCACACATATGTGCTAGTCGTTCCCAACTCTAGGGGGCGATGCTCATCTAGGTTTCAAAGCCAAAGAGCCAGCGCTGTCTGAAGACATCTCTGTGCTCATGTGGCTGGTATGACTAAACACTGAAGGTGCACAGAACACTGTTATCTTCCCACCAAAGGTGGTGCCTATTTTTCTACTTGCATTTTTACATGCTTTCAAACTGCTAGATTGACAGAATCCGATCTGCGAGATCGGATCCTGCCCCATACATCCTCACGACCGATTCGCTCCCACAGAGAGGGGCTTCTCCGGGTGCCGTCCACTAGACTTTGTCAGCGGGCGACGCCCAGGGGAAGGGCGCTCTCTGTGGCGGGCCCGGCCCTCTGGAACGACCTTCCCCCTGATATAAGAACGACCACCGACCTCCGCTCCTTCCGTGTAAAATTGAAGACCCATCTCTTTCGACTGGCCGGCCTTGAATAGTTCTCTCTGTCTTTTAATTATAAATTTTAATGGGTTTTTAATTTATATTTTTAGCACGGGTAGATTTATTTAATTCTATTTTAAGTAATATTTGTATTATTGTATATTGTTTTTAATTATGCCTGTGCACCGCCCCGGGTCCCTGTGGGGAGAGGGTGCGGTTAATAAATCCCAACTTATTATTATTATTATTATTAGAAGCTGGGACAAGTAAAGGAGTTCACTCCATTACGCAGCGCTAGGGATTCGAACTGCCGACTTTTCTGATCAATAAGCTCAGCATCTTAGCCACTGAGCCACCGAGTCCCTCTACCAAATACTGTAGACCAAAGGAACCCATGCAAACCTTTTTTGCTAGAGTTTGCAATTCCATTTCCAGAACTACACAAATAATGGTATAAGACAGAGAACTTCCCACTGTCTCACTATAGACCGGCTCAAAATATCCCAAGCTATTTAAAAAGTAAAATCCAAAAGCATATATATATATTTTAAACCAAACTATGTTTGGAGATCACTTTTCCAACCCACAGATCTTTAGGGACAGAACAACTTTCCCAAAAGCAGCAAGATCTTTAAAAGAAAAAAGACAGAAAAAGCAGATCAAGTCTTCCGTTTTCCCCTTTTCTCACAATATTTTAACTGACTATGTGCCATTCAATCATCATTGAGTCTTAGTGACCACATAAATAGATTTTCTGTGTGATGATCTGCTCCCAACCTGGCCCTTCTTCCAATGGTAGACTAACACTGGTTCAATTGATTTCATCCACCCTGCTTCTGGTTGTCCTCTTCATGGCTTTCGTTCCATCTTCCCTGGCAGCACAGCGTTCTGCAAAGAGTTAGATCTTTGCATAATATACCCAGATATATTTGAGCCTCATTTGGGTCTTGAGTGAGAATTCTGGCAGGGATTCTCATAATTGGAATGCTAAAAGAAAAGGAAGAAAGAAGGGGGAAATTCCAGAGTAATGGAGAGGGAGGGAGGGAAAGAGAGAGCGAGAGAGAGGGAGGGAGAATTGCTATGTTCCCCAACTCAGATTTTAATCCTTGCCTAAAACTAATTAAGAAATCTAATCAGGCTAGAATTAAATCCACTTGTATCTTTGGTTAAAGAATTTCACCGTAGACTCCACCGAACACTATTGTTTCAGGGTATCGCTTTTTAAGCCCTTTTTTTTTTAATAACAAAGATTTTTTAAAGTAAAGAAAATACCATTAATTTATAATCCACATTTTCCACTCTACAGTATATGCGTACTGTGTATACACAACACATACAGACACACAGAGAGATGTGTAAACAAGGACTTCGCTTGGGCTTCTATCACTCCTGTCAATCTGTTTGCCCAATATTCATGATTTTTAAAAAAGTTGCCAATGTTAGTACCAGTTATAAATAGACATACCAATCTACTGCATTGGCTCTGACTACACATGTTAGAACACAAAATAGGTACCATTTGCCTTCCATCAATGTAGCAATTTTGAATAAATATGAAGCAGATCAAAGGCAAGGATTTTCTATTATTTGTGTGACAGTACAGCTAATTTTCCTGCCTACGCGCTACCACCACAAGAAACTGAAATTTGAAAAGCGAAATGATAAGAGAACAAGAGAAAGTGCTTGAAAGCTAGAAATACACTTATTGTGCACTTGCTTTTGTTGCATAAAACTGTTGCGTTGGTAAGTGTTGCCAGATTGGTTCAATTAAGATTTAAAGAGATGTGGGTATCTCAGTTTATGCAAGGGAAAGTGTGTGTTGTAAAATAATATTTTGAAAGAAGTGTGTGCTGCTTTTTTCTGAATTTGATACAATTTTGACTGAGAAAAGGAAATACTTCAGATAAAAGATATGGTTTTAAAAAAACAGTTTAAAAACCATGTTGTAATTTGGTAGATTGAGAATGCCTGAAAGATATTACAATGTTTTTTCAAACATGGAAACTTTAAGAGGTGTGGATCTTCACTCCCAATTGTCCAGGTGGTTCTGAGAGTTGAAGTGCACACATGCTACATACATTGTCAAGTATGAAAAACACTATCCTAGTCAATGGTTGTAAGCTTTGGTGCTGTTGTTGTGGGAACAGGGCAGTGTCTTCCTCTCCCATGTTCTGTAGACAGATCCATGATCCATTGGCTGGACCCTTTGGGTTAGAGATTAATATCATAAAGTCAACTAGTGTCTTTAGATTCCCACAGGTGTTGAAACTCTACAACCATGATAGCGAACCTATGGCATGCGTGCCGGAAGTGGCATGCAGAGCCATCTCTCCAGGCAAGCCAGCCATTGCCCTTTGCTGTTTCGGGTTCCGGTGCATACATGCGCGTCAGTCAGTCGTAGGCTTCAAATTTTTTTAGAATCTCTTCTGTGGGTGTGGCCTGCTTTGTGGGAGTGGCTTGCTGGCCATTTGACCAAGTGGGAGTGGCTTTCCAGCCATGTGACCGAATGGGAGTGGCTTGGCAGTCATGTGACTGGGTGGGCGTGACCAACTTGTAAAATGTGGTGAAACTCACTTAACAATGCTCTTGCTTAGCAACCAAAATGTTGACTCAGAAACTTTGGCATTTGAAGCACGCAAGTCTTAAAGCTGTCAAGTTACAAGACCCTTGCACCCCTAACCCTTTAGAAAAAACCCTCAGGGGTGTTCAAACTTGACAGCTCTAAGACTTGTGGACTTCAACTCCCAGAATTCCTCCTCTCGCTCTTCATCTGGATGAGTGTGCGGACAGGCAGGGGGAGGAAGCTGGAACCGGTTCTAAACGGCACTGTCGATTTGTGGAACCTCTTCTATAGAAGAGCTTAGAACTGGCAAGAACCCACCCCTGGCGCGGATCAGCTGGTCTTCACGTATGCAGGAGCACTGGAAACTGGAAGAGCAGCTCCCTGGCGTGTACGCACGCAGTGAGAATCTGAGCTTCTGGTTTCTGGCACGCACATGCACACACCAGCCAGCTGATCTTTGCATGTGCATGCAGGCCAGAAACCAGAAGAGCAGCTCCCTGGCGTACACGCGTGGGAGTGCCGGAAATTGGGAGCTCAGCTTTGTGGTGCATGCATGCGCACTTGGGAGCTCCTCTTCTGGCATGTACTTGGTGCTGAAAAGATTCACCAACACTGCTCTACAAAGAGTGCAGAGAAGAGCAACAAAGATGATTAGGGGATTGGAGGCTAAACATATAAAGAACAGGTGCTGGAATTGGGAATGTGTAGTTTAATGAAAAGAAAGACTAGGGGTGACATTACAGCAGTGTTTCTGTGCTATGGTGATTCTGTCTGATTGTAACAGTGTGTTCATTGCATCTGAACCTTTTTTATGCATGGTAATATATTCTTTTTATAGCTTGTATTGTTTGAATGGTCAAGTGCTTTTTGATAACGTTTGCATGGATATCCATTTTGTTGGAAGATGTTATATAGGCAGTCTAAATATGAATATTCTGAGTCAGAATATGATCTGACTGTGGTAGTAGCCCTGATTGAGTGGTGCAGTGTCCTAGAGGTGAACCCACTCATAAGGATTAGGCAGCAACAGATGTTTCTCTATCGGGGTACAATGAGAAAATACTGTATCTGCTGCGAACTCTGCATAGGTGTCAGGAAGGGGATCTGGCCAGTAAATGCTCAGCTCCACTCAGTCACCCCAATCCCACCCTAAAGCAAGGGATTACAAGAGCATAAAAATGGTAGTAGCCCTGATTCAGATATTAGTCTATAAAAATAATACAAATGTCCTTTTCTGGCTCAATGTCATCCTCGCAGGGTAGTTCACACAAGAAGTAGCCCATGGGGTTAGTAGCTTTACCTTTATTGTATAGTTGCATTAAAAGAAACTTGCAAGTCTGAGAATACATCTCTCTCTCCCTCATCTGTACAGTGCAAGAAATAAAGAAAGGACCCATTCTGGGACACTTGCCACAGCCTCATTTCTTATGCAGCCTCAACTGCCACCTGTCTCACCATTGTTTAGTTTGTGGCTCTTCTGTTGCCCAAGGTCATTCCCATTTACCATTACATCCGATCACCATCTCTGTTCCATTTCCATCTTATGTGATTAGATTAGATTAGATTTATTGGATTTATATGCCGCCCTTCTCTCAAAGGACTCAGGACGGCATACAACATAAGAGACATATAGTACAAAAGTTAGAAAGTAGTAAATAAAAAATCCAATAAGCAATAAATTAATAGACATTATAAAATAAGATAAAATTGGAATTAAAATTAATACGTTATTTTGTTCAGGCCAGGCCGGCTTGCTGGAAAAGCTAGCTTTTTAGGGCGCACCAGAAGGACAGGAGGTCGGGAACTATGTGAAGCTCCAGGGGTAGCTCATTCCAAAGGGAAGGCGCTCCCACAGAGACGGCACCCTGAGGAGACCAACTCTGTGGGATCGTACTGGACGGTGGGAGGCTACCGGTGGCAGTAGGTGGTCTCACAAGTACCCTGTGCCTAAGCCATGGAGCGCTTTAAAGGTCATAATTAATACCTTGAATCGCACCCAGTGAACAACTGGCAACCAGTGCAGGCCGCCTAAAAGGGGTGTAACATGGGAGCACCTGATAACCCGCACGGCTGCATTCTGGAGCAGTTGAAGCTTCTGGGTGCTCTTCAAGGGCAGCCCCATGTAGAGAGCGTTGCAGTAGTCCAGGCGAGAAAGGATGAGGGCATGAGTGACTGTGCACAGGGCATCCCGATCCAGAAAGGGGTGCAACTGATGTACCAGGCGAACCTGGTAAAAGCCCCCCCTGGTCACGGCTGTCAGATGTTCTTCTAAGCCAGGGGTCTGCAAAGTCGGCTCTTTTAAGACTGGTGGACTTCAACTCCCAGAGCATAGCTGGCTGGGGAATTCTGGGAGTTGAAGTCCACCAGTCTTAAAAGAGCCGACTTTGCAGACCCCTGTTCTAAGCTAAGCCACGTATCCAGGAGGACTCCCAGATTGCGGGCCCTGATAGAAAGCTCAGGAATCAACCACTGCAGGACAATTTTCTGGAAACATTTCCTGCCTTTTGGCCTGCTCCTGGCTACTTTTTTTTTTTTTTTTTTTGGTAAAGAAAGAAAAGTGTATGTCATTTCATGTTGATGGACATGAAATCAGTTGTGTCCCAGGTAAGCTGAATGATCCCAATAGCCTTTTTCTTTTCTTTTTTCGGTTTCATGTCATTTAAGCAGAACTTTTGGACAAAACCCCAGTCCATATTGCAAAATCTGTTTTGAAAAATAAATAGGCAGACAAAATTAGAGAGGGAGCATTTCGGGGCAAACTTTGCAGAAGCAAGCATATCTTCAAACAGATTGGTATTACTATCAAAATGGGATTAATAGATGGATCTTTCTTTAAAAAATATTCTTAGAAAGACCGCCCCAGTTTTATTATCCAGTTTTAGTCACCACACTATTAAAAAAGATGTTGAGACTCTAGAAAAATTGCAGAGAAGAGCAACCAAGATGATTAGGGCAGGGGTCTCCAACCTTTGCAACTTTAAGTTTGAAGGACTTCAGCTCCCAGAATTCTAAAGCCATCTTTGCTGGCTGGAGAATTCTGGGAGCTGAAGTCCTTCAGACTTAAAGTTGCAAAGGTTGGAGACCCCTGGATTAGGGGACTGGAAGCTAAAATATATGAGGAACTGGGCTTGGCTAGTCTAGTGAAGAGAAGGACTAGGGGAGACATGATAGTAGTGTTGCAATATTTGAGGGGCTGCCACAGAGAGGAAGCGGTCAAGCTATTTTCCAAAGCACATGAAGTCCAGACAAGAAGCAATGCATGGAACTGACCAAGGAGAGATTCAACCTGGAAATAAGGAGAAATTTTCTGACAGTGGGAACAATCAACCCATGGAACAGAAGTTGCCTTCAGAAGTTGTGGGAGCTTTATCCCTGGAGGCTTCCAAGAAGAGAATGGACTGCCATCTGTCAGAAATGGTGTAGGGTCTCCTGTTTGGGTGGGAGGTTGGACTAGATGACCTACAAAGTTCCTTCCAACTATGATAATCTGTAATCCCATCACAAGAACCTCACAGGACACACACACCTCTGAAGCCCCTTTAAAGAGAACATGGACACTGACATCCCCTAAACTCCACTGAAGATATTACCTAGCCTGGTAATGAAACATTCAGAAACCAACCCACAAGCTCAGAGAATGAACCTTCATCCTCAAAGTTTCATTTCTCTCATTTCTTAAAGCTTATTTGTCACAGGCCCTGCCTGAATATTGATGATGATTCCAGCACACAGGTGCATATCGGGCAAATCCAGGCTGCGTAAAATCCACCGGCACTTTAAATGGAGCTGCCAACCCACCTCTCAAAGTTTCATCAAACAGTTATCAGGAGCCACCTTCCATTGTAGCCCCTAAACCAGTGGTAGTCAACCTGGTCCCTACCGCTTACTAGTGGGCGTTCCAGCTTTCATGGTGGGTGGTAGGGGTTTTGTCCGATACTGAAGCACTTTTCTTTTTAAAAATTTAATTGATTTCCCTACTTTATAAATTACCATTACTGTGGAACCGGTGGGCGGTTAGAAAAATTTACTATTAACAGAGGTACAAAAGTGGGCGGTAGATATAAAAAGGTTGACTACCCCTGCCCTAAACAAAGGACTCCGTTCCAATTGCTCAATTATTTCTGAACAAGAATTGGCGCAGTACATCTGACAAGGCACTGGTGCCCTGGTTGTTGACTGCATTGAATCTCATTAATAAAAAAAAAAAGACACTGCTGATTGTCTGAGTGAACAGAGAAACAGAAGCTGAAGATATTTTCCCTTCCGTCTCTAGTTATTATTATTATTTTATTTCTATTTGCTTTTGTAACAAAACGGGACAATTCATCCTTTGTCTTCCTTGGACTCTAGCAAGCCCATCGCTGCTTGGTTACGCGAAGCACAGAGCTGTCTCTGCTCAACGTTGCTTGGCTGCAAACCAGAAAATGTCTAGTCTGTCTTGTCACAATGCTTCCACTCAGCTGGCGGTGGCATCTCTGCAAATTACTTCTATTTTCTAATTCCGGCATTCGCCCAGATGCTTTGCTCTATGCTGGAGGCCTCTTTGCCACTGGAAAAAAAAAAACGACAACCAAAAACAAAAACAGACCAGAACAAACAAAGCAAAACTTTCATTCCTGCTCTGTTTGTGTGCATGTGTGTGTGTATGTGTGTGTAGAGAGAGGAAGATTGTCAAATGGAAGACAGCGTAGGACAATGATAGGAGAGATTTCGATGGATTTCAAAGCTGTTTTCCAAGAAAGCAGCATATTTTCTTCTGATGTGGGGATATCTACAAGTAAGCACAGAGATGGAAGAGAGGGAGTGAGAAAGATTTTTTTTTTAAAGATTTATTTGTCTCCTCGCCCCAAAAGTTGCCACCACTCCCCCTACTCCTGGTTTGTATAAAACAGATGAAAAGGCAATATGTTCAGAGCTTAAAGAAATTTGAAAGAGTTCCTGCAGCTGGAATACACAGCAGGCTCTGGAGATAATGGAATATAATTGCCCATCGTTCTTATTGTTTTTTTAAAGAACCTGGAAAATACAGAAGATTCAGGAGTTTAGCAGTTATTAGGATTATGTAGTCTTTGGTGAGAAGGGAGTAAATAATCATGATTAGTATTTTTAGAATTAATCATCATAATGTTGTTGTTAGTTGCAAAGTTGTGTCTGACCCATCCCGACCCCATGGACAACATTCTTCCAGGACTTCCTGTCCTCTACCATCCTCTGGAGTCCATTTAAGCTCTTGTCTACTGCTTCAGTGACTCCATCCAGCCACCTCATTCTCTGTCATCCCTTTCTTCTTTTGCCCTCAATCTTTCCCAACATGAGGCTCTTCTCTAGTGAGTCCTTCCTTCTCATTAGGTGGCCAAAGTATTTGAGTTTCATCTTCAGGATCTGGACTTTCTAAAGAGCAGTCAGGGTTGATCTCCTCTAGGACTGACCGGTTTGATCGCCTTGCAGTCCAAGGCACTCGCAGGAGTTTTCTCCAGCACCAGAGTTCAAAAGCCTCCATTCTTTGGTGCTCAGCCTTCCTTATGGTCCAACTTTCACAGCCATCCATTGCAACTGGGAAAACCAGTTGCAATCATCATAATCCTGTTCCTTTTCATAAACATGTCCAAGTTTTAAAATAATTATATGCCTTCACTTTCTGAGAGAGATAAGTAGACAGATGATGATCCCTATCAGTTTCTTAATTCCACCAATATAAGATAGGTTGGGAATACTTATTTTTCAGCTACTTATCCAAGTAGCGAGTAACTGTAGGGGAAGGAGTGGTATAACCTGAGGGTGGATACAAAAGAGGGATTAGCCCAGAATCTCTACGTAGCTACAAGTGGACTCTCCAACCCTCCATCCCAAGGGTTGGGTGACCCTTATCTAACGCCAACAGGTGCTAGCCGTTAGTTGAAAAGATTCCTGTGCATATGCTGTTTAGCAATAAATCAGTTTAATAATGCCGTCATGTATAGACCTGGTCTTTTATTCCTGACTAGCCCATAACAATACTCAGCAGATGTATGTCTTTTTTCATTTCATATGTCTTGAAAGGGATGATATTTGCAGACTGTAAACTGTAGCATCAACCAATTGGCAACCAAATGCAGGTCCACAAAGCTGATGTTACATGCTCCCAATGTCAGGAGCAAGACAGTCCATGGTCCTCTGCATGTTGGGCAGTAGTCTTCAAGGGCAGGCCTAAAAAGAACTCATTGGAGTAGTTCAGGGATCAGCAACCCGCAACTCTGGAGCCTCTTATGGCTCTTACATACCTCTGCTACGGCTCCCTGTCACTCAAATTATGCGTCCCAACCGTCAATGTGTGATACCCGTTGGCACACCATTTATTGAGCTTTCCAATCCCCGGTAGGCCAACCATGGATAAATCCAAGAAAAGAAAAGTTTCAGAAGAAAACAGAGCATTTAATTCAACTACATATGCTAGCTGTGTGGCCACTCAGGAAATAGTCAGGCACGGGAAAGATTTTGTGGCTCCCGGTGTTTTCTTTCCTGTGGGAAATGGGTTCCCAATGGCTCTTTCAGTGTTTAAGGTTGCCGAACTAAATTGAACTAAATGGTGATATTTTCACCATCTAGATGACTTCCTTTTAGGAATATCATCTCCAATCCTCTTCTATCTTCTTTTCTCAAGACACACAGATCATTTAATCTTTCTTCCTAGATTTTAATTAATATGTGATTATCTTTATTGTTATTAATGCATGGTAATCCTTATTGCTCTTGATTCAATCTATTTCAATTTGGCTGAAGTTTTCTTAAAGGACCTGTCCCCACAATAACTTTATTGTGGAACTAATGTGTTTGAGAAGACCAAAAAAGAGTCACTTAATTCAACAGTCAGTCATGCACTGGATTAAATAACGCAGTCTAGCTGTGTTGCAGAAGTAACTAAACCCAGTAAAATTATCCATTTTGCATAACTAGTCTGCTAAGAAAAATTAAATCATGGATTGAGAGTAACAGTCAAGTTACACTATTGCATATAATAAATTTATTTTTATATAAATTGAAATTATTGAATTTATTAAACGGCCTGTTTTTCGCTCATTTCTGCCTTCCCCAGCCCCCAGGGGCATTCTGCAAAGCTCCTAAAGGCTCTGCATGACCATTTTGATGAAGGGGGCAAAAAAAATGCTGTATTCAGTGTATAAGACGCATCCAGATTTTCCCTTTTTTGAGGGAAAAAGATGCATCTTATACTCTGAAAAATATGGTATTCAGTTATTTCCAATTCATTTTTTTTGACCTAGCAAGATTGTTCTGGATTTTATTTCTGTCTACATTATGTTTGCAAAATCCCCACAATCTACTTGGAAATTTTCCCCTGTAAAGGAAAGGATAAAAATCTGTCAAGACTTCTGTTGATAGATTCATGCTGACTTGATGCTTTCCCTTTTTAAAAGCACTTACAGTTCAGTCACTTCTTCTGAGGATCATAGGTACTTTCAAAACAATGGAAAGAAAACATTGATCATTTCTTCTGGGTTTTTTTGTTTTTGTTTTTGTTTTTTTTAAAATAGAAGTTAAATGCAAGTTAAATGCAAGTTAAGACGAACTATTATTCCTTGAGATTTCTGGTTTGGAAAATAAAGAGGCAATTTCATCCATGCTGAATTCAAAGCAAAAAATTATGGTCAGCCCAAGTAATCTAGAAATGGGATCATATTTGCCCTATGTCTCAGCACAGATTATTTATTTATTTATTTATTTATTTATTTATTTATTTATTTATTTATTTATTTATTTATTTATTTATTTATTTATTTATTTATTTATTTATTTATTTATTTATTTATTTATTTATTTATTTATTTATTTATTGGATTTAAATACCGCCCTATCTCCCCGAAGGGTTTCAGGGCGGTGCACAGGTAAAGATTAAAAACAATACAAAAATACAACGTAAATACAATAAAAATATATTAAATTTAAACCCGTGCTAAAAACATCTTTAAAACCCATCTAAAATCCCTTACTAAAATCCCTACAATTTGTTATTAACATCTAAGCCAGGCCAGCCAGAGGGGAAAAAGTAAGTTTTAAGCTCCCGGCGGAAGAGGCGCAGGTCCGTGATGGTACGAATATTGGGGGGTAGGTCGTTACAGAGAGCCGGCCCCGCCACAGAGAAGGCCCTTCCCCTGGGGGCCACCAGCCGGCATTGGCCGGCAGACGGCACCCTGAGGAGGCCCTCCCTGTGCGAGCGGACAGGACGGAGGGAGGTATGTGGTAGGAGGCGGTCTCGCAAATACCCAGTTCATACATAAAATAGTTTTGAAGCATTGCAAGGGATAGCGATACTGTGTTACCCTGAAAATAAGACAGGATCTTATTTTCTTTTGACCCTCAAAATAAGCGCTTGACCTTATTTTGGGGGAGGTCTTATTATTTTTGAGGTGCAGGAGGTGGCATGCATGGTCACCTCATGGCTGCTGCTGTGTTGCAATATTTGGGAGAGAAGGCTTATTTTTTGGGGAGGGCTGATTTTAGCATATGTGCTCAAAAGCCCGATTGGGCTTATTATCAGGGGAGGTCTTATTTTCAGAGGAAAAGGGTACTAAATGAAATATTCTTTTAGTCTGCATGCACAAAACAAAAAGAAAATAAAGGGTAGAGAGACACATTGAGCTTGTGACTATGAAAATGGACTGTTTGCTCCCCAGTCCTAATGATTCTGACTCAATATTGTGCAACTATACCGAGGATCAAATGCCAATGACTCTGCAATTAACTTGACTGAGAAGTTGATTATGCTGAAAGCTCCTATGATGATAATGACTTTGCATTCCTTAATTGTGCCTTTCATGCCAGAGCACTTCATACATTGACAGGAAAAAAGCATTTAAGAGAAATAATTTCAGGTATACCGAAGCTGGAAGCACTTCGTCTAATGAAAAGGGGGAGAGAAAAAAATTCAACTCCTCAATTTAACATCATCTTTCTCAAGTGCATGACAGGTTTCTCCATGAAGCTATAAGCGATGGCTGAATTTGTTTCATGAATTTTCAGCATTGCCCTGTTGACCTTTGATTATGAGGCTTCCATGGTGTTGTGTAATCATTTAGGATCTGGCGTCTGTTGTGAAAGAGGCATTGTGGCTTCACTCTTTTATCTGGCTTTCTCGCCCCAATTATTGGAGCACGCGTGAATGAACCCCACTGCGCTAGAGATGGCAGCGGAGATAATGGGGAAGTCAAAGAAGTAATTTGGAAACCTTTTGGTGTGCTTGTTTGATTCTGTTACTAAGACTATTATGAAATACTTTGAATAAGCTGGCAAAAATGAAAGGATGGGAGAAGATGACCCTGGAGTGAAAAACAGACTGAGAACATAAAGCAGGCTTGTGCTTTTCCTAGAAGGTATGAAAAGGGTCATTTTATGAGCATAATAAAGGATAAATGTTTATATTAGCTAGTTTTTGACATCAGAAAGGAAGGGCAGAGAAAGAACCCTCTTAGGAAATGCAGAGATTTGAAGCACCAGAAGAGTCTCCGTAGTAAGGTCACCCACCCTCTTTTGCAGTAGCATTTCTAGTATGAAAGTTGTATAATAATTTATATTACAGTGCCTTTGAAAGGCCATATAATCTTAATTTTGTAGGCTTCCTAGGTCTTTAGCACTTCTCTGGCCAGGAGCCCAGTGATCACTGTAGTTTTTTGCATGCCAACAAACTATATTTTGTTGCAATATCGCCAAATACTTTGGTTTCATGGAATGGGAATGGGAATAGAGCAGAGCAGAGCAGAACAGAACAGAACAGAACAGAACAGAACAGAACAGAATAGAAAACATGGAGTTAAGTGGAATGGAATAATAGAATAGAACAGAACAGAACAGAATAGAATTATTTGGCATGCAAATAGTTATTTATTGGCCAAGTTTGATTGGACTCACAAGGAATTTGTCTTTAATGCACAAGCTCTCGGTATACATGCAAACGCCAAAGTAATATCATCATCAAATACCAGTAGAAGTAGGAAAGGTGAGAAAGTTAATAATAATCCAGCCCTACTACATGGGCAAATATCCTTAGCTATAAAACAGCATTGTGGGAATTAGATGTTCAGCACAGTGTTGGCACAAGGGAAAATCTGTCTCATTGTCTCGTTGTTTTGGCATACAATGCCCTAAAGCAGCATCCTCAGGTGAGGAGTTGAAACAGTTTAAGTGCAGGATGTAAAGGATATGTAGATATTTTCTCAGCCCTCTTTCTGACTTGTGCAGTATACAGGATCTCAACGGAAGGCAGGCTGGTTGCAAGTGTGTTTTTTTCTTCTCCTGCAGTCCTAACCATACATTGAAGTCTGTATCCATCTCGTTTGGTTGCTGTACCAAATCAGACATAGAAAATAGTCAGCATTTTTCTCAAATTATTTGGGGAACACCGCTTTTTATTCTTCTGCAGTTTGGGACATGGCTGGTATCTGTCAACCTCCATTCTCAAGAGACAAGCAAAGGGATTTTTATGCTGGAGGTGAAGCATAAGACGACAAGACTTAGAGTTGGCTCTTTTTCAGTACCAGTTAGATTTTTTTTTTTTTTTTTTGCTAAACCACTGAAACTAACAAGCCTGTTTGGGTGCACTGCTGAGTTTATAGTTATTGTGGATATTCAGAGGGAGGTGAGAAAGAGTGTTTAGCACGATGGTGAAAGCTTTTCAAATTCTGCAATTAGAAGAAATCAAGTCATTTTGTATCAGTTTACCAGACTTGAAATATTCATTCATTTATCTCTCCCATCTATCTATCTACAAGGGTGTCTGTATTTTGCCAACCAAAAAGAACTCTTGGATATCTTGCATCTCCTCTTTGCTAAGAAAGTTAAAATAAAACAGTGCCACCAAATGTCCATTAGCAATTGCAGCTGGAAGTTTCTACATTGGAGGAACTTTTCAGTCATCTGAGCTGGTTGTAGTCCAAGTGCAAGAGACTCTTTAAGTTCTACACAGCCCACTTCCATGTTGTGCCAAAGGTTAAGCATCTTAGTTAAGCTATGGGAATGAGACTGGCACTTGATACCGCATTTCCCCGAAAATAAGACAGGGTCTTATTTTCTTTTGAACACACCACCACCACCACCACTAAGAGAAGGAATGTGATAGCAAGGGTGGCAGGGTTCCAAATAACATCCAAAATTAAATCAGAGTCCATGGCAAAGTATTGCTCAAAGTTCCAATTTATTAAGAGAATCATGTTGACATATCTGTGAAAACCCGTATCTGAGCATCCTGGTTTTCCCCACCCAGTTGAAAGTTCAAGATCTTGCCCCCAAGACCCACAAGTCCATCACATGGTCCAATTTTCCACTTCCATGCTGGCAGTTTCACCCATCCAGTTCCGGTCAGGTGCAGAGGTGCAGAGACAAAGGATGACCTTGGATTCTAGAAAGGAATTTTATTTTGACATCATCACATTCTACTCCTTACTATTCCCCCTCCAAATTCCCCACTAATGAAACAGGATACAGTAGTAGAATAGAATATTAGTGTGGCAGGCCAAAGATCCCAAAAGGAACTGGCTGCAGGCCTGACATAGGGTTTATAATAATAATAATAATAATAATAATAATAATAATAATAATAATAATAATAATAATAATAATAATAATAATAATAATGATGATGATGATGATGATGATGATGATGATGATGATGATAATAATAATAATAATAATAATAATAATAATAATAATAATAATAATAATAATAATAATTAATTTTGTATACCGCGTCCTCTCCCCAAGGGGACTCGGAGCGGTGCACAGGGAAATTAAAACATATAAAATATATACAAACAATAAATACAATAGATAAAAGCAGATTAAATTGATCGTCCCTGCGCTAAAAAAAACCCATTAAAACTAAATTCCCTAAACACCCCAGAGGTAGAGACTAACCAAGGCCGGCCAAGCAGAAAAAGTGTGTTTTCAGTTTTTGACGGAAGGAGCGGAGGTCCGTGGTTGTTCTAATGTCGGGGGGAAGGTCGTTCCAGAGGGCTGGGCCCGCCACAGAGAAGGCCCTTCCCCTGGGCATCGCCCGCTGACACAGTCTAGTGGATGACACCCGGAGAAGTCCCTCTCTGTGGGAGCGGATCGGCCGTGAGGATGTATGGGGCAGGATCCGATCCCGCAGATCGGATTTGCGGTAGCGGCCTCTGCAAGGCCATTCTGTGTGGATGGCTGGTGCACATGGGGTGCATGGGGCATGTCCCCCCCTTCCGCCCCAGGAAATGGTGGGGACCAGCAGCACATGCATTTAAATATTTTAGGGGAGGCCTTATTTTCATGGGAGGGCTTATTGTATCACATGCGCTCAAAATCCCAATTGGGCTTATTATCGGTTGGAGGTCTTATTATCAGGGAAACAGGGTAGAATAACACAGTTACTTGGACTAGAAAAGAAATGTCAAAAACTGAAGTTACAAGAGAACTTGGACTACTGCAAAAGGTGTTTGTTTTGGTCATCATCATGGGAAGTACGCACAACTCTTCTATCAGATCTGTCATCCTCTGAGAGCAACTTTTCTGATTGGAACCACACTCTTCTCCTATTTTGTCACTTTAAACTAGCAACCCTGGACAGCAAAGGAAGGCTGGAGTCAAAGCCCTCCAAGACTTTACTTTAGAAAAATCTGCTTTCACTTTGACCTACAAATATTGCCTTCTCTAACACCATCAACTAGCTTAAACGTCCCACTGACACCCTTTCAAGCTCTGGACTCAGCTGGCTATTCAGTTCTGACGTTGTTTGTTTTCTTTTGCTCAGGTCGTCATGGAGATGGAGCCTATTGGCCCGTTGACACTAATTTGATTGACAGGAGCAGCCTCAATGGTAAATATGACTTAAAGCCAAATTCTTCCCCTTCTTTTGTCATTGGTTAATTCTGTCTGATCTCTATATTTTTCTACCTTTTCTTCTCTCCCATTTCATCTCAGTGCCCCTTAGATGAGGCCAGTTTCAACTTTGGGAAGACCTCACGTAAATTGGCCCAGGAGTTCCCCTTAAATGTTAGAGTTTGGGTTGACGTCATGGCTGAAATGGGCATGGAGATGATTTTAACTGGTTCGGAGCTTAACTGGGAGGGGGGGCAATGGCTCAGTGCTTTAACTGGAAAGCTGACAGCCTGAGTTTGAGACCCGAGCACCACATAACATAGCAGTTAAGCAAATGTTAGTAGATTAATACCGTGTTTCCCCAAAATTAAGACTGGGTCTTATATTATTTTTTGCTCCAAAAGATGCAGTAGGGCTTATTTTCTGGTTAGGTCTTATTTTGGGGAAAGTATGGTACTAATTGCATCTGTCTGGCTGATGATCTTAACTGGGGCTAAATCATGCTAGGGTTTATTTTCCAGTTGGGTCTTATTTTTGGGGAAACAGGGTAGATACACTTTGGTGGGAAGGTAACAGTGTGCCTTTGGAATATAGTCATGCTGTCCACATTACTATGGAAAATGCCTTCAGGCAATGCTAGCTCCCTTGGCTAAGAAATGGGGATAAGCACCATGATCTAGAGAGGGACATGCCATAACAGGAAAACCTTTCCCTTCAGACTTTAACTACAACATATTCACTTAACGTCAACAGGCAAAGTCCTACTTAGCGATCTTCTTAAACAGATTTTACCAACATAGTTTACAATATATTGCTTTTACTGATTTTTCTTTTCATTTTTTTTTCATTTCATTTTTCCATTTTCCCCCACTCCTTTATAAGGTTATCTACATCTAATTTTGGAACACTGACAGATAGTCATGCTATCAACATCAATACCAGGTTTATGATTTTTAAGCATTGTAAGACATTTTGAGTTTCTTAAAAATAACATAATGAACTTAGTTCCATACATTTCTATACATATGTATTACTGAAATAGAACAGGGGTGTCAAACTCAAGGCCCAGGGGCCGAATCCGGCCCGTGGGGTTCTTAGATCTGTTTCCACCCTGGAAAAAGTGAAGGGCCAGCCCATGGTGCCTCTGCCAGTGAAAATGGAGCTCGGGAAGGCCGCATGCAGCCCGCTCGAGCTCCGTTATTGCTGGCAGAGGGTTGCAGGAGGCTGTCACAGCCAAAAATGGAGCTTTGGCGCTCATTTTTGCTGGCAGAGGACTCAGGCCACCATCAGCGCCCCCGACACAAGTGATGTGAAGCTGGCCATGCCCACCCCAGCCATGCCCACCCAGCCCCTCAAGGTCAAACACAACCCTGATGCCGATTTCAATGAAATTGAGTTTGACACTCCTGAATTTTAAATTTTATGACAATTTTTCTTTGGTTATTTACTGGTATCTTGTTATCAGCTGTGTCCCTTTTTGTCTTACTTTCATTTTATACAACTACTTGCTCTGTTCCTTTAAATTGTTCAATAAACAAATTATAGCACAATACAACACACCCCACAAGCAAGTGTGTTGAATTACGACAGTCTATATGGCTGAACCATGTATTTGTGTGGTTGATGAATGTTAGGAGTTGTGGTCCCATCACATCAGGGTGGAAAAAAATTGGGTAACCATATCCTGCTACATTATTTTCTGGCAAAGCAGAACACAGATCTACAGATCTGAATTTTCATTGCCACCACAATGGTAACTCTCCAATAAGGCTGTATATTTATGATTATAGGGGTTCGTAGACTAATTAAATCTCTGACCCTTCACTTCATTTCACTTATGGTCATTCAGAATTCCAGCCATCTTAGACAAGTCAATACAATGTAATTCCTTTTGTACATTCCTGTGGGCTTCCTTGGCAATTTGCAAAGCTGTTGCACACATAACACTTTGCATAGGTAACATAGCTGCCAAGGATGTTGATTCAGCCAACAACTTGCTGCTGATTGCAGGGTAAAAGAAACAAGTAAGCTTGCCGATTTGGAATATTGTTTTGAATGTTCTTAATTAAGAAGATTTTGCCTTGACACTCACAGCATACAAATTATTTGAACTGACATGGAACATTTCCCTAAAAAATTAATTATTCAATAGATGTCTAGTAGTTGTTTTGGATACCGCTCACTGGGATGCTGTTCGTTACAACATGGAGACATTTCATGGAGATTCTGCACATTTTTGACAAGGATGTCCATCCAAAGTTATCTTAATGAAAGACTTTCAAAACAGATCAACAAACTTTTGGCTACTCAATTGCCAATTTTTGGCCTTATCAAAGCTTCTGTAAACTACAAAGAGCTTTGCAAAATCAAGAGTTTTATATGGCTACAGATAATCAGGAAAGCTCAAAAGGTTGCAAATGATAAGCCATATTCCCACATGTTATGGTCTAGTCTAGAATAAGAGTTGGACCTTAAAGGTCTTCTAATCCAGCCCGCTGCTTAGGCAGGGAACCCTACAACACTTACAGTAAGACAAAGGGTTACCCAACATCTTCTTAAAGACTTCCAGTGTTGGAGGGAGCCTTCACAACTTCTGGAGGCAAGTTGTTCCACTGATTAATTATTCTAACTGTCAGGAAATTTCTCCTTAGTTCTAAGTTGCTTTTCTCTTTGATTAGTTTCCACCCATTGCTTCTTGTCCTACTGTCAGGTGCTTTGGAGAATAGCTTGACTCCCTCTTCTTTATGGCAGCCCCTGAGATATTGGAACACTGCTATAATGTCACTACTAGTCCTTCTTTTCATTAAACTAGACATACCCAATTTCCCGCAATTGTTCTCCATATGTTTTATCCTCCAGTCCCCTAATCCTCTTTGTTGCTCTTCTCTGCACTCTTTCTAGAGTCTCCACATCTTTCTTACATCGAGGTGACCAAAACTGGATGCAGTATTCCAAGTGTGGCCTTACCAATGCCTTATAAAGTGGTATTAACACTTCGCATGATCTTGATTCTATCCCTCTGTTGATGCAGCCTAGAAATGTGTTGGCTTTTTTGGCAGCTGCTGCACACTGCTGGCTCCTATTCAAGTGATTGAATAGGACTCCAAGATCCCTCTCACAGTTATTACTATTGAGTGAGATACCACCTATACTGTACCTGGGCATTTTGTTTTTCTTGCCTAAATGTAGAACCTTCCTTTTTTCACCATTGAATTTCATTTTGTTAGATAGTGCCCAATGTTCAAGTCTGTCAAGATCCTTCTGTATCTTAAGCCTATCTTCTGGAGAGTTGGCTGTTCCTGCCAGTTTGGTGTCATCTGCAAATTACATAGTGCAAATCATATAGTGGCTAATACAATCTTTTGAATTCTAAATTAATATAAAGTATCCTTGCATAGACTATCCTTAGTTCAATGAGCCTTCCACTGAATAAAATGCCTGGAGAATGCTGTGTAAAATAGCAACTAGACATTATAAAATGACAAAAAAATTCAGATAATTTAGCAGAAGTAAAATGCATTTGAGGATGTAACATTTCTATTTTATATTTTAAGGATCCTAATGGAAATTTAATTTTAATTAAGCCTGACCCAATATAGCAAACCATGAAGGAAAATCTCCTATGGTTTTCAAAAGATTAATATAATGTAATAATTACTAACTTTGTTCAAACAGGCTGTCATTTCACCATTCCCTGACTAATGGGAATTTAGAATGTTCAAACTATGGAATACATTGGGAGAAATGAGTAGCTGAAGGTTGCATAAAACCACTCATAAAAATACAACATTAGTACCCAGCCAATAACTGATTAAATCAGATGGGTTTGCTTTTCAACACATGAAATGAGAAAGGGATGCTTAATGTTGTCATTATGTCCCTTTGTATATTAAGGGCCTGAATCAGAAATAGTATCATGAAATCCGGATGCTGACAGTCAGAATATTATTTGATAGCTAAGAATTTTCTGTATCAAAGGCAGAGTAAATGAAACTTTTTGATTGTTGTTATAATTCTGTCTTGTTACTGAAAGAAAGCGAGGACTTCTAAGTTTGGTTCTCAGGATTCCCCTTGTCCCTAAATGTAGAAATGTTCGAAATTAAATAAGGGAAGAAAAAAAAACCCAGCTATTTACAAAGAAAGATGGACAAGCTCATGAAAATATTCTATGTAAAAAGACATTGCAGTCTATGGAGATTTTCAATCATCCATGTTCCAAAGTTGCTTTTCCAAATGGCAACTGGATTTTCCTGGATTTTCCCTTGAAAATGTTTCCCTTCTCAACTGAAGAAGCTTCTTCAGGGCTAACTGAATGGTAGGGAATGGTTTCCTCATTATTTAGTTAGAGCTGAAGAAGCTTCCTCAGTTGAGAAGCGAAACATTTTCAAGGAAAACGCCAGGAAAATCCTTTTGGAAAAGTACCTTTGGGATATCACATGATAGAATACGATAGACTATGGGAAGCCATGGTTCTATGCGAGAGAAAGAGAGAGAAAGCTTTTTAAGAGATATAACCTAAGGCCGTGATGGCAAACCTCTGGCACGTGTACCAGAGGTAGCACGCGGAGCCATATTTGCTGGCACGCCAGCCATCACATGTGCGTGCTGGCCACCTGACTTACGGCTTTCTGGAGGCCATTTTCACCCCCCCCCCCACAGGCTTCAGGAAAGCCTCTGGCATCCCCCACATATATATTTTATTGTGTGTATGAGATGGTGATGGAATGGTTTAAATCCAGGATGTCATATCAAACTTGGTGATAGGTATTACTTGTTGTTGTTAGTTGTGAAGTCCCATGGACAATGTCCTTCCAGGCCTTCCTGTCCTCTACCATCCTCTGGAGTCCATTTAAGCTCACACCTACTGCTTCGGTGACTCCATCCAGCCACCTCCTTCTCTGTCGTCCCCTTCTTCTTTTGCCCTCCATTGTTCCCAGCATGAGGCTCTTCTCCAGTGAGTCCTTCCTTCTCATTAGGTGGCCAAAGTATTTGAGTTTCATTTTCAGGAACTGGCCTTCTAAAGAGCAGTCAGGGTTGATCTCTTCTAGGACTGACTGGTTGGATCACCTTGCAGTCCAAGCGACTCGCAGGAGTCTTCTCCAGCACCAGAGTTCAAAGGCCTCCATTCTTTGGTGCTCAGCCTTTCTTATGGTCCAACCTTCACAGCCACACATTGCAACTATTGCTAGAGTAGTATTAACATGAATTGGATGTCTTCATAGTGGTCCAGATCTACTAAGGCTATTCGTCCTAAAGATTACATGTAGCTTCTGAATTCAGAGACTCCGAATGTCAGCTACAGATAAACAAAGGATAAGAAGGTCTTGGTTCAAAATGTTGGCCTTCAGTGGGCCTTTACCAGCAGTGGGTTGCACATTTCATTAACACCAATTTGCCATGTGGGCATGCGGGCATCTTCTGCACATGTGTGTGCCTTCTGTGCATGTGCTTTGCTCATGCATGTTCCTTCCGTGCATGCACCCGGCTTCAAAAATGTGCCTAGGTAGGACGGCATAGAGGCAGAGCGAGTAGGCAGGCCCACCCACGATTTCCACTACCGGTTTGGATGAACCGGTCTGAACCGGCTGAATACCACTTCTGGCCTTTCCCTAATCCATCAGAGTTATTTTGTTATTGTTATGTATTAGCTAACATCTGGATTTAAGCCTCTATAATCTCTTCAACTGGAGCCTATCTTCAAAGAATACTTTAGATGCTGCCATTGAACCCACATGCAAGTTTTCAGACAAAAATTGGCTGAAGTGGGATTCTATCCCCCAAAAGGAGACAATTAAAATAAGTCCTCTTCTGATCCACTTATCATTGCTAAATTGTCTTTGCAAAAACCAATATAAGAAAGCACAAAAGCCATTTCTGGAGACTGTACAATTTAGGTACGCAGTCTCTTTGAGTGATTTCATTGACATAAACACACACAGAGAGAGATCATCAGACCAGACTTGATATATATCAATTATTGCTGAAAGGATAGCAATCATAATTCTGAATCAAGTGTGCTACACAATACATTAATTTAACATATTTTGTGCCAGATTGTGAGCAGAGCATTAAAGCAGGCAATCAAATGAGTCGGCAGATAGGAGGCCCATTATGCCATAAACACCAGTGGGCAGGAAAATAAAAGTCCATCACTCCTCTTATCCCATCTTCAAGGACATAATGGCGATAATGATGTCTGATGAGCTCCACCAACTCCCAACCTAATGGATTTTAGTGCAGTAGGAAATGGCTGGTGCCACACTCAGCGTGGCTTTGATATTTTCCAGCTTTCTGTGTTACTTTCCCTTAAACCTTGTAAAGCTCCCTCTGTTTTCTAAAGCCTTAGTGAAAGATAAGACAGGTACTTCCTGAAGCCTCGGATTTTAAAGGACGTGGCTTTTTAAAATGTGGGGGGGAACAACTTATGTTAAAAAAAAAGAATACATACATTTGCATTTGCTTTTCCTTCAGCAGACGGAAAGGAACAGACCGGTCTGCCTTTCCATGTCATTTTTCCAGACTGGGTCATGTCTGTTCTGATCCAGCCTTAGAAGAACTGAGAAACAGACTCTTTGTCCCAAAAAACCCTTCTTTATTTAGCTACTGTGAATTCATGGCATTCACACATCAAAAAGTCCAAGCAATAATCCCACAAAGGGTTAACTGCAGTAACAGGCCTTATCAGTTCCTTGGGATATTTGCCAGGTCGGGAGCTTCCACCCACAAAGCTATAAGATGAGCAAATCTTCTGAAAGAAATACGAACAGTTGTCTCCTATGACCACCACTCCCCTTTCCTTCTATTTATTCCCCAGCCAGGGAGGGGCCATTCAACGTCCATGTGTTCCTTTCTTCTCGAGTCCACTCCTTGTCCTCAGTTGTTCTTCTCTCCTGACAGCTCTGAGCATACGTGCATCTGGAACAAGCCCCAGCTGTTCTTCCTCCCCACTTATCTCCGATTCCGAAGGCAGCTGGGAAATGTTGGATGGCCCTGGTTCTGTCTCTGCTTCCGATGCAGAGCATCCATCAGGGCCTTCCCCAGACTCAGGACTGGCCCAGGTTCTTCCCCAACCTCCTCATCATCTGAGTCTGTCACTGGCAGTTGGCAGGCCACAACAATGTCATTTTGGGTTTCTTGGGAATGGCACAAGCCATGATTGACTGTACGTTTCAAATGAGGTTTTCCTTGCAAATAGTTAGTGATTGAAGCTGTCATCTCTTTTACTTAACATCAGTTGATTAGAACAGAAGACGTCATTTAAAATAAAAGAAATGTCAAGAGGTGCAAATATCACTCCTGGGCGAAAAAAAACCTGAAGAATAGCTTGAAGGTTAAGAGGTCCATGGGAAGAACTATTTTCCTAGTAGATTTTAACCCTTTCTTATATTGCAAACAGGTGAAAACATCCCCTTTCTCTCTCCATCAATTTCTTCCTTGCACATTATTCCCCTTTCTGCATTTTTTTCTTGTTGCTGATAAGAGGAAGAAGTGAAATACCTGTACACGGAAGATTTGGTTTGTAAGAGAGAGATTTGTTGAATATAAAAGAAAACAAAGAGTAGCATTTGCAGGTGGAGCAAATTAGGGGGCTGGAGGTTAAAATGATTATGTCTAGTCTAGTGAAAAGAAGGGCATGATACCCATGTTCCAGCGGTCGGGTTCAAAATTATTTACCACTGGTTCTGTAGGCATGGCTTGTTGGGCATGGCATGGCAGAGGAAGGATACTGTAAAATCTCCATTCCCTTCCCTGCTCCAGGGGAAGGTTACTGCAAAATCCCCATTCCCTCCGGATCAGCTGGGAATAGATGGGGGGGTGGGGCCAGTCAGAGGTGGTATTTGCTGGTTCCCCAAACTATTCAAAATTTCTGCTACCGGTTCTCCAGAACTGGTCAGAACCTGCTGAATACCACCTCTGCAGTGTTCCAATATTTGAGGGGCTCCTACCAAGATGAGGGGTCAAGCTATTTTCCAAAGCACCAAAAGAAATGACAAGAAACGATAGATGGAAACTAAGGAGAGAAGCAACCTACGACTAAGGAGAAATTTCCTAACGGTGATTATTATTATTTATTCAATTTATATAACCGCCCTAACGGTGAGAGCAATCAACCAATGGAATAACTTGCCTTCAGAAGTTGTGGGTGGGCCACCATTGGAGGCTTTCAGAAAGAGATTGGACAACCATTTGAAATGGTATTGGGTCTCCTACTCGATCAGGGAGTTGAAGATTAGAAGATCCCTTCCCACTCTGTTATTCTATGTTCTATTTTTTGTTTTTGTTTTTGTTTTATGTTCTACAAACAAATTACTATATTGTTTAGATGGGGAGA
This sequence comes from Rhabdophis nuchalis, assembly GCA_039707465.1. Lineage (NCBI taxonomy): Eukaryota > Metazoa > Chordata > Lepidosauria > Squamata > Natricidae > Rhabdophis > Rhabdophis nuchalis. The sequence goes on along the minus strand of CM077644.1, from coordinate 233,452,076 downwards.
AGATCACAGATTTAGTCTGAGGCCACAAGGTAGACGTGAAGTCTGGTGATGCCTTCAGGCAGTGATGGGATTGAAATAATTTAACAACCGGTTCTCTGCCCTAATGATTTCTTCCAACAACCAGTGCCCAGAAACTTAACAACTGGTTCTCCTGAAGTGGTCTGAACTTGCTGAATCTTACCACTGCCTTCAGGACTAACCCATTTTATTGGAGTTGCTGTTCATGAAAGTTCATTTCCCAATAAAGTGGTTCAGTGTGGAAGGTACTTGCAAATTCCATTACGTACATTATGGGCAATTAATTTTAATTGATAGTGATTATTTTTTCCCCTATTCTCCCCACGTTGAGGTGGTAGAGAGGCTGGATATTTTACAAGGATATTTTTTTAATGACTAGTCCTTCTTTTGTAATGGGAGTTCATTGAGGCCTGCTTTTTTCACGTAAATAGGGATAAATTTCATGTACCAGTGCAACCCATGGTAATTTTTGGTTAGGTTTTTGCTGTTTTTCTCTGATGTATCAAACTAGTTCTAGGCTGCATAAACAAAGTAGAATCAAGATCACGTGAAGTGTTAATACCAATTTATAATGCCTTGGTAAGGCCACACTTGAAATAGTGCATCCAGTTTTGGTTGCCACAATGTAGAAAAGACGTGGAGACTCTAGAAAGAGTACAGAGAAGAGCAACAAAGAGGATTAGGGGATTGGAGGCTAAAACATATGAGGAATGGTTGCAGTATGTCTAGTTCAATGAAAAGAAGGACTAGGGGAGTCATGATAGCAGTGTTCCAATATCTCAGGGGTTTCCACAAAGAAGAGGGAGTCAAACTATTCTCCAAAGCACCTGAGGGTAGGACAAGAAGTAATGGATGGAAACTAATCAAGGAGAGAAGCAACTTAGAACTGAGCAGAAATTTCCTGACAGTTAGAACAATTAATCAGTGGAACAACTTGCTTCCAGAAGTTGTGAATGCCCCAGCACTGGAACTCTTTAAGACGATGTCGGATAGCCATTTGTCTGAAATGGTATAGGGTTTCCTGCCTAGGCAGGGGGTTGGACTAGAAGACCTCCAAGGTCCCTTCCAACTCTGCTATTGCAAAGTTATTGTAAAGTTAAAAAAAACATATTTTTTTCTCTTGTTAGGCTTGTGTTTTAAACCACAGCCTGGTGTTTTTTGGGGTTTTTTTGTTTTTTGTTTTGTTTTCTGGAGCAGAATTCATGTGGCCTTGGCAGGCAGTAAATTGTATCTGTTTTTATATGTAGCTTCTTTACAAAAATAGTAATAATAAACAAAACAAAAGAGGAAAGAGGAATAAAATATGAATGTGGAGCGGTATGTTGTTGACTTCCTATAGATCAAGTGAGTTGGATATTTCTCATAAATTCTAATCTTTTATATCTTCATGCCACAGATATATTTCTAAAGGATAAAGCACCTTGGGGTTTTTTGTTTTTGTTTTTTTAAAGAAAATGAGTCTCATAAACCTCCTATGAAGTATCTTCATCACAATTCAGGAGCCCATGCTGTGACCATGTACATAACGGTTGTGATCCAAACAATTTGGGGATGTGGAAATAATTATATTCATTTGCATTTGAATGCAGATTTATCTAATTTAATATTTTCAAACCAATACAAGAATGGAAACGGGGTTATTCAGATTTCAGAATTGATTTACCACTAATATAAAAAGAATGTTATGGAAAAGCGTATCAGATAATGAATCTATTCCTAAAAATGAAGTAAAGAAAATAGCTTGTATACATTCATCAAGGGATGTGGTGGCTCAGTGGTTAAGACGCTGAGCTTGTCGATCAGAAAGGTCAGAAGTTTGGCGGTTCAAATCCCTAGCACCATGTAATAGAGTGAGCTCCCGTTACTTGTCCCAGCTTCTGCCAACCTAGCAATTTGAAAGCATGTAAAAATGCAAGTAGAAAAATAGGGACCACCTTTGGTGGGAAGGTAACAATGTTCCATGTGTCTTGGAGTTTAATCACATGACCACAGAGACATCTTCAGACAGTGCTGGCTCTTCAGCTTTGAAACAAAGATGAGCACTGCCCCCAAACAGTCGGGAACGACTAGCACAGGGGTCTCCAACCTTTGCAACTTTAAGTCTGAAGGACTTCAGCTCCCATAATTCTGGCTGAAGCAAAGCTGGCTGGAGAAGTCTGGGAGCTGAAGTCCTTCAGACTTAAAGTTGCAAAGGTTGGAGATCCCTGGACTAGCATATATGTGCAAGGGGAACCTTTATCTTTATATATTAATCAAAATAGAAAAAAAACATTTCAGAAATATGCTTCAAAATACATATAGATGTTACTTCAAACATTTAAAAAAGTTTATTGGATAGATAATCTGGCTTTAATATTTGCGAAAATGAGAAAATAAGAAAAAAGAATAATTGTGTGATATTTGTGGAAATGAGAAACTGAAAGGCAATAAAATTAAGAGATTTGCCTATCCTTGGGCAAAGCACAGGATACGTATTTAAGATTTGATCCATGGATCAATAAATATAGGAAGAACATTGCAGAACCATGCAGGAAAATTCCACAGGGCTCCACTTGCTATTCTCAAGGTACAATAACACCATGCTCTTTAATTCTTTATGGCATATTCTGAACAAAATATTCTGCAAAGAATCTTAGAGAGCTCCTCAAGAATAGAAGTTCCAGATCATATTGACAAGGCAATATGTAAACTTTGCACAAAAGATTGATGATACATGAATAAATGTGGTTGCTAGTTTTAGACAGAAGAGACTGGCCTTCTTTGCACAACAAGGTGAATCATACAATCCCCTCCCATCTCCAATCACTCACATCTGTATATAATGTACTATATATGGTCACTTTTCTATGGCCTTATAACTTGCATGCTCCCTACTGTACCATCAGGATTTGAGATAAAGAAGATTCTGAAATATTTATTTACTGATAAATTAAATTTATACGATGCCCATCTCAGTATCAAGTGATTCTTTCTTTCTTTTTTTGTTTGTTCCTTCCTTCCTTCCTCCCTTCCTCCCTTCCCTTCCCTTCCCTTCCCTTCCTTTCTCCTTCTTTCTCTTTCTCTTTCTCTCCTTCCCCCTCTCTTTCTCTTTCTCCTTCTTCTTCTGTCTAGATCAAACTTTAAACTACAAGAATGAAGTCATCTTCTTGGCTTTATCATTGGCCAAAAATAAGTCATTGATACATGTTTGTGGTAGTAGCCGACATACCAGCAGATGAACCGGGTTCTGCATCTCTCCACATTCACATGGCATGTTGTTACCCATTAAGATCCTCCACTTGAGCATATTGGTTTTACATTTAGGCACTCCAACTCTCAACCTAATCAGGATCCTCCAGATACTACAAGGGAGATCAGATCCTTCAACCATATCCTCCTTTAATGTTATTCTTTGCTCAATGGTCTCCTCCCTCCCTCTTTTAATTCAATTTTCTTCTTGTGTACCTTCAAGAATGTTAGTTCTTGTGATAAAGCTTTGCCTAGATCTGAGTCAGTGGGCTTGGGGCATACGTCCGTTCAGAGGATGTTGAAGATCATTCTCTTGCTCAGCTCTCTTGTCATCTGCTGTTACTTCTCTCCTGATCTTAGGTGGAGTAATGCCAGCAAGAGGGTATATTTTCTCAATTGGTGTAGGTTTGAGGCATCCTGTCACTAAGTGTACTGCTTCATTGACACGGTGCTTCATCACCTTGTTTTACTTCCAATTACAGGACTTTTTTTTTTTTTTAAAAGCAAGTAGGACAAAGATCCATCTAGTGCCAAGGCAAGTGAACAGCCATTGCTCTCCCTTTGCCTCTAGGGCCCGGGTCCCCAAACTTGGCAAGTTTAAGTCTTATGGACTTCAACTCCTAGAATCCTCCAGGAGAGTTCTAGGAGTTGAAGTCCACAAGTCTTAAACTTGCCAAGTTTGGGGACCTCTGCTCTCGGCTTCAGAGATAAGAAGAATTCCATTTTAGTAGCAGCATGGAGGAACAATTTTTAGCTTTCTTCTAATTTCTCATCTTATAAATCGCAGGATATTAATTTGGCAAGGGTGGGAGCACTAATATCCACATGCATTTCCATGCACATTTCTTCTCAAGTATACCTCTTTTGTCCATACTTATCTCAGAATATAACCCAATTTTCTCATAGAAAAATACATTCTTGTCTGAATAATTCTCTAATAAAAGCATTAAGGGTATGTGCTACAGTAAAGTATAGATTTGGGACTTTTATGTGAACTAAGTACTGTACAATGCTAAAAAAAAAAAAAGACTGCAAGGAGCAGATTTTAGTAACATGTTGGTCTCTAACACATTCAGCAAAAGTATGGAGACCCAGGTGTAGTCCTCTCCTAAGCTCATATGCTGGTTGTGTGTCTTTGAACCAGCCTTTCCCTCTCAACTCTAGATTGGATAGTTGAAAAACATCTGTCAATTCACACTGGACCAGGATGGTATGTCCTCCTGGAGCCATTTTGTTTTGCTACGTCTTATCTTCACTGTAGACTTTGCATGAGGACAATGAGATGTTTTGGGGTTTTCATTTTCCTAAGGACCTTCCACAACTTTGCATGGTCTATGCAATCAAAGGCTTTTTTTTTTTAATCATCAGTCACCAGTTGACTTGTTTTTGGTGATTGTTGGCTTTCTCAATTATCCAGAACGCTACAGGTTTTTCTAAAACCATATTAAACATCTGGTGTTGCTCTTTTCCTATGGGGTTCTTACATGTTTAGCATGTGGAAATTAAGAACATTGTGCTGCTTTGCGAACTCTGTTAAGTCGCCTTTCTTTAGTGATGCTATATAGATTGATCTCTTTTGCTTTGTGTTGTTTTCCACATTTGTAGACCTAGTTTTGTTAGACCCTTAACTGTTTCTTCTTTTGTTGCTTGCCATATTTCTGTGGATATTTTATTTCCATAGCTTTATGACTTGATAATTACTGGGGAGCTGAGCTACCTTCATCTGTCTGCTATTGCTTATAATGATGAAATATCTTCAAAGTTATAAGATGTTAACATATGTCACTTGTACCAAATTCCAGTATGTTCCTTCCACCTTTGTTTATTCTTCTTGGAATCATTTACTCTCTGTCTATTTGACATGTTTCAACATACTACTTTGGCAGAAAATACATCATTTTTTTTGTATCTGTTTGCTATGACTTACAGTACAAATACATTTTTTCCTTACTATTTCCAACTTTGACATTCCATTCTCTAACTATAAGCAGTAATTCTGCCTTTACAACTTCAGATATTCTTCTCTTTCTCTCTCTCTCTCTCCTCCCTCCCTCCCTCCCTCCCTCCTTCCTTCCTTCCTTCCTTCCTTCCTTCTTTCCTTTCTGCATAACAACATCAGCAACTAAGTCTTTAATCTAGTTATACCTGCCATTAGTTCTACAAACAATACTCAATTCTTCCTCAGTAGGATGCTTCTTGCCTATTTGTGTGATTTTGATAAAAATAAAAAATGAATGGTTTAGTATTGTCATTTCTTACATATCATGAGATTATGCCCTTGCCATTGTCACTAAAGTGATAATCCATTTCCAGTATCTCCCTATACTGCTGTTGCCCAGTATAAGTTGCTACTTGCTTTCACTGGGCAGCTGGCATGACCTTCATTGGTAGCATTCCTAAAGTATATACTCCTGACATTCATTTCTGATGTTCTTTACCCTCCCAGGAACATGCCACCATAACTACCACTACTACCACCAAAATAAGGCAACCCTGTCATAATTACCAATATATTAAAGGGCTCTGTATCCAGTTCTTGCAGTTGTTTATGGTGGCAGCATAATTTATAGAAGTAATGCATGAATGCATGATAATATGAACCAATCATAGATCCTCCATGTTGGGAGATCTGGTACATTAAACTTCACAGAACCAAATGACACTATTTTATGGCTGTAGCATAAATGGCTGTTCAAGCTAATCACATTCAAACGATACATTTGATTTGTTTATCAGTTCAAACAGCAGTCAGAACACGCAGTCAAATCAAATCAGCATTTTCATTTGAAGCATGGATGAGATTCATTCGGTTTTCTCAATTGCTCTGAATTGTCAAATCTGTTTTGATCTGAAATCACTGTCAAGTTGAGTATCGGAGCTGAATTTGCATTTTTTGTCACATTTGGGGGCAGAGGTTTGATAACCGAAGACCATATAATCAATCATTCTGAAATTAAAGCCAATTCACACCCTCCTTTTTGATATGGACAAATTATCTCATGAATGACCTTGTATCAGACATCAATCATTCACTAAAGAGACAATTCTCAGTATTTGTTATAAATATAGAATAGAATAGAATAGAATAGAATAGAATAGAATAGAATAGTTGGAAAGGACCTTGGAGGTCTTCTAGTCCAACCCCTTGCTTAGGCAGGAAACCCTCCACCACTTCAGACAAATGGTTGTCCAATCTCTTCTTAAAGACTTCCAGTGTTGGAGCAATCACAACTTCTGGAGGCAAGTTGTTCCACTGATTAATAGTTGTAACTGTCAGGAAATTTATCCTTAGTTCTAAATTGCTTTTCTCCTTGATTAGTTTCCACCCATTGCTTCTTGTTCTACCCTCAGGTGCTTTGGAGAAAGTTTGACTCCCTCTTCTTTGTGGCAACCCCTGAGATATTGGAAGACTGCTATCATGTCTCCCCTGGTCCTTCTTTTCCTTGACATACCCTGTTCCTGCAACCGTTCCTCATACGTTTTAGCCTCCAGTTCCCTAATCATCGTTGTTGCTCTTCTCTGCACTTTTTCTAGAACTGATCCTGAAATAATTTTCTCGGTTGCTTCAGTGCTCAAATAAATCTCATGTTAACCATTCACTTAATCAAGACAACCCACCAACATATTTCTAATATTTCAGAGCCCCCCATTGGACAGATGCACCCTCCGCATGGAAGTGTAACCCCTCAGAAGAACAGCAATCTTCTCGTCGTCATTGTTGTGACTGTCGGGGTCATCACTATCATTGTGGTGGTGATTGTGGCTGTGATTTGTACAAGGCGTTCATCAGCACAGCAACGAAAGTAAGTCATTTGAACATCTTTGTCATTTCGCCCAAGGGCTTGAGATACTTAATATCATGTCATTGCAAGGTTTCCCATTGATTTCATTTCCTGAATGGTGTCGAAGTGTTGATGACACTACAGACAAGTAAAAACTGTCTAGCACATTTCTGTGACTTGAGAAGCAATCCAGATGGTCACTTAAATATACCACGATGATTAAGAAGTACAGTAATATACTGAATAAATGATTATTTCCTTCTTACTTAACTATACCATGATGATTAAGATTGCTGGGGCCTTTTCCCATTAATGTAAATCTTGATAGTACTACAGACAAGTAAAAAAAAAAAAAGAGTAGCCCATTTCTGTGATTTGGATGGCAATCCAGATGGTCACTTAACAGTGATGATGATTAAGAAGTACCGTAATATATTGAATAAATGATCGTTTCCTCTTTCTCAAGATGGGAGTTCAGACTCACCTTTCCTGGAGGAAGGAATTAATAGAGCTTTCATATGCCCAATAAAGTTGGCAAGCAACACCCTCTGAAGTTCTTTATTTTTAAATCACCAGAGCATTATCTGTTCTGCCCCACAGACAGAATCACACTGCACACACACAAGCTTGGCTGCTTGCCACTATCTCCTTGACTATGAGCCCAGACTCATGTTACAAATACTGTAGCACATTTACACTCAGAGACTTGAAGACACAACTCGAACGACCAGATATTTCCAACAATGAGTTGTAACTGTTGTTTCCTGCAAATGACCCCTCCCAAAGCCTTCCCTATAAACTCTCTTGGGAAGGGCCACTCAGCAACCAGCTGGTTCTAATCTGGGCTTACGAGCTTGCCTCTTACTTAACTGTTGCCTCCTTTTCTCAGCCCTGCGTAATCTAGCATTAGGGTCAAACTACCCCTGATCCTCCCCACTGCTCCATGACCCAGGTACCTCCTGGTGGCCAACCAGATTCTCTGCTTCCTCAAGATCTCCCTCCTCCTCCAGGGCAGACTCATAGGACTCTTCACTAGAAGAGTCCATCAGCAGCTCATCCGGAGCCGGCTGGGCCACAACAGTTATGTAACTATTGTATTGAATTTAGCAGCATGGTTCCATTATATTTTCAGATAAAAAACACAAAAGAACTGCAATGTGAACCCTGAAATGGTTAAAACCCAAAGAAAAGATTGAACTCCTGTCTCCACTAAGAAAAAATAAAATGCAAGGGAATTGAAATGCTTGGTTCATAGGGAAGATACAATCTGGCCTATTTTGCCAAATATCCAAAGTGCATGATGTATAAGATGAACAAGTGGAGAGAATGAATGTTGGAACTCCATTTCATGGAATGTTGGCACTCCATGAAACTTTTGATAGCTAGACCTCAAACAAATAAGAGGAAGTACTTTTTCACCCAGAGGATCACTGGTCTACGGAACTCCCTGCCAGAAGAAGTGGTGACAGCTGTCAGCTTCGACACCTTTAAGAAAGGATTAGACGAGTTCATGGAGAACAAGGGTATCCATGGCTATCATGATGGATGCCTAAGGACACCCTCCCGGTGGGAGAGATAGGCAGGATATTTCTCAATGCCATTTGCAGGGAATCATAAGCAGGTGAAGACATCTGCTTGGGAAGACCCTGAAGCAAATGGGGAGCCACTGTGTGAAACAGAATGCTGGACTGGATGGGCTGTGGCCTGTTCCAGCAAGGCTATTCTTATGTTCTTATGGAAGATGAGTGGCCATTTGTCCTATTTGAAATTTAAGATCTTTAACGAAGCAATTGAGATCCTAGACCCATGGGGGCAAATCTATGGCACACGTGCCACAGGTTGCATGCAGAGCCATTTGTTAGGGCACATGAGGCATTGCCCTGTCAGCTCCAGGGTGTATGTGTGTGCTGGCCAGCTGGCTTTGGCCTTCATTTTTGGCCATTTTTCACTCTCCGGAGGCTTTTCTGAAAAACGTCCCTACAGGGCCGGAGGTTTGGGAACGGACTTCCGGGTTGCCCATAGGGTCATTTTTGGCCCTCCGGAGGCTTTAGGGAAGCCTCCTAAAGCCTGCGGAGGGTCTCCGGGGGGCTGGGAGGTTTTTGTCCTCCCCAGGCTTCTCCCCAGGTCCATCACGTGCAAAAAGCAGAGGGAAGGGGAGGTCACACGTGCATGCATAGGGGGGGGGGGTCACACACATAGAATTATGGGCGTCGGCATGGCCGCGCATGACCTTCCTGAGCTACCGCTGCTTTTGCCACACAATGGCAGAAAGGTTAGCCATCACTGCCCAAGACTGAAGACTTGACAGAATGAGAAGCAGAGATGTAGATATTCTGAATGCTCTTGGGCAGTTTTTCCTAGCCTGGATAATTTTCAGATACCTGTACTTCAACTGTCAGAATACCTCGGCCATTATGCCCATTGCTGAGAATTCAGGAATGGTGACTTCACACATCTGGAAGTTGCCCAGATGGGGAAACACTACTTTAAAACAACTCTGATTTCTCACTGATAAAAGCCAATCAAACCAACACAAGTGAATATTTGTAGTTCTGGATTGAATTGTGGGGTCCTTAGTAATCTCTGAGCTTGGTTGTTTTGTTGCAGATGTCTCATTACCCAATGAGGTAACATCTTCTGGGCTAGGCTAGGGCTAGGCTAGCACCGAAGATGTTACTAGTTGGTTGTCTCTTGTGTGTCTGCTAGACTTCCCTCAAAACCTCCCATTCCAAAACCTCCCATTCCAAAATATCAGTTCCTTACCATATTTTGTCCCAAATGTGCTTTTTCAAAAGGCAATAATTCTGAAGAACTAAAGAAGCTTCATGGATGAGAAGTGAAACATCTTCAAGGAAAAACAAAGTCCAGTTGCCCTTTGAAAAAGCACATTTGGGACAACCATGACCTGGATAAAAGAACCTCCATAGACATTCACAATTTCTACTTTCATGTGATTAACAGCAAGCATAAAGCCAAAGGTTCCCCTCACACATATGTGCTAGTCGTTCCCAACTCTAGGGGCGGTGCTCATCTCCGTTTCAAAGCCAAAGAGCTAGCGCTGTCCGAAGATGTCTCCATGGTCATGTGGCCAGCATGACTAAATGCCTAAGGCTGTTACATTCCCACCAAAGGTGGTCCCTATTTTTCCACTTGCATTTTTACATGATTTCGAATTGCTAGGTTGGCAGAACTGGGACAAGTAACAGGAGCTCACTCTGTTACACGGCGCTAGGGATTCAAACTGCCAAACTCCTGACCTTTCTGATTGACAAGCTCAGCGTCTTAGCCACTGAGACACCGTGTCCCTTTAACAGCAAGCATAGTGAAGTCAAAAATATGTTTTTTTTCTTGACTATAAAAGTATTTCCAAAGTAAAATAGACATGAGAATTTGACTGTATAAGGGTACTCTTCTTTTACCTTAGAAAACCATTAGTTTGCACCCATTAAAGTAGAAGCTAGCTTGAATAAAGTCAATCTTACAAGCGAAGGCAGAAAATTAAGCTCTTGTTGAAATGCCTTCCAGCCTACTTTTTCCTAATGGTGACAAGGAACCATTAGTCTGGGAAAGGCTTTGAAGATGAGTGGTGAAAATGATGCAGAATCACCCAGGTGCTCAGAAAATATACAATATTAGCCATTTCAGGCTCTCAGCCATTTTTCCGTTGGATAAATTTCTGCTTTCAGCTTTGCGCGCAACCTCCCTGAGCTCAAACATTGTATTTTTTTAAATATTGGCTCTAACAGTGAGTTTAGATGTACACTGGCTACTGGATGGCCACAGGGAAGCTGTTCAACTGTACTCGGAGACTACTAATGACAATACCTCATAAAGCCCAAATTATATATTCGTATTACTACATTCACTATAAGAGAGGCCCCCTTTATCAAAACAAGTGCAAGGGAAAAGCTAAATATTTCTCCCTTTCAGTTGTGTGACGTTAATAGGTTAACAGATTAACAGAGTTGGAAGGGGGGACCTTGTAGGTCATCTAGTCCCAACTCCCCATCCAAGCAGGGGACACTATGCCATTTCTGACAGATGGCAGTCCAGTCTCTTCTTGAAAGCTTCCAGGGATGAAGCTCCCACAACTTCTGAAGGCAACTTCTGTCCCATTGGTTGATTTTTCTGACTGTCAGAAAAGTTCTCCATATTTCTATGTTGAATCTCTCCTTGATCAGTTTCCATCCATTATTCTTTGTCTGGCCTCCTGGTGCTTTGGAAAATAGTTTGACCACCCCCCACTCCTCTCTGTGGCAGCTCCTCAAATATTGGAAGACTGCTATCATGTCTCCTCGGATCCTTCTCTTCACTAGATTAGCCATGCCCAGTTCCTGCAACCATTCATCATATGTTTTAGACTTCAGTCGCCTAATCATCCTGGTTGCTCTTCTCTGCATTCTTTCTAGAGTCTCAGCATCTTTTTTATCATGTGATGACCAAAACTGGATGCAGTAGGTGTGGTCTTACTAAAGCTTTATAGACAGGTATTAATACCTCACTTGATCTTGATTGTATCCCTCTGTTAATGCAGTTTAGGATTGTATTGGCTGGTTGTTTGTTTGTGTGTTTTTTGACTGCCACCACAACTCATATGGCGTGGTGCTCATCTCTGTTTCTTAGCCAAGGGAGCCATCATTGTCCAAAGACACTTCTGTGGTCATGTGATCAGCATGACTATATGCCAAGATGCACACAATGCTGTTACATTCCCGTCGAAGTGGTACCTGTTTGCCTACTCACATTTGCATGCTTTCAAACTGCTGGATTGGCAGGAGCTGGGGCAAATAATGGGGACTCGCCCCATTATGTGGTGCTCAGGTCTCGAACCCGGGCTGTCAACTTTCTAGCCAACAAGCTCAATGTCTTTAACCACTGAGCAGCCACCACCACCCTTTTGTAAAAGGAAAGGAGAATGGAAAAGCAGCATTTCAATGCAGAAATATCTTCAGCTAAGTGCTATCATGGCAAGCCTATGAATCTGTATTTCTTTTTGTGTCACTTTGCCATTGTTTGAGTAGAACTTTGAGCTGCTGGACTTTTTATACGATACAGTAAGATAAATCTGGCATTTATACCTAGCCACTAAATCAAAATCCTGATGCTAATCCTTTCTGAGCCATCCTTTCTTCCTGTGATCTAAGCATTTCAAACTACAGAGATGTAAGACTGCCTCTAACACTCAGAGATGTTGTAAATAAAAGAGAAAGGGAGGACTTTTATTTTTAATTATATCAGTGAATGCAAGAGAAAGCCCCTTTCTTTCCAAAACTATCTGTTAACCCCTGAAAAAAAAACCTCTGATCTCTTTTAGGTATAGTCCAAGATTGCCTTGTTTCCTACAGTCCTTGTTGCAACTTTTATCTCTCTGTGTTTGCATTTGCATTAAACCAATTGTGTTTCTCTTACTGGCAATGCATACCACAAATAGATCTGATGGTGCTTTTTCCTTGGTATTGTTATATAGTACAGTGATGGTGAACCTTTTCGGCACAGAGTTTCTGAGATATTTTTTATGCATGGCAGTGTTATTCCTTTCATAGGTTGCGTTAGCTGTACTGTAGTGGGTTGACCAGTCAGGCACTTTTGATAAACATGTCTGAATATCCATTTTGTTACCTGATCTGTTTCCTTTTTATGGTGTTTGCTGCAATAGATTTTTACTCTTCTAAATAATGTTCTTCCACAGCTTCTCTTGTGGAATGTTAGGTTGTTATTTTAGTAATGGAACAGGTTTTAGTAATTGAGTTATTTTAGTAATGGTTAGTCCGAATTCTGTTTCAATAGACTTGTGTTTCTAGTTTGCTGTCATTTCCTCTGCTGCTGATATGCTGAAAAGATATTGTGCGATTGCTTCCTTCTTCTCTTTGTGAATTTTATTCCTTTGAAGAAGGTGTTGTGGATAGTTGCATGTATCTTCTTTATTAGTTCCTTTTTTTATTATGAAGAAAGTGTTGTCTACATACTGAATGTATACTTTTAATTGTATGTGTGGGAATGCTATAGTTTCTAAGTGCTGCATTACAGTCTCTGCTAGGACTCCTGAGAAGGCTGATCCCATGCATGCTCCTCTGATTTGTTTGTATATTTGTATATTTCTCCATCAAACTGAAATTTGGGTAGTGAGGCAGAATTGATGAGGTCCATGATTCTGGGTATTTCATTCTGGGTATTTCAGGTTGGGTGTGGTGTCATGGATTGTTTCTCTTTGGATCTATGGTTGTGAAGAATGCTTCTGCATCAAATGAAACCATAATTTAATCTTATATTTTTTAGGTATTTTATTTTCTGGAAGTCATATAGTGAGGAATTGATAGAATATTCACTCCCCTCTATGATATGTCCAATTTTTTTCCTAAGTTCTTTGGCTATATTGTATGTTTGCATCCCTAGTAATGATGTACTTAAATGTTCTTTATGTTGGGCTCAGCAGTGGTATTCAGGAGGTTCTGACCAGTTCTGGAGAACCAATAGCAGAAATTTTGAGTAGTTTGGAGAACTGGTAAATACCATCTCTGACTGGCCCCGCCCCCATCTATTCTCTGCCTCCTGAGTCCCAGCTGATAGGGAGGGAATGGGGATTTTGCAGTATCCTACCCTGCCATGCCCACCAAGCCATGCAATGTCCACCAAGCCACAGAAACAGTAGTAAAAAATTTTGAATCCCACCACTGGTTGGGCTTATGCATTTTGGGGCACCTATAGAAACATAGGAAAATGTGTCCATTACTTTTTATCTGCCAGTGTTCTTGTGGGATTTGACCTTTCTTGGTAAAGGCATTAAGGGTTCTCTTGACCAGCTTGTTCAGTTTCTGTATGGGGTTGATGCTTAGTGGGATGTAGGTTTCTTTGTCCTTCATTAATTCTTCAGCTTTTTGTGTTCTGTATTGTGTTCTGTCCATGATAACCATGGTTCAGCCATTCTCTGCTGAAGGATGGTGAATGTTTACTCTTTCTTTAGGTTTTGAGGACTGCTCCATCCTCTACTTTGAGTTGGTTCTGCTTCTGTGTTTTTCTGGTCCATGGTATGATTGTCTCTAGCTGCAAAGAATTCTAATTGATTAGCATTGTCTATGTTTTAGTTGAGGCCTTTGTGGAGGATACTGTCTTCTGCTGTGGACAGTGGGCACTTGGACATGTTTTCTACCCATTTGGGTTCAGTTATCTCTTTTATTTCTTTTTATTATTTGTCAAGCATGTATAAGATAACAGATATAAGGGTTTTCCCCCCCCAAGATGGTGGCACGCTTAGACACTGGAGCTTTGAGCTCCTGGTGTCACAGTAGAGTTAGGCAAAAACTAGTCTATATCCACAGGGAGTGATTACAGATTGGATCTTCTAGTCAACTAGATATTACCAGCGACATCTAGCAGTCTCAATTGAATTTCACCACTGAGTGAGGTCAACAGTAGACAGTCTAAGGTTAAAGTTATGGGGGTTTGGGGATGAAACCACAGAGTCAGGTAGTTAAGTTTGTAACTATTGTGTGCTCATGTATTGTTGCGGTTGAAGCTGAAGCGCTCCATGGCAAGGGACCTGGTTACCTGCAAGACCGCCTCCTGCTACCAAGTACCTCCCACCAACCAGTGCGCTCCCACAGAGAGGGCCTCCTCAGGGTGCCGTCGGCCAGGCAATGTCGGCTGGCGACCCCTAGGGGGAGAGCCTTCTCTGTGGCGGCTCCTAATAATAATAATAATAATAGCCAAATTTATTGACCGCTCCCTCTCCCCACAGAGACTCGGGGCGGTGCACAGGGGAAATAAAAACAATAAATATACAACATACATAACAAAATTAAAAACAGATTAAATTAATTCCTGTGCTAAAATCCCATTAACTAAAAATCCCCATACATTTAAAAATCCATAGAGAGAGAGACTACCCTAGGCCGGCCAGGCGGAAAAGATGAGTCTTCAATTTCAAGCGGAAGGAGCGGAGGTCCGTGGTCGTTCTAATATCGGGGGGAAGGTCGTTCCAGAGGGCCGGGCCCACCACAGAGAGAGCCCTTCCCCTGGGCGTCGCCCACTGACAAAGTCTAGTGGACGGCACCCGGAGAAGTCCCTCTCTGTGGGAGCGAATCGGCCGCGAGGATGTGTGAGGCAGATTCCTGCCCTCTGGAATGACACATTCCTGCCCTCTGGAATGACCTACCCACCAACCTACGCACGACCACGGACCTGCGCCTCTTCCGTTGGGCCTTGAAGACCCATTTATTTCGTGCGGCCGGCCTGGCGTAGTTTTTAAATGGTTTTTCGTAGGGCTTTATTAAGGTTTTAGAATCAGGCCAACCATTTAATCTATTTTTAAACTATTTTATGCATTTTATATTTTATACCACTGGTTTTTATTGTCGCCTGTACACCACCCTGAGTCCCGGAAGGGAGAAGGGCGGTATAAAAATTTAATTAAAAAAAAAAAAGTAGTCATTGACAGCCATTTCTGGGGTTTACCTTGAACAGTTTGGTATGGAGTTTTGTTTTTCCTTTTTTTCAGCTTGTCTCAGAGATGGAGTCTTGATAGTGGTTGTCAGCACTTGTGTGTGTTAGGGAGTCATGTTTTTCCCCCCAGTTGTTCCTTGAGGTTACGGGATGATGTGCTAGTATGTATTTAGTCCGAGGTGAGCATCCCCGATTATTAGCCATATCATTTTTCACCCACTTGGCTGAGCTATTTTCCATCCAGCTGTGCAGCTTATTGGAGGTTGTATCTGACACTTGTGGGCAGGGCATGCTGTCATAGACATTCATGCAGAAAGAATTGTTGCTCCTTGGTGTTTTCTGGAGGTTTGCCTACATGCAAATTTCTCCCATTTGCTGCTTTCTGAAGCATTTGACACCCATATGTAGTTCCATTAGAAGAGCATAGCTGTACATCAGTGTTGAACTGTGGAATCCTTTAGTCTTTCTGAGCTTGGTTGTTTGCTTGCAGATGTTTCATTACCTGACAAACTCATGATTGTTGGTTGGCTTTCTTGTATGCCATTTGCTTTATGAGACAAGCAGCTGTATAAATTTGAAACCTAAAAATAAGCAAATGGCATCGTTGATATCAGTGTGGGATTTCCCCCCTGCCATTCCAGCATCCTCTTAATGCCTGCCTCTCCAGCAGTCCACACACCTAGATAAGCAGGGTTTAATACCAGGAAAACAATCAAACAGAAAACTCTACCCTAATCAAGGAACTCCCAAGGAAAATAAAAACACACACACCCTCCAAAATTGGCAGAACCAACTACTACATATAAACAATCTCCACATTTGTGTTCAGTGATGATCCTACTTACCAATAAGACATCTGCAAGCAAAGAACCAAATTCAAAGAGCATCAAGGACTCCTCAATTTAAATCTGAACTTCAGATATTAAGGAGTTACTTCAGTGTACGACCTTCTCACTCACTTTTGAATTCAGCCCACATTCATTTAGTACCCATTCCTCCTCGATCCTTCTCTTGTTTTACCACAAAAACACCTTAAGTATTGCTCCAGAAGTTGTGAATGCCCCAAAGCTGCAAGTCTTTAAGACGTTATTGGATAGCCATTTGTCTGAAATGGTATAGGGTTTCCGCCTAGGCAGGGAGTTGGACTAGATGACCTCCAAGGTCCCTTCCAACTCTGCTATTGTATTGTATTATATCTCATTCAAGCTGCACTTAACTTTTATGCTTCATCTCACATCCATTCTTTTACTCCTAAATACTGTAATAATGTGGGTAGAAGCATTCCTTATATATATATTTTAAGGAATAGCAAGAGCACTTAGCCTTATATACTGCTTCATGGCCCTCTCTAAAGAATTCACAGAGTTATTGCCCCCGACAGTCTGGGTCCACATATAAGCACCATACATTCCAAAATATATTAGATAGATAGATAGATAGATAGATAGATAGATAGATAGATAGATAGATAGATAGATAGATAGATAGATAGATAGATAGATAGATAGATAGATAGATAGAGGTGGGTGGGTGGGTGGGTGGGTGGATGGATGGATGGATGGATGAATGAATTGATAGGTAGATAGATGATGGAAGATAGATAGATAGATAGATAGATAGATAGATAGATAGATAGATAGATAGATAGATAGATAGATGATGGATGGATGGATGCATAGCGTGATTGATTGATTGATAATAGATGATAGAAGATAGATGATAGAAAGATAGATGGATGGCTAGATGACAGACAGACATTCCTTATATATATATATTATATATATTTGGCTGCAGCCGCCAAAAAAGCCAATGAAGTCCTAGGCTGCATTAAAAGAGGGATAGAGTCGATATCATATGAAGTGTTAATACCACTTTATAATGCCACAGGAAGACCACAATGGAATATGCATCTTGAATGAGAAGCAAAATGTCTTCAAGGAAAAACAAAGTCCAGTTGCCTTTTGAAAAAGCGCCATGGGATTTTTGTTTATGAATAATAATTCATTCCAAACAGATCATATTGTTATCCAAGATTTAGAAAGAGAACAATTTATTATCCTGTACATTTATTTCTGCACATTGCCTCAAGCCCCACTGACAATAAGCAGGAACAGAATTTTGAGACAAGGCTGTAGGAAGAAATGTCACTAATAAAAATAAATGAAAATGAATGACTCATTGTAGAATATGTTCTCCCTGTATAAACATCGCTATCCTGTAAGACTTAAAGTAATAACTACTGCTCAGATCGCATTATCTCCCTATCTCTAATTTTCTGAGCCTCTAAACTCTTCTGTCTCTTTCCATTTCCAGTAAAATTCCCTCTTGATTTAAGGGGAAATGTAGGTTAGTAAGCATAGGAGAAGGAATTCTACTTAAATCCCTCCTTGATGATTTTTGGAATGTAAAAATATTCCACCCAAAGAAGTATCTTGCATCAGTTTAGATCCTACACTCCATCATCAGCACCAGTTTTTATTTTGTTTTTATTTAGTTTGTCAAACATGTACGAGATGTCAGGTATAAGTATCAACATGAACATGAACACAGGAAATGGGGATGAATAAATGGGGACAGTAGGACAGGGATGGTAGGCACACTGGTGCGCTTATGCACGCCCCCTTTACGGACTTCTAAGGAAAGAGGTGAGGTCCACACTAGACAGTTTAAGGTTAAAGTTTGGGGGGTTTGAGGATGTAACAACAGAGTCAGGTAGTGCATTCCAGGCATTGACCACTCTGTTGCTGAAGTCATATTTTCTGCAATTGAGTTTGGAGCGGTTTACGTAGAGTTTGTATCTATTGTTTGCCCGTGTATTATTGTGGTTGAAGCTGAAGTAGTCATTGATAGGTAGGACGTTGTAGAGAAAATGTTGTGTACTATGCTTAGGTCAGACCTTAATCGACATAGTTCTAGATTATTCAAGCCCAAAATTTCAAGTCTGGTGGCATAAGGCAGGGTCCCCAACCTTTTTGGCACCAGGGACCGGTTTCATGTAAAAAAAATTCTGCGGACCAGTGGGAGCCTCCAGCAGGTGAGTCGAGTCACGTGGGCTGTGTGTGCGTTCAGCAGTCACATGGAATGACATGGTGGGAATGAGACCTGGGGAGGGTGCCTTGCGTGCAACAGGGTGGGAAATCTGCCAGGGGTCCCAGGCGAAGGATCCTCGGCTGGGGCAGGGAAGGACGGGCTGCGTCCCGGGGAGGAGGGCCTGGCAGCCCCTTCCCCCTGCGCAGGACCGAGTGGTGCCCCAAACCCCCACAATGCAGGCCATTGCCCCCGTCTTGCCCCCGGGGAGTGCCCAGGCCAGCCACCAGGATAGCAGAGCATTTGCTACACTTTCCTAAGAGTTGCGCTACTCTCTCTGCCGCTCACTCCGGCCCGCTTACTATCAAGCCACAGACCGGCACCGGTCTGCGGCCCGGGGGTTGGGGACCCCTGGCATAAGGGATTCTATTGTGAGCAGAGGAGTGAAGGACTCTTCTCGTGAAACACCTCTAGACCCACTCAGTTGCAGTGTGGATTCCAGGCAGATGAGATATATTTGAGAATAGGCCTGGCAAACATTTTATATGCTCTAGTTTGCAGTACAATGTTACTGGAGAAGAAGCTTATCTGACAGTCCCTTCAGATACTCAATATAATCACAAATCTAAAAGTAACACAAGGGAATCCAACGGGGATGGTCTTCACAGGTTAACATCACACTGTTAATTGTGATCACACTGTGTGAACACCACACTGTTAACATTTTTTCTCTTATAATGATCGGGTATGCATAGAAGTAGCTCCCCAAGGGTACCTGTTGCCTGAAACATTGATTCCTATTGGCCTGAAGTAAATTGGGCATGCTAATTTAATTATGTAATGTTAATCTAAATAGTCAATTCAAGCAACTTTGGTGCCACTGTTCATTTCTTTTTCCTTCATTGCATGCAAAAGAGAGACTCAATAAAAGTGGAATGAACTAAAATAAGGGTGGATAGATTCTTTTTGATTTGGAGAGTACCCTGACGATCAAAATGGGTGATCCTTAATAACCGTAACCAGACAGATCACATGGATCCAACGAAACCACTTTAGCTGCCCTGAAAAATATGGAAATATGGAATAGGAACAGGGAAGGCCATGCAAGAACTAGGGCAACACTTTTTAAATGGGGAATGGCCAAGAACCCCAGGATGACTGAGGTGCACTGGAACAAATGATAACGCATATAATTTGAGAATGTCTTTCCAGGAAGACTCCAGCCAACTTTGGTCACCATATTACAAAAATAAGATGTTGAGATTTTGGAAAAAGACTAAAACATCTGAAGAACGGTTGCGAGATTTGGATTTATCTGGTTTAATGAAAAGAAGAAATAGGGGTGACATGATAGCAGTATTCCAGTAATTGAGGGGCTGCCTGACAGAAGACCATCCAACCTGTTTTTAAATACCTTCCATACCATCTCTGTCCACCAGCTGTCACTGCTTTTGTCAGAACAAAGAAAGGGGTGTCACAGCATTGCGCCACAAACTCCATCCCTTTGGGACATGTGTGCAAAATCACGAGCCACGTAGAAACAGGGCGGGTCTTGCACCAAAATGCCAAAACGTTACAAAGCTATTTGCGTCACACCTATCCTACCTGTCGACCTTTTTTCTGATGCTTCTGATGAATATAGTTATTATATCTCTTTGAAATTTTCTCTTCTCTTCTCTTCTCTTCTCTTCTCTGGAGTATGCATATTTAACCTCTTTGATAATTATTATAACAGTAGTCCTTGACTTATAACCAGGGGTGGGCTTCACAAATTGCAGCAACAGGTTCGCTGCCCCGTTGGTGGGTGTGGCCATGGTGGGTGTAGCCATGGTGGGTGTGGCTTAGTCGGCCTTCTGCACCATGGGGGGGGGGCTTTTTCACCCTCCCCAGTCTCCAGGGGCTTTCTTTGAGCCTCTGGGAGGGCAAAAATGGCCTCTCCCCGCTCTGGAGGCTCTCTGGAAGCCAGAAACAGGCCTTTTCCGGGCTTACAGAACTTTCAGTAGGCCCATTTTTCACCTGCCCTGAGCCTCCATGTGGGCCCTGCACTTATCTGGCATGATGAACAAGCTGTGTGGAGACTCCTGGAAGAGGCAGAGTGGGGTGGGAGTGGCCAGCCAGAAGTGGCATTTGGAGGTTCGCCAAACTGGGCAGAATCTTAGCTAGAAGATCACCCAAAGCAGTGGTGAAATTCAGCCGCTTCTATCTGGTGCAGGTGAACCAAAAGCATTGGCATCGGGATGCTCCACCCACCCACCCACCCAGACATCATCATGTCCCTCACTTGATGCTCTGCACATGCGCGGAAGGTCCTGTGCATGCGTGGAGGTGGCACGTGCGCTCACATTTGCGAACCGCTACCGAAGATAAGTTGATTTCACCCTGGCCCAAACCCCTGCGAACTCCCAGCTGCCCACCCTCCCCCTGCTTACAACCTGTTGGAAGTTAGGAAGGGCTTTTCTAAGGCTACTTACAACCTAGATTTGAAGTTCCAGCAGCTGCCCCTCTCCAGTTACAGGATTGCATTTTGCATGCTTAGCAACTGGTCTACATCGATGTCTGTTTGCAGCATCCCATGGTCATATGGCCACAATTGATTACATTTTTTTTTTTTTGGGCCAGGAACCAACATTTATTTCCAGTTTCTGGCAAAAAAAAAAAAAGCCAATTGAAGACAATGCATTCACTTAATGACCACCATAGAAAAGGATATAAAATCAGGTGCAGTCATGTGGTGACCTGCTTAATGACCAACATGACTTATGGCTGTGATTCCTAGCTCAATTACAGTTGTACATTGATGAGTACCAGTATCATCTTGGTAGTTGTCCTCCAGCATTACTCCTAATACAAAAAATATCCTGCATAGATTTTTTTTCCAGCCTTCATTTGGTCCTAAAAATGTATTAAACAGTTTGTTCATTAATAGGATCGGCGTTTCCATAAACCAAGAGGAATGGTTTGTAAAAATTCTGCACCAAAGGCAAGCTTTTTTCACCCAACTATGTCTATGTTCACCCAAAGAAGTGATATCGCTTCAGGGTGGCTTATAATTAGGCATTACAGATAAAGACTGTGCACTATGACGTTCACCATCTGTGCTAAAATATGTTTCTCCCAAAATAATCTCCGTTGTGCTAGAATTCCCTGTCAGAACGTCTGGAAATCCTTTGATTAGTGAATCTACATTGATATAGTTTCCTTGAAAAGTAGAAAACAGTCCTCTTCTCTTGAACAAGCTTTTTGTTCCTGCTGGTTTTTGATTCATCTGATAAAAGTAGGCAAACAGCCTTTTGCTATCAAATATAGGACGTTAATACTACTCACAATAACAATGAGCGTATATCAGGCCTTGGCAGAGGACTATTTCATTAGCTAATATTTATTTCTGTGGTGATTTTTGCTGTTTGAAACTCGTTGACATGTGGTAGGATAAAAAGCTGTTTGGAATTAGTTAAGCAGCGGAGTTTTGTAAAATAAAGGAATGTGTTATGTATGCATTTATTACATTATAATACAAATTTTCACGTCTCAGGAAAATACAAATATAGTTTGTCATCTTTTCTCTTTTTCTGGTACAAAAAGCAAAGGTGAGATTTTTGGGGGTGGGGGTGGGGGGGAATATGCAAACATCCCTGTCATATAAGAAGAGAACATACTGTAATAAATATTCATACTACTCTAACATGTAATGAATACATTCTGATGCCAAATAATACCGAGGTTAAAAATGCATCTTAATGTATGTCTAAGATAAATATAGCTGTGTGTGATATATATATCCCACACAACTCTACATACAGCTTGGTTGGCCATTTAACCAGACTGGGTTTGGAGCTGCCATCTTTCTATAAGTCTTGGTGGGGGGTGGAGTGCTGGTTTTGTTGCTGTGACTGGGTTGATTGGCTGTGTAGTTGTATCATGATTGGTAGATTGGTGTTGATTGGTGCTATCGGTGTGTTCATTGTTCATTCGTATTGTAACGGCCTGGGTAGTGGGTGGGGCTCATCTGTTGGCCAGTGCTGGTTTCCAGATATCTGGTAGGCGGAAGGTATAATCATGTTTGTTCATGTTGTTGGGGTGTTTCTCTATTTCGATGGCTTCTCTGATTATTCTCTTGTTGAGCTGTTCCGTTTTGGAGATTAATTTGGTTCCTTCAAAACATCCCATTTTTTGCTCATTTCTGCCCTCCCCAGCCCCCAGAAGCACTCTGAAAGCCTCCTATATGCTCTGCACAGCCATTTTTGCAAAGTGGGCGGGGTTTCAGTAGGCCAAAATGCTGTATTCGGTGTATAAGATGCACCCAGATTTTTACCCACTTTTTGGGGGGGAAAGGTGTGTCTTCTTATACTTTGAAAAATACGATAGATAGGTAGGTAGGTAGGTAGGCAGGCAGGCCGGGAGGCAGGCAAGGCCGGCAACTGGGTAAGTAGGGAGAGAGAGAGAGAGAGATACAGACAGACAGACAGACAGATGTGTGTGTGTGTGTGTGTGTGTGTGTGTGCGTGCGTGCGTACGTGCTATGCTACTTCTGTTATTTAAAGATCTACATTACCAATGGAGATTGGTGATATCAGGAAATAGACCTTTTTTTACTGAAGAACTTTATGTATTTCCCTCAGTTTCTGGAGAGAATTTTATAACAGTTTTGCACCACCTAGTTAACAAGTGGCCTCTGCTGAGCTACAAGCTGGCACACCTTCAAGATGTTATTGACATTTCCTCTGGTTGGACTTTGTCAGTTGATCTTCCCAACATATGCTTTCAGCATGAAGCTTTGTGTCTAGCTGCAAGGGGTTGGCAAGTAGACTCAGCTGGAGCTAATTCTGCTGCCACTTTATGGTGCTCCAAAAGCACACCAAAGGTCTACCTGTTTCCACCCCATCTCCCTCTATCATCCCTTATGACTAAAGATCTATGGATAAGGTCCCTTAGATCCTGAAAGCTAGAAGAGAGACACCAGGATTCATAGAGACTGGATGCTAAATTGATTTTTAAGCTCTCTTTAAGATGTTGACGTTGATGTTCATCACCAGTAGTGGGCTTCAAAAATTTCAGCAACGGGTTCTCTGCCCGGTTGCTGGGTGGGAGTGGCATAGTCAGCCTCCTGCACCACAGTGGCAGGGGAGGGGGGCTTTTTTGCCTTCCCCAAGCTCCAGAGGCTTTCTTCAAGTCTCTGGGAGGAGGGAAACTGCCTCCCCTGAGCTCCAGAGATCCTCCAGAGGCCAGAAATGGCCCATTACCAGCCTTCCGGAACTTCCGGTAGGCCCATTTTTTTTTTTTTTTTTTTAATTAAAATTTTTATACTGTTTTACAATATATCACCCAGTGCTGTACAAAACAAAAGGAAGAGTTGGTTTCAAGTATCATCTATTATCTTTAGGATCTCCAAAATCCACGTTCCCTCGGTACAGGCGTCGAGACGTCCAAAGTTCCAAGTGCATAGTCCACAAATGGCTTCCAAGTCTTCCAAAAGATATCGTTTTTATAAACCCCCTCTCTAAATTTAATATCACACGTCATTTTATCATTTAAGGCTAATTTCCACATTTCACAGTACCATTCTTCTATTTTAATATTTACCTCTATTTTCCAATATCTTGCTATTACAATTCTACCCATTATAATCATGATTCTAATCAGTTCTTTCTCATGTTTTGTTAACTCTGGTTCATTAATTATCAATAACAATATAGTTTCTGGTCTCAATATTATTATTCTTTTCATCATTTCACACATCGTTCTTTCTAATTGCTGCCAAAACTTTTTAATTTTCACACATTTATACCACATATGCTC
Source organism: Rhabdophis nuchalis (assembly GCA_039707465.1). Taxonomy (NCBI): domain Eukaryota; kingdom Metazoa; phylum Chordata; class Lepidosauria; order Squamata; family Natricidae; genus Rhabdophis; species Rhabdophis nuchalis. The sequence goes on along the minus strand of CM077644.1, from coordinate 233,427,786 downwards.
ATAAGTTCCCAATTCCGTATTACATCTCCAACATTTATCACTCATTTTTTTATCTATCAGTGATAATCTTAGTGGGGTCCAGTACCATTTCCAAACAACCTTAAAATTATGTTCTTTAATCCTTATAGATAAAGTCCTCATAATCCGACTCTTCCAATTCTCGTTCCAATCCAAATCCAATATTTTAATCTTTAGATCTTCCTCCCAATTCCTTTTCATTACCATTTGTGGATTTCCATCAAAGTTTATAATCTTGTATATCTTACTGACGAGTCCTTTTAACCCAGTTTCATCTTTAATAATTTGAGATACTAAACTTTCAAATTTAGTTTTACTTCTATCTATGTTACATATTCCCCTTACTTTCATAGTCCATTTTTCTACCTGTATTTTTTCAAACCAATTTAACTCCAATTTTTGAATTACTTTTTTCTTCCTACTTTCAGTTCCTAAAGCTCTTAACCAATCTACTATATTTCCTATTTTTTCATCCTCAATTACTTTGTTCCGACTTATATTAGTTTTAATCGGCCAACTTTCAGTTGTCTTTCCCAAAAACGTTATATCCGGAATCAATTTTTTAACAAATTTATTCCAAGTTTTACTCAACCCCTTTAACCAATAACTATTAATTGTCTTTTTTGTTTTTGCTCTATCTAAAAACCATATAGACCCAAATCTCTTAATATCTTTTAACTCCAGATCTCCCCAATGACCATCTCCACCTTTAAGTATTTTTATCACAGTTCTAATATTATACGCCCGATAATAATTAAGTAGATTGGGAATTCCCAATCCACCCTCTTTTTGGTTTTGATACCACAATTTCTTCATTAATCTTGGTCTTTTCCCACCATTACAAAATTTATCTAATTTCTTCTGATATTCTTCTATATCTTTCTCTGTCAAATTTAATGGTAGCATCTCAAATAAAAAGTTAAACTTTGGTAATAACATCATTTTACACATTGCAATTCTACCAAACCAAGACAGCTTTATCTCTTTATATTTATCTATCTTTTTCTCTACTTCCTTCAACATCACCTCATAATTAATTTTTTTTAATTCTCTAACTTTAAGTGAAAGTGTTATCCCCAAGTATTTCAATGTATTCTTAGCTCTTATCCCAAATTGTTCTTGCATACTCTCCCACTCCTTACCATCTTTATTCATTAATAATTCAGATTTTGACCAATTTACCTTTAAACCTGTCATTTCTTCAAATTCTATCAAATGTTTATTTATCCTCTTTAAATCTCTCTCTATATCCTTCAAAATAATCAAAGTGTCATCCGCATACAAATTTATCTTATATCCCTTGTAACCTTCCAACTCTTCATCTGCTTCTATCAATTTAATCAAAACTTCCATAACTAACAAAAATAATGTTGGAGACAAGGGACATCCTTGTCTCGTGCCTGCTTCCAATTTAATCTCTTCCGTCATTGTTCCATTCACCTTTACCTTTGCACTACTTTTTTGATACAGTTTTGAAATAACATGTATAAATTTATTACCAAAGCCTAATGCCTCGATAATTACTTTTATAGTATCCCATTGTACAGAATCAAAAGCTTTAAAAATATCTAACGATATTATACCTAATTCATCTCCATTATTCTCTGCTACATCTATAATATTCAATACTCTTCTAATTATATCACTCATATATCTACCTTTAACAAACCCTACTTGGTTATAACTTATATATTTGTCTATAAAACTATTTAATCTATTACTTATAATAGCTGTAAATATTTTAGCATCTTGATTGATTAAAGAAATAGGTCGATAGGACTCGATCCTCTCAAGATCTTTATCCGGTTTAGGAATTATAGATATTACTGTCTTATTCCATGACATCGGGACTTCTCCACCATGTAAAATTCCATTGAATAATTTTTGCAATTTTGGTACTATTAGTTCCTTGAAATCTTTATAAAATTCAGCAGGTAATCCATCTTCTCCTGGGGTCTTCCCTAATTTTAACTCTTGTATTATTTCGTTGATTTCCTCCTGTGTTATATCTCTTTCCATCAAATCTTTGTATGTTTGGTCTATTTTCATACCATATTTTCCAAGATGATTCTTCAATTTTTCTAAATCAATTGATTTCTTTAAGTATAATTTTTGAAAAAAATTCCTAGCTACTTCACATTTCTCCAATCTCTTATAACACCTTGTACCTTTTTCATCTATCAGAGAACCAATTTCTCTCTTTTGAGTTTTATTTTTCGCCATCTTTGCCAATAACCTAGAATTTTTATTACTAAATTCAAAAAAATCCCTATTCAAATATCTTAAATTTTTTTTAACCAATTCAATATCTTCTTCTATCAATTTAGTTTTTAATAAGGTCAATTCCTCCAAACATTTTTTATCTTTCGTAAGTGAGAATTGGTTCTCCAATATCTTAATTTGTCTTGTATCCTGATCAATTTTAGCTTTGTATTCTCTATATTTCCTGCTTGACAATTTAATACTTTCTCCTCTAAATATGGCTTTCATAGTATCCCAAACAATTTCAAATTTAACCTCTTCATTATCATTCAATTCCCAACTTTCCTTCCATTTTTTGAATATCCATATTTTATCCTCCTCCTTTTTATACAGTTTTTCATCATATCTCCAACCTCTTTCCTTTTTCTCAAAATTAAAATCTATTTCCATCGTAACTTCTGCATGGTCAGAATCCTTAAAAATTCCCACATCTACTCTATCTACATTATTCAGCAAATCTTTAGAGACAAAAATATAATCAATTCTTGAATAAGTATTTTGTACCTTAGAGCAAAAGGTATACACCCTTTCAGAACCTTTCAACTCCCTCCAAACATCTACCACACTGTTTCGAAACATCAATTTATTTAAAATTTCCCCTTTATTTGTTTGTCTAAAGCGGGTGGGATTATTACTATCAATTCTATCCCTAATTAAATCTTACTAAAACATTTCTAATCGCTCCACCTTGCCTCTTATAACCAATTCTAAAAACACTTACTAAATTTGCTGCTGTATATTCAAATCCAAAATCATTCAACCATTTTAGCACCCTCTGCTTCAAATCATCCGATCTATTTTCTGGAATATTACGTATAACAATATTGAATTTTCTAGCGTCTTCCTCCAAAAGACTAATTCTCTTATCTTGTTGCTGGTTTTTATAAAAAATTCCTTCCATCTTACGATCAATTTGTGCATCGTGTGCATGGATTTGTTCAATTTCATCTTTAATAAATTTCACCTCCGCGTTTTGCTTTACAAAACTAACATTCAATTCACTTATCTGTTCTTTAGCTTTTTGAACTTCCAATGTCAAATTCGCCACATGATCCGTCAGTCCGGTTAACTTTTCGCCAATTGTATTTAAAGCTCCAAAGATCCGTTCCAGCTCTGAAGGCTGTTGAGTCGACATTTCAGTTCAAAGACAAACTTTATATTTATATTTCTTTGCCAAGAGGGTCTTTTATAAAGAATAAGGGCAAACAGTGTCCCAAATCAGATAAGGCTAAGCCGGCTTATAATGCACCAAAGGAGCCAAAAAAAAAGCCTAGGAGAGCTTCCCCAGTTTATTTAACTTTTAAGCCTCCATTTTAAGTGTAATCCAAAAAGCTTGTCCGCTACATTCAGCTCACACAATCCACTTTAAAAGAATTGGAAAGTTCAAAGGAGTTATAATCCACATGCCATCACCAACTTCCTTCTTTCTTAAACTTCAGCTTGTGTTTATAGCCTTGTAGCGAGACAAAAAGCATGCAAATGATCTTTGCCACAAACAAAGGGTAACCCCCCTTACCTCGGCCGCTCGCCCAACCCTCTGCTCCACGGAGAAACAAAACTTTGAAATTCGAGCAGTTCGGGTTGTTCAATCACTTTGAAAAAGCAATTTACAAGTCACACCGACCTTCCAAAACATCTGTAAACATTTCCAGCTCCCAACGGCGCGTTTTAATCACTTTAATCCACATTTGTTAGTAAAAAAAAGCCCTACGAGGTGGAGAAAACGTCCTCACCTCATCCGGCCATAACCACGCCCCTGGTAGGCCCATTTTCACCCTCCCTGAGCCTCTGCGTGGTCCCTGCACTTACCTCACATCCAAAATGGGCCACGGAAACTCCTGGGAGGAGAGGGGTGGGAGGAGCAGGGTGAGATGGGTGGCGCCAGCCAGGGATGGGATTTGGAAGTTCTCCAAACCAGCCATAATGTTAGCTACGGGTTCTCCCAAACCCAGGCAAACCTGTGGTCGCCCACCCCTAGTCATCACTATCTTTCTTGTGAAGATATTTCCTAATTTGAGTGGAGTATTTCCTTGAAATCTCTGTGTTAATCTCCCCTCTCTTCTTCTATTTCTTGCATGCACTTTCTAGCTTTATAATCTTTGTAAATTACCTCCAACTTAACCACCTTTTTAAATTCTCTAAAATATGTCAAACATTGGAAAGCTTTCTCCCAGATGGTCTCCTCAGGCTACTTCCACCTCCTTTTCTCCCCACCCTGTCCATTTTATTCTGTTCCTTTTCCTGCATTTGTTTGTTCTTGTGAGATGCCCTGATTCCTACACCATGTTTCCAAATCTAACATACATATTTTGATATGTAAGATGCTTGCTGTTCGTCTCCAAATGTGTATATTTTTTCCCTTGGATACATTGACAGACTGCAATATGTGTTCATTCCCTACTTTTAATCTCTAGTCTGATAATGCTGCCTCTTGCCTTTGGTTAATGGATGAGGTGCTCCAACCTTGTTTGTTCTTCAGCTCTTGTTGGCTTTCCTTCAGAAGCCAGTTTAAAAATTGGGATATTAAGTGCTAATATTCTGGTTATGTTTCATTTCAGAGGTGTTGTTGTTGTTGTTATTTGTGAAGTCGTGTCTGACCCATCACAACCCCATGGACAACGTTCATCCAGGCCTTACTGTACTCCACCATCAGTGGTGGGTTCTGGATTCCATTCCAACCAGTAGGGTTGGAACAGCCCTGGCCTCACCCACATGGATGCATGCGGCGCGCACATGCGTCATACTTACCTGTGATGCTTCTGCAAACCTCCGTGATGCTCCAGCTGCTCGCTGGAGCGTCGCGCAGGTGCTGTATGTGCTGTGCCCATGCACAGAAGTGCTGAAGACTTAAAAGTACAGTAAGGAGCGAGGGCGGGCAGGCAGGCCCTCCGGAGCACCATACCGGAACGGTATCTGGAGCTCCGGGCTGGCTCCGGTATGCCCGTACCGGGGTGTACCTCCTGAAACCCACCCCAGTCTACCATCCTCTGGAGTCCATTTAAGCTCACGCCTGTGGCCTACTGCTTTGATGACTCCATCCAGCCCTCCAGCCATCTCATTCTTTTTTTGCTCTCAATGGTTCCCAGCATGAGGCTCTTCTCCAGTGAGTCCTTTCTTTTCATTAGGTGGCCAAAGTATTTGAGTTTCACCTTCAGGATCTGGCCTTCTAAAGAGCAGTCAGGGTTGATCTCCTCTAGGACTGACTGATTTGATCGCCTTGCAGTCCAAGGGACTCTCAGGAGTCTTCTCCAGCACCTGGAGTTGAGAGGCCTCAATGCTTTGGTGCTGATTCTTTCTTCTGGTCCAACTTTCACAGCCATCCATTGCAACTGGGAAAACCAAAGCCTTGATTATACCCACTTTTGTTGGCAGGTGATGCCTTTGCTTTTTAGTATGCTGCCCAGATTTCCCATAGTTTTCCTCCCGAGAAGCAAGCGTCTTTTAATTTCTTGGCTGCAGTCCCCATCCACACCCCACCAGAGTTCCATCAGCCCTCCGGAAACCCTTACCTATTTTCAAAATTCCAAATGTGCCTACCAGCCTGAAAAAAAAGGTTGAGGATTATTGGCTTTATTTTTGAAATATGCTAAATAATGCCTATATCCCTGGTAGTTTTATAACTGTCTGAATACTTATTGATTTGGAAATCTGAAGTCCATAAAGTGTGTGTGTGTGTGTGTGTGCATAGGTAGGTAGGTAGGTAGGTAGGTAGGTAGGTAGGTAGATGTAGACAGATATAGACAGAGACAAGGAGGAGGGTTGGTAGCTCTGGATAACCATTCGGTTTCAGAGCTTAAAGACTATGCAATGTATCAAGGGCCTGTCAATGTATATAGGCCTGGAATACAAGTAGTTCTCAACTTAGGACACAATACAAACAGGGGTGGGATCCTACCGGTTTAAGAACCGGTTTGCTGAGCTGTGCATGCATGTGCAGTTCAGAGAATACTTACCTTCCAGATCGCTGCTTGGGAAGGAAAACAGCTGAGGTGCGGCAATCCACTCGGCCACATGCTTCAGTTGAGAAGATAAAGGTAGTAAAGCAGAGGGGCAGGGAGGCCGACTTGCTCATGGGAGCAAACCGGTTCCCTCCCAGCTGATCTTCAGAGCTACAGGCTCGCCTGAGCCAGTCCGAACCGGTAGAATCCCACCCCTGAATACAAACCAGTATTTTTGTTGCTAAGCAAGGTGATTGTTAAGTGAATCACACCCTATTCTTTTTTCTCATGATTAAGCCAACCATTGGGGTTGTTAAGTGAATCACATGATCCAGCTTCTCCATTGCCTTTGCTTGTTGGAAGTTGGCTGGGAAGATTACAAAAGGGTGATCCCATGGCCCTGGGGCAGTGCGACTGTTGTAGATGCGTACCTGACGGTTATCAAGCACACAAATTTTAATCAAGTGACTGCAAGGATGCTACATTGTTTGGAAGTCCAAGGAGAAGTTGTAAGCCCCCCCCCTTTTTTTTAGTGTCATGGTAACTTTGAACAGTTGCTAAAGCAATGGTTGTAAGTTGAGGACTACCTATATTATCCTGTGCGTTGCACTTCATTCTTGGTGCTTCTCCAGCCTGGAACATCTTCTCCATATCAGACATCTAATAAGCAGAACGATTTACCATATGGGACCATTTTGATTAAAACTCTCCATGCAGCCTAAAAGATGCCTAGATTCCTTTTGATAGGCAGGTGGCGATTGAGTTATTATGGTGTGATACGGCTGCATAAGGCATCTAAGCATCGTTTGCACAGGTCTTGTCTTTTGTCCTCCCAAATGGTATTTTAATAGAGCAGTGGGGGCTGATGGGAATAATCCACTTCATAAATTGTCCTTGGGGATCACAGCCATTTGGGGATCGTTATATAGGTGAGTAGAGGGACACAGTGGCTCAGTGGCCAAGACACATTTTCTAAACATAATGCTAGACCAGTTTTCCGCAAATTGGCATCATTGAGACATGGTTGCAAAAGTAGGTAGGATCTTAGAATTCTGGTACTTGTAGTCCTCTCACATTTAGAGATCATCAGATGGGAAATGATGTGTTAAGTAGCTTTTTTAAAAGGGACGCGGTTGCTCAGTGACTAAAAAGTTGAGCTTGTTTATCGAAAAGGTTGGCAGTTCAGCGGTTCGAATCCCTAGTGCCACGTAACAGAGTGAGCTCCTGTTACTTGTCCCAGCTTCTGCCAACCTAGCAGCTTGAAAGCAGGTAAAAAATGCAAGGCGAAAAATAGGAACCATCTTTGGTGGGAAGGTAACAGCGTTCCATGCACCTTTGGTGTTTAGTTATGCTGGCCATATGACCATGGAGATGTCTTTGGACAGTGCTGGCTCTTTGGCTTTGAAACAAAGAGGAGCACTGCCCCCTAAAGTCGGGAACAACTAGCATGTATGTGCGAGGGGAATATTCACCTTCTATAGGTAAGTGTCCTTCCCCAAGATAGGATAAAGCTTGATCCATTGTTCTTGATCAATTTAGGCTGAAATTTTACTTGGGCAAAGGAAATAAATTTCATCAATCTCTCACTACATCCCTTTAGAACTATCAGAAATAAGATCATTATTTAAGAAACTCAGGCATTTTGACTTTTCTCTCCTCCCTTCTTCCTCTCCTGAACAGAAAGCGTGCTACTCATAGTGCTGGCAAAAGAAAGGGCAGCCAGAAAGACCTGAGGCCTCCAGATCTTTGGATACACCATGAAGAGATGGAGATGAAGAACATCGAAAAGCCGTCAGGTTCTGATCCTCCAGGAAGAGTCTCACCAATCAAGAGCTGTCAGGAAATCACTCCAGGCAGCCACAGCCAATCTGAAACGCAGATGGGCAGCAAGAGTGCCCCACAGTCTGGTAATATTGCTTCTTACCTTATGTAAAATGTACTGTTTACACCCATAGTACAATCCCTAATGAATTCCAGTGAATAATCACACAAGAAGCAATTATGGAACTTCACCCGTAAGTGCGCGTCAAGAGGGGATGCTGTAGTCATTGCGTGAAAAACACAACCTAAGCACCCGCTCAGGTTTACCTGCCTCACCTAGTGATCAAATGAAAAAAGGACTTTGTGATATTTTTGATGCTGAATATGTCTTAGGTTTGATGGCAAGTAATACTTTAGTAATCTTGCTAGCAGAGGAAACATTCTACGAGATGTTAATTCATAAGATTTTGTTGTTGACAATGGCCTATTGATTAGTGTCTAGATATGTTTTTTATTGTGTTTAATGTTTCTATATGCTTTATGTTCTTGTGTGTCTCTAGCTATAAATGTTATAAATGCAGGATTGGCAGCTTTTTTCAAGCTAAGAACAATGGAGGCTTCCTGCCAACCCTGGTCAAAGTCATAGCCACTGGATGAAGTCACTGCTGATACTGTGGCCGCCATGTTTGCCCCACTCAACTGCATTTCTACGTTTCCCTGAAAATAAGACAGGGTGTTATTTTCTTTTGATCCCCAAAATAAGCACTTGGCCTTATTTTTGGGGAGGCTTTATTATTTTTGAATTGCAGGAGGTGGTGAGCATTGTCACCTTGTGGCTGCTGCCATGTTGCAATATTTTCAGGGAGGGCTTATTTTAGCGCATGCGCTCAAAAGCCCGATTGGGCTTATTATCTGGGGAGGTCTTATTTCCAGGGAAACAGGGTAGTAAGCATGCATACACTCCCTTATTTAAACACACTTATTCACACAAACTCTCAACCACTTTATTATTATTATTATTATTATTATTATTATTATTATTATTATTATTATTATTATTATTATTATTATTATTATTATTATTATTTCGGTTTCTATAGCCGCCGATCTCAGCCAAATAGCTCTGGGTAGTTTACAATTCCAAAAGTATAAAACCATTAAAAACAATAAAAACATCGAAAGAATGAGTACATAGTCCACCAACTAGTATTTAGAAAATACATTGCAAAAGTTCCATTTCATTACTTTATTTTTACAATAATACAATAGCAGAGTTGGAAGGGACCTTGTAGGTCTTCTAGTCCAGCCCCCTGCATGGGCAAGAACCTTATACCATTTCAGACAAATGGCTATCTAACATCTTCTTAAAGACTTCCAGGGTTGGGGCATTCACAACTTCTGGAGGCAAGCTGTTCCAGAGGTTAATTGTTCTAACTGTCAGGAAATTTCTCCTTAGTTCTAAGTTGCTTCTCTCCTTGATTAGTTTCTACCCATTGCTTCTTGTTCTGCCCTCAGGTGCCTTGGAGAATAGTTTGACTCCCTCTTCTTTGTGGCACCCTCTGAGATATCGAAACACTGCTATCATGTCTCCCCTGGTCCTTCTCTTCATCAAACTAGACATACCCAGTTCCTGCAACCGTTCTTCATATGTTTTAGCCTCCAGTCCCCTAATCATTGCTGTTCTCTGCACTCTTTCCAGAGTCTCCACGTCTTTTCTACATCGTGGCGGCGATGTAGAAGTGAGTTTTTAGCACATTCTGAATCCTGGGCCTGGATACATTGCCAGGTTTTTACAGCTTTATGAAAGGCCAACCAGGGTCATTCTAATCTCTGATTAAGATAATCTCCAATTATCCTCTAAATTTTACTTGATCACTGCCACCTCAAGGCCCCAAGATACAGATTTCTGTAAAGTACACTGCTGCCTGGACCTTGGGCATTGCAGAAATAGGACATTCTACAAGAATCTCTGTGTCATGTCATATCTGGTTTAGTGTGGTCTGGTCTAATCTATTTATCTAACAGTAGCCCTGAGATTGGTTCAGATCAAAGACCTTCCTAAACCAGCTTCTATCACACTGCCCAAGCAGATACTGTATATACGAAGTTCAGAAGCATCACAGCTTGACGATGGCCCTCTTCTTCTGTTCCTCCTAGCAACTTTGTGAGTAAAATGTAGGTTTGGGTGTGGCATCATGGATCTCAGGCAGAGTACTTGACTGGTATCTTCAGCTGACTGAAGATCTCAAGCTTTGGATTCCATTTGGATAAGTAATTTTTCCCTACCTAGGCTTACATTTGAATTGGAACTGGGATATTTCAAATATCACATTTTCTCCCCCATAATCATTAGTAAAAAAACAGATATGAAATCTACAGAGAAGGCAACATGTGTTAGTGCAGCTCAAAGGCTAAAGAAAAACCCTTGAATAGTAAACAATTACAAGCAGATTTTCTTCTGCAATTCAATTGCTCATAAAACCAGTAATTGCTATTTCAGTATAAACAAGGATGTTTATATCAGGGTTTAATATAGAGCATTATACAGAGTTTAATATATGGGTGTAGCAAATCAGTATAATTCCAGATATTTAAACTTGTTTGTAAAGCTTCTCATTTTATAGAATTCTTTATTGGCCAAGTGTGATTGGACACACAAGGAATTTGTCTTTAGTGCATATGCTCCCAGTGTACATAAAGAGAATAAAATACATTCATCAAGAATAAAAAGATAAAACTATCAATCTGCCAAATCTTCAACCATAGGCCTTGCAATCCTTGCATTAGAGTTTGATTTGAAGTTATATTTAAAAAAATGTTTTATGCATGCAATCCTATTAAAATTTTGAAATATGATACAATTTCACCCTTTTATTCCTAAATGTACTGCTGAAGTTATCAGGGTGGATTGTGCAGCAAATGATGTTAAGTAACTGGAGATCATATCAGGGGTGGGTTCCTGTACTGGTTGGTACAGGTTCTCTGTATGCGCAATTGACTGTGAATTGTCCTGTGCATCAGTGGTGGGTTTCAATTTTTTTTAGAACCTCTTCTGTAGGTGTGGCCTGCTTTGTGAGGGTGGCTTGCTGGCCATGTGACTGAGTGGGAGTTGCTTGGCAGTCATGTGACTGGGTGGGCATGGCCAACTTGTGAAATGTGGTGAAACTCACTTAACAATGCTCTTGCTTAGCAACCAAAATGTTGGCTCAGAAACTCTGGCATTTGAAGCACGCAAGTCTTAGAGCTGTCAAGTTACAACACCCTTGCACCCCCAACCCTTTAGAAAAAAACCCTCAGGGGTGTTCAAACTTGACAGCTCTAAGACTTGTGGACTTCAACTCCCAGAATTCCTCCTCTCGCTCTTACTCTTGATGATGTGCGGACGGGCGGGGGGAGGGAGCTGGAACCGGTTCTAAACGGCACTGTAGATTTGTGGAACCTCTTCTATAGAAGAGCTTAGAACTGGCAGGAACCCACCCCTGGATCATATGTTGCCTTTTAAATGTTCTCTTGAGGGTATTTGCCCATTAAATTAGATTAGAATCAGAATAGAATAGAACTTGACTGGACTTTGGAGGTCTTCTAGTCCAACCCCTGTTCAAACAGGAGATCCTATACCATTTTATGACAAGTGACTGTTCAGTCTCTTCTAAAAAAAAACCTCCAGTAATGGAGCACCCACAACTTCTGGAGGCAAGCTGTTCCACTGGTTAATTGTCCTCACTGTTAGGAATTTTCTCGTAATTTTAGGTTGCTTCTCTCCTTGATTGGTTTCCATCCATTGTTTCTTGTCCTGCCCTCTGGTGCTTTGGAAAATCAATTCACCCCCTTATCTTTGTGGCAGCCTCTCAAATACTGGAACACAGTTAAACCTGCAATTATGATTAAGTAGAATGGGCATCCTCCAAGTCCCTTGCTCCAGGCCTTCTCTTGCATTAGGTTTGAACCTTCTCGAGTTAGAGTTCTCAAGGCTGGGGTGAGCTGCAATTCTACTTGTCTCTCACTTGAGTTTTCCCGTGGTCAGTTGCTCCATGGCAAGTTGGGCTTGGCAAGTCCACTTGGGCGAGTCGACAATGGTGAGACCACCAGGGCGAATCGGTCATGGCAAGTTGTCTTATTCCTCATTCAATCTTAGTCAGTGATCATTTCCTCTTATCTTTGCGACTGGTTTGGAACCAGGAGCGTGCATGTGGCACTTCTGTGCATGTGCAGAACCTTCTGCACATGCGCAGAGCATCTGTGATGACATCTGGGCAGGTGGGGGGAGCCTCCTGCCCCCACCGCTACCGGTTCGCCTATTCGAGGGTGAACTGGCAGAATGTCACCTCTGATCTTAGTGCTCAGTGATGGGATTCAAACATTTTTACTACCGGTTCTGTGGGCATGTCTTGGCGGGCGTGGCATGTCTTGGTGGGCGTGGCAGGGAAAAGATACTGTAAAATCTCCATTCCCACCCCACCCCAGGGGAAGGTTACTGCAAAATGCCCATTTCCTTCCAATCAGCTGGGACTCGGGAGGCAGAGACTAGATGGGGGCGGGGCCAGTCAGAGGTGGTATTTACTGGTTCTCCGAACTTCTCAAAATTTCCACTACCGGTTCTCCAGAACTGGTCAGAACCTGCTGAATACCACCTCTGTTAATGCTCCACGAATTGATGAAGATCAGACACTGGAAGAATAAAGTGGAAATCTTGAGATTAAAGAGAATAGGTATAGATATTATCGGGGCCTGTGATTTATTTTTCTTTCTTTTCATTTTGTATTTGCTTTTATTGTCCACTTTTTCTTGCTGTTGTTAGAGCTGCATGCTACAAAATGGGCAACTTTTTTCTTTCCTTCCTAGAATTTTCCCACAAGTGCAGGGTTCTGTTTTGAGTGTTGATCCATTGGTAGCGACAGGATTTGATGAAATGACTTTTCACCTGAGTCAGGCTGAGAGAGTAACTGGCTTTCACAGCTAAGTCAGGGCTAGAACTCCCAGTATCCTGGTTTCTAGCCTTGGGTGGGGTGGGGGATATTTAAATAAATGAATAAATAAAATCACACTAAATGTCAAATGCTGACTGGACCAAATAATTAACATGTGAAAATATGATCATTCTTGCCATGAATTTTTTCCAACGAACTACAGTGGTACCTCGGTTCACGAACGCCTCTGTTCATGACCAATTCGGATTACGACCAAAAATTTCCCAAAAAATGTGCCCCGGTTCACAAACACCATTTCGGTTCACGAACGGAAAAGTTCGTAAAAATACGCTCCGCTTCACGAACTCCGCCTCGCTTCATGAACTCCGCCTCGCTTCACGAACTCCGCCCTCGCATCACGAACAGAAAAGTTCGTAAAAATGCTCCGATTCACGAACCCCGCCTCGCTTCACGAACCGGAGCCGCGGACATTTTAAAAACAAGGTCAGAACGGATTAACCGGATTTACATTGAACCCTATGGGAAACTGTGCCTCTGTTCACGACCAATTCTGTTCGCGAACAGAGTCAGTTCAAGAATCACGACCAAAAAACAAGGTCGGAACGGATTAACCGGATTTACATTGAACCCTATGGGAAATTGTGCCTCGCTTCACGACCAATTCGGATCGCGAACAGAGTCAGTTCACGAATTAAGTTCGTGAACCGAGATACCACTGTATAAGGAAGTCTACTCACAATAGCAATATCACTTACTTATATACCACTTCACAATGCTTTACAGCCCTCTCTAAGCGGTTTATAGAGTCAGCCTATTGCCCCCAACAACCTGGGTCCTCATTTGACTGATCTCAGAAGGATGGAAGGCTGAGTCAACCTTGAGCGTGGTGAGAGTTGAACTGCCCAAATTGCAGGCAGCCAGCAGAAGTAGCCTGCAGTACTCCCATCTAACCACTGCGCCACCGAGGCGTTCAAAACGAACTACATTTTTGAAAGATGATCAGCATTTCTGCCAAGTACTTTCCATTGGAGCTACAATGGACTAATGACTTAAGCTGTGACACAAATTTATAAGAGGAATTAGCACTCAAAAGTCAATTCTGAGAAAATAGGCAGCAATTCATTTGATTCCAAAGTGGCCCTTAATATTTTCTGTGTTGCTATTAAGAAGGGATGTTGATGGAGTCCCCAATTTTTCAAAGTAGAAGCTATGACAAAACATGTATGTATATCTATATTTAGTGGGGATTTTTAGTTAATGGGATCTTAGCACAGGAATTAATTTAATCTGTTTTAAATTGGTATGTATTTTGTATATTTATTGTTTTTATTCTCCCTGTGCACCGCCCCGAGTCCCTGTGGGGAGAGGGAGCGGTCAATAAATTTAACTATTATTATTATTATTATTATTATTATTATTATTATTATTATTATTATTATTATTATTATTATTATTATTATTATTATTATTATTATTATTATTATTATTATTATTATTATTATTATGTCCATTTATCTTTCCACTGGCTGGGAAGCAAGGAGCCAAACAGCTTGCATGTAAATTTGATTTAGTCATTTAAAGCAGGGGTCTCCAACCTTTGCAACTTTAAGTCTGAAGGACTTCAGCTCCCAGAATTCTCCAGCCAGCAAAGCTGGCTGGAGAATTCTGGGAGCTAAAGTCCTTCAGACTTAAAGTTGCAAAGGTTGGAGACCCCTGATTTAAAGCATTTATATGGCCGCTCATCTTATGCTCATGCATTTAAGCTTTGCTTTGTTTTCTTTCAGTCCCTGACACGGAAGAAGTGGGAAGCAGCATATCCACATTGGAACGTTCGCTTGCAGCTCGACGAGCAACCCGTGCCAAGCTCATGATTCCTATGGACTCACAACCCAGCAATCCTTGTAAGCCTAACATCTGCCCTAATATTCAAACAGGAATCCCATTGTGTCGCCATGTCGTTAGATAACGCTCTTCATTCTGCTGGATAAATAGAATGGCGCGGTGGCCTAGAGGGGGAGCTCTTGCCTCACAATCAGGAGGCTGTGAGTTCGATCCCAGGTAGAGACAGGTAGTTCTCTCTCTGGGCACATTGAGAATAGTATCTGCTGAATATAACTCCTCATTGGCAATAGGAAAGGCATCTGGCCAGTAAACACTCAGCTCCATTCAGTTGCTCAGACTTTACCCCACAAGGGATTATGGGGTCTTTAAAAGAAGATGATAGTTCAGTTGGATAACTAGACATGTTTACATGGAAGTCTTCTCCTACACAATTGTTTCTACCTGCTTGCATCTTGAATGGAGATCCTACCTTAACTAATGTTGGTGAGTGATGGATATATAGTGTGGAGCCATCAGCTGTCTTAATTATCCACAACAACAATTGTTCACATGCTCACCTAGAAATTCTTACAGTGGGAATATCAGCCACTAAGATTGATTAGAGTCAGTTTAGCAGAGTTGTTGAAGTGCTGGCCTAGAAACTAGAAGACTCCTTAGCTATGAAAGCTGACTGGGTGACTTTGGGCCAATCCCCAGGAGACTGCCAGTTCTAGTCCCACCTTAGCTATGAAAGCTGACTGGGTGACTTTGGGCCAATCCCCAGGAGACTGCCAGTTCTAGTCCCACCTTAGCTATGAAAGCTGACTAGGTGACTTTGGGCCAATCCCCAGGAGACTGCCAGTTCTAGTCCCACCTTAGCTATGAAAGCTGACTGGGTGACTTTGGGCCAATCCCCAGGAGACTGCCAGTTCTAGTCCCACCTTAGGCATGAAAGCTGACTGGGTGACTTTGGGCCAATCCCCAGCAGACTGCCAGTTCTAGTCCCACCTTAGCTATGAAAGCTGACTGGGTGACTTTGGGCCAATCCCCAGGAGACTGTCAGTTCTAGTCCTACCTTAGGCATGAAAGCTGACTGCGCATGTGCACTGGGCAGATGTTCTTTTGCTTTCTGGCATGTGTGCATGCACTCCCATTTCAGCACTCAGTGCCGAAAAGTTTGCCAACACTGCCCAATACCATTTCAGGCAAATGGCTGCCCGTTCTCTTGTTAAAAACCTCTAGTGTTGGAGCATCAGGTGTGGGTTCCTGCCAGTTCTAGCCTCTTCTATCGAAGAGGTTCCACAAATCGACAGTGCCGTTTAGAACCGGTTCCAGCTCCCTACCCCCGCCCGTCCGCCCATCATCAAGATGAAGAGCGAGAGGAAGAATTCTGGGAGTTGAAGTCCACAAGTCTTAAAGCTGTCAAGTTTGAACACCCCTGGGTTTTTTCCCCTAAAGGGTTAGGGGTGCAAGGGTCTTGTAACTTGACAGCTTTAAGACTTGCATGCTTCAATGCCAGAGTTCCTGAGCCAACATGACTGGAGGCGGAATTCTGGGAGTTGAAGTCCACAAGTCTTAAAGCTGTCAAGTTTGAACACTCCTGGGGTAAGCCACTCCTACCCGGTCACATGGCCGGCAAGCTACTCCCTACAGAAGAGGTTCTAAAAAATCACCACTGTGGAGCATCCATAGCATCGGGTGGCAATCAGTCAGAAAGTTTCTCCTTAGTTCTTTGTTGGTTAGTTTCTCTCTATTGCTTCTTGGACTGCCTTCGGGTGCTTTGGGGAATAGGTTGACTCCCTCTTCTCTGGAGCAGTCCCTTACACTTCAACAATATCTGGCATTTAGAAGGATGGTGAATGCATGTTGGCTATTCACCACGCAGATTTCTTTTAAAAAAGCAAAAACACCTTTTGAACTACTTGGAAAAGCTGTTAGTGCTGGATAAAGCATAAAGGAGATTCAGCTTTCCCTTTTAATTATTATCTGTATTAAGGATCACTTGATTTAAGTCTCTTAGCGAAACACTGAAATGAGGCATTCAGGTTGGTAAGGACAGTTTCCTCAGGTATTGATTATTTTAATAAGGCAACCAAAAGGCCTCCCACTTACCCACAAAGACAAACTTGTTTTAAAATTGGTTGAGACAACTGGTGATCTACTGGCTAACTGTGCAATTGAATAACTGAAACACTTTTTATATTGCTAGAAGTAAACTGTAAGCAGGGTTTTTTTCTCCCCCAGTTCTGCTTTGGGATTATTGATGGGTAGGCTAGAAACATAGCATCGTATAGAAATAAAGATATGAAAAAGAAAACATACAGTATATGTTGGGCCAATCTTCTTAATCGGATCCCTTCCTGGACATTTCTGGAAAGTGTAGTTGGAAAGTGTAGTGGTGCTTAAGCAGCCACAACTTTGCCAAATTTCAAACCCACAGGCATCCTTGGACTTGGATTTTGGACGTATACTGTTGTTGTTGTTAGTTGTGAAGTCATGTCCGATCCATCGTGACCCCATGGACAACGTTCCTCCAGGCCTTCCTGTCCTCTACCATCCTCTGGAGTCCATTTAAGCTCACGCCTATTGCTTTGGTGACTCCATCCAGCCACCTCCTTCTCTGTCGTCCCTTTCTTCTTTTGCCCTCAATCTTTCCCAGCATTAGGCTCTTCTCCAGTCAGTTCTACCTTCTCATTAGGTGGCACAAAGTCTTTGAGATTCATCTTCAGGATCTGGCCTTCTAAAGAGCAGTCATGTCTTCTAGGACTGATCGCCTTGCATTCAAAGGGACCTGCAGGAGTCTTCTCCAGTAAGTTAGTCCATTTGAGGTATTTCCATTCAAACATTGTTATATTATGATGCACCACTTTGCCCAATTGAAGCTTACAAGGTATCAAACAGACAGAAGAATTTTAGTAGTATATCGATATGGGGGGGAAAGGCCTCTGTGCTTCTGCTCTCGATTTCCTGCCAGTTGCACCAACAAACTTTAATTTGCTGTGCAGCTCACAACGTGAATTAAAAGTAACAAGCTTGAAATCAATAGCTCACAGCAGAAATTTTGAATGAAGTGAAAGAAGCAGAGGGCATGCAAGCCAGTAGCATACTTTTATAAAATTGCACAAAACAACGTTGAAAATGGTAGGAACATTCAGCTCGCACCCAAACACCATCAAAAAGGCTACCCAGATGTGAAAACAAGTGGCATATTCAATACAATACAATACAATAGCAGAGTTGGAAGGGACCTTGTACGTCTTCTAGTCCAACCCCCTGTGTGGGCAGGAACCTTATACCATTTCAGACAAATGGCTATCTAACATCTTCTTAAAGACTTCCAGGGTTGGGGCATTCACAACTTCTGGAGGCAAGCTGTTCCAGAGGTTAATTGTTCTAACTGTCAGGAAATTTCTCCTTAGTTCTAAGTTGCTTCTCTCCTTGGTTAGTTTCCACCCATTGCTTCTTGTCCTGCCCCCAGGTGCCTTGGAGAATAGTTTGACTCCCTCTTCTTTGAGGCACCCTCTGAGATATCGGAACACTGCTATCATGTCTCCCCTGGTCCTTCTCTTCATCAAACTAGACATACCCAGCTCCTGCAACCATTCTTCATATGTTTTAGCCTCCAGTCCCCTAATCATCTTGGTTGCTCTTCTCTGCACTTTTTCCAGAGTCTCCACGTCTTTTCTACATCGTGGCGACCAAATTCACACAAAGGGTTCTGATTATTGAAGAGAAACAGCCTAGAAATCCATTCTGCTTCTCTAGTTTGTAATTGTTTTGTAACAGCAGAACTTGTAATTGGACAATATGAATTTGTGTCTTCGTTCACTTCTGCCACCATAAATCAGCTGGGCTACAACTGAGCCTGTCACAAGATGCAGCTTTGGCACTCCGTGGTTGCAAACTTATTTACCCATTTGTCAAGTAGGAGGCCCAGAGCTAATCTGAAGACAGCTGTCAGTTATTTTAATGACACGATCTTATCCCTTTTCTGGGCCTGTACATACATACACTCAGATGCACAAATGCTTTCTCAAAAAGAATTAATCATCTTGTTTGTTCCTCGAAATCAGTCTTTAGGTACCATCGTTTCAAAGGTGGTGGTGGTGTGAATATTTATTTGCGGTAATTGTGCTTCTGTTTTTTGAAAAATAGCCCACAATTCTTTCGATTAGGGGTGTCAAGTTTCATTGAGAGCCGCATCAGGGTTGTGTATGACCTCAGGGGGGCTGTGTGTGTGTGTGACCAGGAGGGCGTGGTTATTTGACATCACTTGTGCAGGGGGCACCTGTGGTGGCCCAAGCGCTCTGCCAGCAAAATGGGCTCCCGAGCTCTATTTTTCACTGCCAGTGAAAACGAAGGATGTGGCCCAGTGGTGGGTTCCTACTGGTTTGGACCGGTTCAACCAAACCAGTAGTAGCTTGGCAACCTGGATCGCTGGAACCAGCAGTGACACAGGCCTGTCACGCCCCTGAACCGTATCTCTCAATCTTGTTTTTTGCTTCTGCACATGCGCAGAGCAATTTTAGTTGTACTGAGCATGCAATGCATAGCGCACATGAAGCACAAGTGCACATCAAGCACAAGCGTGTGTGGCTCCCTCCGAGCGCTGTTTTCACTGGCAGAGGACTGCAAGAGGTTATCATGGCCAAAACCGGAGTCTGGGAGACGCACCGTGGCAGAGATACCGTGGGCTGGTCCTTCGCTATTTCCAGGGTGGCTGGGTGGGCCAGATGTAAGCACCCGGGGATCTTGAGTTTGACACCCCTTCTCTAGACAATTTGTTTTTGGAAACGCAGATAGAAAAAAAAAGAGAGAAGTAGTTCCATTAGAATACATTCAGAGTAGGAGTTCTTAGCAAAGAATGCCATCCAGTGTTGTAGTCATCTCATCGGAGTATAAATGCTGCATTTTCAGCAATCAGTTCAACAGGTTATGAACCTAATAATCACAGCCATGTTAGCTGAGGGAAAGGATCTGACTGGAAGTGCCGTTAATTTAATTTCACAGCATGAATAAAATGTGCTTAAAATTTTGACTCCCATCCATTTGAGCAAGATTGCCCTGATTTTAATATGCATCAGATGAACAATTATTATTTGTTCAGTATTACAAAATGCCAGGATTTCTTTTTGGGACTAGTGTCTTGGAGGTGCAGATCTGGCCTCTGAATTAAGAACAAAATTCTAACTCCTTGAAATAGATGTATTTCCAATGTATAATATTGCTCCCAACAGTAAGTAGAGGTATAATACTAGGTACCCCAGGGGTCCTTAAATCTTAGTTTATATACCTACCCTAAAACGCCAAACACAAAAATGAACACAAATCAACAACAATAAATTTAAAATAGATTTATTGTAATTTATTGTTTCTTGCAATACAATTACAATATAGTCCCTATGGGGAGAGGGAGCGGTTTATAAGTATTAAAATTATTATTATTATTATTATTATATTGTAATTTATTGTATATTGTAATTTATTGTAAATCCATCTTTGGATTTTGCTTGGACTTTGTTTGCACCTCCCTAAGAGAGATACACCTCACAGTTTGGGAAATACAGAGATAGAGCTATTAGTTGATTGACTACTACTTCAAAACTTTGCTAGCTCTTGTTGGGGAAGTTAACACTACTAGACTTGATTATTCTAATTTTGCACTACATGGAGCAAGATATATTTACAGTGGTACCTCAATACCTTTACAATAATACAATAATACAATAGCAGAGTTGGAAGGGACCTTGTAGGTCTTCTAGTCCAACACCCTGCGTGGGCAGGAACCTTATACCATTTCAGACAAATGGCTATCTAACATCTTTTTAAAGACTTCCAGGGTTGGGGCATTCACAACCCTGGAGGCAAACTGTTCCAGAGGTTAATTGTTCTAACTGTCAGGAAATTTCTCCTTAGTTCTAAGTTGCTTCTCTCCTTGATTAGTTTCCACCCATTGCTTCTTGTCCTGCCCCCTACCTCTTAGAGCCTTGGTTATGGTTATCTATGTGGTAACCAAGAGTTGACAATAAGTTGAAAAAGAATAAAAGAGTTGGAAGGGACCTTGGAGGTCTACTAGTCCAACCTCTTGCTTCAACAGGAGACCCTATACCTTGTCAGGCAAATGGTTGCCCAATCTCTCCTTAAAACCTCTAGTTTTGAACCACCCACAATTTCTGAAGGCAAGTGTTCCACTGATTAATTGTTCTCACTGTCAGGAAATTTCTCCTTAGTTCTAGTTGAACTAGGAACTAGGTTGGAGTTCATGGCACATAATCATTTGGACCCTAAGAATGGCTGAGCGCCAAATAAATGAGGCCTTTGAACTCTGGTGCTGGAGAAGACTCCTGCGAGTTCCTTTGGCTGCAAGGCAAGCCAACCGGGCAATCCTAGAGGAGATCAACCCTGACTGCTCTTTAGAAGGTCGGATCCTGAAGATGAAACTCAAATACTTTGACCACCTAATGAGAAGAAAGGACTCCCTGGAGAAGAGCCTCATGCTGGGAAAGATTGAGGGCAAAAGAAGAAAGGGATGACAGAGAATGAGATGGCTGTATGGAGTCACCAAAGCAATAGGCGTGAGCTTAAATGGACTCTGGGGGATGGTAGACAGGAAGGCCTGGAGGAACGTTGTCCATGGGGTCACGATGGGTCGGACATGACTTCGCAACTAACAACAACAAATCAATCTTTGGCTATGACCCAATCGTTAGAGTCAACAGCCAATGTGATATTCATTTGGACAAATAGAATTATTGTAGTTGTTTTTATTACTATTATTTGAGGCAGAAATGAAATGCCCAGCTGGGATAGTAGATGCAACTTGTGCCAAACTATATATTGATCATACATTAAATGAATACAGCAAAATTGCATAGCTTAGTTTAAAAAAAAACATTAAGAAGTTGGGAAAATACTGCACTGACTTTTATGTTAGAAGGGCCAATTTACCATCAATAAGAATTACTGGAAGCATGAAATCACATATAAAGTCCTTGGGAATGACATCGAAAGTTATGGGATTTTAAAATTCAGACAGATTGATACCTAGAACAGAGTACACTTTATGGCTGAAGCCATTGCAAGAAATAAGGACAGGAAAAATTGCTAGTGATGCCAATTATTGTTGGGATAGTAGATGCTGTATCACAAAGATCGTTTTGGACTGCTTAAATTAGGAAAAAAACTCTAAACAAAATCACAAATGAGTATTCCATAATTAGATACCATTTTCATGATTTTCAAATCCTTCAGTAGGTCTTATGAAGAAAAAACTGGCCAACATTGACTCTGATTCATGATTAGCAAATTGGAGTTTAATGTGTTGTAATATTAATACAAATAATTACTCTAGCACTAGCAGATTGAGAATTGCCTTCACTAATATCAATCAGCTTGCATACGTTTCGTTATATCTCTGCCAAAAGTAGATTTAAGCATCATAAATTCTAAAAATATTTATTTATTTATGAATGAATGAATGAATGAATGAATGAATGATTCAATGAATTCTCCTTCTCTTACCACCCCACTGTGCTCACTGACTTTGCTATTGAAAGTACAAGGGAAATTGCTTGTACACACACCAAAGCTGAGTGTGATGTTCTTGTATTTTGTTGTGATGAAGCATCCGGTGTATCTTCTCCAAGCGGGTGTAGGTGCTATGACTCCGTCAATTATTTTCCTCCTCCCTGAGTGTTAGGAATTAGGAGAGCCATTAAGTATCTATGAAGTTAAAAGGGTGTCCCATTAAGCTTAGCCCTTGGCCAAGTAAGGAAGGGCAGAGAAATAAGTCATCCCAGTCAAAGAAGCCCCTTTGTCTGGGGTAGCCTATGTAAATTTGACCATTTTTATTAGCTTTTACTCATTCCCTATAGTGCCTTCTCAAGTAATGCATTTACAAATAATTGAGTTGCCCTTTGTCTCTTCTGCTCTGTTCCTGCCCTGCCTTTATATTGCCTAATGTAAAAGCCAGATCTGGCAAGAGACGTTCTCTTTGCCTTTTAGGATAAACTTAATGAGGGTCAAAATTTCAGAAGTATCTAAAAATTGTCTTTGAAAATCCTCATTTCTGTGAGTTTTGTGATGCCTTCCTTTGGGCATAAAAGAATATAACAGTCAGTGGTGGGCTGCAGATGGTACACCCCGTTATTGGAGTACTGGAGCCTACCAAGAGCACTGAATACCATTCTGGTATGGTGCTCCAGAGGGCCCATCAGCCCACCCTCACTTCTTACTATCCTTTTACGTCTTTAGCGCTTCCACGCACATGCACAGTGTGTACATCGCCTGCGCGACACTCTGCTGAGCAGCTGGAGCATCACGAAGGTTCACGGAAGCGCCAAGACCCATGCGCGCACTGTGCACATCCACATGGACACCACTGGGCCCGTTCCAACCGTACCAGTTGGAATGGAACCCGGAACCCACCACTGATAACAGTGTATATACTGGGAGAGAAATAGTAGCAATAGCACTTAGACTTATATACCACTTTATTATGCAGCCCTCTCGAAGTGGCTTAAAGAGTCAGCAGATTACCCCCAACAATCCGTCCCCATGAATCTGTTTCAATAGCAATGCTCGTGCTATTGCTGAGGGAGGCTTCCTCTCCCTGGGACATTTTTCGACCTTGTTTCCTTTTGGAGAAATTCTGAAAAGTTCTGCACTCAACCTCTCTCCCCAAAAGTCCGATGGAGAGTTCTGAAGTTGCCATTTGTACCTGGTTCCTGGGAATTTGGAGTAATTTTCTACCAGCATTTCTAGACCAAGTGGCCAAAGTGTGTGCGCACGAGCAAGAAAGCACACCCACGAACCCCGCAAATACGCACACAGCCCCTGCGCATTTGACCTGGTCCCCACGCACACATGCCTCCTGTGCATGCGCCCTCCCTCACATATGCCCCGCCCCCGCACGTTGGCATGCAGCTCCCTATATGCCTTCACCCCTGTGCATGTGTGCAGGGCCCCATGCATGTGAGTGCATCCCCTGCATGTGCCCTGCACATGCACGCACCCACCCACACATCCGGGGTAGGGACCTGACAACCACTTGGCCAGTAGGAGATGCGCGTGCATGCAAGGTGGAGCTGAACTAGGGCGACGGTTTGCATGCCCACAGAGAGGGTGCTGCATGCCACGCGTGCCATAGGTTCGCCAGCCTGGGATTATGACATGAATATGATTTTCATCTCTGGAACGCCATTCTGCCAAGGATGCTATGCTAAATTACAAATTTTCAGAGATCTTTCTCTGTGTCTAGTCCATCCCGCCAAATGGAGCTTTCTCTCTTCCCAGTGTCTTTCATCTTTGGGAGATGTTATCTTCTAGCACAGGGATCCCCAACCTTTTTGGCACCAGGGACCGGTTTCATGTTAAAAAAATTCTGCGGACCGGTGGCCATGGCTTGGCCGGCATAGAGGGGAAGCGGGCGAGAGGGGGAACAGGCGGTGCATGCGTGCACGGGGGGAGTCAGCTCACTCGCCCCTCTCGGGCCCCCAACGGCACAAGCGACCGCGCCTGCGCTCTCCCACCCCCGGTGTGCGCTTTGCCCAGGGGGCTGACCCCTCCTCCCTCCTCCTCCTCTCTGGCCCTTTCTAAGAGTTGCGCCACTCACTGCGGCACAGTTCCTTTCAAGCCACAGACCGGCACCGGTCTGCGGCCCGGGGGTTGGGGACCCCTGTTCTAGCAGACTCACAATTTTTTTTTAATTTAAATTTATATCCCGCCCTTCTCCACAGAGGACCCAGGGCGGCGTACAGGAAATTTAAAAACATACAAATACAAAGATAAATATATAATTTAAAATAAATATTAAACAATCCTATCCTGTACTAAAACCAAATTTAAAATACCCAATTTAAAACTTCCTAAAAGTCCCCATGGGAGGTTAGGCTAGGCCGGCTTGTTGGAACAAATATGTCTTTAGACATTGGCGGAAGAGGCAGAGGTCGGTGATGGTGCGTAATTCAGGGGTTAGGTCATTCCAGAGGGCTGGACCCGCCACAGAGAAGGCTCTTCCCCTGGGTGTCGCCAGTCGGCATTGTCGACTGGCGACAATTTGAAGCTTATTAGATAATAGTTTGCACAATATTTGTGTTATCCTTTTTCTCTAATTGTTGTGCATTTCTAGAGGAACTGTATTTGATATTTTTAACTACAGTTTTACTCCGAGCTTAAAAGTGGCTGAAGAACGGCCTTTGTATTACAGAAGTGGAACTGAATGGATGTACTTATTCAGAAAATGCAAACATTTATTTCTTCTTAACACTTTTAACAGCAACACCGTAATAACAATACTCATAAAACACTTATAATAATACACAGTAATGGGAGACAAACCATTAAACTGATGTGCCCTTGATTGCGGCAGCAGTATTATTAGCGATAATATTTGCATAACTATATCACAGTGACCCTGAAATGATTATGGATATGAAATAAAAATACACTTTTTTTTAAAATCGTAGGGCTATGTTCAGAGCGGAATAATTGAAAAGTATTTCACCTCCCAGTCTCTTTCTCTCTTTTTTGGTGCCTGGGATGTAACTGAAGTATGTACTGCTCTAATTCTGACAGACCAACATAGAGAAATAAAGTAAAGCGATGAAACATGATCGTTCCTTTTCTCTCCCCCCCACCTTTTTTTTTTTTTTAAAAAAGAGAAAATTAATCTCATACTTTAAATGTATTCTCTTGCAATAGTCATTGATTTGATAGCACTTGGGTATCTTCCAATTACTAGTTGCCATTAAATCACACTTTGCTCTTAATTTGGAGGACATTTTCAACTAGTAATAAGCACTAATTGATCCCTTCTTATAATAAATAGCATCAACTTCGGCTGTGACTTAATCCATCATGTGTCTCTTTCTTTTAAATAGTCGAGCTTAATTTGATGACATAGTTTAGATTTATTTTCTTTAAGACAGCAGGGGAGTGGGAGCTGGAATCTCTAAAACCATAATTATGTTTCAGTCAAATGGCATGTTGCGAGACCTCACCCAATGCCAGCCTGAGAAAAATAGAACCTTCCCCCCTAAAACCACAATATTTATCGGCTTCCCCGCGCATCACTGATATTAGCCAGTTTGGTCCAGTGGTTAAGCTAGTCCAGAATGCAGCCGTGTGGGCAGTTTTGGGAACCTCTAGATTTTCCCACGTAACACCGCTCCTGCGTGAGCTGCACTGGCTGCCTGTGGCCTTTCGGGTGCATTTCAAGGTATTGGTTACCACCTTTAAAGCGCTCCATGGCACGGGACCTAGTTATCTGCGGGATCGCATCCTGCCCCATACATCCCTTCGACCGATTCACTCCCACAGAGAGGGACTTCTTCGGGTGCCATCCACCAGGCAATGCCAGCGGGTGACGCCCAGGGGAAGGGCCTTCTCTGTGGTGGGCCCAACCCTCTGGAACGACCTACCCCCCCGAAATCAGAACAACGATGGACCTCCGCTCCTTCCGCCAGAAGTTAAAGACTCACTGCTTCCATCAGGCCGGCCTGGCCTAATGTTATATTCCTAGCCGCAGAATGAAATTGTATAAGAATTTTTAGGGGTAATTGTTAGGGTTTTAAGAGTTTTAATAGTGATTTTAGCACAGGGGTAATTTAATTCGGTTTTAACATTTTGTATTTGTACCTTGTTGTATTTTTTGGATTTTTAATTTCCTGTGCACCGCCCCTAGTCCCCATGGGGGAGAGGGGGCGGTCTATAAATTAATAAATTAAATTATTATTAATTAAGGCAAAAGTGTAGAAACCAAGAGACTTTGAATTCTGGTTCATCCTAAGGCATGAAAACCAGCTGGGTGATTTTGGGCCCATCACCAGGAGACTGGGAGTTCTAGTCCTGCCTTAGGTATGAAAGTCAGATGAGTGACCTTGGGATTGTCACTCTTTCTCGGGCCACTCACTTCACAGGGTTGCTGTTGTGGAGAAAATATGAGGAAGAAGGAGTATTAAGTATGCTCATTGCCTTTTGGGAAAATTCTGAAAAAATCTCCACCCAATTTCTGGGATAAACAAATGTGTTTCTGTTGAGGGATATCTCCGTTGTGAGACAGAAAGTTGTGCAGTGGAATGTGCAGCTAGAGAAACGTTGCAAGTAAAAACACAAATAGTATATCAGACACTGCTAGTAAAAAACAATTTACAACAATGGTGTTGTAAAACTAAACTACTACTTCACAAGCAGTGATAGAATATAGTTAGTCAAACAAAGTCCTTAACAAACAAACAAATTGCTTACAGTCAGCAATTAACGATTCTTCCTTCTTCAAACAGTCAGTCACGGCACACGAGCAGATAGCAAACAGTAGAGATATCGAGCAGAGAGACGAGCAGAGAGAGGAATATGTGCTCTCCTGACTTCCTCTTATTGTGGAGATAATTACAGTCTTTAATTGCATTCCAACATTCCAACATCCTTAAAGCAACAAGTACCATTTGTCGTCATGGTATTATATATTGCCTACCCAACTCTAGGAGTCTACTCCTAACATTCTCCTCTTTGATGATGTTCAGCACAAGTGAACGGATTCCATTTTTTTTCTCTCCAGCTGTTGTCAGTGCCATCCCAGTGCCAACACTAGAAAGTGCCCAGTATCCAGGAATCCTGCCATCCCCCACCTGTGGATATCCACACCCTCAGTTCACTCTCCGTCCTGTGCCATTTCCAACACTTACAGTGGAACGGACCTTTGGAACAGGGAGAAGTAAGTAGACTCTTGCTTGATTCTAACTTCCGTACGGTGGAGAAATGTGTAAGACACAGAAACCACAAGGCAATCGGTCTCGAAAACTGACGGAGAGGGAGATGACTCCTTCCTTGAACCATAGGGACAGGTGGAAGAGGTGGAAGGAACAGCTTTGCATTTGGAGGTAAGTGCTTATTTTGCAGATGTTGAGAAATTAATCATCCTTCCTTCTCTACATCTTTTATAACTACAATACGAATGGATTGTATGATGAATTCTACTGGTTTCTCACCTTTTATCACATGAAAGACTTTAAATATGGAAAGTCCTCATTCTTCATTCCATCACCAGCACCTCCATGCAGGCGTGAAATCAACTTACCTTTGCTACTGGTTCGCAAATGTGAGCTCACGCGTGCCCAGAGCGTCAACAACGGGATGTGATGGCATCTGGGTGGGTGAATGGAGCTTCCTGCCATCAGCACTACCGGTTCACCCGAACCAGATAGAACTGGCTGAATTTCACCACTGCCTCCAGGGCTGGGATTCTACCAGTTCAGACTGGTTCAGGCAAACTGGTAGCTCCGAGGCTCAGTTGTGAGTGAACCAGTTCGCTCTGACGATTAGCTGAGCCCACCCACCCACGCTTGCATTTTACTGACCTATATCCTCTCAGCTGAGTTGCGTGGCAGAGTGGATTGCCGCACCTCAGCTGTTTTCCTCTCCAGCAGCAATGCGGAAGGTAAGTTGTTACAAAATTGCACACGTGCACAGCATGCACCAGGCGCATTCATGCATGAACTCCACGTGCGATCACTGGACAGGTTGTTAAACTGGTAGGATGCCACCACTGAGCACTTCCCATTACTAAGTAAATGCAACTTCTACTAAACTTCTACTAAAATTCTTGCAACTCCAGGCTTTCCTAGTTTTCCAGCAATTGATGGTTAGATACTTCCAATTGTGCAAGACATTTTATGTCAGATTTTGCTTCGGATGTTTCTAATGTTCTGTCTTTTCCCCCTTAATGTCCATGTTAGCACAATATGACTTAGAACCATGTGAACCATGTTCACACTTCCTGGCTTGTCTTACAAACAATGGTGACAAATAATGCAAGCAGGGTATTAGTATAATATAGTTTAATACCTGCAACGTTCCTCAAATTTTGCCATGTTGCTGCATTGTTGTGCAGTTGTAGGTACTGTGATTGTGTCAATTATTTCCCTCCTCCCTGAGCGTTAGGAATTAGGAAACCCATTAAGTATCTATGAAGTTAAAAGTGTGCCCTGTTAAGCTTAGCCCTTGGCCAAGTAAGGAAGGGCAGAGAAATAAGTTATCCCAGTCAAAGAAGCACCTATGTAGCCTATGTGAATTTGACCATTTTTATTAGCTTTTACTTATTCCATATAGTGCCTTCTCAAGTAATGCATTTACAAATAATTGAGTTGCCCTTTGTATCTTCTGCTCTGTTCCTGCCCTGCCTTTACATTGCCTAATGTAAAAGCCAGATCTGGTAAGAGACGTTCTCTTTGCCTTTTAGGATAAAGTTAATGAGGGTCAAAATTTCAGAAGTATCTAAAAATTCTTTTCAGTTGTCTTTGAAAATCCTCATTTCTCTGAGTTTTGTGATGCCTTCCTTTGGGCATAAAAGAATATAACAGTGGATATACTGGGAGAGAAATAATAGCAATAGTGCATTTTAACCTCTGCACCACCATAAATACATACACATATACATATACTTATACATACAGACATTGTATGTATGTATGTAGAGTATTTTTAAGGGGAAAGGGGGAATTGATTATATGAAAAGAAATAAACACAAATGTTTGTGTGTACCTCTTTTTAATTTTCAAATAATTGTAGAATCTCAACAAGAACGAATTAATTTAAGATTGGAAACAAATGAGAAAAAGAGATAAAACAGAGAGCTTCACCTTTGGAAAAACCAAACCATTTGTCCTTTCTGTACCCATTTGTTTATCAGTGAAAGAGTAGCGAGAAGCACATGAGCTTCTCCTTTCCTTCTGAAGGAAACTTCTCCTTCTCCTTTCCTTCTGAAGGAAACCCTAGCAGAAGTTCAAATGTATTCTTATTTATTGTTGACTAGATGATGACCCAGCATTGCCCAGTTTATAGATGTCGTTTGTCTGACAGAGGGCTTTCTTCCCCCTACTCACATGCCCATTGTTTCTCTCCTCTCCTTTCCCCCTCCTATGCACTCCTCTTCTTCCCCCCCCCCCCACCCGTCTATGATCCTGGCATTTTGCCCAAATCGATCAGGTGCTTCCTTATTGGTCCATTGGAGGGCAAATGTCACAGCTGGGTTTCCAGGGGAAGCTGCAAAGGAACTGACATCACAAATAACTGCCGATCTAGGACGCCACACTCACACTCCTTAAGGGCCCAGGCTCTCCCTTCTCCCTCCCGTGAAATCACAAACAATTGCCACTCTAGGATGCCGTGCTCGCTCTCCTTAATGGGCCAGGTGTTCCAGAGTTATGCTGGAACACACAGTCACAGACACATACATACACACAGAGACACACACCCCAGGGGCATTTACCACCACCAACCCAGTATTTTTTCCCAGAGGGTAAGACATCTGTGCACCAAGTTTGGTTGAAATTGCTCAAGGCGTTCTAGAGTTATGCTGGAACATACATACATACATACATCTTTTATATACCTATAATATAGATAGATAGATAGATAGATAGATAGATAGATAGATAGATAGATAGATAGATAGATAGATAGATAGATAGATAGATAGACAGACAATAGAATAGATAGATAGAAATAGATTGAAGAAGAAGATGGTCTCTAGCCTTCACCTTGTTTCCGTTTGCAATCATTAAAAGGAAGGGGAAGTCTTTTTCCTTCCTCTTGACAAACTCTGAACTGGGGGAATGATTATTCTCCTGATTAGATTTATCCAGTTGTTACCAATGGTACACCTGGTGTCTGGACTCCTTTCCTTCTTAAAGCATGATCTGCTCATAAGCAATCAGAGGAAAACTGGATTGTGTTTGAGCTCTGAGGGCCAGGGGTGGGCATTTCCATAGTGGGTGTGGCTTGAGTGGGTATGGCCATGGTGGGTGTGGCACAGGACTCGTGTCAGGGGCACCTGGGATGACCAAGTGCTAAAGCAGGACATCCCTCACTCTCATAATCTCCTTCCTTCCTTCCTTCCTTCCTTCCTTCCTTCCTTCCTTCCTTCCTTCCTTTTCTTCTTTTTCCTTCCTTTCATTCTCCTTCCTTCTTCCTGTCCATCTTTCCTTTCTTTTCCTTCCTTGCTCTCTTCCAATCTCTTCTTCCCTTTCTTTGATCTTTCCTCTTTCCTTTTCTCCTTTCCTAGCCCTTCTGGGATGCTGAAATGGGAAAGGGAAAACATTTCTCCTTTTATTTTGCTTTTTTGTTTGTTTTGATAGCCCACTGCCATCCCTCCCCCCCAGCCCATTTTCTCTCGCAGAGGCACTGTGGGTTGGTCCTTTGCTGCTTCCTGGCCTGCCCTGTGGACCAGATCTAAACACCCTACAGGCTGGATCTGGCCCGCAGGCCTTAAGTTTAACACCCCCGCACTAGATAAATGCAGCAGACATTTTTAACCTAAGTTACTGAGACCCCTACCCCTTTGTCGACAAGTACAAATGGCGTGTTGCAGTAACTCAGTCCCAAGTAACTCGCCCTGCATTATTACATGACTGAACATCCTATTGATTGGAAAGAGTCGCCCTTCGAATCCATCATGTGGAATCGCATTAGAGACAGAGAGCTTCGGCGTGGAGTGTAGCCATTCACTCTGCCCAATGGGCCGTATTTGGATTTCTCTTTGTCTGTTTCTGAAATCTATTTTCGATAAATGGGGAGGTAGGAGTGGGTGGTATCAGGGCTGGGGGTGGTGGTGTAAATCACCCTCAGCAAAGGGGGGAAAATGCTTTCCACCATCTGCTGCAAGAGAAATAGAAGAAAATTATAGAGAAAGGCAGAGTTCAGGTGTTAAACCTGCCTGCCATATTGACCACTGTCAAAAATGGCTGGTAGCAATAGTCCAAAATAATGGCTTCATATTGACTTCTTTTTTTAATGCCTTTTGCTAGGTGGGGGGAAAACGTGGCTATTTTGTCAAAGTAATCTCGTTCTATAGATCAGCTTCAGGGTGCGAAAGGAGTGTTATGGAGACATATGAATGGTATTTTCTCAGATATCGAGGATGGATGCGTTTTAATTCCCTGCACGTTGAATAACGAGGCCATTGTTGCAGCCAATGTAAGGGGGAAAAATGCTTTTTTTGATGGGGGTTTTCCAGAGCAGCATGTAAGGCTGGTTCAAAAGGCTCACACCACATGAAAGGTGGGTGGGGGTCTATGCAGGAGCTTTCCCCATTCCCCATATGTTATTTCCTCCTTGCATATGCCTGAGGGCACCATGGTCCCCAGCCTTCAGCCACTGCCAATCTCCTGTGTCCATTCGACTTGAGTCATTCCTGGCAACAGTGAATCCTGCTGCCTTCCATTCAAACTGCCTGAAGGCTAAATTAGGCCATGGGAGCAATGGAGGAGAACCAGGTGAGAAGTGTTCTGACCTAGGCTTCCCCAAAAAGCACAAAGCAGATCCCTGGTCCCAACAAAACCCCTTTTATTAAACGAATGGGAATTCCTCTCATTCACATTCAGCAAAGGCCTGGTAAACTGTCTTTCAAAGGTGAATTTATGACCACAGACCTTATCTAGCTTGGAAAGCTGCCATGTGAATATTTTCCAAATGAGGTGCTGTGCAAGGGAAGACTGGGCACAGAGTCTCTGAGATTCATGGACAGATCTTCACACTCCTGAAATGAACGAACGAATGAATGGTTTCCTGCAAAGGGCCCCTTTTGCTCTTTTATTTTTATTCACTGTCTTCCGACAGTGCTGGCTCTTCGGCTTTGAAACAGAGATGAGCACCGCCCCCTAGAGTCAGGAACCACTAGCACATATTTGGGAGGGGAGCTTTTACCTTTACGTAATGAGCAGAAATCTGAATTCCGTAACCTTTTCAACTCTTGGATTCTGAGATCTCGTCTCCTATTCTGTAACAAAGACCAGCACATTCAAAAGCAGCCTTAAAACTATTTGAAAAGGAAATGGCTGCTTTCTTGGTGCTTAGTGAACGAGCCCTATAACGGTGGCAATGCGATTAGCCAAGATGAAAGAGGTCACTTTACTATTTTTAGAAAACAAAGGCTGTTGAGTCCACAGATCTTGCAAATCTTCTCTCAACAAAGCAAACATTGAAACCAAACACATTCATTTTTTTTTAAACCTGCCCCAATTTTGGAGACAAACCAGAATGCAACGCCGATGAAAGGTGAAGCCTACAAATCCTGTTCGGTTTGAAGAGGAAAATGTTGGCGGAGTTCCACACTTCACTCTGATTTCCATGGCTCCCAATTTGGAGAGAGTTAAGCAGAAGCATTTGCATTTTGCAAACACTGAAAGGATTGAAACGCTTGTTAGGCCTCCTTGTATCTTGGCAATCCCAAGAAAAGCAAAAAAAAGAAAAACGGATGATGTCACTAGCCGAGAATATATCAAATGCCGCCTTTAGCGTTGCTACAGGTTGAGCGTTTCCTATCAATGGATCAGACGATTTCCAAATTATACAGCTCTTTCTTTGGGGTGTTGTTGTCGTCGTTGTTTTCCTGGCGCTTTCAGCTACCTGCTTTGAGGTCAGGTGGTGTGCTTGGTCTGAGATGAAGTAATGCTTGAGACTTGGACCAAAACAGGCATAATTCTTCTTCTACTTTCCAAACGGATTTATAGGGCCTCTGAGCTTTACAAGTATAATCCAGGCAAATGATCATTTTGAACAGGCAATTCAGGCCCGTCTTTAGCAACAGTCTAATTTGGAAGGATGGCTAAGAAGCAAATAAGCAAAAGCACCTTTGTTCCCCAACCATTAAAGGAATGAGAAGAGCTTAAGCCTATAAAAGAAAGCTCTAGCAAATGCTAATGCCCTTGGCTTCCTGTAATGCCTCCAAATTATTAAAATAGAAACACTTTAATGGGTTCTGTTTAGTTAGCCTATTATTAGGAGCTTAGAGCTAGAGCTAGTGGTAATGGTAAAGTTACATTATTTATTGCCTGGGTATTTCCAATGGTGTTTTTCCTAGATATTTTGAACTACCAGCTGTGATTTTTATTTTATTTTTACAAACAAGGGACTAGCCAGCCAAAGCTCAACAATTGTTTCTCAGTGTGTAAAGAAACAGAGTGCTGGTAACCTCTAACCCAGAGATGCCCAACCTTAGCAACTTTAATACTTGTGGACTTCAATTCCCAGAATTCCCCAGCATGGGGAATTAAGGTCCACAAGTCTTAAAAGTTGTCAAGGTTGGACACCCCTGTTCTAGCCAAAGTATATGGAAACTCTCAAATTGAGTTGTGAGACCATTAAACAGTAACTAAGTGAGTCCCTTGTAAGGCAATCAAAATGGTGAGTCCTAGAGGAGATCCACCCTGACTGCACTTTAGAAGGCCAGATCCTGAAGATGAAACTCAAATACTTTGGCCACCTAATGAGAAGGAAGGACTCCCTGGAG
The DNA here is from genome assembly GCA_039707465.1 of Rhabdophis nuchalis. Classification (NCBI taxonomy): domain Eukaryota; kingdom Metazoa; phylum Chordata; class Lepidosauria; order Squamata; family Natricidae; genus Rhabdophis; species Rhabdophis nuchalis. The sequence continues at coordinate 233,393,773 of CM077644.1, read as the reverse complement.
AAGAGCCATAATGCTGGGAAAGATTGAGGGCAGAAGAAGAAGTGGATGACAGAGAATGAGGTGGCTAGATGGAGTCACCGAAGCAGTAACTGTGAGCTTAAATGGACTCCAGAGGATGGAAGAGGACAGGAAGTCCTGGAAGAATGTTGTCCATGGGGCCGCGATGGGCTGGACATGACTTCGCAACTAACAACAACAAACAGTAATCATGCCCAATGGCATAAGAATTGAGAGAATTTTAACCTCTGTGAATTCCATATTGTTTTCACTTTTAAAACACTACACTCTGTTGCAGTTGTCCCTTTTAGTTTTGGGCTCCAGTATGCCATTAGAGTAGGAAGACTGATGTGAATTATAGCCTGAAAATCTGACAAGACAATTTCACACAATGATCTAGTTATGAATGACATGATTACAGCATCATTGTCAACTATGGTCAACATAGCTGTGCTACAGCAGAGTAGTGCTAATATTCAGATGCTATTCAAATATGGTGGAGAGAGCAAATATAAACAACATTAAATAAGCAGGGCTGTCCTTACAGCAGGGGTGTCCAAACTTGGGAACTTTAAGACTTGTGGACTTCAACTCCCAGAATTCCCCAGCCAGCTATGCTCGCTGGGGAATTCTGGCAGTTGAAGTCCACAAGTCTTAAAGTTCCCAAGTTTGGACACCCCTGCCTTACAGTAAGTTCTGAAGTCTATCTAGCACAACAGATGACAGAGACCATGTGATGATGTCATAACTGGAGCTAAATTCTCAATATCTTCTCAATTTAATTAATAGTACCATTCCATGGGTCGATGATGGACATGATTATTGGAAGATGAGAATGGGTGCTGCTTTGGTGTGATATATTTCTACCACTTAAATAAATGTCTCTAAGCTTCTTCTAATTAAAGAATGTGGGGAGGAGGGCAGAGATTTCACCCTGAAGCTATCTTGGCTACATCTATGGCAGGAGTGGATTGCTGCCTGCATTACTGCCGGTTCACAACCTGCACAAAATGTGTGCATGCCAAACATGCGCTACACATTTACAGGGAACTGTGCACGGGCAGTCACTAAAATCCAAAATGGCAGTGGCCAAGTAGCAGTGAAGGAACCGGTTAAGGAGCATGGCAGGCCTGGTCACTGCCGGTTTGCGACCCAGACCTGAACTCCACTGAATTCCTCGGTTGAATCGGGCCGAACCCACATCTCATCTATGACTACTAGCAACAGAAGGCAAGAGAAGTTTTATTGGAGTAATAGATGGAGAAAAATTGGCCAAGCCACAGGGAGGAGTCAAATGGGCAATTAGTCTGGAATCCATACATGGGCATAAGAGAGTGAAGTCTGCCCCCCCCCCCCGCAATGCCATTAAATCTTTTCTAGTCTGACCCAGGTGCAAACTGCAAGCCTGAGAAGGTTCCTGAGTTATACGCTTGAGAACTAAAACAGCTACTTGATGCCTGACATTAGTTTATGGAGTGTTAGGAATATAATCCTAGTGTTGGGTTGGCAATAGCTGATGTAATATAGCTGATGCAATAAGGTAGAGCCAGTTAGGCGGAATTGCTAGGCTTCTGCCTGAGATGCATTACAGCCCCGGTTCGAATCCCAGTAAAGGGTATGGCCAACTGATGAGAGCTAATAAGCTCGAAATAGATCTATCTTGGTCTCTCAAATTTATATTTATTGATCAGCTCATAAAAACTAACATGTATGTATGTATGTATGTATGTATGTATGTATGTATATATATATATGAGAGAATATTTTCACAGCTCCTGTTTTGAGGCCCGTTTAAGGGAGGAGACAAACTGTCATCCTTCTCTGCCCTTCGGCTCAACCTAGAGATCATCCAGACAGAGACCCATTAAGATTGCTGCTGTTTTTTAGGTATGTTTCAGCCCTTAAAAAAATCTAACACACACACACTCACACACACATACACACACACACACACACACATACATACATACCATGATTGAAATTGGTATCTGTACCTTTAAATGCTATAGTGGAATGTTATTGGCTGCTGCTTCCTCAATCAGCCATAAGAGGAAGCCAAAATCACTGTTAGTTTGCTGATCATTTGAATGGAGACTATGAATGTCAGGTTAGATCAGCAGAGCAAGGAGGATCGTGGTTTGAGCAACTGTAACTGTTTGAGTTATAGACTGTATTTTGATTCAAGACTATCACTTGTTTGTGAAGAATTAGTTTACTTTATTTTCCACTGCAAGTAAAGTCTGCTTGTTTTTACCATCGGTGTCTGTGACTAATAGTGTGAATATCTAGCAACATATCTCTTGCTGAAAATTCCGTTGCACATCTCTCAATCTTCTAACGGAGATATCCTCAACATGGAGGAAAGTTAATACAAATTGGGTCTTCTTCTCCTTCCTGCTAGAGACAATAAGAATTCTTAGAATTCCAAATACAGCATATCTGGAAGCTTGAGAAATCTGGTCAAATCTATGATTTGCAAGAACCTAAATGGATAGCTTCAGGCACCCATTGCATCTGTTGGAGTTCTTTGCTTTCCTCCCCAGGTTAATTATTAATGATCTCAAAGGAAGTTTAATCAACTGTTATTCGGGGCATGATTACCGCGGGCTGTGACAGTATCATCAACCTGGTTTTTGCATTGCTGTACAGCATTTAATGTAAAAAGTGCGTTATTTTAATGGTCCTGCTCAGGGTTTCTTCAATTTGAAATGATTACTCATTATCAGGCCTTTGGAGTTCTCCCTGTGGCTGTTGCATTTAACTTTATTTTCTTGGGGCAAATGGAGCAGTCGCTGATGGGAACAAGTGCAAAGGGTGCAATCATTTGACATGATTCTTGCTCTTGCCCGGGTTTGTAACCAAGCAACAAATGGACATGAAAATTGAACCAAACACTCATTTCTCTCCAGGTGGCTCTCTGAAGTTATTCCTGTATCACATTGGCAGAATGGTCTAGGCTGCAGGCATTAGGCTGGCCAAAGTTGTATTAATCAGCCTGCAATCATAGACCCGTGTACAAAATAAGTGGCAAGAGGAGGAGGGAAATGGGGTATGTTGTCGTATATGGCAAGCTCTTATGGCTCGATTGCCTTTCACTTTTATTTCTGCTCCAATTTTTGCATTAATTCCAGTTCATGGAATTGCCAGCCATTACAAACATGGGAACAGTCATAAGTAATGATGGCAGAAGCAACTCATAGTATTATTATATGCATGTGTAACCCCAAATGTTGAACCTGCAGGCGGATGCTATAGAAGAGGATTAAACCTCCAGGTTTGAGAGGACTCTCTGTGACTCAGACAATTATGACAATGCTTGCTTGGAAACGATGGAAGGCAGATTGTTTGGAAGAGTTGGGATGATGTTATGCAGATGTTCCAAGTATGGGAAGTATTGAATGGTGGCCCATTGCTTTGTACTATTTGATACCAGGGAAGGATCAATGCTCCATTACCCATGCGTAACATGAATACATTGTTAAGTCCAGCTCAACCACTTTCTTGAGGTTTCAGTCCAAAATCTTCATGTGGCTAGCCTTGCATGCAGAGTCTTGGTCTTTAATTTATGCCAATCATTATGGGAAGAAAGCAGCTTAATTATCCATTTTGGGAAACAAAATTCACTTTCAAATCTGAGTCAGGTTGTACAACACAAATTTCTATGTTGAATAGAAATCTGCCATCAGGGTTGTAGGCAGGTGACAAAAATGCACTGTGACATCACAACACAAACTCCACCCTTTAGGTAGATCTGTGCCAGTGGTGGGTTTTAAAATTTTTAGAACCTCTTCTGTAAGTGTGGCCTGCCTTGTGGGAGTGGCTTGCTAGCCATGTGATTGGGTGGGAGTGGCTTGCCAGCTATGTGACTGACTGGGAGTGGCTTGGCAGTCATGTGACTGGGTGGGTGTGGCCAACTTGTAAAATGTGGTGGAACTCACTTAACAACGCTCTTGCTTAGCAACCAAAATGTCGGCTCAGAAACTCTGGCATTTGAAGCACGCAAGTCTTAAAGCTGTCAAGTTACAAGACCCTTCTTGCACCCTTAACCCTCTAGAAAAAAAAAACCCAGGGGTGTTCAAACTTGACAGCTTTAAGACTTGTGGACTTCAACTCCCAGAATTCCTCCTCTCGCTCTTCATCTTGATGATGGGCGGACGGGCAGAGGGAGGGAGCTGGAACCGGTTCTAAATGGCCCTGTAGATTTGTGGAACCTCTTCTATAGAAGAGCTTAGAACTGGCAGGAACCCACCCCTGGAATTTGTGCAATGTTGCAACACAAGTACAAACCTAAGAAAAAACTTGTGATATGATGACATTGCAAGTTTCCTAATCTTCCTTGGGGATGGCTGTTAGATGCAGCTAGTTTCAGTTCTAAAATGTGAAACATATACAATTTACATCCAATGTTCTTAAATTCCTACAGATGTGTTTATCAGGTGCCTTGAGCTTGCTCTGAATGCATATATTTGATTGTGCAGATAGCTGTTGACTCAGTTTGATTGAAAATAAATAACCAACTCTGAAACATATTTTTAAAGAATTCCATGGAATATATATGTATCTTGTCTTTTTTTTCCCTTCCATGAATGCTCTGAATCCTAATTTTGATTGTACAGTACTCCATTTCTTGGCTTAAAAAAATTCAGTGTACGTTTTGTGCCATCCTAAAGACAAAGGATAATACACTGGTTAGTCATTAAAGTACCGCAGCAATCTCTCTTCTTTATTTTCCTAAAAAGCTGGATTGGACCAATAATTCTGAGGCCTTCAACTATTAGATGTTTTAAATAGTATTTTGAGACCAAACTTGTGTTAGGGAATGTTGAATATTTTGTTGTTAGATTTGAATTATATTCATAGAAGTAGTTAGGTTAACTCTTTTATATTGTTTTATATTATACTAGCGGTACCCGGCCACGTGTTGCTGTGGCCCAGTCTGGTTAAATGGCCAACCGAACTGTGTACACCCAACCACCGTATAACCCCCAACCTACCTACCTACTGTATTTCTCCCTCTCTCTTTTTGACTCATGCAGTATACAGGTCTTTGATGGAAGGCAGGCTGGTAGCAATCGTTTTTTCTGCAGTTCTTTTTTTATATTGAAAAAGTTTTATTGGTTTTTACCATTTTCAAAAAGGGTAGGGTAAGGGATACAGAAACATATTAAGAACTTTCACGTCGGGATCATTGGCCCTTCTAGGGCTTCATAATAAAACATTAAAAGAACATTTTTCCAAAAGTACTACAAGGTGAAAATAAGTACAAGATTCCTAAATTCTCCATTCTATGCTAGCAGTCGTGTACAAACATCCAGACATAAGGTTATACAATATTAATAATAATTAAAAAAAAAGCAAAGTTATTTTTTCGATCTAAGTCTCTTGGCAATTGTGTCTTCTTGTTCTCCTTCCTGGCCCCCAGCGGGCAGGGCCGTGGCCCCCTCCGTCCCCCCTGGATCTTCCCCCAGGATAGAGGAGTGTTTTTTAAGAAAGGCTTCCGCCTCAGCAACTGTTTTAATCCTTACTCTTCCTCCTTCCCAGAACACCAACATCCCTTCTGGCATCGCCCACTTAAACCAAATCCCGTGATTAAACAATTTTTTTGATAAGAAGGAGTACTTCCTCCTCACCTCCCTAATCTTTTTTGGGATCTCTGCAGTTCTAATTATCCGTTGAAGTCTGTGTCTTTCTTGTTTAGTTGGGTCCAGAGCCAAACCAGACAGTTATGGAAGTACCGATGACAGACTCAATAATTCCTCTGTAGAAGAGAATCAGCAACTCTTTGGGCAGTTTGAACATCCATCCTTATGAAGATCAAAAACAAAATGCTTTGGATTATCCTGTCCAAAGCCCTGAAATACAAAATGTAATAAAAATTATGCTAATCAGGGAACACAGAAATTATCGGTACTTGCATAATCAATGCATATGGGAAGCTTTTAATAAGGAATTCCTTTTCAGAGTACTCAAGTTGAGGTTCTACATACAAAAAATGAGTTTTTTCCTGGAAAAAACTGGGAAAAGGAAAATAGAGGGAAAAGCAACAGAAGGAAACATTACTTATGACTGATGGTCTCATCTACATTACTTAAGACTAATATAGACTATGTACAGCTAAAGATCTCCTGTCTGATTGTTAATAATCTTCAGGTGAGCAAATCTGTACATCACAAGGCAACGATTTTTGAATCAAGATACCTCAATTGGGCTAAAATATGGAATGCCTCCAAAATGTGGGGCCCAGGACTCCTATAGGATTGAAATTTGGCAAGACTTATTTATTTTTTAAGATTTTTTTTCCTTTCACCTTGATTACTTTATAAAGTTTATAAAGTTGGGGCTGCTTCACTGCTGTTGTGCTGTCACAGTCAGCTGCAGTCACATAATCATCGTTTCCAACACTCCCTGCCAACTTTCCACAAAGAAAGTCAATGGAGAAGCCAGCAGGAAGCCGAAAGTTGTTCTAGCTCCTCCTGGTTTTTTTGCCTGCCTGTGCTCATTCATTCATGTTTAGGTAAGGAAGTGTCTTTGAAATGTTGACCCGATGGGTCAAGGGTTGTCTAGTTTTTAAATAAGATCAGTACTATGTAAACTCGTTTTCTTCCCTCCTCGAATAAGCTTGTGGGTTTCGCTGCTTATTCACTGCAGAGATGAGTCAGCCTATGATTTGATTGTTTCTAAGCAGGTCCTCCATTTTTCCTCCTTATTCCTTCTCTTTCCATATTCTCCTTAGTTTGATAAAATATAAGGGATGAGCCTAACTAATCTCTGTAGGTTTGCTTTGCCCAGCCAACAATAATGTGTCATCTGTGAGGTCCTTGCTCTTTGCAGCAAATAAAAAAAAATATATCTCTAAGCTCATCTATCTAATGACCATTAGGAGACCATAACAGTGCATCCTAGTTTATACAAATGGACCTGTATGGAATAGGCTTTGGGAAGAAACACAAAAATAAATTCCATTCCGACTCTCAGATATTTATCAGATGAATCAGTTTGCAGTAAAAAAAAAAAAACAGAAATGGAAGTATAATAATCAATACATGAAAATTATATAGAAATGGTCATGAGAATTAAGTATATTAATGGAAAAGGTGGCAGAGGTAAAACATTATTCCAACCTTGATACCAGAAAGGGATTAGTCGACATTGAGGTGCCATACCAAAACTGAAATTTCTCACGTTATATTTATTTATTTAATTTATTTAATTTATCTACCGCCCTTCTCCCTCTCGGGACTCAGGGTGGTGAATGTTTGAATTGAATTGTAACTATTATTTGCAGATTGGTATAGAGACGGTGTAGAATGAGCCAGCTGCTAGTTTCTACATTATCACTGAAATACTTGCCTTCTTACTCAACTATAAGCAGAATATTAGAAAGAAAATCAAAACTTCTCCACCCAGAGTGAAATAAGCTTACTTTTGCTACCGATTTGCAAATGTGAGTGTGCATGTGCAATTGCTTCGCTCACATGCGCCACCTCTGCACATGCGCAGAACCTTCCGTGCATGCACAGAGCATCAAAAACAAGATGTGATGATGTCTAGGCGGGTGGGTGGAACCTCCCGCTGCCACCGCTACCGGTTCACTCGAATCGAATAGAACTGGCTGAATTGCTCTCCACCCTAATCATCATAGGGTTAGGCTAGTTCTAATATAGGGGAATAGTTCAATTGCGGGAATTCTTGTAAGTCTATACCATTCTTATTAATAAATCTTGTTAAAGAGAATTCTGTAAGCATTGTGTTTGGAAAAATCACTTCTGGTTTGAGGCAAATGCTAAAAATCCCGACAGAATTGAATCTGAACATTAAGAGCCAGAGAATAGATGTTTGGTAGAAAGGATAATTAAGAGATGAGACATCATTACTACTGGTTTGGTTCTCATGAACTGCTGTAGAAATTTTATGGGACAAAGTAAATAGCTGTAAACTGAGTTGGTAGTGGAGAGTTATCTTTCTCTGAGATTGGCATTATTAAGAGATGTCAGGTCTTCACTGATATCCCAATAGCATATCCAAGAATTCCCTTAACTTGCTGATCGGCAAGAGAATGGTGCTATTCACTGCTATGGAGAAATGAGTTCCTTAAGATACATTGCTACTTTGAAGGGACCACACTGTTATTGTCTACTGAAGAGACAATGAATAATCCCTGTTAGCACACAGATCTGTCTGAGGAATACTTCCGCTCATATTCTCCACCCATCATAATCTAAACGGTTGAGATAAAGATGTGACTCTTAAAAAAAGATGATTTCACCAGATTTTCCAGGGGGGGCTTTTGTATTGAGCATCTATCAAATATTCAGCGCAGATTATGACATCTGAAATACAATCGCATCCTTAAAACAACTTTCCAGAGCCTTCAAACAAAAACAAAAAGTCAGGAACAAATCACCATGGTGATAGGGGAGCAGTGTTTATTCATGCCTAAGTGGGCTTGCAGCTCTAATGGACTTTCAGATTGGTTACATTTTCCTTTCCTTCTCTCTTACAGCAGTGACTGAAGGACCAGCCACACCACAAAGTTCCATGTTACCGCAAACACAGCCTGAACATCCAAGCAGCGAGGAGCCTCAAAGCAGGACAATTCCTACTGCCTGTGTCCGGCCTACACATCCCCTCCGCAGTTTTGCCAACCCCTTGCTACCTCCGCCAATGAGTGCAATAGAACCGAAAGTCCCTTATACACCACTTTTATCTCAAGCAGGTATGGAAACTGTTGAAGTGAATGTTGGCTACCGAGCCAAAAGCTTGCTGCATAACACAAGCAGATGTTATTTCTCTGCATCCCCGTGATCTCTCTAACCTAATCTACTAACAACACTGCAAAGCAAACGCTGTGTTTGGAAGCTCAATGCAAAATAGAGCTTAAGAATCTGTTGCTATCTCAGAATGAGCACCTCGGGAGACAGATGTGATGAAGTTGCTATGCTGAATTGAAATGTAAGCTGCACTGTTGTCAGTAGGTTACAGCAAGGGATTTTAAAAAGCCACTGTAGACAACATTTGATCATTTTGTGGGCAAAACGCTGACTCTAAAGAAAAACTCAAAAGCAGCCAGCATTCTCTGAGAAAGCGATGACACAGATAAATGGTAAAACAAAGTAACTAGAAGGCTAAAGGATGGACCAGAGTCTTGGTTTGAATCTTACCTCTGTGTCAAGCAAAAATGATGGGGATGATGATGTTTAGCCAGAGTTCAGTTCTTTATTTGCTTACAAACAACAGACAGGATCTTGCCAGACTAAACCTATGTTACTCTTACTTGGGAGTATTCTGGGCGATTCTAGGGCAGTGATGGCTAACTTTTTCCAGACCAAGTTCCCAAAGTGCATGCAAACCCTCAAAATGCAATGCCCGCACAACCCCCTGCATGCACCCAGCCCCCCACCAATGGTCCCCCCATAGATGGTTCCCCTGCAGTTGGGCTCCCCATGGATGAGTTCCCTGCATGTGTCCTACCTCCCCCATGCATACGCATGCCCCCTCATGCACCCCCTGCATGTGGATGCACTCCCCTCTTGCACCCCACCCCACGTGCATGCATGGCAGAGACCCGAAGACCATCTGGCCAGTGGGAGGCACACGCACATGCGCAGCAGAGCTGAAGTGGGGTGACGGCTCATGTGCCATCAGAGAGAGCGATGCATGCCAACTCTAGGATCGCCATTATGGTTCTAAGGAGTTTTTCCTCTCTTTCCTATCCAGCTCTGGGCTGTGTTGACTCCTTTTTTAGAATGTGCTCCCATTTTCCTATGCCTCTTCACCGTAGTCCATCACATTGTGCTCATGGGCTGATGCTATTGCAGTTGGTCAGCTTTATTTCCAAAACAAAGCAACAAAAACAAACAAACCCTATTGCTTTACCATGGAGAAAAGTCCTAGATTAAAATCTTCCTGTTGGGATATTTGCACTGGCAAATGATAGCAATACTCACCTGGAAGGAATATGTAAGATTTGCTTCTAAGAAATTGTAATTCTTAGACTTTCCTTCCCACTCCAACTCAGTGCACACATTTATCATCATAAATTTATATCATACCAGTCCTGGTACAATCCAACCACAGATAAAAAGAAGGCCAATCCTATTTTTTTAAATAAAATAAAATAGACTGGAGTTATATTTTAAGCTTGATTAAGTAATAACTTCTATGATTCTATGAAAATTCTTCTATGAAAAACTTCTTTGTTCTATAAAATGTTTTCTTTTAAACAAAAAGATGCTACTACGAATGTCTGATAGTTACCAATGTGCTCATCACTACCTGTTATTTCCATAGTAACGGCTGGTATAAATAGTCTTTCTTAAAAATCTAAATATCTTTGTGTAGTACACAGCCAGAATTATCTCTAACCACTTACTGTGTGGAACTATGTTTTATATGTTGCAAGTTCTCCTTGTATTGTGTTCTTGATATAAACTTCATGTAAATTTAAGTTGGGTTTGCAAATCAAATCACTGAATGCCAAACTTTTATCATTCGTTTTAGTAGATATTTCTGCTGAGACCTTGTTTTGCCAAGTGTCAGTGGTCAAATGCCCAGGCAACTGACATTTTTTGATCCAGAGAAAATGAGCATTCTAGTGGATATAGAGTTTTAACCTTTATTAACTCAAGCAAACTGACTTGAAAGCATAACGGAATAGAATGGAGCAGAATGGAATAGAGTGAAATAGAATAGGGCAGAATAGAATAGAGCAGAATAGGATGGAGCAGAATAGAATAGAGAGTAATGGAATAAAATGGAGCAGAATAGGATGGAATGGAATAGAATAGAGTGGAATAGAATAGAATGGAATGGAATAGAATAGAACGGAATAGCATAACAGAATAGAATGGGCAGAATAGAATAGAGTGAAATAGAATAGGGCAGAATAGACTAGAGCAGAATAGGATGGAGCAGAATAGAATAGAAAGTAACGGAATAAGATGGAGCAGAATAGAATGGAATAGAATAGAGTAGAATGGAATAGAGCAGAATAGAATGGAATGGAATAGAATAGAGTGGAATAGAATAGAGCAGAATAGAATGGAATAGAATAGAATGGAATGGAATAGAATAGAATGGAATAGCATAACAGAATAGAATGGGCAGAATAGAATAGAGTGAAATAGAATAGGGCAGAATCGAATAGAGCAGAATAGGATGGAGCAAAATAGAATAGAAAGTAATGGAATAAGATGGAGCAGAATAGAATGGAATGGAATAGAATAGAGTAGAATGGAATAGAGCGGAATAGAATAGAGCGGAATAGAATGGAATGGAATAGAATAGAGTGGAATAGAACAGAACGGAATAGAATGGAATGGAATAGAATAGAGTGGAATAGAATAGAGCAGAATAGAATGGAGCAGAACGGAGCAGAACAGAATAGAACAGAACAGAGCTGGTATATCATACATGCCAAGCAAGATGATACCCAAGTCTCTTATAAGCTGTCAGGAGCTTGTTAATAATAACAGCAGTGATACCAAGGGCAGCCAATTTCCACAGTAACCAATTGTAGGTTTTGTGCAGAAGTAGCCCACAAACAAAATAACCCCAAGGTTTTGATAAAAACCTGGTGCCAGGACTTTGTGGACCTGCTTCTGTGGGGATAAGACTGCAAGACTTAATCTTGACCATGATGTAAACTGAAGTTATGAGACTTTCCCAGATTTACAGCTGAGTGAAAATCCCCCTTCCCTTCTCGTGGCAGTAAAGGATGATGCAACACAGCATTTGATTGTATTCTGCACACTGCAAGATGGAGATGCTTGGAAGTGTTAAGATGATCTCCTGCTGCTCTGTATTCTAAAGATGATTAAATCCTTGACTTGACAGATAAGAATTGCAGCCACCAGTGAAACTTATAAAAACCATGTTCTTGCTTCAAACATATGCTAGCCATTACTAAACAATCCTCTTCTGACAGCAAGCAGAAGCCCTAAAATCCCTTACATCAAGAGGAACATCTTTTAACTAAACCCCACCGGCACTAAAACTTAAAATTCAATTAGTCATTTCTCCTAAGATGGAGACACTCAGTTCTGTTCAATAAATAGGGTGAACAGATATATACAGGGGTGGGGTCCTTCTGGTTTAAAAACCGGTTTGTTGAGCGTGCGTTTTGCACGCTGCGTGTGTGTGTGTGTACACTTTACAGAAAACTCACCTTCGGCATTACTGCTAGCGAGGGAAACAGCTGAGGTGCAGCAATCCACTCTGGTGCGTCAATCAGCTGGGTTTCGGAAAAGGAAATATAGGTGAATATAGTGCAGGGCAGGGGTGGGATGCAGGCAGTATGCCCCAGTATGGGTGTACCAGTGCCTGCCGGGAGCACTGGGTACCGTTCTGGTACGGTGCTCCGGAGGGTCCACCCGCCCAACCAAGCTTCTTACCTGTATTTGAGCTCTTCTGCACATGTGCACAGAGCGTATGGCTCCTGTGCAATGCTCCGCTGAGAAGCTGGAGGGGTGCGGAGGCATTGCAGAGTGTCGCAGGAGGTAAGGATGCATGTGTGCAGTGCGTGAGTGCATGTGGGGGACGTCGTGCTCCATTGCACCATACTGGTTGCAACGGGATCCGGAACCTACGACTGGTGCAGGGGCAGGTGGGTGGGCCCACTTCAAATTCAGAACAAACCGGTTCACTCCCAGCTAATAATCAGAGCTACCGGTTCACTTGAACCCGTTTGAACCAGTAGAATCCCATCCCTGGATATATACAGGTGAAACTCAAAAAGAAAAAAAAATAGAATATCGTGCAAACATTCATTTATTTCAGTAATGCAACTTAAAAGGTGAAACTAATATATGAGATAAGACTCATTACATGCAAAGCAAGAGAGTTGCAAATCAAGCCGTGATTTGACCTAATTGTTATGATTATGGCTTACAACGCATGAAAACCCCAAATCCACAATCTCAGAAAATTAGAATATTACATGCAATCAATAAAGCAAGGATTGTACATAGTGTGGTGCTTGGTTGCATCTCGGCCCTTAATTTGGACTTGGGCTCAAATGACCAGACAAAAGATGATCTAAGGAGCACCCCGATGATCTAAAGGAACCAGGGAGAAATCTTACCCATGGAAGAAAATATTTGTAGCTCAAGGAAGAGGAGCCCACAAGCGAGGAATGGGCAGAGAAAGAAGCTTAGAAAGGATTGGCCCTAACTTATCAGGCAGCTTAAAAAAAAGAGACAGTGGGAGAGATTTATACTTTCAGATTTTCAAGGTTCTGTTGACATGGCCTTCAAATAAAGTAGAATCAGCTCATCTTGGTGTGTTTCCTGTCTTGTCTAATTAGAAGCAAACCCTCCTCCATTTTGGTTGTGCATCTTTTCCCAGCTACTCATTTGGCAAAAATCCAGAAGAGAAAAGCAAAATGGGTAGTGGGTGAGGAAAGAGAAAAGCATTATACCTGTGGGGATATTTGTGTGTGTGAGAGAAAAAGGGAGATGTTATTGCACATGGAGAAAATATACATTTCAGGGGTGGTATTCAGCTGGTTCGGACCGGTTTCGGCAAACCGGTAGCGGAGATCGTGGGTGGGCCTGCCCACCTGTCCCGGCGCTATGCTGTTTTATTTAGCCACGTTTTTAAGGCCAGGCACAAGCACGGAAGGCACAAGTGTGAGCAAAGTGCATGCACAGAAGGTGCGTGTGGAGTGGGGGGCAAACCCGTGGTAAAAATAAGTGAAACCCACCGCTGATTGATTTGGGCATTTGGAAATGAAGGGGTAATGAGAAAGGGCATCCTTTTCCATATCTCTTATATCTCCACCCACTATGGGAAGTGTTCTGGAGCAGGGCCCCCCAACCTTTGCAACTTTAAGTCTGAAGGACTTCAGCCAGAGGTGTAGCGTGGGGGGTGCAGGGGGGGCCGGCCGCACCGGGCGCAACATCTGAGGGGGCGCGCTCGCACTCGCAGCTCTCTGCCCCTGCCTGGCTTATTCACTCTCTCTGCAGTGCTGGCTGTGCGAATCCGATCCGAGCCGCCGGGTCACCGCCCCTTTCTCTCTCTTCCATCATGTGAAGTCAACGGGGACTCTGCCTGGAGACCGATGACGCTATAGTATGGAGAATTCCTATTGGTCCTCTGGGGCTTCCTCAGATCCTGGGAAAATATGATTCGCTGGTTGTAGCCTGCATTTCTCGGCCCATCCCGTGTTTCTCAGACGTTGCGTCGTCTGAAGCCCCGTTCTGGGCTCCGCAGCGCCTTTCTGTGTCTCCCCTGATGCGCCCAGCCCCAGAGGAGGAATCTGAAAGGGGGGGGCGTTCATCTCGGATTTCGGAGGTGGGAGGGAGGGCTGGGCCAGAATGAGGGTCAGCACCAATTGAAATTCTCCCTGATTGAGCGTCATCGGTTTCCGGGCAGAGTCCTTAGGGGCTTCAGCTGAAGGAGGAGAGCCAGTTCTGCGGAGGGAGAGGGGGAAGTGGGAGGGGGGATCTTGGCCTGAAGAGCCAACTGGGGCTCCTTCTCTGCTGGGAACGCTCTCCTGCACTGGGGGAAGTCAAGGGAGACTCTGCCCGGAGACCAATGACGTTCAAGAAGGGAGGTTTCCCATTGGTTCTCTTACCTTCTGGAACCTCCCAATCCCAAAGTTGGAGGAAGCCCCACAAGGAGGGCGAGGGGGCTGAGGTTTGTCCCAGGACAAAACAACCCCCCCCCCAAAAAAAGGTAAAGGGGGAAGAGGGAAGGGCTGGCCAGGGCCAGGCCTTGTTTTCTGGTTCCTGTTCCCAAATCGGGCTGGGACCCTGCTCCCCCCATCCTCTGGGCCAGTGGTGGGTTCTGCCGAACTTTACTGCCGGTTCGTGTGTGTGCTGGATGTGCAGTTGAATTAAAACTGTTCTGCGCATGCGCAGGACTAAAAAGCAAAATGGCGACAATGACGAGGGAACCGGTTTGCCTGAGGGAGGGAGAAAAAAGTGAGAGAAAGAGGGAGAAATGGAGGGAGATAAAGTGGGAGGGAGGGAGAGAGGGAGAAAGAGAGAGAAAGAGAGGGAGAAGGAGAGATGAAGGGGGAGAGAGAATGTTGGGGAGGGGAAGATGGGGAGGAGAGAGGGAGAAAGAGAGAGAGCTCTGCAACAGTTAAATTAGGTGATCCAGATAATTCTCAATTTATGAGAATTCATTTAGTGACTGAAGTTGCAAAGACAATGAAAACAGTGATTTTTTGCCACTTTCCATACTTTGCATTCTCCCCATCATGGTTACGTCAAGGAAATTTAGGCGCTTAGAAACCAATATGTAATTATAACAGTTGCACAGTGCCCCCCCCCCGGGGGTTGTCACATGACCCCTTTTGATGACCTTCTGACAAGCAAAGTCGATGGGAAAGCCATTTCACAACCAGGTTACAAACTTCACCAACTGCAGTGGTTTCACTTAGCGACAGAAATTTGGGGTTCATAATTGAAGGCCATTGTGATGACCCTGGGTGTGGCACAAAGGCAACACAGCTGGAGAACTGTTATGAGTCCCTATATTGTCACCAGCTGTGCCCCCAACGTCCCTTTCAACTCTCCTGCCTGGAGAAAAACTCTCCCACAAACCTGCAGCAGCCTCTGGCTGACAATTCTCCAGTCCAAATGTTGTAAGCAGAAAACTCCCAACCATAAATCCAACAAGGGAAGAGAAGGTAAATAATCCGGCAGGGCAAGCAAGATGAGCAGCTCCAAAAGCCAAAGTAGCATGGCAGTAAATCAAACCAGTTGGGAGGATGTCAGGAACTCAGATAACAGCAGATGAACTCCGTGTTTGTTCCCGACAACCGCCCCTCCCATTCGCCTCTCCTTTAAACTCCATCCCCAGGTGTGCCTTGTGAAGGGAATCAGGGACGTTTCTTCCCTCGTAAGCCACCCAACCCCTGTTGCTCTCTTCTACGTTCTTCCCTGTGTGACCTTGGATGAAGAGGGGGTGGGCCTTGGTCTTCCTCTGAGCCCCCTCTCCCTTGTCCTCCCTCCCCCCTGGTCTGCCCAGTCTGACGTTGCCCTTCCCAAGTTTCCTCCACAGCCAACGGAGCCATCCTCTCGCTCCCTGTCAGCTGTTGGAAGATCCTGGGAAGGTCCTGCCCCAGATGCTGCGATTTTCCCTTTCCAATGAAAGAGCTGGAAGTTTGATTACCCGCACGGAAGGCCCCACCTGGCCACAAAAGCAAGACAGAGAGCAAAATCAACACAGCTTCTCCTTTTGAGCCCGCCTGATGGTGTCAACATTGCTGTACACACAGCCATAACAAGCTGGAAGGGGTCTTGGAGGTCCTCTAGTCCAACCCCCTGCTTGAGCAAGCGACCACAGGGGGCACGCGGAACCATTTGCTAGAGCATTTTACTTTAATTACATCAGTATTTTCATAACAAACAATACATGTGCTTAGGGGGTAAGGGTTTCTTTAACTAATCTAGTGGAAGAGACTCGAGTGCTAAAATCCACGGGTTAGGGGGCGCAAATTACTTGACTTGCCCCGGGTGCTGACAACCCACGCTACGCCACTGACTTCAGCTTCCAGAATTCTGGAAGCTGAAGTCCTTCAGACTTAAAGTTGCAAAGGTTGGGGACCCCTGTTCTGGAGCATTATATCCAGAAGGTTAAGGTTATGGCTCATTCAGAAAAAAAGCTTTTCTTTTTTTCTAACGGTGTTGAGAAAGGCTAGATTTTACAGTTGCGGATGCTTTAACTCGGATTCCAGCACTTCGCAGAATGCTGCGGTCATCAAAAGTTCCACAAAAGAAAAGGAACAAGAAAAGTACTTCCAAGAAATTTTGGCTCATGTCTATTAGACAGCTCAGTTGTTCATGCTGCCTTGATCTCTCCAGACCTGAATCCCCAATTAGTTCATTCCAGCTCTCAAGTACAACTTCTTCATTTAAATTCAAAGTACATTGGCCTGACTATTCTCTGATGAGCCTAGAGAGAGATGGGAGGAAAGGAGCAGCAGAGCTACAGGTGAATTGCCTTTTTAAGAGACCAATCCTAACAGTTTGCAGCTGTTATAAGAAATTCAAGCCATCCGTCTCAAGCCATCCCTGGTAAATCCAGCAGTTTCAGGATCTCAGTATTTTTCTGGGTTTCTTGAAAGAGCTGAGAAAATAAGTTGCTTCAAATCATCAAGTTTATTTTGTTGAGTGCTAAGTTTTTAAGAAGAGATTTGCAGAGTTTGTTAGCCCTCATTTTTCTAATTATGCACGCCTCTTTACGGCGCATACTGAATGTGCTGCCTTTGCCAACAATTTCACCAAATAGTACAACTTATTTCTGTGCATTATATTCATATGCACTGTCCCCTGTTACAAATGCAAACAACACTAAATTTCAAATAATATCTAAAGTTCAGTGGCATATTGGTCTGAAGATGCAAGAACAGATAAATCTGTGTGCAAATTAAAACCCCACTTTTAAAGCTCTACAGTGGAAGTGGATGTTTTAATCAGAGAATGTGCACTGAATATATACCAACAAAATACAGAAATTGTCCTTTACTTAATTCATAGAATATAAAGCATAGAATAACAGAGTTGGAAGGAACCTTGGAGGTCTTCGAGTCCAACCTCCTTCTCAAGCAGGAGACCCTATACCCAGGATGGTGAACCTATGGCACTTGTGCCACAGGTGGCACACGGAGCCATTTGTCAGGGCGCGTAAGGTTTGCCCTGTCAGCTGGCCAGTGTGCATGCACACATAGCTGACTTCAGCTGGGAAGCTCCTGAAGCCTCCGGAGGGCATCGGGGGGTGGAGAGGCTGTTTTCACCCTTCCCAGGTTCCTATAAAGCCTCTAGAGCTTGGGGAGGGTGAAAAAAGCACGCCAAAAATGGGTAGAAGGCTGGTCCTGCACGCATGCGCACTGTTGTCGTGCACGTAGCATTATGGGTGTGGCACACCCGTGCACAATCCCCCCTGCACTCCCCACGATTTTGGCACGCGAGTCAAAAAAGGTTCGCCATCACTGCCCTATACCAGTTTAGATAAATGGTTCTCCAGTCTCTTTTTGAAAACCTCCAGTGGGTAGTAAGAGTAAGAGAGGAAGGGGAAGAAGAAAAGAGAAAGGAAAGGGGGAAAGAAGAAAGAAGGGTAGGAGAAAAGGAGAGGGAAGACGATGTAGGGTTGTTATAAAACAAGCGGGCTATACGGGATGGCAGCAAAGCAACTTCGATTATACTATTAAGTCTTTAGGGGAAGAATGGAATTATAAATCTTAGAGGATAACACACAATATTAACAATATCTATGAGAATGTATATTTGTGAATGTATGTATGGGAAAGAAAAAGAAAAAACATTTTTCAAAAGAAAAAAGAAAACCTCCAGTGATGGAGCATCTACCACTTTTGAAGGCCAGCTATTCTAGTGGTTGATTTTTTTCTCACTTTTAGGAAATGTCTCCTTAGTTCTAGGTCTTAGTTCTCTCCTTGATTAATTTCCATTCACTGTGTCATAATATCCATCATACTATTAAATTGCAGAGGTTCAGTTCCCCACTTCTGGCCATTCTTATCCAAGGAGCTCTGTGGCGTTTCTGACAGATATTTTCCTCCTTGCTATTGGAGAAGGTTTTATCTGCACTTGTTCCAGAAGAAGCTTAGGACTTCCTGTGCGCAAACTTCAGTCCTCACGGAGAGTATGCAAATATTGTTTTGGTCGCCAAGAAGTAAAAAGGATGTGGAGACTCCAGAAAGAGTGCAGAGAAGAGCAACAAAGAGGATCAGGGGACTGGAGGCTAAAACCTATGAAGAACGGTTGCAGGAACTGGGTATGTCTAGTTTGATGACAAGAAGGACTAGGGGAGACATGATAGCAGCCTTCCAATATCTCAGGGGTTGCCACAAAGAAGAGGGAGTCAAGCTATTCTCCAAGGCACCTGAGGGCAGAACAAGAAGCAATGGGTGGAAACTAATCAAGGAAAGAAGCAACTTAGAACTGAGGAGAAATTTCCTGACAGTTAGAACAATGAATCAGTGGAACAGCTTGCCTCCAGAAGTTGTGAATGCCCCAACACTGGAAGTCTTTAAGAAGATGTTGGATAGCCATTTGTCTGAAACGGTATAGGGCTTCCTGCCTAAGCAGGGGGTTGGACTAGAAGACCTCCAAGGTCCCTTCCAACTCTGTTATTGTATTGTATTGTTCCAAAACCCAGACAATCAAGTAACCCAGGATTATGATTTTCTGAAATTTCATTTTGTCTCAGAATATCCTCTTCAAAGGAAGCCCCCATTGGCATAAAGATTAGAGAATAATCAACAGCTGATTATTTTGCAGCATGGAAGCTGAAATTGGGAGGGGATGGTCATATATCTGACAACCAGATCCTCATGCTGGCATGCCTTTGTGAATTTCTGTATTCCAGGAACAAGCCCAGGTTTGTACCTGGCGTTAATACATCATAAAATTAATGAGGGAATGTAATCTTTATTAACCCAGCAAAGAAAATAAGACTCATTGTAGCATTGGCTGCTGAGGTCATGCCGTGTTGGTGCTGACCAACCTTGGCATCTTCCCAACTCCCAATCTGGGATTTCTAATTACTTCTCCATGTTAGTTATTGATTCACAACCACATAACTTACATAAGTAAACATAACTGGAAGATAGGAAATGAGGGTTTTGTTGGTTTTTTGGCAGCTGCTGGCTCATATTTAAATGGTTGTCCACTAGGACTCCAAGATCCCTCTCACAGTTACTACTATTGAGCCAGGTACAGTGGTGGGATACAACCGGTATGCCCCAGTACAGGCGCACCAGTGCCTGCTGGGAGCACCAGGTACCGTTCCGGTATGGTGCTCTGGAGGGCCCATCCGTACCTGTATTTGAGCTTATGCGCATGGGCACGGAGCATACGGCACCTGCGTGACACTCTGCCGAGCAGCTGGAGTGCCGCCCAGCGTCACCAGGCAGTAAGTACGCATGTGTACGCTGTGTGCGTGCATGTTGTGGATGCCCGGCCACGTTGCACTATACCAGTTGCAACGTGATCCATAACCCACCACTGACCAGGTACCATACTGTACCTGTGCATTTCGTTTTTCTTGCCTAAATGTAGAACCTTACTCTTTTCGCCATTGAATTTCATTTTGTTAGATAGTGCCCAATGTTCAAGTTTGTCAAGGTCCTTCTGTATCTTAAGCCTATCTTCTGGAGTGTTGACTATTCCTGCCAGCTTGGTGTCGTCTGCGAATTTGATGAGTTCCCCATTTATTCCCTCGTCCAAATCATTGATGAAGATGTTGAAGAGTACACATTGCTGCCTGGAGCCCTCTCCAGTTTTGTTCTCCCCCTGGCATCTTTTCTGCACTCTTTCTAGAGTCTCAACATGTTTTTTATATATATATAATGGCAACCAAAGCCTATCCTGAAAATGAAAAGCCAACACAGTCTTAGGCTGCATTAAGAGAGGGATAGAATCAAGCTCCCTGGAATACCACTTTATAAGGACCACATTTGGAATACTGTATCCAGTTTCGGTTGCCATAATATTAAAAAAATATATGTTGAGACTCTAGAAAGAGTGCAGAGAAGAAGAACAAATATGATTAGGGCAAGATTTGGGTATGTTTAGTTTAATGAAAAGAAAGACTAGGGGAGACATGATAGCAGTGTTCCAATGTCTAAGGAGCTGCCACATAGAAAAGGGAGTCAACCTATTCTCCAAAGCACCTGAAGGCAAGACAAGAAGCAATCGATGGAAACTAAACAAAGAGAGAAGCAACCTAGGACTAAGGAGAAACTTCCTGATTAAGGAAGTGGAATAAGTTGCCTTCAGAAGTTGTGAATGCTCCAACACTAGAGATTTTTAAGAAGAAACTGGAAACCATTTGTCTGAAATGGTATAGGGCCGGGATGGCAAACTGGTACACATGCCATCTGATAGTAGAAAAATAAACAGTCTTTACTCTTGTAGTAATTAAAATACTTCTTCCAAACAGTGATACTAACTCCTCTAACAATAAACAGTCCTTCACCAAAACACAGTTATCTTACAGTCAGTCAATACAATGATTCTCCTTTGTCTTCTAGTTCAGCTTCTTCCTCAGTGGCAATCAGGAAGCAAAGGAAAACAAAAGGGAATGAACTGTGTTCCCAGCTGCCTTTTATGATTGAGCTGGGAAGCACAGCCAATCATTCCACATAGTCCTTAAAGTTACACATACCTTTAAGAATCCTGGCTTATATATATTGTCAACCCAGCATCAGGATAATTATCCTAACACTGTCGCCCTAGATCAGAGCTCTATGGCGTTTCTTTCATGAGCTTCTGTTTTCCTGCAAACGACGAAACAGAAGCTCCCGAAAGAAAAAGATCTTACCTCTTGCTGTGCTGCCGGTGTTGAGATGCTCCGCCTCTCACTGGCCAGCTGGTCTTCAGGTCTCTGCTGGGTAGGCATGTCTGTCCATGCACATATCTACACATATCCACACATGCACATGTCCATGCATGTCCATGCAAGCATCCGCATGCCCGCGCATGTCCATGCAACCATGCTCATGTCCACGCATGCATGTGTTCATACATGCGAGTGTGCACCTTTCCGTTTGGGCATGCGCACGCAGTTTGGGCACTCAACATCTCAAAGGTTCGTCATCCCTGGTATAGGGTTTCCTGCTTAGGCAAGGGGTTGGACGAGGAGACCTCCAAGGTCGCTTCGAACTCTTGTTATCCTGATGCTTTTTCTGAGCCTCGGTTTCCACTGCTGAACTCTGCTCCAATCCCTAAGGAGGAAGTGATTTCTTGAGCATTATTGAGTCGATGTGGGCTCCTTCCTGAAGTTTTCCTTCACTTCAGTTTTCGAGCTTTCATGTTCACCTGCTGCTGATCCCTGTCTAGAGGGGAAGCCTTAATTAGCATCTTTGGTTTCTCATCAGCAATGCCCAAATGGAGCCATCTGCCTTTTTGCCGAGCTCTTAGCTCTTTAAGGCACAATTGTATTAATTAATGAGTTCCATATGACTGACACAGCTTCCCTTCCCTTATCCACAGCAACCCAGAGATTCACAGGTGCGGGTATTCTTCATGCCAGACAGTTATGCTCAAACCTTCTTTTGCCACCCATTTTCTGTGCCAGATCTAAATGGATTTTGCATGACTAATTTGTTTGGGGACAGGCAAAAAAGGAGGATTCCTGTCACTTGTTCCACAGAAGTTTAATTAACTGCAAACAAAACAACAACAAAAGGAAAGAAAGTAAGATAAAGGTTGGAGTTGAGTTTATTCTATTTGTGCTGTTGATGTACGCTAGCTGGCCCTGGTCCAACCAGCTGGGGCTGCTCCAGACAAAGATGCTTTCTCTTAAAAATAAAAATCCATCCCAAAACAAATACTGCAGGTCTTTAGCAATTGTTGATGTTGTCGTTCTTTAACTTGCAGTTAAATGGTCTTGGTTGATTTTTCTTTTTAAAGCTCAGGCAGTATTGTACCTTATTAGATCCTTGATCAAACACCACCAGAAAATCCATTTCTACTAGAATTAGGTATCTAGAAAACCATTTAGGACAGGGGTCTCCAACCTTTGCAACTTTAAGTTTGAAGGAGTTCAGCTCCCAGACTTCTCCAGCCAGCTAAGCTAAACAGGAGACTCTATATCAGGGGTCTCCAACCTTTGCAACTTTAAGTGTGAAGGACTTCAGCTCCCAGACTTCTCCAGCCAGCTAAGCTGGCTGGAGAAGTCTGGGAGCTGACGTCCTTCAGACTTAAAGTTGCAAAGGTTGGAGACCCCTGATTTAGGAAACTATGATGGCAGATCATGTATTTGTTTCTGCTGCTGTCTATGTCACCACCAGCAGAATCTGTCCTATAAACAATGCACAAAAATTAATCCAGGATGTTATACGATGTGCTACATCAACTCACTAACATTCATGTTTAATTATTCATGTAGAATGACACTTTGATAGCAACTGTCTTGGCCATCTTGAAGTCTATAGCCAGTGGTGGGATTCCAAATCTTTTCCTACTGGTTCTATGAGAGCGTGCCTCATGCGTGCAGCAGTCAGGGTGGATCTCCTCAAGAACTGACTGGTTTTTGGGTTTTTTTAAAGTCTTACAGACTTTTTTTTTTTTGACATAAACACAAATAATACAAACTTCACAGAAACAAAAAAAACAATATCGATAAGCCATTTTTCCTTACAGACTATCAGTTTTTAAGAATGTATCGATTTATCACAGGTTTCTATGATTTGTTCTTCAAAATTTGTCACTTATTTTTCATGTCAATTATTACAATTCTTATATCTCAACCCTAATCTCACTAGTTGTTTTAACATCCTTTTATATACGGCATAATTATATAATGGCATTCTATTTATAAAATCAACCGAAAGAGAGAAAAATAGAACAATAACAACAAGTAGTTAAATTTAAATAAATTTAGAAAGGAATAGTCCACTCTAAATAATGTCCTATAAAGCAGGGGTCTCCAACCTTTGCAACTTTAAGTCTGAAGGACTTAAAGCTTTGCTGGCTGGAGAAGTCTGGGAGCTGAAGTCCTTCAGACTTAAAGTTGCAAAGGTTGGAGACCCCTGCTATAAAGGACATTCTGATCAGGTATTCATAAATTTCTGTGCCTCTCTGAAATATTTATTATTCATCAGTAATCTCATTTTATAAATTTTAAGCCTAAACAATTTATCATGTAACTTAATATCAATATCCACAGATCTTATCAAGTATTTTAACATCAATCTATTTCTTCTTTCGGTTTGATCACCTTGCAGTCCAAGGGACTCGCAGGAGTCTTCTCCGGCACCATAGTTCAAAGGCCTCAGTTTTTTGGTGCCCAGCCTTCCTTATGGTCCAACTTTCACAACCATCCATTGCAACTGGAAAAACCATAGCCTTGACTATACATACTTTGGTTGGCAGGGTGATGTCTCTGCTTTTTAGTATGCTGTCTAGATTTGCCATAGCTTTCCTCCCCAGGAGCAAGGGTCTTAATTTCTTGGCTGCAGTCCCCCAGTGATCTTGGAACCCAAGAACATAAAATCTGTCACTACCTCCATTTCTTCGCCATCTGTTTGCATGGAATTAAGAGGGCCAGATGCCACAACCTTAATTTTCTTAATGTTGAGTTTCAAGCCAACGTTTGCACTCTCCTTCTTCACCCACATCAAGAGGTCTTGCAATTAGAACATTTAAAACATGGCCAGAAGTAGAGACTACCCTAAAACTCATCACAAGGCATTGAATGCTTGTTTTATAAAAGTAGCTTTGAATCCTTTCCTGAACTGTGGGTACAAGGCATACTCTGGAGGCACAATATTCCATTATGGCAACCACTGAGAAGGCGACCTTTTGGTCCAACTTTCTTCTCTCCTTTAACAAAGCTGGGTCTGGAGCAAAGTCTCCCTAGATGCCTTCACAGGACGGGCAGAATCAGACTAGGTATAACCTGGCACTGTGCCATGTGTTTCTCTGCAGACAATAACTATAACTTTAAAATGAATCCATAAACTTATTGACAACAACCGAAGTGAATTCAAAGCATCTCCCTTCTAATAGTCTCAATATTTAGTTTTTTTGGGGGGTAGGCACATCAGAAGAAGAGAGATATCTGTTATTTTCCTGCCTCTAATCTTTACTGAAGGGTTAATGTGAGCAAGGTTGAGTAGATTCTCAGGATCATCAAAGAGACTTCCTATATGTTGTTAATATATTGATTATTGCAAAATGAATTCTGCAGCCTTGATCTTAGGTTAAGAGAGCGGGAGCAATTATGAGCATCAAAAGGTTTTCAAAATGTGGAGATAGGTCTTTTATTATTATTAGATTGTGCCACTTAAAAAAGCAAGCATGCACTCCTACACATAACGTCATCTTGAATCAATGCATCTTCTGTTCTTTCTTTGAAGAAGTTGGGCCAAAGTAGTTACTACAGAAGTCTTTTTTTCTCCCTATCAAGTGTGCAAGGCCTAGTATCTTCTGAATAATTCTTTGAGGTTCTTTCTTTTCTTCGTTCCCCTGGCTTTTTCCTTTCTGTTTCTTAAACCTTGGCTCTCAAAGGGATCCAGGAGTGCAGGGGAAAAAAATCTCTTGTTTGTGACAAGCTACTTAAATGTGGTCCTTTAATATGTGTGTCTTCCATTTGCTTTTAATATGGTTGAGTTTTTGTTGAAGCGACCCCCTGTGCTTTAGCATTTAATTAAAAATCAAGCAAAGTAGAAAGCTAATTTTTAGCAATTGGAAATCAGTGTAAATTTTCGACTTTGCTTTTTCTTGGACTGTCCACGGAATTACTCAGTCTGCTAAAACCTGGTAGAAATATAGACTTTTAGGGCATTTCAAAAGGGGGGTGGAGAAGGGATTTTGGCCAACTTTAGAATTAGGATCATGATCCTGGGGTACCTTGCTGAGCTGATGTACTTAACTAATTATTTAACTAATCAAGGAGACAAGCAACGTAGAACTAAGGAGACATTTCCTGACATTAAGAACAATTAACCAGTGGAATGGCTTGCTTTCAGACATTATGGATGCACCATCACTGGAGGATTTAAAAAAGAGACTGGAAAGTCTGGAATGGCATAGGAGCTCCTGCTTGAGCAGGAGATTGGACTAGAAGACAATCCAGTTTCAGTTCCTGGTATAGTACAAAAAAGCACATTGATTGCTTTTATGGATGTCCTGGATGTGATGGGGACCAGGCTATATTGCTTCTTCTGGTCCTAATCTCTTAATAGTTTTTTTTTTAATACCAACCATGCAGGGATGGTATTAACTTACTTTCCCTACCAGTTCGCAAATGTGAGAATGCCCACCTTCTGCAGCCTTCCACGCATGCACTTTGGCTTGAAAACGTGCCTAAAAGGGCGTTGGTACTTACCTGATACGCCTCTTCTAATAAGGGTGGAGATAGCATCCATGTATGGGTTAAACCTATCCACGCTCTGATTGGACTGAGTCATAATATTAAATAATTAATTAAGTAGGCATGGTATATAACCCCCTACGGAGTAGCCACACCCAGTTTTCGACGAAGAATACAGACTCACCGGTACGAACCAACTCCTTTAGCAAGAAAAATCCAACAGTAACACTACCAAGAACAACAAGAGCCAGACTCCAAACACAGGCAGGGTTGAACGAGAAAGGGATGGGCCGGATGCTATCTCCCCCCTTATTAGAAGAGGCGTATCAGGTAAGTACCAACGCCCTTTCTCAATAAGGGTGGAGATAGCATCCATGTATGGGACATACCAAAGCCCTGAAAAGGACCCACGGGAGGGTCGAGATCAGACCTGCCCCAATGAAGGAGGGCGGACAGAACCCAGCGGCCAAAGTCGGCCTCAGCCGAGGCAAACGTGTCCCATGTATAATACCACACGAAAGGGGATGGAGAAGACCACGCTGCAGCCCTGCAAATTTCTCCCAGAGAAGCTTGCATCGCCCAAGCCAAAGTCGTCGTTGCACTGCATGCAGAATGTGCTGTGACTCCTCGAGGAACTGCCTCGTCACAAGCTGCCTAGGTGTTCTCAATTGCATTGACAAACCCATCGTCCCACACAGGAGACAGACACCTTCTTACCCAGGGAACCTGGCAGAAAGGAGACAAAAAGAGACTCCGACCTGCAAATAACAGCCATACAATCAATGTACACATGCAAGGCACGCCTGACATCCAGCAAGTGCCACCGGTCCTCCGAGGTCTGCGCAGACTCTGCAGGAAAGCTGGGGAGGACCACCTCCTGAGCCCGACGGAACCAAGACCCCATCTTCGGGGCAAAGGAGGGATCCAGACGTAGGACAACCCTATCTGCATAAAACTTGCACAAATCCGAAAAATCTCCTTCCACAGTGTCAAGAGGGCACCTGTCAAAGAATCCAATACCTTATGTAAAGGAGTACCAAAGCACCCTTGAGAAATCTCTTGACTCTAGGACGTTGAGTCAAAGTTTGTGACCTACCGCACAAAGGTACAGAAGAAACTACTGATACCTGTCTCTCAATGGTATTAGGAGTCAACCCTTTGCCCAGGCCCACTTGAAGAAATTCCGGGACCTGTGGGATAGAGGTTTGTACTGGGTCAAAGTGGTTCATCAAACACCACTTACAACAAGCGCCCCAGGTTGCACAGTATATGAGCCGCATGGAAGGTGGACAGGAAGCCTGAATAATCTGAATGATCCTGGAGGAAAAGGTGTCTCGTCTCTGAACGCTCCGCTCAAGCATTAGGCGTCAACTAGAGCCATTGAGGTTCCAGATGCTCCAGCGACCCCTGGCTGAAGGAAATAATCTCTTGGGGAATCCTCCAGAGCCTTTCCACTATAGAGATCAAAGGTCGGCAAACCAGGGCTGCTGAGGCCAATGTGGGGCAAGCACCACCTCCGCCCCCTCCCGCAAGATCCTTTGAATGACTCTGGGAATCAGGGGCAAAGGCAGGAAGGCATAAAGGAGCCCCAAAGGCCATTGGCAGTGGAGAGCATCCACCCCCTCTGTATTCTGCGAAGGAACTGGGAATAAAATATCGGGAGCTGAGTATTGAGGGGAGTTGTAAACAGGTAGACCTCTGGGCAGCCAAAAGGGTCCACAATTGCCTGGAAGATAGCCAGCTGCAGCTGCAATCCTGAATTGTCCACCTCAATCCGACTGAGCTGGTCAGCCCTGACATTGTCCACCCCCGCTATATGTTCTGCGGTTATTGAGAGCAAATTCCTCTCTGCCCAAAGACCCAAGCTCCTGGCCCCCAGCATGAGGGACCTTGACCTGGTCCCCCCCTGCCTGTAATATGAGCCTTGGTGGCCATGTTGTCTGTGAGGACCAGAATATGTGTGCCCTTGACCGAAAAACGAAATGGTTTGAGATCCAGGTGGACCGCCCCGAGTTCCAACCAGTTTATGTTGTGAGCTAGTTCCGCTTGGCTCCATTGTCCCTGTGCCATCTGCATATAAGGGAGACTAGTATAGATCTATTTCAAACTATTTAGCTCTCACCAGCTAGTCATATCCCTACTGGGATTCTAACCAGGGCCGTATTACATTAGGCAGATGGTTTAGCCACTAAGCCACCAGGTTCTCCCCTGAAGTTGGATCCCCCCCTCCGAGTAGGTTGGTGTCTGAAGTGACTGTGACCTCGGTCTGGGGCCCTGAAGAATTCCCCCTTGGGTAGGCTAGATGATGTCCACCAATCAAAGAGCAGGAGACTTCCGCTGACAGAAGAACCTGGATCTGGGAGCAGCTCATGAGCCTTTGCTGAAATGGTGAAAGAAACCATTGAAGGTCTTTTTTGGTAAGGCAATGCCAATGGCAAGACACCATAGTGCCTAGATAGCTTTTGGCCAGATTGATCGAAAGCACCTGGCCTCGCAAGGTCAACCTGGTAATGTCTAAGTCCCTTGGGGCATCACTTATAGAAGAGGACTGTAGCAACAGGTCATCTAGGCCGCCTTGGATTTGCACACGTACCTGTCTCAGGAACGCTGCCAATGCCACCATCACCTACCTGAAGACTTGAGGTGCAGATGACAACCCGATGGGTAAGGCTCAGTACTGGAAGTGGTGCCCAAGGTAACAAAACCTGAGAAACTGTCAGTATTCAGGGGCTATAGGTATGTGCAGATAGACCTCAGTAAGGCTGATGGATGTGAGGATATCTCCCTGCCTAATACCCTCTAATATTGAGTGCAGTGAACGCATCTTAAACCTGCGATAACGCACATAGCGGTCAAACTATTTAAAATCAAAAATAGTTCTCCAGCCGCCCCAAGCCTTTGGGATCCCGGAGAGAAAGGACTAATAATCCTGATCCTGTTAAACTGGAGGCACCAGTTGGATAGCCCTAATGTCCAATAGGTGTTGAATGGCTTCCTGCATCAGTCACCTCCGAGTCGGGTTATCCGAGACCTGATGGTTGATTGTACCCACGCATCGGAGGTAGAGGAGTCCCAACAATCTGCGAAATATGCCAAGCATCCCCCGATGAGGGGAGAGCTGGGCCCAGAATTAATTCTTGCGGAAAAAGAGTGCCGCCTCCTTCGCCCCCATGAGAGGGCTGTTTCTGCTGTCCACCCCTCTGCTGCCTATCCAGTTGATATCTCTGGCTGGGGGCATAGCCTCCCTGGTACAGCCTGAAACCTGACTGACTGAAATCAGACCCCTTAAAAGAAGATCTGTAGTCCTGACCCCAGAATAAAGGACCGTAGTTTGACCACAGAAATTGGAGCAACGGGGCTAGGGCACTGCCCAGAAATTGCCCTTCCTAGGAGCTGTAAGAAACACCTTCCATTTGCCCTAATTCTCAATTAAGAAAAGGTCAATAGACGCCCCAAAGAAGGACCCTCCAGCAAAGAGGGATGACGCCAGGCGTCATATGTGGCACGCATCAGCTTGCCACAGCTGCAGCCTATGGATGAAGCAACTGCCCTGAAGGCAAACCTGGCTGCGACTAAAGTGATGCCCGAAGAAAATTGGATGGCCACCACCAGTTTGTTGATGACCTGATGTGACCTGAAATCTGCTATTGGCGTTTGCTGTTGAAGATCCTGCAATCAAAGCAAAGAAGACCATTAAAGAAGGAGGCAGTGGTAGCAGCTCTCACTGCCCAGGCAGCAGCCTGATGGCCCCTTTGTAAGATGAGGTCAGCCCTTTTTGTCAATTTATTGTAATTTTAGTACAATGACAATAAAGATTATTATTATTATTATATCATCATCATCATCATCATCCTCTGGCTTCAGAGAGTGCTCTGGTTCCCTGGGCATGTTTGCAGATGCATGTATGGCTGTGACCGGTGCATCAACAGAGGGTTGCAACAGCACCCGAACCATGTCCTTGTCCACATTAATGAACATATAGCCGTTGGAAGTGGGCCCAGTTGCTGGAGATGCCCACTGGCACTTGACTAGGTCAAGAAGGACTTGGGGGGTGGGAACATGTCAGCCTCAATAGCCTGATCCACAAATATAGTCTCGGCAAAAAGGCCCAGCCGTAGCACCAGAGGTTCCGATGGCTTTTCGCCAAAATTGGCCGATGCCTTAGCTTTAAAGGGCATACACTTAAACAATGCTGAAACAAACTGAGAAGGAAGGCTTAGAAGGGCGTATGCCCTCATCCCCTGAAAGCTTCTCCTCTCTGATTTCGCCCCTTCAGATTCAGACTCACTATTGTCCTGGGAAGAAACAGGGGAGACTCCTGACCATCTATCCCCACAGGAACTGCAGATGGAGGAGCACCCTGTGGCTGAATCTGAGGCCGTCGGGAAGCAGCAACGCTGCACTGCTGGAAAGCCCTGAACATTAGGTCCTGAAATTGCTCCCCCTCCCAAGTGGGGTAATTGAGCAGCACCAACCCCTGCGGATGTAGAGGGAAGAGGTTGAGGTGAAGCCCCCATGGGGCAGTGCGTGGGGGCGACTGCCAACCTTGGCCAGAACCCCAGGGGCCTGAGGAGTCAATGGGGATCCTCACATGGAGGGATCCTCTGCAGCTCTCCCAGGCGAAGAGAGTGCAGACTGCCTCACCTTAGTGCTCAGGACAAGAGAAGTCTTCTGGCTGCTGGTACTTTTATAAATGCTTTCTAGTGCCTCATGCCTCTGCTTCTCATACTTAAAGGCAGGCTTAGGGGATTTTGAACCCCAATTTGGCCCCTTTTGAGGCTTGTGGTTCCACATGCTCTTTCTTCCCCTTTGCCTTGTGGCCATGGGGGCAATTACCACTGCAGGAGCCTCTGTTCCTTCCGTGGGGCCACTGGTCGTAGCCGTGAGGACCTGACTCCACTCACTGTCCTCTGAAGCTGAGGCGGCAGCCATTTTGGTTCTTGATTCAGGCAGGCTTCAAAATGGCCGTTCATGCCAAAGGCCCCTGAGAGAGGCTTGAATATAAAGTGAAAGAGCGGCCTTGCTGCAAAGAGCTTCTGCACGCCTGACCCCTTCTCCAAAACAGCCTTTAGAAGCTGACTTGGCTCTGTTCTTTTCCAAAAGGGGTAATAAAGAGGCACCATTCATTTAGGCCCAGTGGAACAGCCCTCACAGTTGACAGAGGCCTGTCAGTTGTGGGAAAGCCTGCACAGAATTAATTTGGTTCGGCAGAGAAGGCCCTGGGAGCGATCGCACTTGCGCGGCAGGCCGAAGCTAGCCGGGGAGCAGAGTGCGCACCTGCCGCAGCAGGGACAAGGCCTCACAGCAAAGCTGCGCGTACGGCCCGCCTCCTAATAGCGCTTGACCTCACCCTCCTCTCCTAACCAGCAGCAGCCACAGCGAGGAATGCTGGAAACTCAGGTGGGGGAGGCTCAGGTAGGAGGCTAGTATTGAGGCCTTAAAGGCAGCCGAAGGCCGGGGCCTGTGGCTGAATTGAGACAGGGAAGCCTGAGCCCTGGGCTGCTCCTGAAGGAGGGGGTCCCCTGTCTACTCACAGCGCTCAATGTGATCAAATCCAAATCTCAATCTCTGATTCAAACAATTCAATTCCATTCAATTCAAACAATCAAATAGGAGTTGGACACCGAATAGTCCCAGAGCTGGAACTGAGTCGGAAACTGGGTGTGGCTACTCCGTAGGGGGTTATATACCATGCCTACTTAATTAATTATTTAATATTATGACTCAGTCCAATCAGAGCGTGGATAGGTTTAACCCATACATGGATGCTATCTCCACCCTTATTGAGAATGGGATGACACAGAACCAGGTCAGATGGGCGTCCACCCACGATTTCCATTACCGGCTTGGGTGCACCAGTCCAAACCGGCTGAATACCACCGCTGCAACCATGATAATGTCAACTCGCAAAGCACTCCTGGCCTGCTCTCGAGTTGCCATAGGCAGGAGGCTCATGGATTAATTAGGGCATCTATTGGATCCCTGACAGATATTTCACTTGGGGGGGGGGGGCATCAAGGACTGGCAGTGAGAGGCATTGTTTTCTCCTTCCCAGGGGAAAAGTTCCACTCCCTGATGCAAAGAGGGAGCAATAGTATTTAGGATAGAGACGCTCAAGATGATGTTATGTGCTGGTGAATGATCAACTGTTATCAATATATGGATGACCTTCAGCTACTTACTTCAGTCCTAGAAATACAAATATAGCCGAGGTCCTTTCTTGGTACCTGGAGATCTAGATGGACCAGACCTGGAAATCAACTCCCCAAGAAAGTTAAAACTACTTTTGTTAATACTTGTCGTTCTGACTCCCTCCTTCACAAGACAAATGACTAACTGACTGATACTTGGCAGCTTGCCCGGACTGACCTTGACTAGGCCTGAAGATTATTAACGAAAGAACTTGACACACACGAAAGCTTTGACTCTTCAGATGATACGTTGTTTCCTGCAAACCTACTCTTCACAGAGGATTTCTTTTAAAGCCTCTTGGGAGGGGCCGGTCAATTAGGCAGCTGATACTCATTATTTCCTCCGGTTGCATCTTTCTGCTAATTGACGTTGCCTCCTCTCGATCCTTCTTAGCCTGCCATCAGGGACAAACTGGGTTTCCTCCTCCCCACTACACCAAGCTCCAGGTGCCTCCTGATGCCTAGCCGGGCTCTCTGCTCTCTTACTCTTGGCTTCCTCCTCCTCTAGAGCAGACTCATAGGACTCCTCACTAGAGGAATCCATCAGCAGCTCATCCGGAGCCGGCTGGGCCACAACCTTTGTTAATAACAGAATCTTGTAAATCTTATTGTACTATAACTCTTATATCTTCTTATAGATAAGTAAATTGGGAAGCTTCTGTTGTTGTTGTTATTATCTCTCTGTTCTACACTTTAGATATATTTTGGTCTCTTTTGCTTCAGCAACAGCTTCTCCATATCTCCATCAATGTCAGCTTTCTTACTCTCTACAATTAGAATGTATTGTAGTATATACATATCAGTGGTGGGTTCCGGATCCTGTCACAACCAGTATGCTCCGCACGGGGCTGGGCGTCCTAATCAGGTATGTGCACCGTGCATGCATGCACACACCACTGCCCTGCAACACCCAGCTGCTCAGTGGTCGAGCAGGCGCTGCAAGCTGTGTGCGCATGTGCAATTGGCCAGTCCCGTTATAAACAGCTATGGCATGCGGGCAGGCAGGTGGGCCAAACGAGCCAACCTACCCATATGGTGGCCGCTGCTCCTGGCTACTACCGGTACGGCCGTACCACCCGGAACCCACCACTGATACATATATGCATACACATGATTTATTGGAGTGGAGGAAAAGTCTATTGTTGTTCAGTTTTTGTTTCAGTTTTCAAACTAGGTGGGGATCACAGGCATTGCATGGATGGGTGGGTTTGTTTCAGCTTTCCATCTGTTCTCCCTTGCTGAAGGAGAGGGAGATCACCTTCAATTGATGGTCATCATCCTTTCAGATACGTGGTAAGTAAGTCCCAAACTGAGAAGATATAGTTCATGACACCTCATTCGTTCCTGAAGGTTTTATTGTATTTCCATGAGCCTCTTGGGAAGAAAATAGCTATCTGAAAAGCAAGATTCAGGAAGAACAGGCACCAGTCAATTTGCTCATGTTGCTTTCGCCTGTTTTGTGTCTTCCTCTCACAAGTAATATTGAAATGGTTTTCCCCTTCCTATTGCAGCGCCCAATCTTCCCAAGGCTCAGGTTAAGACAGCATCCCTTGGACTAGCTGGAAAAGCACGATCACCTCTGCTTCCTGTTTCGGTACCAACAGCTCCAGAAGCCTCAGAAGAAGGTCACAAACAAACAGAAGATCCTGCTAATGTAAGAAAAATCTAGGCATGTAATCTCAATAAGATGGCTTGGGGGATTTTATTGCATCTCCCTTTAGTCTATTCTTGTGAAATGAAGGTGAATTCTTGTGGGGGGAAAATACAGTTCTCAAAATCAGATATAATTGCAAACCTCACCACCCCAACTCATTCATTTTGCTTCTTCTTTCTTCTTTTTCTCCTCCTGTCTTTTCTCCATTTCAAACGAGGGTCTTAGCCGGTTTAAAATATGAACTAATCAGATCAACTGAAGGAGTCTTATCTTTCATTCAAGATCTTAAGGTGGTATTCACAATATTCCCTTCTCTTGTTTTTTTTCTTACAACATCAACTTTATAAGATAGGTTGGGCTGAGAGAGTGACTGTCCCAACATTCCCACAAATGAGATTTTATAGCTGAAGGGGCACTTAAACCTTGGTCCTACACGTCCAACACTTAATCCATTACACCACATTGGCTCTTGGAATAACTTCACTGGTTTTGCCTCCAAAGGTTTCTACATCTCCCTGGACTCTGTGAAAGTTGTTAGCATTGTAGTCCAATGGAGGTGGAATCCAGATGAGTTGCGTTTCAACTCCAACTTTCAGCAATGTCCATGTTGGCTGGGAATTATTGATGCTCGTAAATTTGAACGATGCACAGGTTGGAGAAGACCTTAGTGTACACTATATCTATATAAGTATATTCTGATAGATAGATAGATAGATAGATAGATAGATAGATAGATAGATAGGTAGGTAGGTAGGTAGGTAGGTAGGTAGGTAGGTAGGTAGGTGAGATGAGATGAGATGAGATGAGATGAGGTGGGTGGGTGGGTGGGTGGGTGGGTGGATAGGCAGGCAGGCATATTCTGATATAGGTAGGTAGGTAGGTAGGTAGGTAGGTAGGTAGGTAGGTAGGTAGGTAGATAGATAGATCTATTGGGCCGGGACGCCCTTCGCACAGTCACTCATGCGCTCGTGACTTCCCGACTGGACTACTGTAACGCTCTCTACATGAGGCTCCCCTTGAGGTGCACCCGCCGACTACAGCTAGTCCAGAATGCGGCCGCGCGGGCAATTATGGGTACCTCCAGGTACTCCCACGTAACACCACTCCTGCGCGAGCTACACTGGCTGCCTGTAGCCTTTCGGGTGCGCTTCAAGGTGTTGATTACCATCTTTAAAGCGCTCCATGGCACGGGTCCTAGCTATCTGCGTGATTGTATCCTACCCCACACATCCCTTCGACCGATTCGCTCACACAGAGAGGGACTTCTCCGGGAGCCGTCCACCTGGCAATGCCAACAGGCGGCATCCAGGGGAAGGGCCTTCTCTGTGGCGGGCCCAACCCTCTGGAATGACCTACCCCCCCAAACTTAGATCTATCACAGACCTCCACTCCTTCCATCAACAATTAAAGACCCATCTTTTCCAGCAGGCCGTCCTGGCCTAACCTACCGTACCAGCCTAGTTTTAGTAAATATTACCAATCGGGTTTTTACGACATAAATTTAAACGAGGTACTTTTTAACACAGGTTAAAACATTTAATTTAGTTTAATTATTTATAATTTGTTATAGGTATATGTTCTTAAATTCCTGTACACCGCCCCGAGTTCCTTCGGAGAGAGGGAGCGGTTAAATAAATCCAAATAAATAAATAAATAAAATAGATAGATAGATAGATAGATAGATAGATAGATAGATAGATAGATAGATAGATAGATAGATAGATAGATAGATAGATAGATAGATAGATAGATAGATGACATGACTAGACTAGAACAGAAGAGAACAGAACAATAGAATATTCCAGGTTTTCTCTTTGTAAAATATTTCTGATAATATTTGTAATTACTGACCACTTTGTAATCTTCAATCAACTTCATCCCTGAGGTTTCATATTTAACAAATGCATGACCACATCTTTTGATTTCCCACTTCCTTCAAGCCAAACTCATAAAGTACAATACAATACAATACAATAGCAGAGTTGGAAGGGACCTTGTAGGTCTTCTAGTCCAACCCCCTGCATGGGCAGGAACCTTATACCATTTCAGACAAATGGCTGTCTAACATCTTTTTAAAGACTTCCAGGGTTGGGGCATTCACAACTGCTGAATGAAGCAGGCATGAGGATGCTCCATGTATGGTGATATCAGGTCACCGTTTCATTTTGCTTCACAACATATTATTGTAGAGGAAGGAGTAGAATGAGGATCAGAAAGAGATTACATCATCCAATATCTAAGAAATAATCTCCAGGAGAAAATCTACAGCATCTTTGTAGTCACTAAAAGTCAATATTGACTTAACTGCAGAAAAGCAATCAAAATAAACGCTACTTAGCATCTTCCAAGTACATGAAGTCCATCTCCAGAATTCTCAAAATTCTGGGGTATGGAATTTACACATCTGAAAGGGCCTGGAGATTGGGAAACACTGGTTTAAGTAGTTTTTACATTTTATATTTACATTCTATATTCCGGAAAGCTAGCCCCAGAATGGAATTCCCTGTACAGAGAGGGATTTTTCCTTGAAATTTAGGCTCTGCTTATACAACTGTTGTCATAAACTATAAGCTAAGGTAAGGTGATAATTTAATAATATAGTTTGTAGTTGTTGTGAAGTCATTTCTTTATATATTTGTTTTGTTTTCGTTAACTATATTTTTATTTTTTCTCTTTACTATTTTTCCATTTTTCTTTTCTGCCCTTTCTATTTTTTTGTTTTTATTCCTTCATGTTTTAGTTTGTATTCGTTTTTAATCTTTTAAATTGTAAAGTTAAATTATTATATAAAAATATTTTCCTGCTGAAAGTCACATACAGAAAGGTCTGGTTTTTTTAAAAAAAATATAGCTTTCAGCCTCTTCTAATTGGCTGGCTGTGTGTAGAAATTGTCAATTAACGTCCAATTAAAAACTGTTTTTAAAACTTGGAGAAAAAGACAGAAGTCTGTCCAGATTAAACTGATGAGTCTTAGCATTTTCTATGAACTTTTATCTGATGAAGATGCACTCAAGCAGCATAAGGAGGGGAAAATCTTTTTCTCCTTTTTCTAAGTTAAAGTTAAAGACACTATTGGGAATCAGCAGTGCAGAAAATATATATCTAAGATGTTCCTATGTACAAATGAGAAACAGAAATTAGAAACAGAAAAGAAATTAGATCCCAAATCCTTCCAGATTCTCTCTGGCTCCTGCCAGATGGCTTGCTTTTTATATTAATATCAATATTAAATTTATTGACCACCCATCTTACCGCAGGGTAATTCTGGGCAGTTTGCAATATTAAAAAGATAAAATATTACAAAACCTATTCACAATAAAAAGGTAATATCATCTAAGTCTTTACAGTTTCAATAAATATGTGTAGAATATGTCTGTAGGTCAGCATTTCCTCATAGACTGCTGAGGAAAAAAATTGCTAAAGTATGGGCAATAGAAAGGAACGGTAATCAAGTAAATGGTAAATAGGACCTTCCTTCCTTCCTTCCTTCCTTCCTTCCTTCCTTCCTTCCTTCCTCCATTCCCCTTTCCCTTCCTTCTTCCCTCCCTCCCTCCCCTTCCTTCCTCCCTTCCCTTCCCTTCCTTCCTTCCTCCCTTCATCTTTTACTTCCCCCTTCCTCCTTTCCCCTCCTCCCTCCCTCCCTCCCTATTTCTTTCTTTCTTTCTTTCTTTCTTTCTTTCTTTCTTTCTTTCTTTCTTTCTTTCTTTCTTTCCATGGAGGAATCCATTTCTCACCAAAGGACGCTCATCATTAGTGAGCTATTTTTGAGTAGACCTAATGAAACTTTGCCTATTACACTGACCATATCAACATACAGTAGGAACCCCAAACTCCGAAGTTTGATTCAACAAAGCTTTGACCAAAGAACTCCACCCCCCCCCACCGCACACACACCCAGGAAGCCAATTGTTACCTCAAAGCGACAGTGCAGATCAAAGCTTTAGAATGGAGTGACTGTGCCACTCTGATCCAGATAAGAAAAGGAGCTTTTAAGCATGAACGTCCATGAGGAAAAAAATACCCTTTGCTCCATAGCATAAAGGCTAGCTGAATGGAAATGGATCACATCATCGTATTCGTTAGAAGCACAAGATGAAATGACTCGGTTGAACCCTCCTTTGATGGGGATCATTTTGTCCACCCAAATTGATGTGTCAATCAAACTGCAGCTAATTAAACACCTTCTCCAGCCCAGCATCGCTGTTAGAATGTTCTGATGGCTATTGAATTGCTTTCAATAGGTAAAACCATGGCTGGCTGGGGAATTCTGGGAAGTCCACACATCTTAAAGGTGCCACGGTTGAGAAACACTGGCCAAAACAATTAATGTACAGCCCAATTCTGTACAATAATCCCCGTCTGATTTATGTACTGACTCCACTCATTGCATTCAACAATAATCCCCATACTGACTCCACTCATTGCATTCAACATTCCCCCAACTAAATGTGAAGAGGAATGCACCCTTTTGTGTTAATTTCGGAGTACCAGGTGGGTAAAACGAGGACCCAGAATGTTATACCATAGATGCAATGAATCAGCCTCATTGTGTCAGCCTTGCATTACATTCATCAGCATACTGAATGCAGCTTACAACTTTTCATCTGCTGGCAGCTATTAAATCCTTACAAATTTTTTTGAATCCCACCACTGCCCTCCATGCATCCTGCCAGTTTTGTCAATCTCTGGTGCCTCCCTTCTTGCAGATGTTTCCCCTACTTACTTACTTACTTACTTACTTACTTACTTACTTACTTACTTACTTACTTACTTACTTACTTACTTACTTATTTATTTATTTATTTATTTGGATTTATAAACCGCCCTATCTCCCCAAAGGGACTTAGGGCGGTGCACAGGAGACAATAAAACAATATTCAATAAATACAGTACAAAATCATTAAAATGAATTAAATATACAAGCCTGTGCCAAAATAAATTTAAAACCCTACTAAAAACCATCTTAAAATTATGCCAGGCCGGCCATCTGAAACAAGTGAGTTTTTAGTGTCCGGCGGAAGAGGCGCAGGTCCGTGATTGTACGAAGGTCGGGGGGCAGGTCGTTCCAGAGGGCGGGGCCTGCCACAGAGAAGGCTCTTCCCCTGGGTGCCACCAGCCGGCATTGCCCAACCGACGGCACCCTGAGGAGGCCCACCCTGTGGGAGCGGACAGGTCGAAGGGAGGTGTGTGGTAGGAGGCGGTCCCACAAACACCCCAAACAAACGTAATTGAGTTGCCCTTGTTACTCACCCTAATGCTGTGGGGAGGGTAGAATGGACCACACCGGCTTATCTTAGTAAAATAAACCAGCTTCTTGCTTTCTCCACAGGTATATGAGCAGGATGACCTTAGCGAACAAATGGCAAGTTTGGAAGGGCTAATGAAGCAACTTAACGCCATCACAGGCTCCGCTTTCTAAAAGGAGTTGCCCAGGAACATTGCAGCATACCAGCCTTTCACAAAGACCACAACCCAAAGTAACATCTCCATGAAGGCCACCAGTACATCACTGAACCCCATTCGAAGGAGGATCTCACCGCCCCCGCCCCCCACCCCCAAGACAACATTGTTTGTGCTTATCAGTCAAGCAGAAGTCAGAATTAGCGATGGAAAAACAATCCTCTGAAGCAAGAACCCACTGCACAAAATTGAGTGCCTCCAAGTAGCCAGTTGTGTCCCACTGGCCTTCGTAGCATGCAGGGAAGAGTCATGCTAATGGTCTGCTCCACACATTACCTTCTTCTGGTAGCTGTCAATTACCAACACTGGTCTCCCTCCCTCCCATGGAGACACCACCATCTTCATCTGAAAACGAATTCAAAGTGAATTTTCAGTCTACTTCCTCGAGTGAAACCCTGAGCCACTTTAAGGAAGCGTCATATGTTTCTAAGAGACTAGCAAAATTTGGTAATTTGTACATGGAGTTCAAGAGGTTATCTTCTGCTAACAATGAATCTCATTACACGCTAAGCCTGCAACTTTAGTGGATGTGTTATAACTTTGTGCTTGTCCATCTCTGTGACTTCCTAGCTGTTCCCTCTACCAGCTCTTCCCTTTCGCTAAACTTAGGTTTCCTAAAGAGTCAAAAGAACTTGTTGCAGTCAAAAAATAATAATAATGTAAAGTCTGAATATTTATTCAGGAGACCGATTAATACCAATGAAGTGGGCAAATGATATTTTTTTTCACGTCAATTTCTAGCACCAATAACAGGTTGCAGGAGCACCCAGCCTGGAGTATCATGGTTTAGAAATATGGCTAACTGTCCCATAAGCCCACAATTGTTCCCCAGAATAAAGTTAAACTATAAGAAAAGGAGGTATAGGAAAAGCAACAGCTGTAGAGAGAACAGATAGGGGGTATCAGAAGGACTAATACTGCAGAATTATAGAAGAATGGGATTAGAAGAGATGGGGGAGTGGAAACTGGATTATCATCCCCAGGTGCTCTTAGAGCTGAGCAAAATATTCTGACTGTGAAATAGGTAAATGGACCATTATGGATGTTCTCACCATTCTAGGATTGTTTCAATGCCACATCCCCACGTCACATTCAAAACATTTGTCCTGCACTCAGAACAGATGTTTTGAGCTCGATGCTCTTCAGGAATGGTTGAGATCTCTGGTTCCAAATCAAAACAACCGTCTCAAACGCAAAACAGTGCTTTGAAGTCCAAAGCGTTTTGAATTCAAAGCATTTTGCATGCCCCCATTGACTGATGACGAAAGCAAATCTGGAGGTGCAATTTTCTACAATATTTAGAACCAGGTTGGGGAAGAAGGCGGAACTAGTAAACAACTTGGAAAAATGCTCTTAGGTATAAGAAACAGAGGTACTTACCGTATTTTTTGGAGTATAAGACGGACCTTTTTTCCTCTAAAAAGAGGCTGAAAATCTGGGTGTGTCTTATACATTGAATACAGCATTTTTTTGCCTCCTGAAACCCCGCCCCTTCACCAAAATGGCCATGCACATATCTTTATGGAGGCTTCCAGAGAGCTCCTGGGGGCTGGGGAGGGCAGAAATGAGTAGAAAACAGGGCGTTTTTGCCCCCCCCCCTAGCCCCCAGCAGCACTCTATAAGCCTCCATAAGGCTATGCATGCTATTTTTTGACCAAAAAATGGCCCGTTTTCATGAAGAAACCAGACCGTTTTTCCTCATTTTGCCCCCACCCTCTCAGGAGCACTTTGCAAGCCACCCCAAGGCTATTCATGCCTTTCATTTGAAAACAAATGGGGCCATTTTGGCGAAAAATGGACCGTTTGGGGGAGGTTTGCATAGTGCAAAAAGGGTTTTTTTCCCCCTTTCGGAAAGCTGTTTGGTTAGAGTGATTGATGAGAATTATGTTGGTCAAGTACTGTGCCTGCAGAAACAAAGATTTGTTCCAAAGGTGGTCAGTGATTGCCTTCTCCAGCACATGGGTAAATACACCTGAAACATCTACCTACCTACCTACCTACCTACTCTCTCTCCCTATCTACTGTATTTCTCTCTCTCTCTCTATTTCTCTCTCTCTATCCCTCTACCTACCTACCTACTCGCGCTCTCTCTCCCTACCTACCTACTGTATTTCTATCTCTTTCTCTCCCTCTCTATCCCTCTATCCCTTTACCTACCTACTTTTTTAAAAAAAATTGCCTCTTCAAAACCTGGGTGCGTCTTATACTCCGGTGCGTCTTATACTCTGAAAAATACGGTAACTCTCTTGGAGGAGAAATGGCTTCCTAGTCATTTCTAGTATCCTATTTCTGCTCATACCAGTTCAGTTAATAGATTGATTATTCAACGTATTTGGGTGGGTTGTGTCAAAGCCATATAGATCCTTCCTTTTGCGACATAGGAATCTGTGAGACGTTCCCCAGTCACTCAATTT
Source organism: Rhabdophis nuchalis (assembly GCA_039707465.1). Lineage (NCBI taxonomy): Eukaryota > Metazoa > Chordata > Lepidosauria > Squamata > Natricidae > Rhabdophis > Rhabdophis nuchalis. Next base: position 233,352,266 of record CM077644.1, on the reverse strand, counting down.
CCCAGCCGCAGCTCTACAGCCAGAATAATATGTGAAACAGGCCTTAGAAGACCTTGTTCTGCTACACAGGTCAAAGGGGGTGTGGGTGCATGTCCATCATGGAAGCGCATTGTGATATGTGTTGAAGGCCACCTGAATTCATCTGTAATATAGACCTCCTCTTGTTTGGACTTGGGTGTTGTCTCCATACATCACAGCAACAGGACCATCACGTTAGCATCATAGGGTTAGAAATAATATCCCTAACAGCACAAAATGCGAAGACAAAAGCCTTCTAATAATTTTAAACAACAACAACAACCAAGGAAATTATTACACTGTTTCAACCACTCACTTTGCAGAAATGGAAGATGGGAAGAAGTCATTCACTTAACAAGCATTTGCAAAGCTCCCCATAGATATTCAGAGGGTGAAAGTGCCGAGTAGAGTTAATGTGCAAACATCTTGAAGTAACTAGCCGTCAGTTTGCTTACAAGAAAAACAAAGAAACCCAGAGGCCTATATTAAAGATCTGTTGGGGTTTCCACCACCTTCAACAGAGACAGCAGGGGGGGGTAGGAGGGGGGAAATCCCCTCTTGCTCTTTTTGTGCATTATTTTTGATGCTCCAAGATTACTCCGTTCCATAAAACCACATTCAACCATCAAGGAAGACAACCCATAGTCAATACTGAGTGTTTGCCACTGTCGTTCAAATCTTAGGTGCAGGTAATGAGCTGAGAAGAAGAAGAAGAAGAAAAAAATCAATGGCCAAGTTGTACAGCTTGTTCAGCCAACAAATGAATTCCTGCAATGGCGTGATACAGCTAACATTGTGTCGCAAGGGATGGCATTTTGCCAGCGCTGGTTGGGATGTTACATCCAGCACAAATGTTTACAAATCAGCTTTAGAAACTCCTCCTGTAAGAGCTGTCATTATCTGGCATAAAGGTAGAATGCCCTCTTTCCATCAATTTACTGGATTATAATCACAACGAATGTCTTCTAAAGTGTTACCTTCCACTCCCAGTATTTCAGTATTCTTTTATGATTATTCTTTCACTTTCTCCTTCGGTGTTTGTTCACTGATAATCCATAACGGGTGACACAAACAAAGGAGCACGCACCTTCCCAATTGCTGAACTGCCTACATTCGTTCAGAGTTTATCCTTGTTTTCACAGGCAAATCCCCCCCCCCTTAAAAAAGGGAGCCGAATTTGCATATTTATCAAGTGATGAGGTTGCAAAAGCCCAATGAGAAAGTTTCGGCTGAGTTACCGTTCTCTGCACTGCTTTTGATTTCAAGCCTCAGTAGGTCATAATTTAAAAGAGCATGGAAAGGAGAAGGGATCTTTACATCCTAATAGCTCTTTTTATTAGGAAGGTAATTATATGTAAATTTCTGAATAAAATGTTTGGAATAACAAGGCAGAGGATCACAAGTCAAAACCCAGCACACTTAAAAAAAAACAACACCAAAAAAACAAATAACTTGCCATTCTGCATTCTAAAAAGCCTCAGAATTTGAGGAAAGTAGCATTGGAAATATTAGTGTAAAAGATTACATCCCCTCCTAATATAGTTGTTTCCAGATTAACAGTGTTGGAAGGGACCTTGTAGGTCATCTAATCCAGGGGTCTCCAACCTTTGCAACTTTAAGTCTGAAGGACTTCAGCTCCCAGAATTCTGGGAGCTGAAGTCCTTCAGACTTAAAGTTGCAAAGGTTGGAGACCCCTGATCTAATCCAATCCCCCATCCAAGCAGGAGACCCTGACAAATGGCCGTCCAATCTCTTCTTGGATGCTTCCAGTGATGAAGCTCCCACAATGTCTCAAGGCAACTTCTGTTCCATGGGTTGATTGCTCTCACTGTCAGAAAATGTATCCTTATTTTCAGGTTGAATCTCTCCTTGGTCAGTTTCCATCCATTATTCCTCATTTGGCCTTCAGATGCTTTGGAAAATAGTTTGATCCCCTCCTCCATGTGGCAGCTTCTCAAATATTGGAACATTGCTATCATGTCCCCTTGGGTCCTTCTCTTCACTAGACTAGACATATCCAATTCCTGCAACCGTTCATTATATGTTTTAGCCTTCAGTCCCCTAATCATCTTTGTGACTCTTCTTTGCATTCTTTCTAGAGTCTCAGCATCTTTTTTTATCGTGTGATGACCAAAACTGGATGCAGTATCCAGGTGTGGTCTTACTAAGGCTGTACAGAGTGGTATTACTCAGTGGTTTACTCAGCTAGCCAGGGTTTTAATACATCCTGATTTAGTATAACATGTTGAGCTTTCAATGTTCTGTCCAACTGAGGAGGACACCCAACTGCAGCCAGTTGGGCTGGTGCTGCAAAGTCTTCAAGGAGAGGCAGAATGACAAATCTTCTTCCTCGATTAGCAGGATATCAGAAAAATGGGGAGGAAATCATCTCTCTGAATTTTGATTAATAAATCCAGGTTCTGATTCTTCAGGGAAATAGCCAACAGCTGGAGAATGTATAAGAATGGCAACTTCATCTAGGAAACTCAACGTACCTATAGCAGTCCGCAAGGTGCAAATCTTACTTTTTCCTTTCCAGTCATACCAGAGTGCAGTTCATTCTGCAATGGAGAAGGTGGTTGATAACTCTGTGTTGTTATTTTAAGCTCCCAACGCCATTTCAATCTTTGGTATCTGCATCTGATTTTGATCCTTCACCCACTCCTACCTCCAGCATTGACTTGGACCATTCTATCTTTCATTACTGGATAGATTTAGAAGTATTTTGTTATTTCTGTAAGAGGACAATTTCTTCTTTTCTTTCCAGAAGATGCTCTCATCTAAGGCTCTATCTTGGTCATCTAAGGCTCTATCTTGGCATAGTCAGAAGCTGTGAATGTGTGTTTTGAGGACTCAACAAGTGCCTTCCCATTGAGTTGTCTTCTGACCTTTATGGCGCATGTCACCTGAGGTCTACAAGTGGTATCTTCTTTCTTTATAATTAATGTTTCTTGCCTTATATTCTCATATCATCTTCTACCACCAAAATTAACGATGACAAAAAGTTGTTCACACAGGAGACAACAAAGGACTTCCTGTCCATCTTCAACTTTCGGATATAAAGGAATTTGGAGGTGAGCAGAGAGCAATTCAAAAAATTGCAATTCTTTGAGGAAAAAAGAACGTAGTATATTTCAGATATTCATAAAACGGTAGTAAAGCAGAACAACTGCAACTTCCAGCCATGAAACTCAAGACATATTTATAGCAGTCCAAAGTGGACTGCTGGAGTCTGGACATCCCATTGTGTTAAGAGCAGCTCATTGCTCAATGGGAAGGTTGATATCTGTGCATTGTCATTTTAAATACATCCCAGACTCCATTTCAGTCTCTGGTTTCAAGCAATTCATATCTTTGGTCCTTAACCCCCATGCCTACCCACCTTCCCAACCAATGTAGACTTGGACATTACTGTCTTGAGTAACTTGGAATATTTAGAAGCTGTGATCTACAGCAACATTCAAATCATTTTTTTAAAGATAATTTGAAAATGCACATAATACCAACCAGTAGTGGGTTGCTCCCAGTTCCGCCTGGTTCGGTGGCGGAAGATCCACTGCCCACCCACCAAGATGCATCTTCTCATGCGCAGAAGTGTTGCACCCATGTACAACACACCCAAACCGTTAGTAAAAATATTTGCAACCCACCACTGACACCAACCATATATACAACATCCGATCACCAAAAGCATTTTTGCCCTTTACATTTTATAGTAACATTCAGAGTGGGGTTCTGCCATTTCCTTATAAAAGGAAGACGCAAAAGCTATGAGCCAGGGTTGCATAGTGGTTAGAATGAGGCACTGCAGGCTAACTCACTGCTCACTCCCGGAGTTCGATTCTGAGTGGCTCAAGGTTGACTCAGCCTTCCATCCTTCCGAGGTGGGTAAAATGAGGACCCAGATGGTTGGGGGCAAGAGGCTGACTCTGTAAGCTGCTTAGAGAGAGCTGTTAAGCACTGTGAAGTGGTATATAAGTCTAAGTGTTATGGCTATGAAAGGTCGAATCCTTCCTGTTGTCAGATTAGAGTGCCCAATGAATTTTATGCAGTCCAAATATATATGTTAATTACTTATTGTTTGCAAAAATACCTGTATTATAAACCTAACCTATCGTTTTCAATTACACGGAATCATTTGGTTCACTTTCAAGCTTCCCATATCAGATCTTATATTTGAACTCTCTCTAGTACTCAGATTTTCATTAAATATCGTACCGGCATTCTTTGTTTCAGGAACCTATCGGTACTTCTGCCTATTGACTTCTGTCTTCTTGATCACTCTGTGTTCTTGTTGAGGATGCAACATTATACTGCACAAAAGGATCCACATTTCACCTTTCATCATGATCAATGAGCTCAGCTTATACATCAATTTGGACAAAAATCCTGTTAATTGGGTTCATTTAGAGAGTATGCTTTCTTCTTTCAGGATTTTGTGTCTATGGTAACAGTTCTTGCATGCTAATTTTGGTTGCCTGTTATACAAAAGTCTGCACTCAGATGCTTAATGTTGTCTAAATATACCATCCTGGTATACAGACAGAAGCCAACACCAAAAAGAAAGAAAGAAAGAAACTTTCTTTTCCAAGACAAGCAGATTATGGATCTTTGGCTTTAATCGAATGAATTTCTTTGTGCCTAGACATTCTTCTTCTTCTTCTTCTTCTTCTTCTTCTTCTTCTTCTTCTTCTTCTTCTTCTTCTTCTTCTTCTTCTTCTTCTTCTTCTTCTTCTTCTTCCTCCTCCTCCTCCTCCTCCTCCTCCTCCTCCTCCTCCATCATCATCATCATACTTTAAACTGCCAGAATGAAGCCACATTCTTCGCTTTGTTGTTAACCAAAAATAAGTAATTATCAATACATGTTTCTGGTAGTAGTCAACATACCAGCAGAGCCTCCTCATAGATTGTGAATCAGTATTGCAAACCACAATCCTGGGCAACTGCAACCTTGTTTGCCAGCTAATCCTTCTCACAGTAGATCAAATCTGGGGGAATAGATTCTCTGCATCTCCATTATATTTTGATTTCTTCAAAAATAATTGATTTGAGGTGACTACATGCTCATTATTCCTTGATGATCATATCAGCTTTCATTAAGAAAACTTCACCTATTCTAAAATAATATACTTACTTCTCCAAACGGGTCAGAACTAGGGTATTGCATCCCTATTCACTGTTCTCTCAGTCTCTACATGTGGAGTTAGCTTAGTCCCCCTTCTAATGAATGTAACTTATTATTGAGCTTGAGTTCAATTCACTAGACTGAAAAGAGTGTCTTAGGTGGCCAGCTGGTCTTGATTTTAGGATCCTGAAGCAAATTGATTTTTTTAATGTAAATCATTCCTTCAGGCCACCTCCTGCATTTTCTCTCCATATCTCATCGCATAGTTCGAGAAGGTATCGTTTAATTATGTTCTGGTTCTAGGATGCCTTTTTTTCTATTCTCCTGTGGCTGCTGCTGATGTTTTTGTAGTTTTACAAACTCTTGACCATGATCTTTATAATGTTCTTTTTCTGTGAGATAACATTATTGGTGACAGACTCTGCAGGTAGAACACTGAAATGTCCACTCTCTACAGGGATAAAATGTTATGTCTTTCTAGTTTAACCTCTGGCACATTGTTCTTGATTGCCAACTGGTTCCAGACCATGCCATGAAATCAGCTACACAAAAAGTCTTTTACTTTATTGAGATTCGTTATAATAATAGAATCTACATATCTCCAGTAAGGTCACTATCTTTATTCTATGCAGTTGGTGAAACAATCCCTTCCACTAATCTTGACAATTCTTCCAGCAGAGATGGGACGTGATAAATCAGTTTTCTTCCACAGTGTTCTTTTATTTGATATGTTTTCCACATGCTTTAAGCTATATTTATGCAATGAGATAGGAATCTAAATCCTTATGCTATGTATATGGAGCTTTTCATTAACCCCATCATTATTCACTTCATGTATGTCTTGTCCTATCTTCTCTTCTCTTCCTTTACCTTACCTTACCTTACCTTATCTATCTTACCTTACATTATGTTACCTTACCCTACCCTACCCTACTCTACGCTCCTTCCCTTCACTTATCATCTTATGTTATCTTATCTTCTCATCTTATCTCATCAGCTTATCTCATCAGCTTATCTTATCATCTGCATGCTTGCAATATGTCAGAGAGGTAGAAGGAACTCAATAGCTCTTCATATGTTAGGAAATGCGTGTGGATGGAAAGTTTCCACCTATAAAAAAGTATACAACCCTTGAGTTGAGATATGATTCACCAAACCCAATTGCAAATCACCATGTAAAGAATACCAAGCATTTTTCTATCTTTGATAATAGACAGTTAATAAAAATGGTTGGATGGATGCTTCTTTGAAGATAAATAGTAAAAAAAAGTGCTAGATTTTTAATGCAGTTTGGAAATAAACCTTTTCCATCTTTAAAAAAAGCATATTATAAAAAATTCAAACCCCTGTGAAGTTTTTGTGCAGATCTTAACGGACCTCTCATCAACCCTTCACTGCAACATTTAGCCTGTTTCTATCCAAATCCATCAATTAACCCGTAACTGGGCATCACTAGGAGACATTTTCAACTCTTCAGCACATTCTCAATATAAGAATGCATCCCAGATGCAAGGATCAGTGAAGCTGTAATGCCCATAAATATTAATATCCTAAAATTAAGATCTATAGAAATTTCATTGTATTAGATTCCTACCTAGGACCCTGCGATGCATGCTCAAAATAATACAAGTGGCATTAAAGAAGTTATTCCCATGGACATAGTTGGACATCAGATTTATGTGAGGCAAATTTCTTATAAATTCTCCAATCTTTGAAAGGACATTGAAAGTCTATCAGCAAGAGTTCCCTTTTATGATGCCTGACCACTATCAATTTTGGAGAAGGAAATAGCAAGACCAAAGATAAATTGGTGTGCTAAATATTCCTTAGAAGGAAAGACTAATATGCGATGCATTCCTTATCCTGCTCATCCTTTAAGTCAGTGATAGTCAACCTGGTCCCTACCACCCACTAGTGGCTGTTTCAGCTTTCATGGTGGGTGGTAGTTTTGTCCGATACTGAAGCACTTTCCTTTTTTAAAAAAATTTAATTGACTTCCCTACTTTATAAATCACCATTACTGTGGAACCTGTGGGCGGTTAGAAAATGTTACTACTAACAGAGATGCAAAAGTGGGCGGTAGGTATAAAAAGGTTGACTACCCCTGTTCTAGAGTCTCAACATTTAATTGGCTTTTTTAAAAAAAATCATAGCATTATTTAAAAATATTTGTATTAGGTTTTCATAAAATCACTATTACTGTGAAACCGGTGGGCGGTTAGAAAATTTTACTACTAACAGAGATACAAAAGTGGGCAGTAGGTATAAAAAGGTTGACTACCCCTACTTTAAGCAGAAAAGTCAGATATAAATCAATAATTGGTGTAATAATGCCCTCCCCAGGTTCAAAACATTCTGGAGTACTTAGTTTCAGGCACTGCTGTAATTTATTGGTAATTCTATAGATCCTGATTTCTCCCAGCATGTAAACATTTTGCAGAATAATTGCCAAATTATTTAAAATCAGGAAGGTTAATTATCAGTATATTATTTTCATGTTACCTTTCTGATTCCCTCTCTATGTTGTTTGCACCCTCAAAACATGCAAGCTGTCTTATATATTTACTGTGCCATGGATATCCAATAATTAAGGAAGAATTTAAAAATGGAGTTAAACCTAGACAATAAAATAAAACGGGGGGAAAATGTGCCTAAAAAGGCACCATACAAACCAGGCAGCAGCAAGGCACTTGTCAAAATCTAAAACAAAATGAGTGAAAATACAATTAAAATATTATTAAAACACCATTAAGATATAATTAAAACACAATTAAGGAAATTAAAAAAAGCAAGACTTACCTTTTAACTGTGGGTGCCAGCCACTCATAGTGAGGGCTCAGTCTGCCAAAAGCTCCCTTGCGTTTGTCTAAAAGCATTTTCTATTTAAATGGAAGATGCCATTTTTCTGAAAATTTTGTTTGTTTCCTCCCAAATATTAGGGAAAGCGGAAAATAGGCTGTGACAATAACAAGAGCTCTGAACCAATGTGAAGTTGAAATACTGTTCTGGGTATTCTTGAGATGTTCGGCAAGAAAGTGCATAAAGTTTTTCCTGTTTTATCGGTTAGATTACAGGGGTCTCCAACCTTTGCAACGTTAAGTCTGAAGGACTTCAGCTTCCAGAATTCTGGGAGCTGAAGTCCTTCAGACTTAACGTTGCAAAGATTGGAGACCCCTGGATTAGAAGAACTGTAATATGTTACAGGTAGTCCTTGATTTGCAACAGTTCATTTAGGGACTGTTTGAAGTTATGACGACGCTGGGGAAAAAAGTGACTTATGACTGTCACAGAATCCCCAGGGTCACATGATTCAAATTTGGTTGCTTAGCAACTGCCATGTATTTATGATGGTTGCAATGTCCCGGGCAGTGGTGAAATTCACATTTGTTTACTACCGGTTCTGTGGTTGTGGCTTGGTGGGCGTGACAGGGGAAGGATGCTGCAAAATCTCCATGCCCACCTCCCCTCTGGGGCCAGCCAGAGGTGGCATATGCCGGTTCTCCAAAGTACTCAAAAGTTCCGCTACCGGTTCTGCAGAACCTGTCAGAACCTGCTGAATTTTCACCCCTGGTCCCGGGATGATGTGATTCAACTTTATTTAATTTCTGACAAGAGGAAACGGTGGGGAAAACCAGATTCACGCAGCAACTGTATTAGTAACTTAACTATTGTGATTCACTTAACAACTGTGGCAAGAAAGGTCATAATATGGGCAGAGCATCACCGAACGATTTTCTCGCTTAGTAACAGAAATTTTGGGCTCGACTATGGATGTAAATCAAGGACTACCTGTCGTTAAAAGAGGAAGAAAGCCCACTTGTACTGTTTCAAACAACTTCATGTATAATCAGTGTTGAACTGACATTCACTGGGGATGGAAACATGGATTTGTTCAATATTTAAATTATAAGGACAAATAATGTTTGGAAAAGCTGGTTTTGGTCACCACTTCTTTAAACAGTGGCTTCCCTGTCTTGTTTGTTTCTAACCAAAAGTCAAACTCGGAAGTTATGGATTTTTTGCCCAACGCCTGAGCAAATCTTTTGTTTCTCAGCCATCCATTTTTTTCTCTTCTCCTTCTCCTTTTTCCTTCCTAAGAATAAGAATCACCCTCTGGGCTAACCTGCTGCAAAGCCACCCAGGGCCAACTGTTATCTCACTGTATTGCTGTAGAGGTCTTTTGATGAAGAGCGAGGAAGCGATGCTTGATAGATGAAAGGATCGGATGCTGTTTTTATTCTTGTAAGATAAGCTTGGCAATTTTTACCTTTGTGAATTGCCATCGTAAACTGGGAAGCGGGAGGGGAGGGAGGGAAGACGGGCCCTTTTTTTATAAGTAATATTTAATTTATTATTTAGAGTGGTTTCTTTGGGATAATTTATGAGTGGGGAGGGAGGGATGCCTGGTATGAAATCTAGAGACAGAAGATAAAACTGTGGTGCACTTCATGAGGCTGCCTAGTGGTTTTTCCACTTAGAATGCACTCCCTTCTTCATGTAATCTCACATAAGTAACTCTGAAGTAGTTATATATTCTGAACTTTTTGTTTGTGTATGTGTTTGTGTGTCTGCATATGTGTGTATATTTCAGGAGACTGAAACATAAGGACAGAGAAATCTGTCTCTTTCTCTCTCCTTCCCTCCCTCTCTCTCCTTCCCTCCCTCTCTCCCCCCCTCTCCCTCCCTCACCCCCTCTATGTGTCTCTTGACTCCATTCTCTAGTCTTGAATTATTTAACCCCCGTGACTGTGTTATTTTCTGATTTTTAAAGAAAGGAAAAATAGCACAAGTATTTTTCTGCCTGTTTCTGCTCACTCCGAATGTTTTGTATGCTGTCTTCCCTCCTATCCATATATATCTCTGCGAGTTATTTTTCCTTAATATAATCAGTACTGAAGAATAGTTGTGTTATAGATCAGGGGTCTCCAACCTTTGCAACTTTAAGTCTGAAGGACTTCAGCTCCCAGACTTTGCTGGCTGGAGAAGTCTGGGAGCTGAAGTCCTTCAGACTTAAAGTTGCAAAGGTTGAAGACCTCTGTTATAGATCATATATTAGTTTGAAGAGGATGGATTAGATTAGTTTGTATTAAAAATCATCCCTCTTCACTTCCCCAAAAGTACTTTTATAGTAGTGATTTATTTATGTAGTTAAATCGACTCAAGCAGAAATCTTAGCAACTATAAACCTCTAGATTCTCGACTGAAAATGTGTCACTATAATCCATATTTTTTTTAAAAAATTACAAGAATGGTTTGCCTACATTCTCTATGTCCTGCAAGACCTAGAGATGAAGCTAATCTTTGTGTATTTAATTAAAATCAGGGTTTTTCTTGTTATTGAAATAGTTAACCCATTTCTGGATTGAGGTGGATACAACTTTATGCCTTATCAGATAAACATTTCTCTTTACTATAGCCTTAGACACCTAGAATCTTGTCTGGCCTACAGTAGATGAACATCTGTTTCTACAATTATTATAGGAGACATTAAAAAAAATACCCTGTATTTCAAAATAGCTCCAAACAAATTTCTTCTGGTCTTTTCTAGATTGCTTCTCACTTTGTTGAACCTTTTGAAAAGAGTTTCAAGGGTGAGATGGCTCAGTCAAACTTCAAACATATGCTAGAGGTCTTAGACTGGCCCTCTGCCGTAAATTCAGCCTGCCTCTCTACTTCCTGAACCCACTTCTCTATTCTCTAAAAATATTTGTTTTTTTCCTTATTTCCATTGGCATTTTCTAAAATGACATATAAATTACGTGATGGCAATCTGAATGTATCCATCAAATCAGGGTTGGGTTCCTGCCAGTTCTAAGCTCTTCTATAGAAGAGGTTCCACAAATCTACAGTGCCGTTTAGAACCGGTTCCAGCTCCCTCCCCCCGCCTTTCCGCACATCATCCAGATGAAGAGCGAGAGGAGGAATTTTGGGAGTTGAAGTCCACAAGTCTTAAAGCTGTCAAGTTTGAACACCCCTGAGAGTTTTTTCCTAAAGGGATAGGGGTGCATGGGTCTTGTAACTTGACAGCTTTAAGACTTGCATGCTTCAAATCCAGCGTTTCTGAGCCAACGTTTTGGTTGCTAAGCAAGAGTGCTGTTAAGTGAGTTTCACCACATTTTACAAGTTGGCCACACCCACCCAGTCACATGGCTGCCAAGCCACTCCTACCCGGTCACATGGCCAGCAAGCCACTCCCACAAAGCAGGCCACACCTACAGAAGAGGTTCTAAAAAAATTTGAAACCCACCACTGCATCAAATGTACCCTTGACAGAAACACAGCCAGTCCTAATTCTTTAGACTCCTCTGGTGCATAGTTTCTCCTATCCACACACATCACATTTTTAGAACAACACCTTAAAATAACAACCTTCACCTAAATAACAAAATGCACTGTTTACCCCAATCTCCTGAGAGAATCTCTGCAAATTTTCTTAGCAAGGAATCAGATTTCTAAAAGGGCATACATAGATCTTTATGTGCACAATTTATTTCAGATGCACACTTTAATTTAGGCGATCGTTTTGTTTGCAAGGTTGTGTTTTAAAACCGAACGCACCTAGTTATAAGGAATGAGAATCATAATGTTAAATTGGAGGTGTGGAGGAGGAAGGGAGTTGATTTTTAAAAACTTAAAAAAATATATTAAATCCCATTGAGTTTAGAGCTACTCCCGTTCAGGAAAATAAGTATCAACTATCAGTTCTGACCTCGAGCATTTCGCTGTATTGATTTATTTGCAGGGACTGAGTGTTTTAAAAACCAATGACATTATCCAGTGGGAAATTCTGCCTGGAATTCTGTGTGTTTTCATTCCTTTCTATTGGATCTGCGCAAAGGAAATTCCCAGTAGGTTGGCCACTTGGCTATGACAAGTCCCTTTGTTGCTGAAAGTGTTGTATACATTGTTCCTTCTCACAGAAATGATGTTTGGATACAAAAAAAAAAAAAAAAAAGGGAAGAATTTAGTGTGGCTAAATTTAGAATGATTTGTGTGTGTATGTGTGTGTGTGTGTGTGGCTTTAAGTGGTTTCCAGATTTTCATATTTTCACCCTCAATATACAGAAACTGTTCTTTTCTATACCGATTTTGTAAGGTCTTTGATAGTGATTCTACAGTCTACCCTGGAATGCATTTATTCAGCAGAAATGATTTACACCACAGCTTTAATTAGCCTTAGCGGGGGGGAAAATATTCTTACAAAAAGCCTAAAATTAGGCATTTTGAACCTACAAAGGTTTTCTTTAAATTGTTGGACTTTAGCATTGTTAACCAAATTAGATTAGTGACTGCAATATTTAAGTGTAAATCTTGTTCTACCGCAAAGGGGACTTGCTTAGGGTTTGAAATAAATGACTGTTTCTACACACAATCTTGTATACTATTACACAAGGAGAAAGGGGCGGGTTTTGTAATGTACTGTAGAACAGTCTCATTCATTTTTTTATAGAAATGTTATTCCAATGGTGCATTTTTTTCTTTAATAAAGTTTTGATACAAAACAAAAATCTTCCCTGTTTGGTTGCTTCATTCATTACAAAACAAAAGATATTAGGTCAGGGGTCTGCAAAGTTGGCTCTTTTAAGACTGGTGGACTTTAACTCCCAGAATTCTGGGAGTTGAAGTCCACCTGTCTTAAAAGAGCCAACTTTGCAGAGCCCCGTATTAGGTGACTACGAATTTAAATGCAGTAAACATAGCAAGGCAGTCACAAACGTCATTGCACATAAGGCAAAGGCTTCTCTCGCACATATTTGCTAGTCATTCTCGATTCTAGGGGGCGGTGCACATCTCTGTTTCAAAGCAGAAGAGACAGCGCTGTCCGAAGGCGTCTCTGTGGTCATGTGGCTGGCATGGCTAAATGTTGAAGGCGCATGGAACGCTGTTACCTTCCCACCAAAGGTGGTTCCTATTTTTCTACTTGCATTTTTACATGTTTTTGAACTGTTGGTTGGCAGAAGCTGGGACAAGTAACGGGAGCTCACTCCGTTACGCAGAACTAGGGATTCGAACTGCCGAACTGCTCACCTTTCTGATTGACAAGCTCAGCCTCTTAACGTTGAGCCACTGTATCCCATTCACATAGTTTCATTCAAATGATTGGGATTATAATATGGTACATTTGCTCATGCAATTGGAAAAAATGACTCTGCAATTAAATTCCTTTTTAGTGGTGGTATCTAAGCCCCTCTTCTCCAAGATGGTATCTCCTTTTCCCCAACTCCAAATTCAAATAATTTTAAAAGTTTCAGATATAATTTGAGACTATGGGATTTCTTTTGCTTTTATTGTTTCCTCCATTACAATCTTACATTCTTTATGAATGACAGCTTCCCTCCGTTTTTCTTAGGAAGGAACCTTGAGGAAATGGGAAAATGAGAGGGCTGGGATTACATCATAAGAAAGGAAATTATACAGAGCCAAGCATATAAATCTATTTGCCAAAATACAAAGCAGCGGCAACTCTTCGGGTCTCCTAAAATCATTTTGCTGGCTTCTATTAATTAAATAAGGAAAGAGTCTTTACAATACAATACAATACAATAGCAGAGTTGGAAGGGACCTTGTAGGTCTTCTAGTCCAACCCCCTGCGTGGGCAGGAACCTTATACCATTTCAGACAAATGGCTATCTAACCTCTTCTTAAAGACTTCCAGGGTTGGGGCATTCACAACTTCTGGAGGCAAGCTGTTCCAGAGGTTAACTGTTCTAACTGTCAGGAAATTTCTCCTTAGTTCTAAGTTGCTTCTCTCCTTGATTAGTTTCCACCCATTGCTTCTTGTCCTGCCCCCAGGTGCCTTGGATAATAGCTTGACTCCCTCTTCTTTGTGGCACCCTCTGAGATATCGGAACACTGCTATCATGTCTCCCCTGGTCCTTCTCTTCATTAAACTAGACATACCCAGCTCCTGCAGCCGTTCTTCATATGTCTTAGTCTCCAGTCCCCTAATCCTCTTGGTTGCCCTTCTCTGCACTCTTTCCAGAGTCTCCACGTCTTTTCTACATCGTGGCGACCAAAACTGTATGCAGCATTCCAAGCATGGCCTTACCAAGGCACCATACAGTGGCATTAACACTTCACGTTATCTAGATTCAGATGTCCCAGATGTCTTTGGAAAGAATCCCAGATGTCTATCCAAAGGTTCTGATGGACATCAACATAAGAGTGAATATGGAGATGGGCAAAATGGGATCTACATGTTCTGTCCAAATACAATATGAGCCATGGTGACACAGTGGTTAGAGTGAAGTACTGCAGGCTACTTCTGCTGACTGCCGGCTGCCTGTAATTTGGCAGTTCAAATCTCACCAGGCTCAAGGTTGACTCAGCCTTCCATCCTTCCCAGGTGGATAAAATGAGGACCCAAATTGTTGGGGGGAATAGGCTCTGTAAACTGCTTAGAGAGGACCTTAAAGTATTGTAAAGCAGTATATAAGTCTATTGTACTATTGCTATCAGACTTTAACAGATTAACAGAGTTGGAAGGGAACATGCAGGTCATCTAGTCCCAATTTTATCTGCAAATATTCTATTTTACAGATACCAAATCCAGGAGTAATAGAATTACATTACATATCATATCTTAAGGTGGCCCAAGACGAAGGTTGAATTGTATATATTATTTAAACTAAGCCGATATATCTTTCTTTAACTCTTGGAAAGTGCAAACAAGTAGAATCCATAGCCATAGTCTGAATACAGAAGAGAACCAAGGTAATACAGGGGTTCAGGTGCTGGATTAGAGGCAATGAAACCCAGGTTCAAGGCACAGAAGCCAGCTGGGTGATCTTGGGCCGGTCACATTCAAATCAGCAACAGACATAGCAATAAAGGAAGGAAGACCAACATTCCTCTTTGCAATGAATAGTTTTGCTAGGTGAATTGCAACAAACACAGGGCATAAGAAACACACCCTGCAACCAGGGTTTTTTTTGGGGGGGGGGAGGGGGGTTGCTTTGTTTTTAGCGTATGGCACATGTTAGCCAGGGATCACCAAGGTGGCTGGTTGCCTCTGTGAAAGGATTTCTTTTGGGTGGTGTTATTTATACCCACGGGACATCTGAACGCCTGTAGGCAATCGGGGGAGGCTCCTTTCTTGTCCCTATGCAGTTTATTCGCTCATGGGAATCGATCCGCTGACCTCAGGGGACCTCAGCGGTGCGCAGGCCCAGCTTCTTACCACGTGAGCCACCATGGCCCCCTGCAACCAGGTGATACAAATGCCATGAACAACAACAGCCAAGATTAGGGCTCCCCAAACTCTTCAGCATGTCGAGCTCTTCATAATATGTCAGATTGTTCACCAACCCTCAAACATTTATTATAAGAGCTGAGGTGGCGCAGTGGTTAGAGTGGAGTACTGCAGGCTACTTCTGCTGACTGCCGGCTGCCTGCAATTCAGCAGTTCAAATCTCACCAGGCTCAAGGTTGACTCCGCCTTCCATCCTTCCCAGGTGGGTAAAATGAGGAGCCAGATTGTTGGGGGAGGGCAATATATAGTGACTCTGTAAACCGCTTAGAGAGGGCTGTAAAGCTCCAAGAAGTGGTATATAAGTCTATTGTGCTATTGCTATATTGAGGCAGGCCATTGGCATAAAGTGAGACCTGGTTGTTGAGTGAAATGATGTGGGGCTCGGATGGATGACCCAAGGGTCCCTTTTTGTGAATAAGCTTTGAATTTCTTAAGTTTGAAAGAGTTGCAACAGGAAACGCCAAACCGCAGAAGCTGCACCTGCTCGAGTTAGAGGCTGGTTAGAAAAAACAGGATGTTTGTGGTTTTCATTTTGATGACGATCATTTAACCTATCAGAAACTAGCCATGATGAAAGTTGCTTGTAGAAAAAATATAAAACCTTGTATTCCCTTTTGGAAGGGATTCAGAATTCTTGGATGCTAGCCTGAACTAGCTTTCTGAATCTATGGCAGCCATAATAAACTTTTCCTGATTTTGAGAAGTCCAAGTCTCGCCTCTTTTTCTGCAACAATATGAAAAGAATGTAACTAATTCTAGTTTTAACTAGTACAGGGGTCTGCAAAGTCGGCTCTTTTAAGACTGGTGGACTTCAACTCCCAGAATTCTGGGAGTTGAAGTCCACCAGTCTTAAAAGAGCCGACTTTGCAGACCCCTGTACTAGTAGAACTGTGAATAAGACCAAGAAGAAGAATGGATAGTCTCATCAACCCTTGGTGGTCAATATTGACCATTGGGGGGGGTGTGGACCCAGATCAAGATGAACAAATCTTTGGATCTGAGACCTTTTAATAAGGAGAATGCAAAAGGCATTTTTATATTCAGCCCTCGCCCACAGATATGATTCAGATGATATTAACTTTATCTGACTGTATGTGTGCTTTGCAAATATATTCAATGCACATGTACCAAAAGTAATAACACTGGAAATAGTTCTACCAGTAATATTTTTCTTTGGTGGGTTTTATGATTCAGATCTATTTTCACTTTTCTGTTCGTTTGACCAGTAAATTGTGCAATGCTTAAGAGTTGATCAGCTGCTTTGCTTAAACTTCACATCCTAAGTTTCATTTTGAGAATGCTATTCACTCCGTGGCAGCCCAGACAACTCTGAATTCCCCTGCATGGGTTGATGTTAATACCCAGAATGCCATGCCGATGGGATTTTAACTTCCAGAACGCAACAGCTATGCAGAGTAAGAAATGTTGACCATTAAAAGCCTCACATCAGAAGAGCTTGCAGCCTAAGATTCATCCTGTTTCACACAATGACAAAACAAAGGCCTCTTGGAGGCCCGTAAGCAATTTAGAAGGGCAACAATTGCTACTTTACCCACGGAAAAATCATACAAGGGTACAGAAGTGGTCCACTCTCCTATTCATGAGAATCGTAGGAGAAGGACTGCCAGAGCATGGGGATGGAGTCAAGAGAGGAAATCAGCTTGGAGCAGGGGTAGGTTCCGGCAGTGCAATTAAAATTGTTCTACACAGAACTGAAAAACAAGATGGCGGCATCTACAGCACCACCTGGAGAACCAGCTCAGGTGTGTGGCAAGCTTTGGGCCGCTGCTGGTTCCATTCACCCAGACCACCAAACCACTACAAACCTGGCCAAACCTGTCTGACTTGGAGTCATTACGTTCTCACAAACAGTCTAAATGAGGGATATCAAACTCAAGGCCCAGGGGATGGGTGCTTAGATGTGGACCCACAGGACCACCCTGGAAACAGCAAAGGACTTGGCCATGGTGCCTCTGCCAGTGAAAATGGAGCTCAGGAGGGCCGTGTTCGGCCCTCCTGAGCTCCATTTTCATTGGCAGAGGGTTGCAGGAGGTCATTGTAGCTGAAAACAGAGCTCCGGAGGGCTGCCAGCAGTCCTCCTGAGCTTGACTTTTGCTGGCAAAGGGTTGTCAGGAACAACCCAAAACGGAGCTTGGGAGCCCATTATCACTGGCAGACCGCTCGGGCCACCCTAGGTACCCCTGGCATAAGTGACATCAAGCTGGCCATGCCCACCCTGGTCATGCCCCTCCTCCAAGGTCAAGTACAATCCCCCCCCCTCTCTCTATCTATATATATCTATATATATCTATATATATGTTATAAGTTTTTAAGGGCTGATTAATAAATAAGAGACCAGGATAGATCTATTTCGAGCTTATTAGCTCTCATCAGCTGGCCATACTATCTCCACTGGGGTTTGAACCGGCACTCTCCAGCATATCAAGCAAGGCTCTCTATGCTTTGAGCTATCGGGCTTCCCCTGATTACATCAGCCTTTACAGGACTATTGAATGAGAGAATATTTTTACAACTCCTGTTAAGCCCTGTTTTTAAGGGAGGAGACAAACTGTCATCCTTCTCTGCCTTCTCTGCCCAGATATATATATACAAACATACATACACAAGCCAACACTAGGATTATAGTCCTAACAGGAAGTATCTATTCTCTAACCACAATAGCGAGCTAAGAGTTCTACACAGAAGGCCAAGGCAAAATAATTTAAGATGGAAACCACGACGGCCCTCCGATCGCCGTCTTTCACGGAACTGTAAAGGCCAATTCTGCAGCACAGATAACAAATCCGAAATTGGAGTTAAGAAAATATAAAAGAGCAAATTGGTTTCAGCTTTTTATGTTTGCTCCCTAGCTGGGATAATAAGTAAGGAGATGACATCTTTCTTAAGTACTGAAGATCTGTGACAAAAGACAGCAATCTTTAATCAAGTATCAAGCCGCGCTCTCTTTTTCCTTCTTCTTCATTCAATCAAAGACCCTCTCTAGCTCTCTGTCAGCCCCTTCCCCCAAGCCCACCCCACTCCTCAAAATCTCTCTGCTTTTAAGAATGCAGTTTGCACTTCACAGAGCATAACTCCTTCTCAAAAGACCTGGGTTTGCACATTTGCAGGTCATTTGATGCATAATTTAGTTCAAAAACGATTACCTGTGTGTTATAAAACAGTAGCTGTTTCTGTTCTTAGCCACGGAGGCAGGTTGACTCTGTCAATATCAACTTGAGAATAATTGTATGAAATGCCCTCATTTTACAAATGGAGTTTGTCCATCCTCTGCTCCAGTTATGCTGAAGCCAGATGTCTCCATTCAACCCATGTTCCAGCACTAAGCAAGGCAAGAAAAATCATGGGGAATAAAACAGACCTTCTACAGCAGGGGTCCCCAACTTTTTTGGCATCAGGGACCAGTTTCATATTAAAAAAATTCCGTGGACCGGTGGCCATGGCTCGGCCGACATAGAGGGGGAGCAGGGGGGAGGGGGAACAGGCATCGCATGCACGCGCAGGGGTGGTGAGTCGGCTCATTCTCCCCTCTTGGGCCCCCAATGGCGCAAGTGGCTGTGCCTGCACTCTCCAGCCCCTGGCATGCGCTCTGCCCAGGGGTCTGCCCCCTCCTCCCTCCTCCTCCTCTCCAGCCCTTTCTAAGAGTTATGCCGCTCACTGCGGCCCGGTTCCTATCAAGCCACGGACCGGCACCGGTCCGTGGCCCGGGGGTTGGGGACCTCTGTTCTACAGTACCTCTACTACTGAGACATCTGCAGTGTAGGAACTGAATATATGCAGCCCAAAGGACAGAAGGGAAAGGGGGACCTTTAAGAGTGTGAATAAGGTTCTAGAAGGCAGTATTTTCCAACAATAAGCTAAACATCAAGAATACAGAGGCATTACTTCAAAGAAAGAATAGTGGAAGCTTGGAACTAACTTCCAGTTGAGGTACTTGCTCAGTAACTGAATTTAAGCATACTTGGGATAAACACAGGTCTATCATCTGGCAGCACAGAGCTGTGGTGGTGCAGTGGTTAGAATGCATCATTGCACGTTAATTCTGCCGACTGCCAGGAGTTTGATTCTAACCAGCTCAAGGTTCACTCAGCCTTCCATTCTTCTTAGGTTGATAAAACGAGGAGCCAAATTTTGAGGGGCAATATGCTGACTCGGTAAACCACTCGGGTTTGTGCAGTGCAATGCAGCGAGCCATGTGCAGATCTGTAACATCGGGGGAATGAAACAACCACTTCATAAACGCAATAGCGCAACAAAGGAGAACAAACACATCAGAACTAGATTCAGCAGTCCATCTGCATTTAAAAGACATAAGCCACTCTTGAAGACAATAAAGTCCTATTTTGGACAGAGAAGACCACTGGTTTGAAAGAGGGGCAAAGAGGCCATCTATGTCAAAACTAAAGAGCCCACTCTCAACAGAGGGGGAGGAATATGACATCATCTATCTACAATCTACAACACAGTCCTTTCAATAGTTTCAAGAAGGCTCCACAGCCATTTGCACCACTTAGGTGACTCTGAAGACACAGTTAAACCTCCAGGTGACTTTAACAACCCACTAAAAGGATGCAAATGACCAGCTGTCTGCAAGGAGTATAAATCAATACAATACAATAGCAGAGTTGGAAGGGACCTTGTAGGTCTTCTAGTCCAACCCCCTTATCTGACCTGGTTTAGCAATCTAGCATAAACCCAGGCATTGTTATTTTATTTATCTTCTGTCAGCCGGGATAGCATTTTTTAAAAACTCTTTAATAGGGTCACCACGTGGACATCAAGGACAGGAGAACCGTTGGCTACAGGAGTTTCAGAAGATGACCCTTTGACTCCTGCAGCTTGTGAGTATGAGCTCTTTTCTTTCCATCTGGCAAGTCATTTCAGTCTTCATCATTTTGCTTTCCTTGAATTCCTCAGAAGAGCCATTCATCTAGATGCCTCCCAGAAAATGAAAACTGATGACGATGCCAAGAAATACGTGGAAATCCAACTTTGGCTTCTCCTGTACCTAAAATGTATTTGCTTTGGTACTCCTTTGATCCAGATGGCTTTGCTTCTATTCCTGGGATTCAATTTAGGTGACAAGCGAGAGTTAAGTCAATAATCTGGATGGAAGGATGTAGAGATCAAGTTGTGGGTAGGATAGTCCCATATTTTTGAAAGACACCAAAAGGTTGAAGAAGCTGTTCCAAGCAACACCCCCAACAAAAGAAGACTCTGAGGCAAGACATCCCTCAACGATCCATTTTATTAGATATGTCATATTGGCACATCTGGGAAAACCCAAATCTGAAAGCTTCCAGGTTTTCCCCACCCAAGTGAAAGTCCAAGTCCCTGCCCCAACACCCACAGGTCCATCACATGGTCCAATGAATACACCATTCTAACTGGAGATATTCCCCAGTCACACCCCTCCAGATACAGGGCAACAGAGCAATGGTGGGATTAAAAGAAATTACTACCGATTCTGTGGACGTGGCCTGATGGGCGTGGCATGGCTTGGTGGGCGTGGCTTGGAGGGCTTGGAAGGGAAGGTTACTGCAAAATCTCCATTCCCTCCCCACTCCAGGGGAAGGTTTCTGCAAAAGCTCTGTTCCCACCCCACTCCAGGGGAAGGATACTGCAAAAGCTCTGTTCCCACCCCACTCCAGGGGAAGGATACTGCAAAATCCCCATTTCCTCCTGATCAGCTGGGGCTCAGGAGGCAGAGAATAAATGAGGGCAGAGCCTATCAGAGGTGGCATTTACCGGTTCTCTGAACTACTCAAAAGTCCTGCTACCGGTTCTCCAGAAAGGGCGTTGGTACTTAACCTGATACGCCTCTTCTAATAAGGGGGGAGATAGCATCCATGTATGGGTTATGACCTATCCGCACTCTGATTGGACTGAGTCAGATTAATAATTAATTAAGGGTGCTATATAACCCCCTCAGGAGTAGACTCCACCCAGTTTTCGATGAAGGAAAGTAAAATCAGACTCACCGGTATCATCTCACCAAAACCAAAGCACAACACACCAAAATCGCCCAGCTGGTCAGGACGAGAGAAGGGACGGGCCGGATGCTATCTCCCCCCTTATTAGAAGAGGCGTATCAGGTTAAGTACCAACGCCCTTTCTCAATAAGGGTGGAGATAGCATCCATGTATGGGACATACCAAAGCCCAAACGCCTCGCAGGGAGGGATCGAGTACAGACCAGCAGACCCAGGTGCACCATGGACAGAATGCCGGACGCGTCTACTCCATCCGGCCGCCCAGGCGAGCCGGAACGCCATGCGCATCCCCGGGAATGACGGGGGGTAGGACAACGCCACCCCCCTACCGAGCCCCGAGCAGGACTCCACCTCCATACGGGCCGAAATCGCAGCCCTGTGAGCGAGAGCAGACCTGCCTATGTAATTGCCCATCCGATAGACAGTATAGGATCTCCTGACGCACCCACGGGAACCAAGAAACTTACGCCGCTGTGGGGAAGCCCAGAGCAAGGGGAAGCGGTCGACGGGAGACCCAGGTCATGGCAGAGAGGAGGAAAGAGGACGTGCATCCAAGAAGATGCCCAAGAAGGCGACGTCGGACCCACAAGAACCAGGGCACCCCGAGGGATCCCTGAGACCCCGTAAGAAATCAGGTAACAACCCCGACCGCGCCAGAAAAAAAAAACCCTGTGGCTGCCCGTGGCACAGAAAACGGGTGGGGACACCCGGCGACCCACTTGTGTGGAAGCGAAAAACCGAACTGGCCTCTCCTACCGAGACCAAAGCAGAAGCCGCAGACCACCAGGCCCAGGGAAGGGGAGGCCCCATTCGTTCCCAAGGCAAGGGCAGGGCCCTCCAACAAGGGCCCCACTTGCCAGTGAAGGGCCAACGGAGGGGATCCCGTCCACAAATTCGTCCCGGAGCACCCCCAGTCCGCGGGAACATGACGGGAGCCCGAGAAAGATCACACATGCCGAGCCACAAGGGCAGACAGATAGGCTGCGTCGAAAGTTGCCAGCGAACTGCCAACGGGTACCCGCAGACTCGGACTGCGGACCCGTCCATACTCCAGTGCAAGCGGGGCAAACGTCATAAAAGGCCACAGAAAGCACCGTGCTCCCAAAATCCCCCAACGACCCCCGAAGGGGCACTCAGAGTGCCCGAAGGCGGCATCAAAGCAAAGTACTAACACGACCCTCTTGCTATTCCGGGTGAAAGCCACCCTCAGGTCGGAACAGCCCGGTGGAAGAGAGGGAGGGGAGAGAAACAACCCCATACTCGGGTGTTCTACGTCAAGAGCTTGATGCCCGTAGGCGAGGCAAAACGACCGAGCGTCCCAGGGAGAGAGAGAATAAGAGAGAGAGAGAGGGAGAGAGGGAGACCTCGGGGCCCCGGGGAATGAAATCCCCGTGCGGCCGAATCAACCCCAGTCCTGCCGAGTGTCACTGTGGGGATGAGGGGATAGCCTAGAAGGACAAAGGCCAGGACCAAAGCCCTTTCCCCAGGGCGCGAGCCAGTGGCCTCCGGGCCCGGGGCCCCCGGTCCAGGCGACTACGAACAAACGCCACACAAGCCGAGGCGCTATAAGCCCCTTGTGCACCAACCACTCCAACAGAGGTGACAGAGGGTCAAACTCCCGAAAGCCCCTCAAAGCTACAGGAGAGAATGAGAGGGGCAGCCCCCAAAAAACCTGACAAGCACCAGCGTCCCGGGAATGATACAGACCGTCCAGACTTCTTGGTGCCGGAGCCGCAAAGGAATTGGCCGAGAGGGGCAAAACCCCAGGGGCCCCCCTTTGTGACTGTCAAGCAGTGTCGGGGAGTTGACACAATGGGAAGGCAGTTGGGCCGAAGGAACCCTGAGGGTCCCAGAGCCCTGCTTCGTGTCCTGAAGCCGAGCGAACTCCAGCGGTATCTAATTAACACAGTGTCCACCGACCAGAAAAGAACGTGAACTCAGAGCCTAGAGATCCACCATTTAACCCTGGACACCGACGACCGATCAAACGACCCTGTCGACGAGAGGCAATGCTCAGATCGTTCCGGACCCCAGAAACTGGAGGGGAGCCAGGAGGGCCGGAATCTGCCAACCAAAGGCCCATAAGCAACTAGAGGACAGGTAGCCCGCCAGAGTAACCAGGAATTCCGGCGCCTACGGAAGATATGAAAGTAGGACAAACCCCCTGTTGGGGAGAGACTGAGTCGCGGACCCCATCCGGGTTAGCCGCACCAAGTCCGTGGGCCAGGGAGTCTGTGAACGAGTGCCAGACCAAGTGCAGTGGCGGCCGGAATCCCGCTGCGGAGCGGAAACACCGTGCCCGATCGGCCCCGGGGTGCCGACCACCTGGTCAGGGAATTATGGATAACGGTGCAAATTTGCCGTCCGGTCCCTCCGCCCCCAATGGCCAAGTGGAAAAAGTCCGCATGAGAGGGAGGGGGTAGAATCCGAACCCTGAAGTGCCGTCGGGACACGGTCGGGGCGACCAGACCCCATCTTGGGGTAGGAGGGATGGAGGACGGAGTTGTACGTGCTCCTCCGTAACCCCCAGGAAGAGGGCCCTCTGAGAGACGCGTTGAATGTACCTGGTGCGGGCCCTACTCCGGTCAGAGTAAACACCCCGCCCGCCAATGCGGGAGGCATGGCCGATGACCAAACGACACATCAGGGGACATGGCTCAGGGAGGAACGACCGACGGAACCTGGTATAGGACACGCCGTGAAGAGGGCAATGGCCCCAGGCCAGGAGGTCGCCAGATCCGATGCGGGAACACCCCCCCCCAGATTGAGCCGTAGCCAAAAACGAGGAGGGGGGGGAGGTCGCCAGATCCGATGCGGGAATACCCCCAGGTAGAGCCGTAGCCAAAACAAAGAGGGGGGAGGGGGGAGGGCGGCCATGGAAGCATGGGCTGCAAGCGGCCCGTCGAGGCCCCCCCTGAGAAGCTTGGTCAGGGAGGCCAGCCGAAGAACGGCTGTAGGCGCCGGCCCTAAGAGTAGGGTGTCCCAGACATGAGGCTTCCGAAGGCTAGGATGCGGGCCCAAGGTTCGCCCCCCGTCTTAGAGAACCAGAGGCGTGCAAGTCCGAGCCTGGCCCAGCCAGTGTCCCCACCAATCGATCAGCCATGGAGGTGACCCCGGCCATGGTCACCACGGCGCTGACAAGGGAAGAAGGGAAGCGAGGGTTTGGGGGGCAAGGCCTCCCCGCCCCCGGGCAGCCACTCGGCACTCAAGACTTACGGTCTTTGGTCGTCGCTGCTTGCGCCTAGGCGGTCCCCCTACTCGCCACCAGAGGGGGGCGACCGAACGAACCGGAGGCTGTCGGGTTTCCGGAATGCCCAGGGGCCCCCTGGCACCCCTCGGGAATCAGAAGGCCGAGCTGCTGAGCTGTCCCACTATGTGACTTCAGTAACCCACTGCAAGTCAAAGTTCCCTGGGGGAGCCCGCAAGCCCGGTGGCCCGTAGGGTTGGATGATGGCCAGACCCCTGGATACTGAGAACGCCGGTGCCCCTGCCCAGGGCCCCAAGCCCCACAGACAGAACGGCGGCTAGCATGGCATCCCGGGAGCTGGGCCCTTGGCCCGGAGAGAGGTCAAAAAAAGGTTCTGCGGCCGCTGGCGTTGGGACTACTACTGACCCTGCACATGATGGGTCTGTGGACTGAGACCGCCGACGCAGACGTGAGGACCAGTAGGCCATGTGGCCAAATGGCCAGGCCCCTTTATTATTATTTTTTTATTTTATTTTTTCCTGTACAACTCCATGCCCTTGAACGCCCTCTAAGCTCCAAACCTGGCTAACATAAGGAGGGGCCTTCGCCGAAGGTGCACGGCCCATTTCCGGCACCCCAAGGTGGTGGGGACAGACTGCAAATCACAGAGCCCGAGAGGGTGACAGGGCGGGGCCCGGGATCGCCGGAGGCGTGACCGCATCTTCAACGCTGCGACCGGAGGTGCTGGGTGCCGAGTGCCGCTGACAAATCCCATCTGGGCCAGCCGTCCCTCTGTTGGAACCCCTACGCCGGCGGCTATGATCGCGCGGCGTGCGTGCGTGCGCGCATGCTGCGCCCTCCTAGTGACTGGCGCGGCTCCCGCGGGCCCGACAGGCCGGCCGCACGAGCACTACCTCGGGGAGGGCTCGGGAGGCTGCGGGCCGCTTGCGCGTCCCGGTGCGGCTTCCGCGGTCCGACCGCTTCTCAATCGGCCAGGGAGGGAGCGGGAGTCTCCAGGCCGTAGTGGGCCTCCGCGGGGTGCCTGCTGATCCGACAGGCTTCCTTACCCGAGCGAGGGGGGGCGCCGGAAGCCCCAGGCCGCTCGCACGCCTCCTCGCGGCTCCTGCGGCCCTGACAGGCCCGTCGTGCCATAGCTCGCCCGGGAGGGTGCGGGGGGGGGGTTCTGGGCTGCTGGCGCGCCGCCGCGCGGCCCTGCCGGCGTGAAACTGAACGCCTGCCCAGGAGGTAAGCCCCCGTAAGAGGAGCGGTCCCCGAAAGCCCCCGAAAGTTCCACAAACCGCCGAAGGCTGTAGCTGCCTTATGTGGGCCTCGAAGCCCGGCAGTCCTGGAGGCAACCCAGTCAGGGGGATAAGGCCCAATGGGCCGTTGCACTCACCTGTCCTACAGCCCCCGGAGGGAGGGGTGTGGGGCGCCTCTGGGGCCGTAGCCCCAAGCGCAGTCACCACTTAGGCCCCCAAGGGGACAAAAGTCTCGGCAGCCCTGGAGGGCTCCGTATTAGGCGTGTTCGATGGCAGGCTCCATCAGTTGCCATCTTGTCCAGGCGACGAGCACGCGGGAGGCCCTCGGTGACAGGAGAGGCCTCCCCCAAAGGCCCAAAGGCCCAACAGCCGTTGATAGGTGCGGCCACTTACCAAGGCCATGAAAGCACCTGAGGCAGCGCGCTTAGCTCCCCAGGGGCACACACAAAGGCCTCACAGCAGAGCTGCAATTCTGGCCGCCCCCTCAAAGGCCTCTTGATGAGCCACCCCTGGAAATCTCTGTGAGGATCCGTCAGATCTTGATCTCGTCGGGGGAGCGGACCTAGCGTTGTGGGACAAGTCCCTAGCTGGTCAAGTCACCACCTCGCAGGTGGGCACATAAATAGGGGTGGCTGGCCCAGAAATCCTTTCTTCAGAAATTCTCCTCAGAGGATGATGATACCAGACCAGTCCCAGAGCTGGACTGAGTCGGAAACTGGGTGGAGTCTACTCCTGAGGGGGTTATATAGCACCCTTAATTAATTATTAATCTGACTCAGTCCAATCAGAGTGCGGATAGGTCATAACCCATACATGGATGCTATCTCCACCCTTATTGAGAACCTGTCAGGGCCTGCTGAATGTTAGATTCTTCATAAGGAGGGAATCCGACTCAGGTTAGTCAAAACAACATCTGTTTATTCAGTTCAACAAGAGTTCAGGCAGAGAACTATATACAAAGTAGCTGAAGTGCGGTAGACAGGGGCTTCCCCGCCTGACAGCTATTTATACAAGAGCTGTCAAGTGGGGAACCAATCAGGGCGCCCAGTAACCTATTTCCAGCCAGTCGCGTCTTAACCAATCAGATGCGACTGGCTGTAGTAACCACCACAACAAGGGGAAGAGGTCGTGCAGAGTTCATAGACCTGCGGCCGGTCATAAGTCGAGGACCGGTCGCAAGTCGAGGACTCAACACTGAATACCATCTCTGCAGCCTCTCGGAGAAAAGAATGTTATTTTGACTATATCTCTCCCCAGCTCCATGCAATCCTCCCCTCCCAGTTCCCCACAGCACGAAACGTGGCAGGACTGAAAATCCAAGGCCTAACATGACTTCCAGGCCTGACACTGCTATGCTACAGGTTCAAAATTATAGGATTCCAACGACATCCATACTCAATTTTTTCTTTTCCTGGAGGAAAAGCAAATTGGGTTTTCTTAGAGGAACGAGCATCCCTTCAAAACATTGATCTGATACATCCTTTTGAAGGGATTAGTCCATGAAGTATGATCCTTTTGAAATAACGTACCCTTCTACACCTGCTGAGCCTTCCTACCTACTTCTCCAAACTTCAGAAGAGCGATTCCTTCTCTCCCGTGATACAGAGAAAGAGGTGAAAATTATTTCTGACTCATCTCCTCCGTGTAGACCCCCTAAGGTTATGGTCTAAACTATCTATGTTATGGAGTCCTTGAAAAATTCTATTTGGAGTTGTCAGGATGGATTAATGACAGCCTCTTCCATTATGCTACATTTAAGTGCAGAGAAATATGACTGGGAGGTAAACCCACCTGTGATGATGAATGGCGTGGTTGAGGTTTTCATTTTGAATTCACAACGCGGGGCTCTAATAAATTTATCACGCTTCAGTATATTATCAGACAAGTGGGATATTTTACTCGGTATACAAAAAGATGCTGGCCCCCTTATGGCCTCATAAATTAAATCCCGTTTGAGTTTCTCAGGTAACAAAATAATATTATGCTTCATGATCAATCAGAAGGGCCTGTAGAAAGAGTGGGGAAGGTGGGGGGGGGGAATGGGTACAAGGTAGTTTCATTTCTAAAAATCAACCTGAGGAGGGTTTAAGCGATATGTCTTACTTTTTTCATACTTCTGCTTCTGGGAGGTCCTTGGTGCTCGCTGAACTTGGTTGTCTGCTTGTAGATATTTCACTACCCAGCAAGGTAACATTGTCAGTGTGAGTGAGTGTGGGTCTTCTCTCTTTTGTATACAGTAGCTTGTCCTGTCAGTGATGGTGGGAATGTGGTTTTATCTTTGGTAGTGCCTTCATTGGGGTATTGTTTTCTACGTGATTGTTCGTCAGGTATTAATCACAGTTTATCTGGGTGCTGCTGGGAAGGATAGGTTTCAATCTTTTGGTTTCCTCCTTAGCTTTTTATTGTCTCTTTTGAATGGTGTGTAAATGTGGTATTTCTCTATGTGTCTGTTGACGGCTGATTTATCATGGTTCTCTTCAGTGGTGGCATTCAAATAATTTAACATCTGGTCCTCTGCCCTAATGACCAGCTGGTTAGGCGTGGCCTGGTGGTCATGTGACTGAGTGGGCATGGCCAACTCAATGTCACTCACATTGATGGGCGCTTCGCCTTAGCTGTTACCGTGTAATAAGGGTTAACTGGAGAGGCAGTTTCCGTAAGCAGGGCAATAAAGATTAGGCTAGAGACAACACCAGAATGTTTATTTCCTGCCTTCCTTACAGGATTAACCTTGCAAAGTGGGGAAAAACAAAAGGAGATTTCTTCCAACAACCGGTTCTCCCGAATAGGTGCGAACTGGCTGAATCCCACCACTGGTTCTCTTCTACTTCTTCTCTTTAGTATTCAAATAGTGTCAGATTGTGGGTTGTCTATCTTAGACTGGTTCCCCAATTTTGGAAACTGGGTAAGTCAAAATCTTTCCTCCACTTTTCTAAAGCTTTGCTTCCTTTTTTAAAGGGGTTTCTCCTCCCCCCCCCATTTATTTTCAAGATGCTTTTTAATACCTCAGTGCTTTGCTCGGCTGGTTTAATTCACTTCATCAGGGCACGGAGGTTTAGAGTTTTACTGTATTTCTGCTCCTACCTGAGTCTCTGAACCCACTGAGATGCCAACCACAAACGATTGATGAGTCAACAAAACAAGCCATGAGCTTCCACGTTCTAAAGTGAAGTTATCCAGTAGTTGCAATATTCTTCCTCCTGAACCCTCAGTTTTTTCAGCCCTGACTCATTCAGCCAATTTGGGTGGTAGGGAGGAACTCTGAAATTCTCATAATTTGCTGAACTTCCAGCTCAGAGTTTGCAATAATGTGCTAGTAGAAGACCTAGAGAGGGAAATAAATGCAGCAAAACTAGATGTTCTAGTGCAGAGGTGTCAAATTGGATTTCTTTGAGGGGTGGATCAGCATTATAGTTCTCCGCAGACCAGCCATGGGGAAGATGGAACGGACACCTCCTGCAGCACCATGCTGGACAAAACAGGGCACAGGGGGCTGCACACAGCCCCCCTGTGCTCTGGTTTTGGCCTGGACGGCCTCCTGCAGAACTTTGTTGGCCAAAACGGGGCATGGTGTGTGTGTGCCTCCCCCCCCCCTCGTGCCTCATTTTGGCTGCCACCATGGGCCAGTCCAGTCCTTTGCTATTTCCAGGCCAGCCCCACAGGCCAGATTTAAGCACCATTGAGTTTGACCACCACTTACAGTAAGTGTGAGCCAGCATTGTGATGCAGCTGCCAAAAAAGCCGGTGCAATCCTGTACTTCGTCAACAGAGGCATAGCATCAAGATGATGAGAAGGGATAGCATTGCTTTATACTGCATTAGTCTTGGATTATTGCATCCACTTCTGGTCACCACAAAAGATGCTGAGATCCTAGAAAGGGTTAAGAGAAAAACAACGATTATGATAAATGGCTGGAGGCTAAATTGCACGATCAACAGTTAAAGGAATTAGGTACACTTAGTCTAATGAAGAGAAGACATAATAGCTGTCTTCCGATAGTTGAGAGGTTGTCACAGAGAAGAGAGGGTTGATTTATTCTCCAAAGCATCTGAGGGCAAAACAAAAAGCAATGGGTAGAAGCTTGTTAAAGACAGAGCCAATCTACAACTCAGGAGAAATTTCCTGACAATAAGAACATTGAATAATCAATGGAACAGTTTGCCTCCTGGAGTTGTGGGTGCTCCATCACTGGAAGTTTCAATAAAGGTTCAGACATTGTCTGTAATGGTATAAGGTCTCTTGTCTTAGGTAGGAAGTTAGGCCAGAAGACAGCGAAGGTCCCGTCCAGCCAGTGGTGAGATTCATCCTTCAGTTTCTTGGTGAATATGGCATGGCTTAGTGGGTGTGGCTTGGTGGACATGGCAAGAGAAGGTTACTGAAAAAGCTCAATTTCCTCCTGATCAGCTGGGACTTAGGAGGCAGAGAATAGATGGGAGCAGGGCCAGTCATAGGGAGTATATACCGGTTCTCTGAACTACTCAAAATTTCCACTACCGGTTCTCCAGAACTGTCAGAACCTGCTGAATACCACCTCTGCTTCCAGCCCTGTGATTGTATGATTCTAAATTGCAAATTGGACGCTGAGAATTGATATATTGATTGTCTGGCAAACTCAGAACTTAATTTTTGATTATGTTGGCTGTTCAGTGATGGGGTTAAAGTATTTCATGAAAGCTCTGGACATTTGCTAAATGGATTTGGTGTCTACAGATGGTGAGGTGAAGTGGGGGGGAAATGCAAGTTGCTTTTAATGAATTTGGAGGTAATTTGCAGATGGAAGAGATGTTTTTCATGATATACTTTCTGGGGGGCTCATTTGAAATCCAGGAATCCAGTGAGAATGCTAAGGAGAAGGTAAGGGCAGGTTTTTTTTAAAAGAAAAAAGCTGGGCAGTCTTACAAATCTCGTGATCATTTTGCAAGTGAAATGTCCTTTCCCCCTTTCTAATCTTTCATTAAAATTTAAAATAAGTATTTTCAATAGTCTGGAAGCTGCAATTAGCCAGCAGTAGTAGTAGTACCTAGCCTTAGTTTTAGCAGAGAAATTTGTACATTGGGCTTTATGGATTAGTTTTAATGGGGTAGATTTTAGCACAGGGTGTTAATTTAATATAGTTTTAAGTATTTATGTATTTATTCTGTGATATATTGTGTTTTTATATTTCCTGTGCACCGCCCCGAGTCCTTTCGGGGAGAGGCGGCAGTTAATAAGTCGAATAAATTGAATTGAATTGAATTGAGATTCAATCAGTGGTGAAATTCAAATGTTTTACTACCAGTTCTGTTGGCATGGCTTGGTGGGTGTGGCAAGGCTTAGTGGGAGTGGTTTGGTGCGCATGGCAGGGGAAGGATATTGCAAAATATCCATTCCCACCCCACTCTGGGGCCAGCCAGATATAGTACTTGCCGGTTATTCAAACTACTTAAAAATTCCACTACCGGTGGAACCTGTCAGAACCTGCTGAATTTCACCCCTGGATTAAATCCTAAATTGTAGGGTCACTGTAAATTTAGCTATGTGCCTAAATCATCATATGAAGTACAATTTACAATGTTCAATTTCTTCAGAAGATAACTCCAAAGCAGTTTGATATAGTGGTTAAGATGCTGGCTTAGAAACCAGGAGTCTGCATTAGGAGACTTAGAAATGAAAGCTGGCTGGGTGACTTTGGGCCAATCAGCAGGAGATTGTGAGTTCTAGTCCCACTTTAGGCATGAAAACCAGCTGAGTAACTTTTGGCCCAGTTCCCTTTCTGCCAGCCCAACTCACCTCACAGGACTATTGTGATGGGGTAAATAGGAGGAGGAAGGAGTATTAATTACAATTACTGTCTTGAGTTACTTATAAAGTAATAAAGGCAAGATAAAAATTGAATAATTTAATAAATAAAACAGTAGAGGATTCAAGGAACCCAGAAATATATATTCAGAAATGTTGCCTCTGTGCTTTCTTATCTTTTCTTCTCACATGGCCTCCCTTTATTAAACTGTGCAGGTGACTCCCCTCCAAAAAATTCTGGAGGCAAAATTGGAATTTCTTTGCTTTTCAAGCTTCTCTCCTTGCTGTTACAAAGTACTGGAAATGTGTCATTGTTGCCTGATTGATAAATCATTATAGAAGCAAACATTGCTCAAGGACAGCACAATCTGTTCAATTGACTAGCTATCCCTCCACGCTTTTTGGTATTAATGGGTGTGGAAAGTAATAGCTTTGACTTACTGCATACTTACTGCATACAGTTTTGGTCGCCACGATGTAGAAAAGACGTGGAGACTCTGGAAAGAGTGCAGAGAAGAGCAAACTCAGGCTCAACCCGTCCAAGACTGAGTGGCTGTGGCTTCCGGCACCCCGGTTCAGCCAGATTACTCCAACTCTGGCCATTGGGGGCGAAACACCGGCCCCCGTGGAGAGGGCGTGCAATTTTGGTGTCCTCCTGGATTCCCGGCTGTCCATGGAGGACCATGTGGCGACCGTGGCCAGGGGGGCATTCCATCAGGTACGCCTGATGCGCCAATTGCGCCCCTTACTGGACCGGGATGCCATGCGCACAGTCACTCAAGCTCTCGTGACGTCTCGACTCGACTACTGTAATGCTGTCTACATGGGGCTTCCCTTGAGGTGCACTCGAAAGCTGCAGTTAGTCCAGAATGCGGCCGCGCAGGTGATTACGGGAGTGCCTAGACACTCCCATATAACACCGATCCTGCGCGAGCTGCACTGGCTTCCTGTGGTCTTTCGGGTGTGCTTCAAGGTTTTGACGACCATCTTCAAAGCGCTCCATGGCTCGGGACCTAGTCTCCTGCCCCATACATCCCTAAGACCGACCCGCTCCCACAGAGAGGGCCTTCTCAGGGTGCTGTCGGCCGGACAATGCCGACTGGCGACACCCAGGGGGAGAGCCTTCTCTGTGGCGGGCCCTGCCCTGTGGAACGACTTATCCCCTGAACTTTGCACCATCTCCGACCTCCGCCTCTTCCGCAAATGCTTAAAGACACATCTGTTCCATCTAGCCGGCCTAGCGTAACCTCCATAATGACTTGTAGATAATTTTAAATTTTAGGGATTTTAATTTGGTTTTAGCGCAGGATTTTCATTAATATGTTTTTTAAATTTGTTATATGGTTTTGTATGTATTTTAATATGCCTGTGCGCCGCCCTGGGTCCGTTTGGAGAAGGGCGGGGTATAAATTTAATAAAATCAAATTAAAATCAAAATCAACCAAGATGATTAGGGGACTGGAGACTAAAACATATGAAGAACGGTTGCAGGAGCTGGGTATGTCTAGTTTGATGAAGAGAAGGACCAGGGGAGACATGATAGCAGTGTTCCGATATCTCAGAGGGTACCATGAAGAAGAGGGAGGCAAACTATTCTCCAAGGCACCTGGGGGCAGGACAAGAAGCAATGGGTGGAAACTAATCAAGGAGAGAAGCAACTTAGAACTAAGGAGAAATTTCCTGACAGTTAGAACAATTAACCTCTGGAACAGCTTGCCTCCAGAAGTTGTGAATGCCCCAACCCTGGAAGTCTTTAAAAAGATGTTAGATAGCCATTTGTCTGAAATGGTATAAGGTTCCTGCCCACGCAGGGGGTTGGACTAGAAGACCTACAAGGTCCCTTCTAACTCTGCTATTGTATTGTATTGTACTTTCAGCAAGCATATTTTCAAAAGGAGGACAATCGGAGCATGAAAAAATTAGCACCAAATTATCTTCCATCGAACCGATAATGTTCATTTTGGGGAGAAACACTTCTTATTTACAAAACCCAGTCTCTGATGACTCTAATTGTCAGAGGCATTTCGGTCCACGGGATAGCTTTGCTGACACATGCAAATATAAGACAATTGTGCTCCTTGGAAGAATAAAAGGGCCTGTGATGGTTTTAGCGAAAGATGTCGGTGGTATCTAGCGCGTGGAGAAGGCTAAACAAAGTTATTAACTGTTGATGATGTTAGTTCAATTTGCCTCCTTTAATGAAGAAATTAACATAAAAGAGAAATGCAAGGTGAATTGTGAAAACCATGTCATCGGGCAAGGATGGGCACTCCACTGTGAAACATTCAGAGAGTGAAGGTTAATGGTGGAATTATTGTTATTGGGTGTTTTTTTTTAGAACTATTGAAAAATCCAAACATTTAAGTCTTGAGTCTTTGAGACTGCAGCACAATCACTAATACACTCTTGACTTAATACAGAGGTTCCCAAACTTGGCAACTTTAAGACTTGTGGACTTCAACTCCTAGAATTCTCCAGCCAGCAGAGTTGGCTGGAGATTCCTGGAACTTGAAGTCCACAAGTCTTAAAGTTGCCAAGTTTGGGAACCTCTGACTTAATATATACTCTTGATCCATAGGCTAAGCTTCCACTTTAAAAAACAGAAAGAAATCCACGCCAATATTTCAGAAACAATATTGGATCACAATACGGAGTGGTTCTGGTTAGGACGCATTAAGCTTGAAGGGGGAGAGCCTTCTCTGTGGGAGCCCCTTCCCTTTGGAATAAGCTGCCCCTGGAGCTTCGCATAATTCCCAACCTCCTGTCCTTCCAGAGCGCTCTAAAAAGCTGGCTTTTTCAGCAAGCCGGCCTGGCCTGAATAAAATACATTATTAATTTGAATTGTTAATTATTACTTTATTTTAAATGTAACTGTACATTGTTAATTTATTGTTATTGGATTCTCTATTTAATCTTTTTTTTTTTAACTGTTGTGTTATGTATTTTTATGTTGTATGCCGCCCTGAGTCCTTTGGGAGAAGGGCGGCGTATTAAGTCCAATAAACAGCAAACAACAACAACAGCATTAATGGGGCGAAATACTTGAAGCAAGGGAAGCTGGAAAGGGAGGGGAAATAGCGATAACGATGGCACTTCGACTTAATTAATTATTAAATTTATACCCTGCCCTTCTCCGGAGAGGACCCAGGGTGGCGCACAGGAATTTAAAAACACATACAAAATACCAAAATACAAAATTTAAAAGACATATTAAATACCATCCTGTGCTAAAATCCAATTAAAATCCCCAAAATTAAAAACTGTCTAAAATAGTCACAGTGGAGGTTACGCTAGGCCGGCTTGGTGAAAGAAATGTGTCTTCAGACACTGGCGGAAGAGGCGGAGGTCCGAGATGGTGCGAAGTTCAGGGGGTAGGTCATTCCAAAGGGCAGGGCCCGCCACAGAGAAGGCCCTTCCCCTAGGTGTCACCAGACGGCATTGCCCGGCCGACGGCACCCTGAGAAGGCCCTCTCTGAGGGAGCGGATCCGTCGAAGGGATGTAGGGGGCAGGAGACGGTCTCGCATATAACTAGGTCCCAAGCCATGGAGCGCTTTGAAGATGGTCGTCAAAACCTTGACTTAGCTTCATAGTGCCTTTTTAGTCCTCATTAAGCAGTTTAAAGAGTCAGCCTCTTGCCCCCCAACAATCTGGGTCCTCATTCTAACCAGCCTCAGAAGGATGGAAAGCTGAGTCAACTTTGAGCCAGTCAGGATCGAACTCCTGGCTGTGGGCAGAGTTAGCCTGCAATACTGCATTCTAACCATTGTGCCCCCAGAGCTCATCCTGAAGACCCTCTCCCTAAACATGCGAACTTCTAGAAACAACTTTACAACTTCCTACGCCAGTGATCGCGAACCTTTTTTGGCTCACATGCCAAAAGCAGGAGGAGCGCAGGGGGGGTTGTGCATGGCCGTGCCACACATGTGCACACTTTCCCCCTCTGGTTTGCTCATAGGATCATTTTTCGCCCTCCAGAGCCTTCAGGAGCGTTCAGTCCTCTGGAGCCTTCAGGGAAGCCTCCAGAGGGTGAAAAACAGTCTCGAAAGAAGGCCGAAGTCAGTTGGACATGAGCGCTGGAGCTGACAGGGCAACGCCTCGTGCGCCCTAACAAATGGCTCTGTGTGCCACCTGTGGGACCCATGCCATAGGTTCACCATCAGGGTCCTAGGCTTTCCAAGAAAACTACAGGAAAAAATTGTCCCTCTCCCCCAAGCCCCATTATACCTCTCTAAGATAAGGTCAATTATTAATTGAATTGTTATTTTTATGAAAAGGTATCTATATTATGAATTAGGATGGCATATTTGTGTCTGTGTGTGGGGGTCTCCCCTCATTTAATCCTCACAACCAGAGGTGGGTTACTCCTGGTTCAGCCCGAATCGGGCGAACTGGTAGTAGTGGCGGCGGGAGGCTCCGCCCACCTGCCCGGATGCTTTTGCGCATGCGCAGAAGCGTCACACGTGCACACGAGAGAACTGGTAGTCAACAAATTGGCCACTGCCCACAACCAATCTGCACAACTGGATTCACAGAGCATGTTTAACTGGGATGGTTAAAGGTAGCTGTATTGACCTAACATTCTAAGCTTGATGGCTTTTAATCTAGGTTTGCTTAGGTAAAGGCTCACTCTTAGGCTCAGCCTGGTTGCCACCTACAGGGATCAGCTTAAGCATGTTGCATGACTGCAGCCACAGACCCCAGACAAAGACACCTCCTCCACATATGATTTCTTTGAATTTTCTCCAGCTTGTAGGGATCATATTTCAATGTACTGTGTTGAGTTTATTAAGTAGAGTGTATAAAACACTTTCATTGACTCTTTTCCCTAATTAATTGATACCTTCCTGATTCATGATGGCTGGAGAATTCTAAGATTTAAAGTCAACACAAGTTAAAGCTGCCAAGGTTGAGAAACACAAGTATAATTTATTTTTCTAAGCTTCCTACAGTAGCTCCATGGCAAGATGGGTGACAAACAATGTAACAAATAAATAAATGAAATGAAGTGTGTATGTGTGTGTGTGTAAGAGACAGACAGACAGACAGACAGACAGACAGACAGACAGACAGACAGACAGACAGACAGACAGACAGATATGCCTAGATAGGGGCCTAGAAGTGAAGACTCTCACCTCACACTCAAGAGGTTGAGAGTTCAATCCTAGGCAGTGATAGATGTTTCTCTATCAGAGTACAAAGAGAGAATATCTGCTGCGAACTCCAGATAGGCATCAGGAAGGGCACCTGGCCAGTAAATGCTCAGCTCCATTTAGTTTCCATTTTAGTTTAGATTCCATCTCAATAAGAGGGACAGCATCATAAAAAGAATAGATAGTTAGATAGCTAGTTAAACAAATAGATTAGATAAGATAAGATAAATAGATGATAGATAGATAGATAGATAGATAGATAGATAGATAGATAGATAGATAGATAGATAGATAGATAGATAGATAGATAGATAGATAGACAGACAGACATAGGCAGGCAGGCAGGCAGGCACCGTGTTTCCCTGAAAATAAGACAGGGTCTTATTTTCTTTTGACCCCCAAATAATAATACTTGCCCTTATTTTCAGGGAGGTCTTATTATTTTTGAGGTACAGGAGGCAGCAAGCATGGTCACCTCATGGCTGCTGCTGTGTTACAATATTTTTTGGGAGGTCTTATTTTCAGGAGAGGGCTTGTTTTAGCACATGTACTCAAAATCCCGATTGGGCTTATTATCCAGGGAGGTCTTATTTTCATTGAAACAGGAGAGAGAGAGGGAGAGATAAAAGATAGTAATGAGATAGAAATAGAGATAGAGATTTTTAATCATCATCTCTCCACTCATTCCCTTATTTTTCTTTGCCAACTAGATGGCAAGCAATATTGAGGAAAACATCCTTTTTAGTACTTCTCTTTCTGTAAATTAATGTGATATGAATCCGCTTCTCTTTCAACAAATCTCTTCTCCACCCTCCAAGGAAGCAAAAGTCCTTTGAAGGACAAAAAGAATAGTTGTCAGTTTGGTGATGGAATGCAGCCATCAGGCAAATACAGCTGGAAGGGGTATGTGTGTGGAGAGACAATAGGAGAGCAACACAGAGAGAAAGCATTTAGCATATTCATCCCTTACGGCTCCTTAAATTGAATTTGGATCCTCCAGAGGCTTCATTAAAGCTAAATGTGAAAACTGTTGAGAGATACCTTATGAGGAGTGTGAAACTTCATTCTCAGGCATCAAAATAAATCAGTTGCTGTGGATTCCACATTTAGAGGCCATCTTCAGCCAAGCTCATTTCTAGTGAATTGAACTCTAGAATTAGATCGGTTCAGTTTGCCAATTCAAGCAGATTGAACTCTTCCAAATGAAGTGCAAAATCAAATGAGAACTTGGCTGATTTCTACACCCAAGTCACTTGGATTTAGTTTGCATCAGGTCTAATTTTGTCCTGAATCCTAACTCTACCATCACCCGAGCCATCATCAAAGCAAGTGAAAATCCTTCACATCAGATTGGTTCAATCGCTACGTTGTGACCCCATGGACAACAGCATGCCAGGATGTCGTTTCCTCTACTGTCTCCCAGACAATGCCGAAAGTCATGCTCATTGCATTGATGACCCTATCTAACTATCTCTGTGGTGGTGCAGTGGTTAGAATGCAGTACTGCAGGCTACTTCTGCTGACTGCCGGTTGACTACAATTTGAGAGTTCAGATCTCACCAGGCTCAAGGTTGACTCAGCCTTCAATCCTTCCAGGGTGGGTAAAATGAGGACCCAAGTTCTTGGAGGACGTTTGCTGACTCAGTAAACTGCTTAAAGAGGGCTATAAAACACTGAAATAGTAGCCGTCGTCTAAGTGCTAAGTAGTTCCTTGATTAGGCTATTGGTTGTTTGTCTGAGTTAGTAGCTACCACCAAGCTTAGAGAGTACCAAGGACCCCACAGTTCAACTCTGAGCCACAAATACTCTTTTGCAAAGAACAGTCTTTAGCCATCAGGCTAATGCACTAACCTTCATCAAAACTTGTGACAATGCAGATCTGCCCCACACTGCAAACACTTGGTATTTGCAACCAGGATGGCTAAATTATTCTGATCCAAAACCAGAAAACTCCTCAAGCACTCCCCACCAACGTCTCTAGAAGGAAATAAATATATTGACATGTGGGCAATTAAGAGTTTGCTACAGTGGTGGGTTCCGGATCTCGGCGGCATCCACATGGATGTGTGCATTGCGCGCGCAGCACACGCATGTGTCTTTGCGCCTCCGTGAGCCTCCGTGATGCTCCAGCTGCTCACCGGAGCACCACGGAGGCGCTGTACACGCCGTATATGTGCACGGAAGCGCCCAAGATGTAAAAGACCGGTAAGGAGCTTGGGCAGGTGGGTGGGCCCTCCAGAGCAACGTACTGGAACAGTATGTGGTGTTCTGGGCAGGCTCTGGTACACCTGTACTGGGGTGTACCACCTGCAACCCACCACTGGTTTGCTAGCTTTCCTGCAAATCTGTGGTTCTTGTAAGGCTGCCCTGTTTTATCAGATCTGAGAGCCTGTCACCTTACAGTATTTGTTTTTTTAAACTTTTTTTAAAGCAAGAATGCCTATGGAACTTCACAGTTTTGAAAAATAACACAGCCTTCCATTCTTCCGAGATCAGTAAAAGGATGGCCCATATTGTTGGGAACAATATGCTGACTCTATAACCTGCTTAGAGAGGGCTGTAAAGCACAATGAAGCGGTATATAAATCTAAGTGCTACTGCTATTGCTATCTCATCCTCTGCTGTTCCCTTCTTCTTCTGCCTTCAATCTTTCCCAACAACAGGTTTTTTTTTCCCAATGAATCCTCTCTTCTCCTTTGGTGGCCAAAGTATTTGAGCTTCTGTTTTAATATCTGTCCGTCCAAAGAACAGTCAGGGTTGATGTCCTTTAGGATTGACTTATTTGATCTCCTTGCAGTCCAAGGGACTCTCAAAAGTCTTCTCCTACACCACAATTTGAAGCATTTCACATCAGTTTGGTTTATAGCAATTTTGTTCATATGGAGCTGAAAGAGAAATTATTGATCATTAGAAACACTGCTAAGCTCACCGTGGGCTTTGCTGATGAGTTCCATGGAACGATCACTCGTCTAGACCAGTGGTCACCAACTGGTGGTCCGTGAGAAAATTTTGGTGGTCTGCAGAAAAATTGTTTGCATTTTTTATATTGCACTAAATCAGGGGTCCTCAAACTTTGCCCCTGGGCTGGATACGGGCAATGAACATTTGTGTTGCTGCAGAGTCTCTCCCTTCTGGATTTTTGTGTAGTGGTCAGAGGGGGGAGAAATTCTGACTTGGGGTCTGCTTCGGCCTCTTGATACGGGGCTTTGGGTGAAGGCTGGAGGGAAGTGTCCCTGGTGGCAAAGAGCCAGAGGCCCTTGTTCCAATGGGACTGCATCATGGTCTGGAATTGGCTGACCATCTCAGCCTGCGGAGCCTCCAGGTGCCAGTACCTGGCCTTGCACTCCTGCAGGTCTTCCCTCTGCTTGGAAAGCCTATGCTCTTAGCCCTAAGTGGGGTGCTTCTGCTGAGCTTCCTTCTCGGTCAGATCCAATTTGAACTGAGCCAGCTATTTTGCCAACTCTTTCTCATGGTGGCTGCTTATCTCCAGCAACTGTTTCTTGTTGGGACCCTAAGGAGCCTGGGCGGCCAGGCGAGGAGTGGCTGGGAGGGAAAGGGTGAGTAGAGGCTGGTGAGGTGCCCCTTGACATGAGTGACATCGAGTTGGCCATGCCCACCCAGTCACATGACCACCTAGCCAGCCGGTCATTAGGCAGATCATATTAGTGGTCCACGGAATTCAAAGTTATGAATTTAATGGTTTCTGAGGTCCAAAAGGTTGGTGTTCTAGACCATTTCTCCAACACTTTAAGGGATGCTGTGGAAGACCTGCCATTCATCTCCATTGGCACAGTTTGAACAGTTCACCCCAAAGGCGAATGAGTTGCACCAGAGTACATCCATCTTCTTCTCCAGCATGTCCTTGCCAAAACTTGTTAAACTCAAAAGGTCTTCCTCTCTTGCTTTGAGAACTCTCAAGTAGGAGACCTGGAGAACCCCAAGGCAACTAGAATTACTTGATTGACATGAACTGTATTTCTTCTAAGCTTCGACATAGGGAATCCCATTGTGTCTACAGCATGGAGCCTTCATCAAAGGGAATCCAGGTTGCTTTTCACAAGCCTACTAGAAAATTATTTGATGAGTTGCAAATTTAACAGCCGAAAAGGTTAATACATGCTTTCTAAATAAATGTCTTTGGGGCTGTGTGATAGTGATGGGGAACAGAAAGCCTTGCAAAGAAAAAGAATTGAAACAGTGACTGTTAAGTCGGGAAGAAATGGGTCCAGACCCGGTTGATCCAACGGCTTCTTTATTTGTTGCAGGACAGCAAATCAGCAATAACAACAACAGTAAGTAACTCGGTCGAAAAAGCGCGCGCCTTCTCTCTGACAGCTCTTTTATATCGAGCTGTCAGAGAGCCGGCCAATCGGCGCGTCTCCCACTTCGGCTGCAGCCAGTCGCGTCTTATCCAATCAGACGCGACTGGCTGTTGCCGGGGAATTTAAGCGGGTGTCATATGCAACACTCCTTCCCCCCCAGCGAGTACGCATGCGGGCCCATTAGCATACATACTCGCTGAGGTAGGCGGGGCTGCGTCGGCTCCGCCCCGAGCGCCGCAGATTGTCCACAGGAGGCGAAGGAGGAGGACGTGTCCGTGCGAGCTCCTCCCTGCCGGGGGTGTAGCTCCGGATTGCGTCATCGCGGCCTAGCGAAGACCCGGAAGCCTCTGAAACTGGTAGGAATGGGCGAGGGGGCGTGCCGATCGGGATTGAGGTGGAGTCAAGCCCCCGGCATGTGGGGGACGGGTAGGCCGGGCCGGAGGGGCCTTGTGTGTTGTTCGGGGAAGGATACAATGTTTGTTGTGGTACGTGTTCAGCGGGCAGGGGCTTTCCCAGGCAGGGCTGTTCCTCTGCCGTCAGCCCCGGGAAGGTTCCTGCAGCGGTGGCGGGGCCGGTCGAGGGCCAGGGCTCGGCTGGCAGTTCCAGATCGCCGAGGGGAATGTCGGTGTCTCTTTCCACAGTCGTAGGCAGGGGAAGCGGGTCGTCCGGTGCTGGGTGGCGGCGCCTTAATTGATCCACATGGCGCCGCCACTCGGATCTGTCGGGTCTCCGAACCCTATAAGAGCACGGCCCGGTTAGTGAGTCTACGGTCGTGGGGACCCATCGGGGGTCTCCGGAGAAGTTCCGGGCGTAAACGGCTTCGCCCGCGGCGAAAAGGCGGGGAGGGGGAACCCCCAGGTTGCACGGCTGCACTTCGTTGTAGAGGGGGTGCAGCCGGTCCAACTCGGTTCTCAGGCGGCGGCCCATCAGCAGCTCCGCGGGGCTTTTCCCTGTCGCCGGGCAAGGCGTAGAATGCTGACCGAGGAGGTAAGCATCTACCCTTGCCTGCCAATCCCCTCCGTCCATCCTCCGAGGGCCTCCTTGGCCGAGCGAACGGCCCGTTCCGCTCGGCCGTTGGCGGCAGGGTGGTAGGGGGCGGTTGGCACGTGTCGGATCCCCAGGCAGGCCAGGAATTCCTGGAAGGTGGAGGA
The DNA here is from genome assembly GCA_039707465.1 of Rhabdophis nuchalis. Classification (NCBI taxonomy): domain Eukaryota; kingdom Metazoa; phylum Chordata; class Lepidosauria; order Squamata; family Natricidae; genus Rhabdophis; species Rhabdophis nuchalis. Next base: position 233,310,012 of record CM077644.1, on the reverse strand, counting down.
GTGAAATTGGGGGCCGTTGTCGGAGACCAGGGTGTCCGGCAACCCGTGCGTGGCAAACAGGCGCCGAAGCGCACGCACGGTGCTCTCCGCTGTGGTAGAGGCCATGAGGATGACCTCGACCCAGTGGGAGTAGGCGTCCACCACCACCAGGAAGGACCGGCCGTGGAACGGGCCCGCGAAATCGATGTGGACGCGGGCCCACGGGGATTTGGGAGCGTCCCAGGGATGGGACGGGGCAGCGGGGGGTGCGGGGCGGGAGGCCTGGCACGCCTGGCAAGCGCCAACGAAGGCGGCCACCTCGTCGTCCATGCGCGGCCACCAGACATAGCTCCGGGCGAGGGCCTTCATGCGAGCTATGCCAGGGTGGGTGGCATGGAGGGCTTCGAGTACCTGTCGGCATAGAGAAGGGGGAAGGATGACACGGTCCCCCCAAAGCAAGCACCCGCCGTGGAGCGACAGCTCCAGCTGGCGGGCCTTGAATGGCCGGAATTCGGCGGGCAGGGCGGCCGATGGCCACCCCCGCAGGACCCAAGTGGAGACCCGGGAGAGGATGGGGTCGGACTTGGTGCGGGCAGCCACGTCCGAGGACGTGAGGGGGAGGTTGGAGCCGGCCACGGACAGGACAGAGAGGGCCGGCACCGGCTCCTGGTCCATCTGAGGAAGGGGGCAGCGGCTGAGGGCATCTGCGTGCCCCAGGTGCTTGCCCGGACGGTAAAGCAGCGTGTACTCGTACGCTGCAAGGAATTCCGTCCACCGTGTCATCCTGGGCGAGAGGATGGGGGGGGTGGGCCTGTCGCTGGCCAGAAGCCCAAGGAGCGGCTTGTGGTCGGTGAAGACGGTGAACGAGCGGCCGTACAGGTACTCGTGAAACCTTTTAATCCCGGAGACCACAGCCAGACCCTCCTTGTCGATCTGGCTGTAGTTCCGCTCTGCTGGAGTCAGCGTCCGGGAGTAAAAGGCAATGGGGGTTTCCGAGCCATCGGGCAGGACATGGCTCAGGACCGCCCCCAGGCCAAAGGGGGAGGCGTCCGCTGCTAACGTCAGGGGCTGGTTGGCAGAATATTGCACAAGCACGGCCCGTGACGTCAGCAGGCCTTTGACAGCCGCGAACACATGCGCTTCGCGGCTGCCCCAGCGCCAGGCCGCCGAGCGATCGAGCAATCGATGCAACGGCTCGGCTAAGGACGCCTTGTGCGGTATGAAGGGGGCGTAGAAGTTGAGCAGGCCGAGGAATGCCTGCAGCTCCGTCCTGGAGCTAGGCACGGGGGCCTTGTGAATGGCCTCGACCTTGGCGGGAGCGGGGTGGATGCCCTGGGCATCGACAACGAAACCGAGGAACTCCACCCGCGGCACAGCAAACTTGCATTTGCTGAGCTTCAATTTGAGGCCTGCGCCCCTGAAAATGTGGAGGACCTTCCGGAGTACTTCGGCGAGGTCTGACAGGCTGGCCGCAGCTATCAGGACGTCGTTGAAGTACGGTACAACGCCCGGGAGCCCGTGGAGCAACCGCTCCATGAGGCTCTGGAAGATCCCCGGGGCAACGGAAACGCCGAATTGGAGGCGGCGACAGCAGAAAGCTCCTCGGTGAGTGACGATGGTCTGAGCGTCAGCCGCATCGTCATCCACCGGTAGCTGCTGGTAGGCCTGAGCCATATCCAGCTTCGCGTAGATGCACCCCTGCCCCAAGGAATGGAGCAGGTGCTGCATCACGGGAACCGGATATGGGTTCGCCTGAAGCCCGCGGTTGATCGTCGACTTATAGTCGGCGCAGATGCGTATGGACCCGTCGGGCTTAATGGGGACCACTATGGGGGTCTCCCATTTCGCCTGGTCGACGGGTTCCAGTACGCCCTGCGCCACGAGACGATCAAGCTCCGCGTCAACTCGCGGCTTCAGGGCGAACGGCAGCCTGCGGGCCTTGAGCCGAATCGGGGCAACCTAAGGGTCAAGGTTGAGGGAGACCGGGGTGCCCCGGTAGGAGCCCAGGGAGCCGTCGAAAACGTCTTTAAATTCGGCGAGGACCGCCTCAACGGCGGATGCGGCAAGCACCCGGTGGACTCGCTGGATGGAAAGGCCCAGGGCGGGAAACCAGTCAAGGCCGATGAGCGCGGGGAGGGAGCGCTCGACCACTAAGATGGGTAGGGGGCCGGAGAAACGTCCGTACGTGACGCGGACACGGTGCGAGCCCAGCACGGCGATGGGGTTGCCCTGGTAATCCCGGAGAAGGGCGTCAGGGCGCGAGAGGTCCCCGCGGGTGATACCGGGGCAGAGGGCAGCCAGCTGCTGCCAGGAGATGAGGGACCGGGACGACCCCGAGTCAACCTCCATGGACAGGGGGCGGCCCTCGAGGAACAGGGTTGTGGAAATGCGCCTACGGTCGTCAGCAGCGATGGGGATGGCGTCCCTGATGTCCGTTGTGGCGTAGCAGGCCGCAGCGGGAGCTGGTCGGCGGCCCGGGGTGCGTCTGTCGTAGGTCGAGGCAGGAGCCGTCGCGGTCGTCGAAGGGCGCGGAGCCGCCTGGGGTGCTTGGCGGGAGAGGTTAGCGCGGCAGACGCGGGCAATGTGGCCCCGTCTATTGCACCGACGCCAGATGGTGTCTTTAAAGGGGCAGTCGCCTCTGACATGGTTGCCTCCGCACCCGGCACATGCAGCAGACCCCTGGCGAGGGTTGTTCGATCTTGGGCCGCCGCGGCCTGCGGTCTGGAGGCGGGCCACCCTGTCAAAGGTCTGGTCGTCTTCCAGGGGGTCAAGCGGAGCCAGTTCATTGACGAGGCAGGCCCGCGGTGAAGGAAGCGGCTGGGGTTGCGGGCCTAGGTAGAGGTCGGCCGTGGCATCAGCCAGCTCCGCGGCCCTGGCGTCTTCAACGGCCTGCTCCAGGGTTATGTCCGAGCGGGCCAGGAGCCGGCGGCGGAGCTTGACGTCCCGCAGTCCGGTAACGAACTGCTCGAGTAATGATTCATCAAGGAACGGGGCCGCGAATTCACAAAGAAGCCCGGCAGCGCGCAGAGCCTGCAGAAAATCGGCCACTGATTGAGTGGCCAGTTGGCGGCACTGCCGGAACGCGCAGCGGCGGGAAATTTTTGAGGGCGCCGGGGCGAAATGGGCCTTGAGGCGGGCCTGCAGGGTAGCCCACTCTAAGTCCTGAACGGCGGCAGGGGCCGCTATGTTGCGCGCCACGGCGAAAACAGTCCGGCCGCCGCAGCCGAGAAACAGTCCAAGGCGCCTCTCGGGGGTGAGTTCCCCATTCACGTCAGTGAGGAGGAAACACTCAAAGCGCGCGAGGAAAGCCTCCCAGGACTCCGCCGCTGGTTCATACGGAGCGAATGGCGGAAGGGTCGCCATGATCGTGAGGAAAATCGAGTGGTTCTTTTTTCCTTCGTGGAAGTTAAAGTGGCTCTTCGTTCCCGCAGGGAGAAGAGGTGCGATTAGGAGGATCGTCGCCGGGCCCCAGTCCTCGTCGCCAGTGTTAAGTCGGGAAGAAATGGGTCCAGACCCGGTTGATCCAACGGCTTCTTTATTTGTTGCAGGACAGCAAATCAGCAATAACAACAACAGTAAGTAACTCAGTTGAAAAAGCGCGCACCTTCTCTCTGACAGCTCTTTTATATCGAGCTGTCAGAGAGCCGGCCAATCGGCGCGTCTCCCGCTTCGGCTGCAGCCAGTCGCGTCTTATCCAATCAGACGCGACTGGCTGTTGCCGGGGAATTTAAGCGGGTGTCATATGCAACAGTGACATCTCTTTTACAGATAATTTACAGAAAAAGAAATTTACTTTACTGTATTTTCTGGAGTGCAAGACCCTTTGAAGTATAAAACGCACCTAGCTTTTGGGGAGGAAAACAAGAAAAAAAAATCTATCTCTGCCTCTCAGCAATTTGTCTCCTTGCAGCAAACAGCTTGTTTCAGTTTCAATTTCATCACAGCCTGATTAAGGCAAGAAAAAAAAAACACCTGCCTTTGCCTTTTTTGCAGCAAACATCCCATTTCAGTTTCTGTATAGCCTGATTAGCACAAGCAGCTGATTGTCAATTGGATTAGCCTCCCAACAATCAGCTGTTTCAGGCTGCAAGGATTGCCATAGCCTAATTGCCACTTCAGTGTGCACTGGGGATCGGAATGGGTGGAAAATGGGGTGTGTGGAGGCCAGAAACCAAGCACACAGAGACCAAAAATGGGAGGTGGCAATAGGCAATGGCAGTCCCTACAGCCTGAAACAGCTGATGGTCGGGAGGCTGATCCAACCAGTTGCTGATCCAATCAGTTGCTTGTGATAATCAGACTTTGATGAAGCTAAAACTGAAACAAGCTGTTTGCTGTTTGCTGCAAGGAAGCAAATTCCTGGGAGGCAGAGGCCAAAGGAGGGGCAATGGGTGGGTAGGGCTACATTGGGTGTATAATTTAATTTAATTTAATATTTAAATTTCTATACCGCCCTTCTCCCTTCCGGGACTCAGGGCGGTGTACAGGCAGCAGTAAAATCACGAAAGAAAACCATAGAAAACAATTAAAAACCTATTAAAATACGGAAAATATAAGATGCACCCACATTTTCACCGTCTTTTAGACGGAAGTGCATCTTATACTCCAAAAAATATGGTAGGCGGCTGAATACAGGTGACAGAAGTATACACTTTTTTTTTTCAATGAATGAAGAATGGAAGGGACAGTCTGTGCTTTGTACTCTTAAAAGGCTGGGCTATTGCAAAAAGATTAAACCTGGGGCAACCATCTGTCCACGGTCACCTCATTTTGCCCTTTTTGTCCCTCCTGGCTTTTTATTTTTTATTTTTAAAAAAGCACTCAATGTCTTTTAATAATGCATAACTAAAAGAGAAGCAGGCATCCAGGCAGCAAAGTAAATCACTGGCCTTTGGCTTCCTTTTTATTTCCAAGAATGGATTTAAGCTCCTTTAGGGATCTCTTAGCAGTTTTAGTATTTAGAATGATGGATGGCTGCTGCCCATTGCTTTCTTTGAAAGAATATCCACCTGCCCCTCTGCCTCAGGAAAAACCCCAAAAGACACAGGTAAGCTGGAATGATTGAGAGCCACCCGTGAAGCTGGAGGAGATGGGAGAGCCATTCTACTGGCATGTCTTCTGGTCACTGGGTACATTTTGGTACTATGTCAACCATTTTGTTATTGTGCCCAAATAAGTTCTGAATTTTCTAAATGTGGGAGGCAGGCAGGCAGGCAGGCAGGCAGGAAGGCAGGCAGGCAGGCAGGCAGGCAGGCAGGCAGGCAGGCAGGAAGGAAGGAAGGAAGGAAGGAAGGAAGGAAGGAAGGAAGGAAGGAAGGAAGGAAGGAAGGCTAGCCTTGCATAAGTGAGGAAAGGAGGGGAGGAGAGGAGAGGGGAGGGGAGGAGAGGAGAAGAGAGAGAAAAGAGGAGTTTTCGCTTTTGTGGGCCTCTTTTTTGTAATGTGAAAGCTGTCCTCCCTCATCAACTTCTAATAGAATAGAATAGAATAGAATAGAATAGAATAGAATAGAATAGAATAGAATAGAATAGAATAACAGCGTTGGAAGGGACCTTGGAGGTCTTCTAATCCAACCCTCTGCTTAGGCAGGAAACCCTTCAGACAAATGGTTATCCAACATCTTCTTAAAAACCTCCAGTGTTGGAGCATTCACAACTTCCGGAGGCAAGTTGTTCTACTGAATAATTGTTCTAAATGTCAGGAAATTTCTCCTCAGTTCTAAATTGCTTCTCTCCTTGATTAGTTTCCACCCATTGCTTCTTGTTCCACCCTCAGGTGCCTTGGAGAATAGTTTGACTCCCTCTTCTTTGTGGCAACCCCTGAGATATTGGAACACTGCTATCATGTCTCCCCTAGTCCTTCTTTCCATTAAATTAGGCCTACTTAATTCTAGTAATCGTTCTTTATATGTTTTAGTAACCAGTTCCTTAACCATCTTTGTTTCTCTTCTCTGCACTCTTTCTAGAGTCTCCACATCTTTTTTACATCATGGTGACCAAATCTGGATGCAGTATTCCAAGAGTGGCCTTAACTAAGGTATTACAGAGTGGTATTAACGCTTCACGTGATCTTGATTCTATCCCTCTGTTGATGCAGGTTGGCTTTTTTGGCAGCTGCTGCAAACAACTGGCTCATATTTAAATGGTTGTCCACTAGGACTCCAAGATCCCTCTCACAGTTGCTACTATTGAGCAAGATGCCACATATACTGTATAGCTGTGCATTTCATTTTTCTTGCCTAAATGTAGAACCTTACTTTTAATGAAGCAGATGCCTCTTACTAGGGGGTGGGGGATGAAAGGAGATGTGGACAGAGGGAGGGAGGGAGGGAGGGAAGGAGGGAGGGAGGGAGGGAGGGAGGGAGAGAGAGAGAGAGAGAGAGAGAGAGAGAGAGAGAGAGAGAGAGAGAGAGAGGGAGAGAGGGAGAATGGGTTTGACTGTAAGGAGTCCGTACTCATTCACATAATCCTTCTCCTGCTGCTCCTATATCTGTTTTGATCTTGTTCACGCTTCCAAGCCGTAAAGAGAAATTCACAACAATATTCCTACATTATTATTTTTTTGGCAACCATCAGATGACAGATTTGATACAGAGAACGAAGTGGGAGAAGAAGAGACTAGTTTGTTTTAGCTGTTGGCTCTGCGGGGGGGAAAAAACCAAACCCAAAAGCAACCCAAAGCAGATGGGCACTTTGTCTGAGCGATGCCGAGTATGTAATTCATGCTTCCACTTAACACAAACCACACTCATTGAACATAAGGTAAAAGTTATAATTCTGGGCAGACGGAGCCCGGAGGAGAATAAGTAGGCCCAGCACTTGGCTTGACTCAGGTTAATGGAGATTAAAATCAGATTACCTAGCCGTGGTCTATTGATGGTAACAGTCATCTGAAAGCTCCCCTTGAAGGAAAACACAGGTTAGCCAGGGCAACAGTCAATACTGGAAGCGAATCAAAACGGGAAGAAGAATACGTCTCACGAGCTGATGTTAAATCTTGCTGTTTTCAAAGTATTTCTCTGACCTCTAAATTGAATAGAAATCACACAGGGAACACCAGGAATCAGGGGCTTGGCGGAACATCACTGGGTAAGACACTACAGCAGGGCATCAAGAAAGAATTCATAAAGATTAAGGAATAAACCGTAATTTTGAGCAAGATTGATACTTCAGATCGTAGAACCATGGATCCTTGGTAGTCGCGAGCTTGGTTGTTTTCTTGCAGACATTTCATTACCCAAATAGGTAACTTCATCTACTGTATGTCTGTCTGCCTGCCTGTCTAGCTCTATAATCTATTATTTATCTATTTATATCTGGCTGGCTGGCTGGCTGGCTATATCTATATCTATCTATCTATCTATCTATCTATCTATCTATCTATCTATCTATCTATCTATCATCTACCTACCTACCTACCTACCTACCTACCTACCTACCTATCTTATATGTCTGTCTGTTTGTCTGTCTATCAATCTAGTCTAATCTAATCTAATCTAATCTAAGAGCAGCAAGGATCTCACAGTTCAAACCTGAATTGCAAATATTTTCTTCTATCAGATCTTACAACCCTCAGCTTTTTTCTTTTTTTATCTACATTTATCTATATCTGCCTGCCTGCATGCTGTCTGTCTGTCTGTCTCCTATCTATCTATCTATCTATCTATCTATCTATCTATCTATCTATCTATCTATCTATCTATCTATCTATCTATCCATCCATCCATCATCTATCTATCTATCTATCTATCTATCTATCTATCTATCCATCCATCATCTATCTTCTATCTATCTATCTATCTATCTATCTATCTATCTATCTATCTATCTATCTATCTATCTATCATCTATCTATCTATCTATCTATCTATCTATCTATCTATCTATCTATCTATCTATCTTTCTATCTATTTATCTATCTATCCATCTATCCATCCATCCATCCCCCTCTCTCTCATCATCTCTCATCTATCTCTCAAATTTTGAAAACACGCATCTCTTTTACAAATGGACTCTGAGCGGTGTATAAATAAAACATTAAAGCATAAAAAGTATATACAATTTTAAAAGAAGCCACAATGATTAAAATTGAACATTAAATTGAAATAAAAGAGAAGAGGGGGGTTTCCAGGGCATTAATCCCCCCCCCTCTGCATGCTCCTCTTTGAGTCCCAAGCAAGACAGCAGAGCCCTGTTTCCAAAACCTTCCAAAAGGTCAGGAGAATGGAGGCTCACCTTACCTCTGGGGAGGGAGGGAAGGAGGGAGGGGAAGGTTTCAAAGGGTTGTGACTCTCCCTTCCTGGACCCTGCCAGTCTGAATTCTTTAACTGAAGGGGTCTGGAACAGCTATGCTGAATCCAATGCATTGGTAGGGCTCTAAGTTGGAGAAGTGCCCTCTGAACCCTGCAGTTACCAACCCAAGTTGATTGTCTCCCTGAAGGAAGTGGGCTGGGGGGAAATGAGCCAGCAAATGATAGCTTCTGTGGAATGGTTAAAGTTGAAATACTGGCACTGGAGAGAATGTTTAAAGCCATTCGTGTTCTAATTCGTGCTCTCCTAGAGTTGTTTGGAATTAAATTGACGGGAAGGAACAGAAGGTTCAATCATGGATCTCACCCTAGAGTTCCTTTTTATTTGGCTTTCAGTCTCTTAACCAGCTTATTATACTGGCTCGATGCTCAAGCACATGATAATTCTAGCCAACAATAGAATTATAATGTAAATCAGTAAGTTAAGTGCATTCCTCCACCTACCCTATCTCAGCTACTTAGCGTTCATCTTACACTAGTAGTGTCCGTGAGTGTGAAACGGCTCAGGCTTCACTCTCTTATGGACACTAGCAATGTCATGATTTTTTTCAAGTGCATTTCAATCTCTCTCTCTCTCTCTCTCTCTCTCTCTCTCTCTCTCTCTCTCTCTCTCTCTCTCTCTCTTCTCTCTCTCTCTCTCTCTCTCTCTCACCCCTGCCTGTCTGCATTTCTGTCTCTCTCCCTCCTCTCTCTCTCTTTCTCTCTGTCTCTCTGTCTCTCTGTCTGTCTGTCTGTCCTCTCTGTCTCTGTCTGTCTCCTCTCTTTCTCCCACTCCCTCCTCTCTCTCTCCCTCCCCTCTCTCTCCCTCCTCTCTCTCTGTCTCTCTCCTGTCTCTCTTTTTCTCTTTTTCTCTTTCTCTCTGTCTCCTCCCTCTCTCCTCTCTCTTTCTCTCTGTCTCCATCTCTGTCTGTCTGTCTCTCCTCTCTGCCTCTGCCTCTCTCCTCTCTTTCCCCCACTCCCTCCTCTCTCCCCCTCTCTCTCCTGTCTCTTTCTCTCTGTTTCTCTTTCTCTCTGTCTCCTCCCTATCTCCTCTCTCTTTCTCTCTGTCTCCATCTCTCTCTGTCTGTCTGTCTGTCTCTCTCTGTCTCTCTCTCCCCTGCCTCTCTTCCTCTGTGTGTGTGTGTGTGTCTGTCTCTCTCCCACCTCTCTTTCTCTCTGTGTCTCTCTCTCCTCTCTCTGTCTCTCTCCTTTCTCCTCTCTCCCCCTCCTCTCTCTCTCCATCCCCCCTCTCTGTCTCCTCTGTCTCCTCTCTCTCTCTCTCTCTGTCTCCATCTCTGTCTACCTGTCATTCTGTGTGTGTGTGTGTGTGTCCTGTCTCTCTCTCTCTGTCTGTCTCCTGTCTCTCTGTCTGTCTGTCTCTTTCTCTGTCTCTGTCCTATCTCTGTCTTTTCTCTCTGTCTCTCTCTCTGTCTCTGTCTCTCTCTCTCCCTTCCAAACACACACACACACACACACACACACACACACACAAATAGTGACTTTGTGCTGCAGATGCTGCTTTTATCATTCAGATGGTGGCATAGGGGTTAAAATGTGGTATTGCTCTGCCTACAGCCTGGAGTTTGATCCTGTTAGGGCTCAAGGTTGATTCAGCCTTCCATCCTTCTGAGGTCACTAAAATGAGGACCCAGATTGTCAGGGACAATATGCTGACTTTGTAAACAGCCCAGAGAATGCTACAAAGCACTGTGGGTGGTATAGAAGTCTAAGCGCTATTGCTACTAGAAAGATTGGGTGGATAGTGCTCCTTATAATCCTGCTCTAGTTGAAGGACTTCCTCCCAGGAGCCGTGGGATTGAATCTTCACTCAGTTTAGTACTACCTCTCTCCTTTCGCAACATTGTAGGGTGGATAAAGCAGGAAGTTCTGTTGTCAGCCTGCAGCTTGCAAAGGGAATGCTAGATTTATCACCCAGTGTGTTTCCAAAAATGTTCTGTAGAATTATAGCAGAAGACAAGACCAGAAGAATACTGTGACAGGTGTTGATTGTGTTTGTTATATGACTGGGTAACACTTTTGGTCAGCAGCTTCCATAGAGGACACATTTCCTTTACAGGGAAGATCTGTGTCGTATTATTGGGTCTATTATATTTATGGCTCAAATTATCCTACTTTGGGCACATTATGTGAAGACCCAGCTCTCTGAAGGAGGATCTGATGCTGGAAAAGATGGAAGGAAAGAGAAGAAGAGGACGACCTACAGCAAGGCAGGTGGATTCAGTTATACCAATAATGGGTGTATGTTAGAACAGGGGTCCCCAACCCCCGGGCCGCGGACCGGTGCCAGTCCGTGGCTTGATAAGAACCGGGCCTCAGGGCCGGAGAGGAGGAGGAGGGAGGAGGGGGCAGCCCCCTGGGCAGAGCGTGCACCGGACGCGGGAGAGCGCAGGTGCGGCCATTCGCACCGTTGGAGGCCCTAGCCTAGAGTGAGCCGACTCCCCACCCCGCGCGCACGCGCGCATGCGCAGCTGTTTGCACCGTTGGAGGCCCTAGAGGGCCGAGTGAGCCGACTCCCCCCCATGTGCGCATGCGCTGCCTGTTCCCCCTCCTTGCTGCGTGCGCATGCACTTCCTGTTTCCCCCCCCTGCTCCTCCTCTACGGCAGCCGGTCCGCAGAATTTTTTTTTAAATGAAACCGGTCCCTGGTGCAAAAAAGGTTGGGGACCCCTGTGTTAGAAGACCTCAAAAAAACAGGTTAATGACAGATTGTCATGGAGAAGAACCATCTATGTAGTTGCTAAGAGTCGAAAACAACTTGATGACACATAACCATATATTTATGGGCACCCGTAGAATTAGGAAAGCATTAAATTTCAGGAAAAATGACTTTATTGGAATATCCATATTTTAATGTATTTATGGCACATGAGTGCCACCTTGTCTAGCACCTAGGGAGTAAACCTGTTAAAATGAACCACTGATAAAGGATGGCACTGTTAAATTGAGCATTACCATAGTGAAATGGATTCATGATTATATTTACACTGTTGTAAATAAAGTTTCCAACTAGGGAGGAACAAGAGAATCACTGCAATCCTTACCTTCCAAGTAGCATGTACAATTGTGAAGAATTGTGAAGAATTGTTTTTGGATGGAATTTGCCCATGCAATATGTTTGTGAACTATTTAAAATATGTATTCTGCATTCAGATTAACAGAGTTTGAAGGGACCTTGCAGGTCTTCTAGTCTAACCCCCCCCCCCCCCCCCGCCCAAGCAGGAGACTCTACATCTGCCTCTACCTAGGATTGAACTCACAACCTCCTGACTGGGAGACGAGAGCTCCACCTCTAGGCCACAGTAGCAGGGTGTTGGGATCCACTTTTTTTGCTTGGTAAGGCTTATCTGGGTAAGGCTTATCTGATAGTCTCACAACTTAAGAACTCTAGAGTGGGGAAGAACTTTGGATTTTGAACTTGGTGGGGAAAACCCAGGGGATTTCAGATTTGGATTTTCACCAGCTGTGCCAATATGGCATGCCTAATAAATCGATACTTTGAGGAATCCTGCCTTGGAGTTTTGATTTTCTATGGAAAACGTTACTTGGAACCTTGACCACCTGGCTCATGCACAGGTCAAGGTGCATGAGCCATGATGATACAGTGGTTAGAATGCAGTATTGCAGACTTACTCTGCCCACCTGCAGAAGTTCAATCCCGATCGGCTCAAGGTTGACTCAGCCTTCCATCTTTCCAAGATCAGTAAAATGAAGAGCCAGATTGTTGGGGACAATATGCTGACTCTGTAAACCGTTTAGAGAGGGCTGTGAAGGATTATGCAGTGGTATGTAAGTCTGCTATTGCTATGCCAAAGGTCCTTTTTCAGGAGGCAACTGGATTTTTCTTAGTTTTTTTCCCCTTAAAAATGTTTCACTTCTCATCCAAGACGTTTCTTCAGCTCTGAGCAAAGACAGATCATCATTTGGAACACAACACACCAGATATCACAGTTGTTGAGGGCTGAAGTTTATTGATATCGCTGTACCCCATACATCCCTTCGGCCGATTCGCTCCCACAGAGAGGGACTTCTCCGGGTGCCGTCCACCAGGCAATGCCAGCGGGCGATGCCCAGGGGAAGGGCCTTCTCTGTGGTGGGCCCAACCCTCTGGAACGACCTACCCCTCGACCTTAGAACAACTACGGACCTCCGCGCCTTCCGCCAGAAATTAAAGACTCTCTTGTTTCATCAGGCCGGTTTGGCCTAAGCCAGGGGTCTGCAAAGTCGGCTCTTTTAAGACTGGTGGACTTCAATTCCCAGAATTCCCCAGCCAGCCATGCTGGCTGGGGAATTCTGGGAGTTGAAGTCCACCAGTCTTAAAAGAGCCGACTTTGCAGACCCCTGGCCTAAGCTATTACCTAGCCTACAGCCTGTACCTTAAATGGTTTTAATTGCGTTTTAGATGGGGTTAATGTCTTAATACTTTTAAATTTTTAGCACAGGGATAATTTATTTAATTCGGTTTTAATTATTTATATTTGTGATATTATGTGGTTTTTAATTTCCTGTGCACCGCCCCGGGTCCCTTTGGGGAGTGGGAGCGGTTATATAAATCCAACTAATAAATAAAATAAAATAAAATAAAGTACCAGAAGATGCCAGAGTCGTAGAAAAAGAACTGGGGGAAAAATCATGAACTATCGCAACCCGACCATCGAAACTACACAGCTATGGATGAAACATGCTGATACCCGTTGTCATCGGGGCACGTGGCACCACGTCCAAGAATTTTACAAAGCACATCAATAAATTGCAGCTTTCTGCAATAACACCAGTGGAACTGCCAAAAACTGCACTATTCGGAACATCTTATATTTTAAGAAGATATTTGGTTGATGCCTAGGATGCTAGAAGCAACCTGTATCAACTATTAGCACCAGTCAATGGCATCTGCGACACATTTTTAAATGTTCAGTTGACTGAGTTTCTTTTTTAAAATTTTAAAAAAATTTAACCACATAAACAGAATAAAACATAAATTAAAACAACAACATATAATTTAAACTTCGCCCCAGTCTGAAGTTTAAATTGTTTTAATCGGGTTTTAATGGGAAATAGTTTTAATGTTTTTTACAAAATTTTAGTACAGGGTTAACTATTTAATTTGGTTTTAAATATGTATGTATTGTTATGTTTTGGATGTTCTTAATTTCCTGAGTCTCTTCGGGGAGAGGGGGCGGTTTAGAAATTCAATAAATACTAAATACTAACATACAGCAGTTCCATATTGGCATGTCTTTACAATTGATGTTTTCCCTCCTATATACTGTATTCATATCTTACATTTGTGGTCCTCTTGGTCTTTACTTATTTATGTATACTATTCCATACTTATTTATACTTGACTGTATCAGAATATCACTTTACATATATTGTACATTATATACTTACTATCATTTAGCTACTATATCTTAACTTATCTTAATTATATCTTATCATGATATCCTAACACTTCTACTACATCACTATTTTATGGTTCCTTTCTTCTTGTTTCTGTCCTCTAGCCATTTATACCATTTATTCCATGTTGAATAATATTCCGATTCCTCCTTTCCTTGCATTTCTTTCGCAGTTGACTGTGTTCCATGTTTAATCTATATAAATAAAAATGTAACTATGACTTTGTTCAAAACCACTAATCTCTCTCTCTATATATATATGAAGACTAATTATGACAGCTCCTGTGAAGAGGTCCCTTTAAGGGGAGGAGACTCAACGTCATCCTTCTCTGCCCTTCGACTCAACCCAGAGTCATCCAGACAGAGAACCAAATTAGATTACTGCTGTGTGACATTTTTTAGATATGTGTTAGATTTTTAAGGGCTGAAAATAAAGAGACCAGGATGGATCCATTTCAGGCTTATTAGCCTTCTTCAGCTGGCCATACTCCTTCTACTGGGATTTGACTATTGTAACTCTCTCTACATGGGGCTCCCCTTGAGGTGCACCCGGAGGCTTCAGTTAGTTCAGAATGCGGCCGCGCGAGCAATTATGGGCACCTCTAGGTTTGCCCACGTAACACCGCTCCTGCGCGAGCTGCGCGAGCTGCACTGGCTACCTGTCGTCTTCCGGGTGCGCTTCAAGGTGTTAGTTATCATCTTCAAAGCGCTCCATGGCTCGGGACCTAGCTATCTGCGAGATCGGATCCTGCCCCACACATCCTCACGACCGATTCGCTCCCACAGAGAGGGGCTTCTCCGGGTGCCGTCCACTAGACTTTGTCAGCGGGCGACGCCCAGGGGAAGGGCGCTCTCTGTGGCGGGCCCGGCCCTCTGGAACGACCTTCCCCCTGATATTAGAACGACCACCGACCTCCGCTCCTTCCGTGTAAAATTGAAGACCCATCTCTTTCGACTGGCCGGCCTTGAATAGTTCTCTCTGTCTTTTAACTACAAATGTCTTTTAACTACAAATATTTTAATGGGTTTTTAACTTTATATTTTTAGCACGGGTAATTTTATTTAATTCTATTTTAAGTAATGTTTGTATTATTGTATATTGTTTTTAATTATGCCTGTGCACCGCCCCGGGTCCCTGTGGGGAGAGGGTGCGGTTAATAAATCTCAATTTATTATTATTATTATTATTATTGAACCAGGGCTTTCCAGCATTTGAGGCAAGCTCTCTATGCCTTGAGCTGGTATCCCTGATATATCAGCCAATTTACAGGACTCTTAAATGAAGAATAATTATCACAGCTACCAGATAGCTCAAGAAAGAAAGAAAGAAAGAAAGAAAGAAAGAAAGAAAGAAAGAAAGAAAGAAAGAAAGAAAGAAAGAAAGAAAGAAAGAAAAGAAAAGAAAAGAAAAGAAAAGAAAAGAAAGAATTAATTTATCATCACAATTGAGTCCAAAATTTTGGTTGCTAAGCAAGAGCGTTGTTAAATGAGTTTCACCACATTTTAAAAAGTGGCCACTCCCACCCTGTCAACTGATTGCCAAGCCACGCCTAAAAAATAGGCCACACCTACAGAGTAGGTCCTAAAAAAAATTGAAACCCACCACTGGTAGGTAGGTAGGTAGAGCGAGAGAGGGAGGGAGGGAGGGAGGGAGGGAGGGAGAAATACAGTAGGTAGGTAGGTTGGGGGTTATATGGTGGTTGTGTGTACATGTTTGTGTGGGCAGGTGTAGATCTACACACAGATTGGTTGGCCATTTAACCAGACTGGGCCACAGCAATGCGTGGTCAGGAACGGCTAGTGAATAATAATAATAATAATAATAATAATAATAATAATAATAATAATAATAATAATAATAATAATAATAATAATAATAATAATAATAATAATAATAATAATAGCCTTTATTGTCATTGTACATCGTGTATACAATGAAACTGGTTTTGAAAAAGCACCTTTGGAACAACCACGACCTGGGTGACTGAGAATCTCCATAGATATTCTGCTATTGCTAGTTCAGACATATGTAGTAAGACTTTCCTTCCGCAGGCACAAATCCTGAGTGAATAAGTCACTGCAAGGTGACATTTGAATGATGTCATCACAGAGTGAGACCTACCTGGAGCACTCCTACAGTGAAGGTTTTCAATACTCTTAACATCTGAATGCAGATAACGAAGCCTTTATTTTTAAAACCTAAAGCAGGTTACATATAAATCAAAGGTAAGGTACATTTTCCCTATTAATGAAGTTCAAAGTCTGTAAACCTCATGGGGGGAAAAATGCAGGGGCCACTTCCTATCCCCCCCTCCCCATATTTTCTCAATCTTACCTTCTCTCTGTCGTCTTAACATTCTTTTCTCTTTTTCCAAGCCATAGATACAAGTCAGAAGGAATAAATATTTCTTACAATAGAGGTCAAAACTGATCCGCGAAGATGTCTTTGGAAATTCTTATTCTGCAGCAAAATATTACACTAGGTAATTACTCTAGTTACCTGCTGTATGCTGTAGACCAGAGGTCTCCAACCTTTGCAACTTTAAGTCTGAAGGACTTCAGCTCCCAAAATTCTCCAGCCAGCAAAGAATTCTGGGAGCTGAAGTCCTTCAGACTTAAAGTTGCAAAGGTTGGAGACCCCTGCGGTAGACAAACAAAGAACTTAAGATTTCATGGTTCTACTTACCTCAAAGGTTAAAAAAAAAACCATACCAATTTCCCATGGTATTTTGCTGATAGGTTACTACAATGATGCCTAACCTTTTTGGTGCTGAGTGCCTAAAGCCCCAGCGCATGTGTGAAACCTCAAAATGCAATGTGAGCACCCACCCCACCACCAATGCATGCATGTGCTTCTCCTTACACATATCCCCTGGTTCCCCCCCCCCTCTCCCTTCACCCATTTTTTGCTTCCAGATTGGTGCAGGAGACCTTCCAGCCCAAAGCGGGTTTCAAGAGAGCACACATATGCGCACAAACTCCCAAAATGCAATGCAAGTGCCCCCACGTGTGCCATAGGTTTGCCATCATGGGGTTACTAGAATAGAATAAGAGAGTTTGAAGGGACCTTGGAGGTCTTCTAGTCCAACCTCCTGCTCATGCAGGAAACCCTATAGCATTTTGGACAAATGGCTGTCCAATCTCTTCTTTAAAAATTCCAGTGTTGGAGCACCCACAAGTTCTGGAGGCAAGTTTTACCAGGTACGCTTGGTACGTTTTACCAGGTACGCTTGGTACGCCAATTGCGCCCCTTACTGGATCGGGTTGCCCTCCGCACAGTCACTCAAGCACTCGTGACATCTAGGCTGGACTATTGTAACGCTCTCTACATGGGGCTCCCCTTGAGGTGCACTCGGAGGTTACAGCTAGTCCAGAACGCAGCCGCGCGGGTGGTCATGGGAGCCACAAGGCAGTCCCACGTAACAACTCTCCTGCGCGAGCTGCACTGGCTACCTGTGGCCTTTCGGGTGCGCTTCAAGGTGTTAATGACCATCTTTAAAGCGCTCCATGGCTCGAGGCCTAGTTCCACGTGAGACGGTATCCTACCCCATACATCCCTTCGACCGATCCGCTCCCATAGAGAGGGCCTTCTCCGGGTGCCGTCGGCTGGGCAATGCCGGTTGGCGACGCCCAGGGGAAGGGCCTTCTCTGTGGCGGGCCCAGCCCTCTGGAACGACCTGCCCCCTGAACTCCGTACCACCACAGACCTCCGCCTTTTCCGCCGGCGTCTTAAAACGCATTTGTTCCAACAAGCCGGCCTAGGATAATCACCCAATTTGGACTTTTTAGTTATAAATTTTTATTAGAGAATTTTAAAATGTTTTAGCACGGGGTAATTTAATTTAATTGGATTTTAATAATTGATCTATTTATGTACGTTGTGTTTTAATTTGCCTGTGCGCCGCCCTGGGTCCTTTTGTAGGAGAAGGGCGGGGTATAAATTTAATAAAATAAAAAATAAAATAAAATAAATAAGTGGTTCCCCTGATTAATTGTTCTAACTGTCAGGAAATTTCTCCTTAGTCCTAGGTTGCTTCTCTCCTTGATTAGTTTCCACCCATTGCTTCTTGTTCTGCCCTCAGGTGCTTTGGAGAATAGTTTGACTCCCTCTTCTTTGTGGCGACCCCTGAAATATTGGAACAGAGCTAATTTAGGCCAGCTGAGGATTTCTATTTTAATTCAATGCATGTGTGTTTAATAACACATTATGTTCCTTTTCATTTGAATTCAATTTATGTAGAGAATCACAGAGCTTATTTTGAAAAAGGAATGCAATGGTTAGCAAAATATAATTTAAACTCAGGGAATAGAATATATGAAAGAAACTTAAACTGGTTCCACCACGATTCTCTTTGATATAAGAGGAAATTGGAGGAAAACATGATCTGGCTTTCAAAACTCTGTTGAGAACGATGTATATTAATAATGAAGAGTTGTAGTATCTTCTAAAGGAATCTGTTTCTTGGCCTGGCCTTTCTCGGAGGGATGACACTAGAAATCTTTGTATTCGTGTAAATCAAATCAAATCTTTATTATGGTCAAAGACCAGCATAAGGAAGGTGGGTTACCGGAAATTAAAAAGCATAAAATATACCACAGAGTGAAATTGCACATAAAAACCTAAACAATATAAAACAAAAATCTAAAAAGAATTTAAAAGGATGGGTAGGAGCAGTAGATAGACATAGGGGAATATGGAAAACGAAATCTATCCTGATACCGAGCACACTATAATGACAATGTAGGTGCTCATTACCGATACATGAGAATATTTGTAGCTCAGGAATGAACTTTTGGGTCTTTGGTGGCCTCTGAGCATGGCTGGTGCTCATTAAAACTGTTGGTGACACAGGTCATCCTCTGATGGATTTTAAGTATAGCTGCATAGAACTGGGCAACATTGTATGTTGTAGTAGGGTTGGTATCTGAGAAGGTGAAGAACTGTCCTGCATGTCCTGGTTAGTTTTGCGATAGTAGTGATATTACAGAGACATTTATGTCTATGTAGTACTGGAAAAGTACTGCACTTTCTTCATGGCCAGACTCACAGAGACATTGTCTATCTCGGTACGGGATCTTCCTGTGTAGGCCTTCGAAAACAACAGAGAAGAAGGCATGACTTTGTACCAGAGTAAAGGCCCTCTGTGGAATCCTTGCTGCTCTCTAAACCAGGGGTCTCCAACCTTTGCAACTTTAAGTCTGAAGGACTTCAGCTCCCAGAATTGACCGGCTGACAGCACCCTGAGAAGGCCCACTCTGTGGGAGCGGACAGGCCGAAGGGAGGAATGTGGTAGGAGGCGGTCTCTCAAGTAACCAGGACCCGTGCCATGGAGCGCTTTGAAGATGGTAACTAACACCTTGAAGCACACCCGGAAGACCACAGGCAGCCAGTGCAGCTCGTGCAGGAGAGGTGTTACATGGGAGTAACAAGAAACTCCCAGGATCCCCGCGCGGCCGCATTCTGCACTAGCTGGAGCCTCCGGGTGCATCTCAAGGGGAGCCCCATGTAGAGAGCGTTGCAGTAGTCTAGGCGGGAAAGACTTAAAGTTGCAAAGGTTGGAGACCCCTGCTCTAAACTTTGTTGTTTTCTTGCAGATGTTCCATTACAGAGCCATGGTGGCACAGTGGTTAGAATGCAGTACTGCAGGCTATTGCTGCTGACTGCCGACTGACTGCAATTTGGCAGTTCAAATCTCACCAGGCTCAAGGTAATACAATACAATAGCAAAGTTGGAAGGGAGCTTGGAGGTCTTCTAGTCCAAACCCCTGCCTAGGCAGAAAGCCCTATACCTGTTCAGACAAATGGCTATCCAACCTCTTCTTAAAGACTTCCAGTGTTGGGGCATTCTCAACTTCTGGAGGCAAGCTGTTCCACTGATTAATTGTTCTCACTGTCAGGGCATTTCTCCTCAGGTTGACCCATCCTTCCAAGGTGGGTAAAATGAGGACCCAGATTGTTGGGAGCAATAGGCTGACTTTGTAAACTGCTTAAAGAGGGCTATAAAAGCACTGTGAAGCAGTATATAAGTCTATGTGCTATTATTCAATTAGGTAGCATCATCAATGCTGGAAGGGAATGGGGTTTGATCTCTGTTCATGCATAAGTGACTTGCCCTGACAGTATTGGTGTTGCAAATGTTCGCCAGATCTGTGGTGGCACAGTGGTCATAATGCAGTATTGCAGGCTAATTCTGCTGACTACTGATTGTCAGCAGTTCGATTCTCACTGGCTGTGGTATATTTTATTTTATTTTTAAATTTTCCTGTACTTCACCTTCCTTATGCTGATCTTTGACCATAATAAAGATTTGATTTGATTTTCATGAATACAAATATCTCTAGTGTCATCCCTCCAAGATAGGCCAGCCCAAAGTTGACTCAACCTTCCATCCTTCCAAGATCAGTAAAATGAGGACCCAGATTGTTGGTGGCAATAGTCTGACTCTGTAAACTGCTACCAAATACCTCCCACCGACCAGTTCGCTCCCACAGATTAGGCCTCCTCAGGGTGCCGTCGGCCAAACAATGCCACCTGGCGACCCCCAGGGGGAGAGCCTTCTCTGTGGCAGCCCCTGCCCTCTGGAACGATCTACCCCCCGACCTACGTACGATCACCGACCTGCGCCTCTTTCGTCGGGCTCTGAAAACATACTTATTCCGTGAGGCCAGCCTGGTTTAGTAGGTTTTAATTTGATTATTTTAAATTGGTTTTAATTCAAATTTTAAATTGGTTTTAATCAACTCGAATTTTTAGAACGGGCCCTAATTTAATTTAATATTATTTTAGAATGTCATATGTATTGATGTTTTTATATGCTTTTAGTGATGCCTGTTCACCGCCTTGAGTCCCGCAAGGGAGAAGGGCGGTATATAAATTTAATACACCGTTAAAGAGGGCTGTAAGCTTGTAAAGTAGCATATGTAGCTAAGTACTTGGCAGTTCCTTGATTAGGCTGTTGTTTGTTGTTTATTTGTTTGAGTTGGTAGCAACCCCCAAGCTCAGAGAGTACCAAGGACCCCACAGTTCAACTCTGAGCTACCAATACCCTCTTGCAAAGAACAGTCTTTAGCATTGGGGCCATCAGGCTAATGCACTGATCTTCATCAGAACTTGTGACAATGCAGATCTGCCCCACACTGCAAACACTTGGTATTTGCAACCAGGAGGGCTAAATTATTCTGATCCAAAACCAGAAAACTCCTCGAGTACTCCCCACCAACAACTCTAGCAGGGAAAATAAATATACTGTGGGCAATTAAGAGTTTGCTAGCTTTCCTGCAAATCTGCAGTTTTTGTAAGGCTTCCCTGTTTTATCAAGATCTGAGAGGCTGTCACCTCATTTGTTTTTTAAGCTTTTTTTTTTTTTAGTAAGACTAAAATGCCTGTGGAACTTTACATTTTTGAACAAATACAGATATGGGAATATATATGCACTAACACTAAGATGAAAACTGTTTCAATACACTATGAAGAAGGATGTTGGATTCCTGAGGTTTTCTTTTAAGAACAATTTTAACACTTTGACCCTTCTTCAAAAACTATTAGTTTTCCCTTAAGTACTTGAGAAGAAAAGATTTTAAAGACTCACTGAGAGAGAAGACAACAATAAAAACCACGTACTCATGAATTCTTTAAGCTTCATTGCACCACAGCTACACAATACTATCATGTTGATGGAACTTGGAAGCTTGAGAATGGAAAAAGGTTAAGCTATATACGCCAGTGGTGGGATTCAAAGTTTTTTACTACCGGTGCTGTGGGTGTGGCTTGGTGGGCGTGGCATGGTATGGTGGGTGTGGTGTGGCTTGGTGGGTGTGGCTTGATGGGCGTGGCAGGGGAAGGACACTGCAAAATCCCCAAATACCACCTCTGATATACAGCTACACACTTACCTTACGTTTCTGCACTCCTAAAACAATTCTATGCCACCTGTTGGCTAGTTTATCCCACTTTGTGTGAGGTGATTCCTAAACTGGGTTAGAGATGTTTCAGGCTTCATCCTGAGAGGTAAACACACTGGAATCTAAATCTTGGCACCTACTCCAGAGAGCCCAAGCATTGCATCTCCTATTCCTCTTCTTCATTGTGTGTGTGTTTGTTTGTTTGTGTGTCTGTGCCAGGGGTGTGTTCCTGCCAGTTCTAGCCTCTTCAATAGAAGAGGTTCTACAAATCTCCAGTGTTGTTTAGAACCGGTTCCAGCTCCCTCCCCCGCCCGTCCGCACATCATCAAGATGAAGAGCGAGAGGAGGAATTCTGGGAGTTGAAGTCCACAAGTCTTAAAGCTGTCAGGTTTGAACACCCCTGGGTTGGTTTTTTGTTTTTTAAAGGGTTGGGGGCACAAGGGTCTTGTAACTTGACAGCTGTAAGACTTGTGTGCTTCAATGCCAGAGTTCCTGAGCCAACTTTTGGGTTGCTAAGCAAGAGCATTGTTAAGTGAGTTTCACCACATTTTACAAGTTGGCCACGCCCACCCACTCACATGACTGCCAAGTCACGCCCACTCAGTCACATGGCGGGCAAGCCACTCCCACAAAGCAGGCCACACCTACAAAAGAGGTTCTAAAAAAATTGAAACCTATCACTGGTCTGTGCTCAAATGATTTTTTCCACTACAACATACAGGTAGTTCTCGACTGGCAGTCATTCATTTAGTGATCATTTCCAGTTTACACCCCCACTGAAAAAGTGACTTATGACCCTTCCTCACACTTTAGGACAGTTGCAGCATCCCTGTGGTCACAAGGTCAAAAATTCAGACTCTTGGCCACTGGGATGACGATTGCAGTGTTCCCAGGGATCCTCCTTTTACGACCTTCTGACAAGCAAAGCCAATGGGGAAGCCAGAGTCATTCAATAACTTAACCACTGCAGTGATTCACTTAACAACGGTGGCAAGAAAGGTGGCAAAATGGGGCAAAACTCACTTAACAACTGCCTTGCTTAGCAATAAACATTTGGGCTCAGTTGTGGTAATATGTTGAGGACTATCTGCTGTTGTTTGGCAGTTGTTGTAACTAATCCTTGCCTAATTTAGATAACATCCCAGATATAGATATAAGCAAATATTAAGAAGGAAATGTTTACCGCAAGCAGGGCCCAGCAATGCTAGAATCCCACTCTCCATTCCCACAAATAAACACACACACTCTTTGTGCCAGTCACATTTCCTGTAAACCAATGTTACATTTAAAAATAGTTTTAAAAACAGCCCCCAAATGTCAGCAACATACAATAGCAGGAATGCTTTAGGTCTGCAGAGGCTGCATACGTTTTCTTGGAAAATAGAAATGATGGGTTGGGGGGGGGGGTTTGCAGCATTTGTATAGGTAGTCCTTGACTTACAATCCTTTGTTAAGCAATTGTTTGAAGTTACAACAGCACTAAAACGTGATTTGTAATCCAGAAGTGGTATTCAGCAGGTTCTGACCAGTTCTGGAGAACCGGTAGCGGACATTTGGTGTTGGTTATCATCTTCAAAGCGCTCCATGGCACGGGACCTAGCTATCTGCGGGATCGCATCCTGCCCCATACATCCCTGTGGCTGATTCGCTCCCACAGAGAGGGACTTCTCCGGGTGCCGTCCACTAGGCTATGCCAGCGGGCGACGCCCAGGGGAAGGGCCTTCTCTGTGGCGGGCCCAGCTCTATGGAACGACCTTCCCCCCGAAATTAGAACAACCACGGACCTCCGCTCCTTCCGTCAAAAATTAAAAACACATTTCTTCTGCTTGGCCGGCCTGGGGTAATTAAACTTTTTTTAGGGCTTTTAGGGGCTTAGTTTTAGTTTTCATATGGGATTTTAGCGCAGGGTTTTAGTTTAATTCGTTTTAATATTGTATTATGTTTGTGGTTTTTATTTGTATTTTTAAATTCCCTGTGCCCCGCCTCGAGTCCCTTCGGGGAGAGAGAGCGGGTTATAAATTATTATTATTATTGTTGTTGTTGTTGTTGTTGTTGTTGTTGTTGTTGTTGTTGTTATTATTATTATTATTATTATTATTATTATTATTATTATTATTATTTTGAGTAGTTCGGAGAACCGGCAAGCACCGCTTCTGACTGGCCCTGCCCCCATCTATTCTCTGCCTCCCGAGTCCCAGCTGATTGGGAGGAAATGGGGATTTTGCAGAATCCTTCCCCTGCCACACCCACCAAGCCATGTCCACTGAGCCACTCCCACCAAGCCATGTCCACTGAGCCACTCCCACCAAGCCATGTCCACTGAGCCACACCCACCAAGCCACACCCACAGAACCGGTAGTAAAAAAATTTGAATCCCACCACTGTTATGATCAGTCCTTGCCCTTATGCAACTCTAGAATCAAAACTTGGGTGTTTGGCAACTGCCAATATTTATTACACTTGCAGCATTCCTGAGTTATACATTCCCAATTTGTGACTTCCCCAGCCAGCTTCCAAACACAAAGTCAGTTGGGAAAGTCAGATTTGCTTGATCACTGCATGATTTATTTAACAACTGCATTGATCTGCTTAACAACCATAGCAAAATTGTCATAAAATGGGGTGCAATTCACTGAACAAATGTGGCAAGAAAGTTGGTCAAACGGGTCAAAATGAAATTAACCAACTGCCTTGCTTACCCACATAAATTTTTTGGTTGTAAGACAAGGACACAACAAGTAAGTTGTAAGTCAAGGACACAAGAGCAACTGCAAGAGAGATCTAGGAATCCTAGCAGACAACCACTTAAATATGAGCCAGCATTTGCTGCAGCCTCCAAAAAAGCCAATGTAATCCTGTGTAGCCAATGTGTAGGCCCCAACAACAGAGGGATAGACTCCAGATTACGTGAAGTGTTAGTACCACTTTACAATACTTTGGTAAGACGACACTTGGAATATTGCATCCAGTTTTGGATGTAAAACTGGATGCAATATGTAAAAAACTTTTTCACAATGTAAAAAAGATGTTGGGACTCTAGAAAAAGTTAGAGAAGAGCAACAAAGATGATTAAGGGACTGGAGGCTAAAACATGAGGAACGGTTGCAGGAACTGGGTATGTCTAGTTTAATGAAAAGAAGGACTAGGGGAGACATGATAGCAGTCTTCCAATATCTCAGGGGTTGCCACAAAGAAGAGGGAATCAACCTGTTCTCCAAAGCACTAGAAGGCAGGACAGAAAGCAATGAAAAGGAATAAAGAATGAGGGGAATACAGAGGCAGGGCCAGACTGGGTATCTTTGGCCTTTTACTAGGCCGCAGTGACGCAGTGGTTAGAGTGCAGTATTGCAGGCTACTTCTGCTGATCACCGGCTGCCAGCAGTTTGGCAAATCGAATCTCACCAGGCTCAAAGTTGACCCATCCTTCCATCTTTCTGAGGTGGGTAAAATGAGGACCCAGATTGTTGGGGTGCAACAGGCTAACTATGTAAAGTGCTTAGAGAGGGCTGTAAAAGCACTATGAAGTGGTATATAAGTCTAAGTGCTATTGCTATCATTTGGCCAAAAAACCAGACAACCTTATAGTGATCTGATGGATGCCTAGTTAGATTCGGTATTCAATGTATACTGAAGCAGAAATCTTGTCTTTCTACTGGTATTTGACATGCAAGGAGCTACAGTGGCGCAGTGGTTAGAATGCAGTAGTGCAGGCTACCTCTGCTGCCTTCAGGCTACCTGCAATTTGACAGTTTGAATCTCACCAGGCTCAAGGTTGACTCTGCCTTCCATCCTTCCGAGGTGGGTGAAATGAGGATCCAGATTGTTGGGGTCAGTAAGCTGACTCTGTAAACCGCTTAGAGAGGGCTGTAAAAGCACTGTGAAGCTGTATATAAGTCTAAGGGCTATTGCTATTGCTACTAAGTCATTGGTTGTAATTGCTTCTATTCTCTGTGGCAGCCGTGAAAGCTATTTTGCAGTCAGGAAAAAAAAAATGTTCCATTGATACCATCAGTAGGTTCCTCCAGGAAAGCTCATTTTTGTTGGGTCACGGTAGCATTATAACAAAAATACCCTTAGCTGTTTTCAGTCAAAAATGCGTCAAGGACAAAAACTCCTAATCTAAGCCTTCCTGATTACAGGATTTGGGATGCAAGCCCAGTGTTCCTTAGGACTTAATGCGAATCCATCCTTGTCTGTGGTCCCTGTGTGTGGTGTGTGTGACACACCTCTTACTAGAGTGAGGGCTTTTTACTTCTGCTCGCTCTTTTTCACTCTGCAGTACCCTGATACGCGGCTCAGAAATTAATCACCTGGGGAAAATGTGCTTTAACTGCATTATGTATCTGACTTAGCCTCAGCCTCTTTCAAAGTTGGAATCCCATAAACCAATTTAGTCACAATGTTTACAGGTTTCACTTGCAAGTCGTCTGGCCAGCAGCCTATTCTTCCCAAATCCGAAGCAAAACTAAGCTCATTAGACGCAATCCGATTTGCCAAGTGTCCGTTACTTCAGGGACTGGGTGAGAAATCCAATAGAAAAAAGAAAGTTGAAGCCCAGGAGGGAAATCTTAGAAAACAGGAAAACCAGCTCCAACTTCATATCAACTGAGCCTATTTAGAACATAGAATAATAGAGCTGGAAGGGACCTTGGAGGTCTTCTAGTACAACCCCCTGCTCAAGTAGGACAGCCTATAACCAGGGGTCTGCAAAGTCGGCTCTTTTAAGACTGGTGGACTTCAACTCCCAGAATTCTCCAGCCAGCATAGCTGGCTGGGGAATTCTGGGAGTTGAAGTCCACCAGTCTTAAAAGAGCCGACTTTGCAGACCCCTGGCCTATACCATTTCAGACACATGGATGTCCAATCTCTTTTTGAAAGCCCCCAGTGATGGAGCACCCACAATTTCTTAAATTCCATTGGTTGATTGCTTAGGATTTTTTCCCTTAGTTCTAGGTTGTTTTCCTCCTTGGTTATTATTATTATTATTTTATTTTATTTTATTAAATTTATAGACCGCCCCCTCTCCCCCATGGGGACTCGGGGCAGTGCACAGGAAATTAAAAATCCAATAAATACAACAATATACAAAATACAAAATATTAAAACCGAATTAAATTACCCCTGTGCTAAAATCAATATTAAAACCCCTAAAACCCTAACAATTACCCCTTAAAATTCTGATTAAACAATTTCTTTCTGCGGCTAGGTATATACAAAATTAGGCCAGGCCGGCCTGATGGAAGAAGTGAGTCTTTAACTTCTGGTGGAAGGAGCGGAGGTCCGTCATTGTTCTGATTTCGAGGGGTAGGTCGTTCCAGAAGGTTGGGCCCACCACAGAGAAGGCCCTTCCCCTGGGTGTCACCCGCTGGCATTGCCTAGTGGACGGCACCGAAAGACGTCCCTCTCTGTGGGAGCGAATCGGCCGAAGGGATGTATGGGGCAGGATGTGATCCCGCAGATAACTAGGTCCCGTGCCATGGAGCGCTTTAAAGGTGGTAACCAACACCTTGAAGCGCACCCGAAAGTTAGTTTCTCTCCGCTGTTTCTTGTCTTGCCTTACGATGCTTTGGAAAATAGTTTGATCCCCTTGTCTTTTTGTTTAGACAGATCTTTTGGAAAGATGTTTTTACTTTTTCTTCAATAAATCTTGCCTTTACCATACCAAGAAAGGAGCAGTTGGACATGGGACTGTAGAGGATTAAACTTCAGGACTGAATATCTATGGGGGTTCCCCCCCCCCCCAATGACCACCAGTTGTATCCACAGAGCAGAGTTAAAAGTAAAAGTCTAGAAAAGTGTTTCTCAACCTTGGAAACTTTAAGACATGTGGATTTCAAGTCCTAGATTTCCCCAGGTAGGCTGGGGAATTCTGGAGATTGAAGCCTACATATCTTAAAGTTGCCAAGGTTGAGAAACACAGCTCTAAGACAGTGAGCAAAACAACATGCAATTTATTTCTATTCTATTGTAGAAAGGTAGCACCCACCCCACTCCTAGAAGAAATGTTTTGAGAAATACTTAAAAGGCAGAATATTATATTTTCCAAAGGGAGAAATGTTTTTTTTAAAAGCAACCACCACTCTACTCTTTACTTTACTTTATTGTCATTGTACGTATACACACAGTATACACATACAACGAAATTCACATAACCCCCAAAGACCAGACCCAACACACATAACAATCCCTAAACACACCCCCACTCACCCAAAAAAATTCCCCGCACCTAAACCACCAAAGCATCCACACAAGACAGCCCAAGTTGTGCTGTCCAATAGCTCACTGATGGTGGCCCTTTAGCTCATTGTTGAGCTTTGGGATAAAAAACTATCCAGAAGACGTGTGGTCCGAGTTTTAATTGTTCTGTATCTTCTGCCAGAAGGCAACAGTCTAAAAAGATTGTAAGCAGGATGGGAAGAGTCTCTGAGAACGTTGTGCAACTTCCTCAAACAGCGAGATGCGAAGATGTCATCCAGGGCTGGTAGCTGGAGCCCAGTGATATTCTGGACAGTTTTAATGATTCTCTGTAGAGCTTTTTGTCCACTGAAGAGCTGCTCCCATACCATGAAATAATGCTGTATGTCAGGACACTCTCAATAGTGCTGTGATAGTAGGACAGAAGTAGATGCTGAGATAGATTTATCTTCCTGAGCATTCTCAGGAAGCACAGCTTCGTCTGTGCCTTCTTCACAAGCATGTTAGAATTCATGGTCCATGAGAGGTCCTCCAAGATATAAGTGCCCAGAAATTAATACCACCAACCGTTTCCAACTCCTCGCCATTTATTTACAATGGTAAATGTACATCTCTCCTCCTCCTGAGGTCAATTATAAGTTCTTTAGGGTTTTTTTGGTGTCAGGTGTAAGATTTTTTTCTTTACTTTATTTTATTTTCTTTCTTAATAGCCCAGCAGATATTTTATGCCTATTAGGAAAGACTGGGCCAGCCTATCTACAAAACAAACAACCTTCAGCTCCAGGATGATGGGATTATTATCCTTTAAGGCAAAGCCATTAAAGCCACAATAGGAATTACCCAACACCCTTCTAGAACACAAGCTCCTTCGATGCATCAGCCAAACTTCAACCAAGCTTAGCTCAGACAAACTCCTGTGATTTGTACACGGCCCCATGGGAGTCTGACAACAGCCAATAGAATACATGATCTTGCACAGGAACAGGAAGTTCAAGGGCAAAGGCCAAGAGAAACCCTTCTGTTTCCTGGTCAGCTGCACCAAGATCATGTGCTTGGTGGTTCTGCTTCATCATTAAACCATCTTTCCAATCAGCCCCCCATGTTTCCAGTCTCCCACCTTGAAATGGAACCAGATGGATATTTCTTCTAACTCTATACCAGTGGTGTGTTACAGACAGTACGCCTGGGTACGGGCGTACCAGTACCTGCTTGAAGCACCAGGTACTGTTCCAGTACAGTACTTCGGAGGGCTCGTCCACCCACCCTCCTTATCTGTATTTGACCCAACTGGGCCATTTGTGCATGTGCACGCAGTGTATGCTGCCTGTGCAATGCTCCGCCAAGCAGCTGGAGCATCGCAGGGCAGTAACCTGCATGTGTGCAGCGCACATGCATGTGGTGGATGCCCAGCCCCATCGCAGTGTACCAGTTGCAACGGGATCCAGAACCCACCATTGTACTATACAATATACGTCATATTCTACTGACTTCCAGATGGTTTCCAGGAACCATTCAAGGTGCTGCTGATTGCCTTTAAAGCTCTATTTGATAGAAGCCCGGGTCTCTTTCCCATCTCACCAAATCTAAAAGGTTGTGTTCTAGATCCCCTCTATCTAACAGTTGTCAGTTTGTAAAGCATCTCTAGGACTACTATCAAACTGCCATAGAGAGGAGCATTCCATACATACCTGTGGTCAGAATGGAATCTCAAGCTGGCCTGTGAATGCACATGTCTAAACTACCATCTCTCATGGGTTAATGTGATTTATGATGAAAGGTCGAAGGGAGGACAGTAATGCAGGCAAAGTTCGGAAGCAGATAAAGAAAGCAAAAAAGATGGCTGCAAATAGGAAATGCCTAATGGGGAATGCCTAATGAAACTGTTAATAAATCACTGCTTTTTGTATCATAATATGGGGTTGCTTATTATGAAGCAGGCATCGTTAGGGTACTTGACAACAGTGTCATTTTGTGAGACCTAGGAAATGTGACTTTTCAGTCGTGGAATGGGTTTATTCTGCTTGTGATGGGTTTATAGTTTGGAGTCACGGGAAAGAGAGGCTCTTTCCCAAAGAGCAAAGAGACAGTGAGGCTTGGAATGTCTGGTGGGCAGGAAGAGAGCATGGTTGGACCCTCTCTAGCAATTCAGACTACATCTATGCTTATTGCAAGAACATTGCTTTCTTTGGGCAAGACCTCTGTCTATAGGTGAACAACAATACTCAGAAGTAACTCCATTTGTTGAACTTGATTCTTTGGGCCTGAAACTGCCCTGTCTCATCCCAATAATCTGGAGGATCTTGACATCTTGGACCAGTGGTGAAATCTATTTTTTTTTTTTGCCAACCGGTTTTGTGGAGGTGGTGTGGGGGGGGGCATGTGACTGAGTGGCCATGGCCAACTGTGAGCCACATGATCGTCAGAAGCTTTCCCCCCCACACACACACTTTTTAAAGCATCTTTTCCTGCCTATTCACCCAAACTGGTAGGGAAAAATGCTTTAAAAAGCTAAAAGAAAAGCTTCCCACGATCATGCGGCTCACAACTGAGCCACACAATCCTTCGGCCCTACCGGTTTGGCTAAATCGAACCAAACCAAGAAGATTTCACCCCTGGCTTGGACTTCTGGAAAGCTATGGGGACCTGGCTTTCTCCTCATCCTCAAGTAGTAGTCAGTGCATTATATGATACCTCAGTAATTGTAATAAAAAAAATTGTTTTCCTTGCAGCAGTTTTTATATTGCCGAGGTGGCGCAGTGGTTAGAGTGCCGTACTGCAGGCTACTTCCGCTGCCTGCCAGCTGCTTGCAATTTGGCAGTTCAAATTTCACCAGGCTCAAGGTTGACTCAGCCTTCCATCCTTCTGAGGTGGGTAAAATGAGGACCCAGATTGTTGGGGGCAGGAGGCTGACTCTGTAAACCGCTTAAAGAAGGCTGTAAAAGCACTATAAAGTGCTATATAAGTCTAAGGAATATTGCTATTTCTTGTGAACTGTTGTTAGCTGCTCAGAATTGTGCATGTAAGGATGCATGCATTTTCTAACTCAGGGGTCTGCAAAGTCGGCTCTTTTAAGACTGGTGGACTTCAACTCCCAGAATTCCCCAGCCAGCTATGCTCTTAAAAGAGCCGACTTTGCAGACCCCTGTTCTAACTGAATCAATTTACAATTGTAGGTTTTAAATTTAACATGTTTCAAAAGACAACATAGGTTAATAATGCCTAAATATAATTACAGAAGGGTCTCACAAAGCCATAAACCAGGAAAAAGTCGGTTATGACCTTTTCTGAAATTTATGTTGCCTATGGAGAAAGGACTTGCTTAAAGTAATTAAGTCTTGACCCATTGGTGGGAACCCATCAGAGAAGATGCCAATATGGGCACCTGTGGTTGGGAATGTCAGAGTTTTGGATGCACTTTTGAGAAGACCTTTTCTCTTACCCCAAGCAAGTGCTTCTGCCACAGCTGGAAGCTAAAGAAATCTCTCTCTCTCTTGCAATTTAGTTTGAGAAAAAGCAATTTGTGAGATAGCCCACACTTCAGTCATTCAGAGTTTTAAAGGTCATTACCGGACCATTAATTGTGCTTAGAATAAATTACTAACCAAGCCATTCAGAGTTTGTAGGACCATGCAAACCCTAGTTCGGACTCTGAACATCTACCAATATTTTTCCAACCGCATAATGTTGCCCAAATGATTCAGAATCTCCAAAAAATGGTCCTAAATGGAATAATTTGGCATCGCTTGCCATGCAAGGTAAAAAAAAAATGGTTCCCTCTCTCGAAGCCTTCTAGAAAATTGAAAAAAGGACTTTTCTAGAAGGCTTTTGGGAATTGATCCTAATGGTTTTATAAATTGATA
The DNA here is from genome assembly GCA_039707465.1 of Rhabdophis nuchalis. Classification (NCBI taxonomy): domain Eukaryota; kingdom Metazoa; phylum Chordata; class Lepidosauria; order Squamata; family Natricidae; genus Rhabdophis; species Rhabdophis nuchalis. Next base: position 233,278,375 of record CM077644.1, on the reverse strand, counting down.
TTAAATTTAAATTATATTGCATGATTCGATATCGGCACTACGTCATTTACTAAATTTGGAAATTTAGTCTTTTTTGATTGACATGAGGAATATTGCTGAGAAATAAGCCAAGAAATGATCTTATCTAGATGATGTTGATGATGTTATCTAGCACTGATGATGTTACCTAGTTGGATAATGAAACCTCTACAAGAAAACAGCCAAGCACAGAGAGCTCCAAGGATGCTGCAATGGAACTCTGATCTACAAAGAGTCTCTTCTATGATTATTTGAGAGGGACGCGGTGGCTCAGTGGCTAAGACGCTGAGCTTGTCAATCAGAAAGTTTGGCAGTTTGGCGGTTCGAATCCCTAGCGCTGCATAATGGAGTGAGCCCCCATTCCTTGTCCCAGCTTCTGCCAACCTAGCAATTCGAAAGCACGTAAAAATGCAAGTAGAAAAATAGGAACCACCTTTGGTGGGAAGGTCACAGCGTTCTGTGCATCTTTGGCATTTAGTCATGCTGGCCATATGACCATGGAGACGTCTTCGGACAACGCTGGCTCTTGCACATTGAAGCAAAGATGAGCATCGTCCCCTAGAGCAGGGGTCTCCAACCTTTGCAACTTTAAGTCTGAAGGACTTCAGCTCCCAGAATTCTGGGAGTTGAAGTCCTTCAGACTTAAAGTTGCAAAGGTTGGAGACCCCTGCCCTAGTCAGGAATGACTAGCACATATGTGTGAGGGGAACCTTTACCTTACCTATGATTATTTGGAATTACCATATACTCTTTCTGCCAAATGAATTTATCTCTAAAAAAACCCTGGATGGTCACTGCATCTCTGAATGAAGCAGCTGTGTGATTGATTGATTAACTGATTGATTGATAGATAGATAGATTGATTGATTGATTAAAATGTTTCATTAAGTTCGGGGCCTAGTTATATGCGAGACCGTCTCCTGCCCCATACATCCCTTCGGCCGATCCGCTCCCACAGAGAGGGCCTTCTCAGGGTGCCATCGGCCGGGCAATGCCGACTGGCGACACCCAGGGGAAGAGCCTTCTCTGTGGTGGGCCCTGCCCTTTGGAACGACCTACCCCCTGAACTCCGGACCATCACCGACCTCCGCCTCTTCCGCCAATGTCTAAAGACATACTTTTTTCATCAAGCCGGCCTAGCCTAACCTCCCATGGGGACTTTTAGAAAAGTTTTAAATTGGGTTTTTAATAATTGGTTTTAGCATAGGATCGGGATTATTTAATATATATTTTAAATTATTTATCTATTTTCTATTTTGTATATCTTTTAAATCTCCTGTGCGCCGCCCTGGGTCCTCTGCAATGTAATAAAATGAAAAATGAAATGAAATGAAGTGGCTGCTCTGACTCTTAATGCATATATTTTCTCCATGAAGATCTCTCTTGAACGTAATTTTTCAGGTTTTCCAATGGTGCATCAGTCACCCATGTAACCGAGCCCATCCACGTTGCTGCTAGATGTCCTCTTTTTGTCTTTTCTTCCACTTTTCCCAGCATTACAACCTTTTCCAGATTGCTGGGGCTTGTATAATGTGTCTCGGAGCAAGATAATTTGAGCCTTGTCATTGGCTCCTTAAGGGAGAATTCTGGGATGATTTGTCTGATGATCCATCGGTTTGTTTTCTTGGCTGTCTGCAGTATTCTCAGGAGTCTTCTCCAATGTCTAACTTCAAAGCTATCAATACTCTTCCAATCTTGCTCCTTCCCTTCCATGGAGCATTGCAAGGAATCAGGGGTGGGTTCCGGCACACACCACGGCCATTTCGCTTGTAGGCATGCGGTGTGTGCATGGACAGTGGAATAAAAATGTTCTGTGCATGCGCAGAAGCGAAAACATGATGGCCGTGCCCTGAGAACCTGTTTGGGGTGTGTGGCAGGTCTGGGTCGCTGCCAGTTCGAGAGACCCAGGTCACCAAACTGAGGTAGAAACAGGAGATGCCGAGGTCTGAAGCTGGCCTAAGGCCTCGAGTATGGATCAGCAAACCTTGGTCAAGAAGCTTTGAAGAAAGTTTGCTAACAAGGCTCTTTTGGTATTTGTTGGGAAATGCAGAAGGGTCGTTGTGACCCAGACAGATGTTTCCTGTAACCGGCCTATTCTCATGCTCTGTAGTTCCCTAATTCATCAAACCAATATCTACAAATAGCCTACAAATAGCCTACCCGAACATATATCTTGTTGATCTAAGCATTTCTGTCTCAGCTAAGACCATTACTGGCCCTAAACTCCATATTTGGGCAACTATATGTTAACAGGAATGTATACGTAACCAAGGGTGTAAGAACGGACCCCTTTCTTATTATCGGGATTCAGACATGTTTGTATGGGCTACGGGCCCATCTCTGAATCTGTGCACAATAAACTCTTTGCTGCTTTGAAGAGCTTGTCTGTGTTTCTTGACTTTCCTACAACAAAACCACTAGCGGTTCGGCTGAGCCAGTCTGAACCGGTAGGAACGCACCACTGCAAGGAATAATATCCTTTACATTACTCTGATCTTTATCATTTATAGACGCATCATGGGATCTGAATATCTTTTCTAAGGGCTTCAGAGACACCCAAAAAAGCTGAGCAGAAAACACATAGCTCTTACCCCTATATAAATTTAGGCTTGCTTCTGCAGCATATATACTAAAATTGGAACAATACAGGTTAGCATGGCCCCTACGCAAGGACAACATGCATACACACTTGATTAGTAGAAATGAATAAATAAATTCTGTGTCCATAATTTATGCTTTTGTCCTGGCTCAGACTTTTCTGGAAAACACTAAGGCTATTCACTGTCTAGCTTGATGTTCTTGCTCCTTTTAGCCTTCCATCCACTGCTGGGGAGAAGGTGAGAACTGATTGACAGCATAGTATTATGTGTGTGTTTTTTCCTGACTTGAATGTTGGGTGTAGAGAGGGCTGGGAGGAAGATAGCAGACTGTCAAACGTCCCTTTTCAATCACTTATTTGAAAAACAACAGTTCTTATTGTTTGAGCTTGACTTTTTGCCTTTTGAGTTCCCCCCAAATCCTACAAATTAGTCATAAATGCCCAATTATCACCTTATTTTCAACACTGACAAGAAATTACACATTGGCTCCCACACTGCCTGTAGAATGCTGAAAATGTCATTTAAAAAAAGACGAAGCTCAAACCGCCAAATAGAACTGCAACCAGTGCCTGAAAGCAGGATTTCCCCCCCCCCCCCATCGAAGGAGCCCCAGACGTTGTACAACCCAGAATTGATACAGCTTAATTATGTTTTTTTGCCAGATTTGTGTTATCCAAGGGTAAAGCAACGACAGGACTTTGGGCTATTAAGGAGTCTTTCCTTCTGAAAATTTGCATATAAAAATGACATAAAGCTGCTTAATTATGTTGCAAATGGGCCACAAGATTTTTTTTTTTTAAAAAAAAGGAGCTGCTAGTCTCAGAGATTTCCATAAGAGGGAAACTATTTAACATTTGCATTTAGCTATTGGCCCATATTTCAGCTGGCAAAGTACTTTGATGGTAAATTCATTCCAACTCCATGCATTCTTCTTGAGGCCCTGTATTTTATTATTTTATTTTTTTTATTTTTCGAATTTATACCCCGCCCTTCTCCTTATTAGGAACCAGGGCGGCACACAGGCATTATTAAAACCATAACAAAAGAACAATATACATTATTAAAAATATATTAAATTATAAAACCCGTGCTAAAAAACCCATTTAAAACCCTGCAAATTAACAATTTATAGATAAAAGTCAGAAACGGGGGGCTACGCTAGGCCGGCTTGTTGGAATAGATACGTCTTAAGACGTTGGCGGAAGAGGCGGAGGTCCGAGGTGGTGCGTAGGTCGGGGGGTAGGTCGTTCCAGAGGGCCAGGCCCGCCACAGAGAAGGCCCTTTCCCTTGGGATCACCCGGCCGACGGTACCCGGAGAAGACCCTCTCTGTGGGAGCGGAGCGGACGAAGGGATGTATGGGGCAGGAGGCGGTCTCGTATATAGCTAGGCCCCGAGCCATGGAGCGATTTAAAGATGGTCATCAACACCTTGAAGCGCACTCGAAAGGCCACAGGCAGCCAGTGCAGCTCGCGCAGGAGAGGTGTTACGTGGGTTTACCTTGTGGCGCCCATAATCACCCGCGCGGCCGCATTCTGTACTAACTGTAGCTTTCAAGTGCACCTCAAGGGGAGCCCCATGTAGAGAGCGTTACAGTAATCCAGCCGGGATGTCACAAGCGCTTGAGTGACTGTGCGAAGCAGTAGCAGTAATAGCGAACCTTTTTGTCGTTGCATGCTGAAAGTGTGCGCATGCATGCGCACACCCATAAAGCAATGCATGGGTGGCCCACTGTGACCCCTGCCCCTGTGCACATGGGCCCCCTGCATGCGCCCCACCCCTCTATGCATCCGCACATGACTCCAGCACTCCCCTGCCCCCTGCGCATTTGCACATGACTTCCCATGCTCCCCTCGCCCCTGCACGTGCAACCTCATCCATGTGCCCATGACCCTCCCCATGCATGCACATGTGACCCACACACACATGTGCCCCCACCTTGAGTGCATGGCACAGACCTGAAAACAGGTGATCAGTGGGAGGTGGGCGTGCATGCACGGTGGAGTTGAATTGGAGTGACGACTCACATGCCACTGTATCCCACTGTGGGACGCATGCCATAGGTTCACCATTGGCCCTGTGGCAATAGCAATAGCATTGAGCCTTATATACCTCTTCATATTGCTTTACAACCCTCTCTAACAGTTTTTACAGAGTCAACTTATTGATCCTCTCCCCCCACCCCATCCTTTTGATTGGCCCTCAAAATGGCGAGAATAAAACTCAAAGCCTGGAAAAGAAATACAGAAGCTGCTAAAAGTTCAAGAACACCATCTTCCCCTAGTAGAATACAACCAGAGATCAAGCTGCGAAATAAAAACAAGGTGGCAATTGTGAACTTGAGTAACCCCGATCATTGAGAAACAATGTCTCAAGCCTGCTGGTCCATTAAGCAACGCATACTAGAAGCAATAGAATAGACCGATCAAAGAGGACAAGATAAAATCAATTACACATACCTGACCAGATTAGGAGCCAGGGATAATTAAGACCTTTCGCAAGCTTTTGCAAAACAAGTAAAACTAGTCAAATAATAAGTTACTAAAGTTTCTGGAAAACCAAATAAACAGAGTCCTTCTTTCCACACAGAAAGCTTCCATTTTATTTCCATTGCTTCTTGCTATGGAGAATAAATCGATACTCTTCTCTTGTGACAGGCCTTCAAATATTGGAATGTTGGAAGAAATGTGCACCAGGGTTCAATTCCAGGCTTGGTTGAATCTTGCTGAGTGATGCTAGGAGGGACAATTTTCTATTGTGACTGAATGACTTTGCCCTGAAGGATCTTGACTGAGGGCTAATCCTATCACCCTGGAACTGAAGGTCTTTTGTCTTGTAGATAAGATGGTCCAGTCACTCCGTAGAATGCTGTTACCTTCCCACCAAAGGTGGTCCCTATTTTTCTACTTGCATTTTTACATGTTTTCGAATTGCTAGGTTGGCAGAAGCTGGGCAAATAACAGGAGCTCACTCCCTACGCTGCTAAGCCTTCCCGTGATCTCAATTCTAGCCAAGAACTGCTATAGATTCAAATTGTGACTATAATTCTGACTTTTAATAAAACAACTGTTTCACCACTGAGCCTTTCTGATCTCTTTATTGATATTCATTTTAGGACTGCACTGCAGTGACATTATTTCCCAGTCAGAATCAGGTTTATAAATGATGGGCCGAATTTCTTCCTGGGGTTTGATCCAAGATCCTTTGACAAATCACCCCAAATATTCTTGGAAGAGTGTTCAGGGCTGTTTTTGAATGTTCGCAGTTTATTTCTCATGCCAGGAGGATTTTTGGCACAAGGAGAATGTGACGATGACCCTGAGACCTCCTGATGGGCATAGAAGTCACACCAGGCTTCTGCCCATTCTAATGGGGGGACCGCTGAGCTCTTTTCCGACCGTAGACATGCTCTCAATTTCAGGAGGATCAATTCTTTTGTTTCCACTGAAGTGGGTTTCCTGAGTCGGTGGCATTTGCAGGATGTGAAGTGGAAAAATAAAGCATTTTGTCATGGAAGGTGAAACATTGGGTGTTTTTTTTTTTACTACTGAAGCTTTTAACTATCTAAATTTCAAGTGAAAGTAGGTCAAAACCAGTGGCGCAATCCCTCAATAAGTCTATTGTTTTGATGGAAGGAATGTCCTTCTGGGTTCAGCTCCAAGTGGGGGAAAAGACACTGGAGACATGGAGGCTGCTTGGAAAGATGGTTTAATGGGGGACAGGACCACATGGCTTGAGTCCTGAACAGAAAAGGGGGATCACATGCTTCAATGTTGGTGGACAGGAAGAGAAGGGAAGGGCTGAGCAAGGGGCTTGCGGGGCTTTTTATCAACTGTTCGGCCCCCACCTATCTGTTTCCTGTTCCTGTATAACAGTGGTTCTCAATTATTTTCTGTCAGGCCCCCCCTAGGAAGAAGAAAATATTTCGCGCCCCCCGCGCGACTGTAAATAGTATCATTTGTCTATAAAATTGTTAGTACACCTCTGCATAACACTGTATCCTTATTAACGTATAAGAGAATAAAAAAAAGAAAGAAATGTGGATCAATTTACAACAAAGAATAGCTTTATTAACTGTAGCAGAAAAGATTTAAAGTGCATTAAATCCTTAATTAAACTATAAACATTTTTTGATTGGACATGTCAAACCATGTGACCGGGTGGGAGTGGCCAATTTGGAAAATGTGAAACTCACTTAACAATGGTCTTGGTTAGCAACCAAACTTTTGGGCTTAATTGTGGTCATAAGTTCTCTCTCTCTCTTTCTTTTTCTTTCTTTCCTTCTGTCTTTCTTTCTCTCATTCTTTCCTTCCCTCTTTCTTTCTCTTTCTCTCTTTATTTCTTTCTCTTTCTCTTTCTTTCTTTCTCTTTCTCTCTTTCTTTCTCTTTCTCTCTCTTTCTTTCTCTCATTTTTCTTTCTTTCCCTCTTTCTCTCTCTATTTCTTTCTCTTTCTCTTTCTTTCTTTCCCTCTTTCTCTCTCCCTCTCTTTCTCTCTCTCTCTTTCTGTCACTTTCTTTCTTTCCCTCTCTCTCTTTCTTTTTTTCTCTTTCTTTCCTTTGTCTCTTTCTTTCTCTTTTTCTCTGTCTGTCTTTCTTTCTCTCTCTCCCACTTTCTTTTTCTTTCTCTTTCTCTCTCTCTCTTTCTTTCTCTTTCTTTCTTTTTCTTTTTCTTTCTCTTTCTTTCCCTCTTTCCCCCCTCTCTTTCCCTATTTCTCTTTCTCTCTCTCTCTCTCTCTCTTTCTTTCTTTCCCTCTTTCTCTCTCCTTCTCTTTCTTTCTTTCTCTCTCTCTTTCTCTTTCTTTTTCTTTCTGTCTCTTTTCTTTCTCTCTTTCTCTCTCTTTTTTCTCTTTCTTTCCTTTCTGTCTCTCTTTCTTTTTTCTCTCTTTCTCTCTGTCTGTCTTTCTTTCTCTCTTTCTTTCTTTCTTTCTCTCCCACCTTTTTTTTCTTTCTCTCTCTGTCTCTCTCTCCTTTGTTTGCCCATCTGTTACTCTGTGTGTGTGTGTGTCTGTCTCGCATTCAGGCACTTAAATCACCCATTCTGTGTCTCTGTCTATCTTTCTCTCCCTCCCTCCCACTCTCTGTCTCTCTGTGTGTGTCTGTCACTCTCTGGTTCCCCCCTCCCTCCCTGTCTCTCTGTGTGTCTGTGCCTCTCTCTGTCTGTCTCCCCCCCCCCAAACCTCCTCAGCTCCTGGAAGTAGCCTGACTGGCCCGCCAGCCCGCTGGCTGTATTTACTCGCTCGCTCTCTCACCCATCCACCGGACGAAGGAACCTGGCGTCCGATGGGTGAGCAAGCGAGCGAGCAACCGCGGGCAGCGGGCCAGCGGATTGTTGGGCGCTGCCGCAACTTTCCTTACCCGCCCGCCGGCCACAGTTACTCACTCGCTCGCTCACCCACCGGACGCCAGCTTCCTTCGTCCGGTGGGTAGGTGAGCGAGCGAGTAACCGCAGGCGGTGGGCAGGCAGGTTGTTGGGCGCTGCTGCAGCAAGTTTCCTTGCCCGCCCGCGCTTGCTTGTTCGCTCGTTCACCCACCCCCGGATGAAGGAACCTGGCATCCCCGTCCCCGCCCCCCATCCCCGCCCGCCGTGATCACTCGCCTTAGCCTGCCCCGGCTGCCTGGCTGCGCACTCTGCCAGGGGGCTGCCCCCTCCTCCTTCGACCTCACCTTTCCACGCTGATTGGCCCGAAGCGCATCCCCTTCCTTATCCCCGCGTCCGCTTTCTGCCTCGTCCAGCCTAGTGGTGCTCAAGAGGCACGGCTTCTGGCTGCTCCTTCTCTGACGCCTTTCTCAGTCGCCTTCGGGCTTTACCTACAGCCGCTGCCACCGCCACCGCAAAGTGGGCCTGGGATGCCAAGACGGCGGCGGCGGCAGTATCGGTCTTTCCGGGTGTGCGGCTCCTGACTATCAAACGCGCCCCCCTTTACGGAGCCTCGCGCCCCCCTGGGGGGGGCGCGCCCCACTATTTGAGAAACGCTGCTGTATAAGAAGTGTACTCTGATTGGTTGCCAGGCTCCCATGGGCTGAGTCCAGGTTTGGTAAAGCCAGTCCTACCTTAATCCCATGACTCTGGAGCTGAAGGGGAGAACTCTTTATTATGTAAAGGGACTAGCTCAGGCTTTAATGGCCCATTGACAGAGGGGGTGGAGGCAGGAGGCTGCAGGAAACAAAACATGTTTCTTCCTTTTCACATCCAGGGAAATATAATATTCTGCCTTTTCAATATTTCCTAGGGTATTTCATTTTTCTGGGAGAGGGATGGGTGATAACTTTCCACAGTTTCTTATTGGTCATTCGCTTTACTAAAAATAATTGCGGCATCATAGCAAAGTTCCCAGGTAATCTCCTCAAACTGTCTCCAAGGTCTCCTTCAATGAAACCCAAACTCTTTGCTCCATGCTCCCTTGTTTTTATAGCTCCATCTACAAATAACTGTGTCAAATATTTGGACCACAGCAAGCCAATCAAGGATCTACTCTCCTCTAGATTCTCCTGTTTGCCTGATTCCTTGACACCTTCCGATGGCAAAAACATGGCAGAAGAGAGTGATGTTTCTCTAGTGGTTAAAGTATCAGGCTTGAAAGTGGGACTGAGTTCGAGTCCCACCTTAGCCATGAAATCCAGCTAGACAGTGGTGGGATTTTTTTAAAAAAGCATTGTCATTTCTGTGGGCATGGCTTGGTGAGTGTGGCGGGGGGAGGATACTGCAAAATCGCTATTCCCTCCCCACTCCAAGGGAAGGATTCTACAAAATCTCCATTCCCTCCCCACTCCAGAGAAAGGATTCTGCAAAATCGCTATTCCCTCCCCACTCCAAGGGAAGGATTCTGCAAAATCTTTATTCCCTCCCCACTCCAAGGGAAGGATTCTGCAAAATCTCTATTCCCTCTCCACTCCAATGGAAGGATTCTGCAAAATCTCTATTCCCTCCCCACTCCAAGGGAAGGATTCTGCAAAATCTCTATTCCCTCCCCACTCCAAGGGAAGGATTCTGCAAAATCTTTATTCCCTCCCCACTCCAGGGAACGGATTCTGCAAAATCCCCAACAAAAGAAGACCCAGCCAATCAGCTGGGACTCGGAAGGCAGCAAATAGATTTGGGGCGGAACCAGCCAGAGGTGGTATTTGCCGGTTCTCTTAACTACTCAAAATTTCCACTACCGGTTCACCAGAATCTGACAGAACCGGCTGAATACCACCTCTGCAGTTGGATGACTTCATTTCTCTCTTCAGCCAAACTCACCTCACAGGGTAATGGTGGAGACAATTGGAGGAGGAAGGTATGTTGGGTATGTTCACTGCCTTGAGCTGTTTGTAAAAATAATAAAGCTGGGGTTGCAAATTAAATACATAAATAAATAAATAAGAGAAGACAAGTCAACATAAACAGTGTTTCCATCAGAGATAGAATTGTGAGAAATATGCACACACACACACCTCAAAAAAGCTTTCTTCTAGGTTCCTAATGAATACGAAGTGACCATATTCAGAAATGAAGAAAAATGTGATCCTAACATCTTTACATTTGTAACTGTATTGAGACAAAGAATTAACCTATGAGAGCAAAACTCTAGTTCTTTTAATCCAACCATCTGTTCCATAATTTAGATGTATATCCTGGGGAATTTTTCAAATGAAGTAGAAGCAACAATTGTGTTTGTTGTTGATACTCCCCAAACAGATAAGGCAGTCTGGTGTAATAGGGTGTTGAACTTCGACCAATAAATAGTTAGTCACCCATCAGGGATAATTTAACTGTTGATTTTCTGCATCTTTATTGCAGTCCTAGGCTGCATTAATAGAGAGATAAAGTCACACAAAATGTTAATACCACTTTATAATGCCATCATAAGATGGCACTTGGAATATTGCATCTAGTTTTGGTCCCCACAATATAGAAAATATGTTGATATTCTAGAAAGAGTGCAGAGAAGAGCAACAAAGATGGTTCTGGGATTGAAGGCTAAAATATATGAAGAACAGTTGCAGGTATGTCTAGTTTAAGATAAAGAAGGAGTTTAAGGTAAAGAAGGAGTAGGGGGGAGACATTATAGCAGTGTTCCAATATCTCAGGGGTTGCCACAAAGAAGAGGGAGGTCAACCTATGCTCCAAGGCACCCGAAGACAGAACAAGAAGCAATGGATGGAAGATAATCAAGGAGAGAAACAACCTAGCACTAAGAGAAATTTCCTGATAGTTAGAAAAAAATAATCAGTCGAACAATTTGCCTCCAGAAGTTGTGAATGCTCCAACACTGGAAGTCTTTAAGAGGATGTTGGACAGACTTCCTGTTCCGGCTTCTGGCGGCGACGGATGAACCTTGGGGTTCGTCCGCCGTTTTGTTCTTTTTCCTGCCCCTAACGGGGCGGGGTGCCCCCCCCCTTTTTTCTTTTTGGGGGGGACCTTCCGTAGGGCTGGCTTGCCTGGACTGGTTCTGCTGGCGGCAGCTGGAGGAACGGTCCTTGTCTTCGGTCCAGGTGGAAGAAGACATGCTGCAGGGGGCTTGATTCCCTTCGCCAATGGAGGACGGCAGTAAATAATGGATTCGGAGAGAACGGAGCGCTCAGGTCGGATGGCTTTGCCGGGGCTTGAGATGCAGGGCGGAGAGTAAGTGACTTTAAAACTTTTTCTTGCTGGCGGCTTGGACTGGAAGAGATGTGGAGGGGGGTGTTTGTCAAACCCCCCCTCGGATTTATAACAGCGGCGTTTAGAAATGGCTCCTCATTGCGAGGAAGCGGATATTTCTCATCCGGACTTTTGCGGAACGAGTGAAAGTAATTTGCGGCTTGTTTCTATACAATGTATCTAAGTCTGGCTTTATTGAAACAATTTCTTTTTTTACTCTCTCCTGCTGGCTGCCTGGCTGGGCGGTGGAAGATGGCTCCTCTTTGTTCCTGAATGACTATTTTTTTATGGAAAATCACCAACATTTCTTTGTAATTTGGACTGTCTCTCTTTACTAATGGAAAATTTTTTTGGGGAATAACTGGTTCCTTCCCTGGAATACCTTCTCTTTTTTTAACAATTGACTGTGGAACTGTTTCCTCTCTGGGCTCTACAGCTTGTTACAACTCTGAGCTGAACTTTTTTCTCCTGACTGGCTCCAGCAGCCACACCCAAAAAACGCCATTTTAGTGGCACTGATTATAATAGCTTATCATGGCTTCAAAACAACCAGAGAATTCGGGACTGGAACAAAGAATGACGGCGATGGAGGAAGCATTAAACTCCTTGGTGCTGGAAATTAAAGCAATGAGGAGAGACCAGTGTAGCTCTAAGCTTGAACTTTTGGAAACACAAAAAAAATTGATAGAGAACACGCAGAAGACCGAGGAGCTGGAAGTGGGATTGGCTGGGGCGAAGGGAGAACTTAAAAATGTCAACACTGAAATTGCAGAATTGTCTGGTCATATGTCTAGGATGGATTTTGAAAGAATGTCATATTTTTTAAGATTTCAGAATATTTTGGAGGAAACTGGTGAATGCCTTCCTGATCTCATGAGTACAATTTTAGCAGACTATTTACATAAACCTAAAGAGGAGATCAGGGGGGACATTGACCTAGTCTATAGAATTAATTCAACATATGCCAGGTTAAATGAAGTACCCAGAGAGATACATATTAAATTTGTTAGAAGGTCGACCAGGGAGGGAATTTTGAAGGCGCAAAGAGACAGGCCTTTAATTTACCAACAAAAGGAAGTCGCCATCTTGAAACAGATCCCAAAAAAGATTAGAGAGGTGAGGAGGAAGTATTCCTTCTTATCTAAAAAATTATTTAACCACGGGATTTGGTTTAAGTGGGTGATGCCAGAAGGAATGTTGGTGTTCTGGGATGAAGGAAGAGTAAGGATTAAAACAGTTGCTGAGGCGGAAGCCTTTCTTAAAAAACATTCCTCTATCCTGGGGGAAGATCCAGGGGGGACGGAGGGGGCCATGGCCCCGCCCGCTGGGGGCCAGGAAGGAGAACAAGAAGATACAATTGCCAAGAGACTTAGGTCTAAAAAATGAATTTTTTTTAGACCAATAAAAAAAACCAATAAAACTTTTTCAATATAAAAAAAAAAGAGGATGTTGGACAGCCATTTGTCTGAAATGGTATAGGGTTTCCTGTTTGAGCAGAGGATTGGACTAGAAGACCTCCAAGGTCTCTTCCAACTCTGCTATTCTGTTCTGTTCTGTTCTATTCCTTCCAATTCTGTTATCTGTACAACGGTCCAGCTGTATGATTTTTAAGGTCCCTTCCCATCCTTCCCATTTTTCAGACTGGCCTTAACATCAAGCCAAGCAATGTTGTTGTTGTTGCTGCTGCTGCTTCCCTTGCCGCACTTGTTATATATTATTTGTAAATGTACCCACCACTGTGCATCTTTCTGTCTAGAGCAGATAAATGTTAAGTCCCCTAGATGAGAAGCTTATCACCTAAAATGAAAATGAGTTGGAGGGGGGGGGGGAGAAACCCCAAATCAGTAGCAAAGCAATATATTCACCTAGATCCATCACACACCCTTACAATCACTTACAGCAGGGGTCTCCAACCTTTGCAACTTTAAGTCTGAAGGACTTCAGCTCCCAGAATTCACCAGCCAGCTTTGCTGTAAGTCAGGGGTCTCCAACCTTTGCAACTTTAAGTCTGAAGGACTTCAGCTCCCAGAATTCACCAGCCAGCTTTGCTGTAAGTCAGGGGTCTCCAACCTTTGCAACTTTAAGTCTGAAGGACTTCAGCTCCCAGAATTCACCAGCCAGCTTTGCTGTAAGTCAGGGGTCTCCAACCTTTGCAACTTTAAGTCTGAAGGACTTCAGCTCCCAGAATTCACCAGCCAGCTTTGCTGTAAGTCAGGGGTCTCCAACCTTTGCAACTTTAAGTCTGAAGGACTTCAGCTCCCAGACTTCTCCAGCCAGCTTTGCTGGCTGGAGAATTCTGGGAGCTGAAGTCCTTCAGACTTAAAGTTGCAAAGGTTGGAGACCCCTGACTTACAGTTCGAAACACAATTTCACTGAGGTGATAACTATTTCTAGAATTATGAAAGTGGGAAGGAGAATCTTCTCCCCCCACCCCACTCTACATCGTTTGGCCTGATCAACAGTTCAGACTTTTTTATCATCTGTCCTGCAGTTCGCTCCATTCACCATCCTGTTGTTATTTTCTCTCAGCTACAGTTGTTTTCTTCCACGCTGGGTTTATAATTATCGTATTATTAGGGGTTAGCTATTTTGGCAGATTGGTAATATCATTTCTGAAATTGGATTCTGAGGGTCATTCTACCCTTTCTCCCAGCAACAGAAATGTCCTAATTTCCTCTCAATATTTGTTTTTTCTTTCTTTCTAAAATATACTTTGGTATTTGTCTTTCCGGCAGGAGATCATTATTGAAAGGCGCCGTGCGCATTTCCAATGAAATTATCACCCCTTCTATTTTTGTCCCTTTTGAAAAGGACACAGTTTATTGCTGCTGCGGGAAGGGGAAAGGAGTCAAAGATTTAATTAAGTACAAATTCTTCTTCCAAAGACTTTGCTCAGGAACCTGTGTTCAGAGTTGAATGCTAAGGCTCTGGCAGAACCTGGCAGAAAGAAGCTATTTCTGATCTCTGATATCTTCAATAAAATAAATGCATGGAAGTAGTAAGCGAAGAAGGATCTCCCTTTGGGGTAAAAGAAAGGAGGAGGAGGAGGAGGAGGAGGAGGAGGAGGAGGAGGAGGAGGAGGAGGAGGAGGAGGAGGAGGAGGATTATTAACAGAGTTGGAAGGGATCTTGTAGGTCAGCTAGTCCAACCCCCCCAGCCAAGCAGCAGAACCTACACCTTTTCCGACATAGGGCAGCCCAGTCTCTTCTTGAAAGTCTCAAGTGATGAAGCCCCCACAACTTCTGAAGGCAACTTCTGTTCCATAGGTTGATTGTTCTCAATGTCAGAAAGTTCCTCCTTAACTCTAAGTTGAATCTCTCCTTGGTCAGTTTCCTTGTCTGGCCTTCAGGTGCTTTGGAAAATAGCTTGATGCCCCTCCTCTCTGTGGCAGCCCCTCAAATATTGAAACATTGCTATCATGTCTCCCCTGGTCCTTCTCTTCACTAGACTAGCCATGATCAGTTCAGGAGGAGGAGGAGGAGGAGGAGGAGGAGGAGGAGGAGGAGGAGGAGGAGGAGGAGGAGGAGGAGGAGGAGGAGGAGGAGGATATCCCTTCAGTCATGTCTGACTCTTGGCAATTCCTATCGGCCAGGTCTCTCCATATCTTAAGATGTTGCACTATTTTTTTTTGAGTAGTTCTATGCTCTGGCTGGTATCAACTTTGACACCACTGTGTTTTTTTGACACCCTGCTTTCCTTTTGCCATTAACTTTTCCAAGCATAATTGTTTTCTCCAGTGACTTCCCCCACACGACATGGCCAAAATAAGTGAGACACAGTTTTGTGATTTTGCCTTCCAGTGACAGGTCTGCTATTCTGTGCTCCACTCCTTGCTTTTTAGTCAAGGAATACGCAGAAGTTTTTCCAGCACCACAGTTCAAATGAGTCAACTTTCTGAGGGGGTCTTTGTTGCTCTCTGACATCGCTTGTTGTCTTACAGACGCTTCATTACCCAAACTGAGTTAACATCATCAGTGCTACTCACTAGCACTGATGATGTTACCTAGTTTGAAAAGGCGGGATCCTACTGGTTTAACCATCTGTTCACTGAGCATGCTCTTTGCCCACACACACAGTTTACAGAAAATCTAACCTTCAGCATTATTGCTGGCGAGGAAAACAGCTGAGGCGTGGCAATCCACTCTGCTGTGCCGATCAGCTGGGCTTCGGAAAAGGTAATATAGGTGAGTTTGGCACAGGGGCAGGCAGGCCCACTTCAAAGTTGGAGCGAACCAGTTTGCCTCCAGTGGATAGTCAAAGCTACCAATTTGCCCGAACTGGTCCAAACTGGTAGAATCCTATCACTGCTAGTTTGGGTAATGAACCTTTGCAAGAAAATAAGCAAGCTCAGAGAACACCAATGTTCAATACAATACAATACAATACAATAGCAGAGTTGGAAGGGATCTTGGAGGTCTTCTAGTCTAACCCCCTGCCTAGGCAGGAAACCGTATACCATTTCAGACAAATGGCTATCCAACATCTTCTTAAAGACTTCCAGTGTTGGAGCATTCACAACATCTGGAGGAAAGCTGTTCCACTGATTAATTGTTCTAACTGTCAGGAAATTTCTCCTCAGTTCTAGGTTGCTTCTCTCCTTGATCAGTTTCCACCCATTGCTTCTTGTTCTGCCCTCAGCTGTTTTGGAGAATAGCTTGACTCCCTCTTCTTTGGGGCAGCCCCTGAGATATTGGAAGACTGCTATCATGTCTCCCCTAGTCCTTCTTCTCATCAAACTAGACATACCTAGTTCCTTCAACCCTGAGCTAACAAATGTTCTCCTTTATTAGACTTAATTTTCTAGCTGTCTTGCTTTTTTAAGGTCCAACTCTCACAACCATAGATAGCTATGGGGAACACAACAGAGAGACTGTTGCCAGGCTGATGTCCTTGCCTTTCCATAGTTGACTCATGCTCATCATTCCTTTGTGTCCCAGTGCAATCTGTCATTTTATTTCTAGGTTGCATTAATTTATTTATTTATTTATTTATTTTATTTATTTATATTTATATCCCGCCCTTCTCCACAGAGGACCCAGGCTGGCGCACAGGAAATTTAAAAATATACAAAAGTACAAAAATAAATACATAATTTAAAATAAATATTAAATTATCCCGATCCTATGCTAAAACCAAATTGTTAAAATACCCAATTTAAAACTTTCTAAAAGTCCCCGTGGGAGGTTAGGCTAAGCCGGCTTGTTGGAAAAGGTATGTCTTTAGACATTGGCGGAAGAGGCGGAGGTCGGTGATGGTGCGAAGTTCAGGGGGTAGGTCGTTCCAAAGGGCAGGGCCCGCCACAGAGAAGGCTCTTCCCCTGGGTGTCGCCAGTCGGCATTGTCCGGCCAACGGCACCCTGAGAAGGCCCTCTCTGTGGGAGCGTATCGGTCTAAGGGATGTATGGGGCAGGAGGCGGTCTCGCATATAACTAGGCCCCGAGCCATGGAGCGCTTTAAAGATGGTCGTCAGAACCTTGAAGCGCACCCAAAAGGCCACAGGAAGCCAATGCAGCTCGCGCAGGATCGGTGTTATATGGGAGCATCTGGTGGCTCCCGTAATTACCCGCGCAGCTGCGTTTTGGACTAGCTGTAGCTTTCGAGTGGAAGAATGGAAGAGATATACTATAGACAGGACAAGAATTTGATCCAATGTGCTAATTGTGAAGACATTGTTGTTTGAATGTTGAGGACACAGTCAATCAAGGTGGGTCTCAGCCAGAGGTAGATTGCTCCTGTTTCGGCCCGATTCGGCCAAACACGTAGCGTCAATTCGGCCTGGGTCACAGAACCGGAAGTGACCTAGGCTGGCCACACCCTCAAACCAGTTCCCCGGTCTCTTCTGTTGTTGCCGGCATCTGCACATGTGCAAAACAATTTTCACTCAACTGCACATGCGCGAGCAATGAAGCAGTCCCAACCAGTACAGGAACCTATCCCTGGTCTCAGCCATAAGTAATCCCAAATAAAGTGGATTCAAGCTACATTCACACTGTCTGTTAAAGCTTCAGCAAGAAGGGTGAGAGAGAAAGGTTCTCTCTTGAGAAATAAGAATGTGCTAAAATATGGAGAAAAGGAGGAAGAGATTGCTCATCTGGGAAACTGTTGAGAGATTAAAAGAAACAGAAAAGAGTACTTCAAAAGATGGGCCCCTTCTTCAGAAGTGGGAAGGAGATTAAAGGTAAACAGATCCTTATTAAAACTTGGACTAAATGAATCAGTGGGGGGGAATGAAAGTAAGAGTTTGACTCTCATTGGAAAATTACAAACTGCAATACATATTCTGTTTTTGCAGTAGGAAAGAAAAAATCCAGGATTAACTTCAGCTACTCCTGCTCTCCTGCTATGAATTAAGGACTGTTGTTGCTGTTGCTAGTTGCAAAGTCCTTTTCAACCCATCGCGACCCCATGGGCAACGTTCCTCCAGGCCTTCCTGTCCTCTACCATCCTCTGGGGTCCATTTAAGATCATGGCGACTGCTTCGGTGACTCCATCCAGCCACCTCCTCTTCTGTCGTCCCCTTCTTCTTTTGCCCTCCATCATTCCCAGCATGAGGCTCTTCTCCAGTGAGCCCTTCCTTCTCATTAGGTGGCCAAAGTATTTGAAAGGACCATTAAAGCTCCTTAATGGAAATCTTTGCTCATTTCTAATAGCCAGCAGGATGAATCAGAAGCCACATATGAAGAAAACAACCTTCCACTTCCCTCTATAGTTAGATATTAGTTTATGGTATAATTAGAACAGAGCCCCTAAAATTCATTGTTCAAATGATGGTTTGCTCATTGAAGATATTCAGTCCTGGAGTTTGCAGAATGGCAAACAACCCCATGGAAATATGAAAGGTTAAGTCTGTGTAAATCTTTTGTGGACTCCTACTCTTTGAGGCATGCCAGAGATGGTATTCAGCAGGTTCAGATCAGTCCTGGAGAACCAGTAGTGGAAATGTTGAGTAGTTTGGAGAATCGGTAAACCCTTTATTTATTTATTAAATTTATAAACCGTACCCCTCTCCCCAAAGGGACTCGGGAGACCCTCTGACTGGCCCCACCCCAAGTCCCAGCTGATCAGGAGAGAATGGGGATTTTGCAGTATCCTTCCCCTGCCATGCCCACCAAGCCATGCCCACAGAACCAATAGTAATTTTTTTTGAATCCCACCACTGAGGTCTGCTCAAGCAAAGCATTCTCTTGAACCTACTTTGTCAATCAAATGACATATCTTGCTTCCATAGAAAAATTGAATGAAGCAAATGGTCCTGGAGATGCTCTGAACCCAAACCATGTAGGGCTTTAAAGGTCAAGCTTCAAATCCCTTCAAATTGTATATGATATCTAACAGATGTAATGTGTTCATGTGGCAAAGCATCCACCGACTATTAGATGTTTCTATGTGAACTTCAAAGGCAGCCCATATACAGCTCCTTATAATGGTCCTCCCTTTTCAGAAATCATGGCATTGAAAGTGAGCCATGCACCCTCACCAAAGTTTTTGCCGAAGTTCTCTGGAAGAGACTGAGTCCTCCCACACTCTTCTTCTTCCAGCACCATTCACCAAATAATTTGGGTTCAGCCTTGCCACCAACATTAGTTGAACTGCTAGAAGAAGTTGAGGAACTCATCTTCCTGCATAAGTCACCAAAAACGTGAGTCCTGCCATAAAAAATCTGTGGAATGCAAAGCAAGGCAACATGGCCACCTCCTGATGCTGTATATACCACTTCACAGTGCTTTACAGCCCTTGCTAAGCAGTTTACAGAGACAGCCTATTGTCCCCAACAATCTGGGTCTTATTTAATCCACCTCGGTCCTCATTTAACCCACCTCGGAAGGATGGAAGGCTGAATCAACCTTCAGCCTGGTGAGATTTGATCTGCCAAATGGCAGGCAGCTGGCAATCAACAGAAGTAGCCTGCAGTACTGCACTCTAACCACTGTGCCACTGTGGCTCCTTGCATGTCAAATACCAGGAGAAAGACAAGATTTCTGCTTCAGTATATATTGAATACCCAATTTGTCTAACTTTGATGGAGTCAAGTGCTGAGGCAAGACTGAAGAGATAAAATTAGTCAGAGTCTTTTCTTTAATCAAAGCTGTCAATGTTGCCATCTCCTCCAACTCCAGTTCCATCACCTTAACCATCCACACCTCCAATGTAGGTATTTGTGAGCCCTTCCACCTTTCTTGCTCACTTCTTCCTTTCATCTTTCTAAAATTCACCTTCCAGAACTAACAGAAGTCAGGGTGGTGATGCTTCTAGAATGAGGGAGGCCTTTGATTGTTACAACGCAAAGCTTAGCCCACAAATTCTGCAGCTGATTACCATGAAAGAAAAGCAAGGCCTCATATAAAACACGATTGCTGCATTTGGGGATACCGTGTGCTCTGCCAAAATGCTTTCATTGTTTTCATTGTTCAGAATGAATGTTTAGCTTCATCAAATTTCACTCCAATTCTAATCTGGTCCCTTAATGCAGGGGTCTCCAACCTTTGCAACTTTAAGTCTGAAAGACTTCAGCTCCCAGAATTCTCCAGCCAGCTTAGCTGGCTGGAGAATTCTGGGAGCTGAAGTCCTTCAGACTTACAGTTGCAAAGGTTGGAGACCCCTGCCTTAATGCATACCTGAGGCTCATTTCTTTTTGAGATTCTATTATATATAAAAGGATGCAGGATGACATTTATTTTTTCTACCTCAAAGCAAAACAAGAATCATTTTTAGCCTGATTATTTAAAGTGATTATTACAATACGTTTCTAAGTTTAATATAACAGAGATGTTGTTCTAGCGCGTGGCCAAGACTGAGCAACCTTGCAGAGGGCATAGAGACAAAATATTTGGAGGACTTGATTGTATTTCATTGGAATTCTTGTATAGAACTGTAGACTAAAAAAATATTCCAGAAGGAAGCGGTGACAAACCATTTCCTTACTGCTGCCAAGAAAGTACATGGACATGTTCAGCTCAACTCAAAAGACACTTCATCTTCTACCATCTAATGAAGTGAGCAACCGGTTTAAGTACCTTGGAGAGCTCCAAAGTCAGCCCTGTTAGCTCAGCCAATTGATTGATTGATTAAGTGCCATCAAGGCATGGTTGACTCTTAGAGACCACATAGGTAGATGTTCTGCATGACTGCCAACTCAACCTGTTCATTATGAGGACAATAGAAACATGTTATCACAGCAGCACCTTAAAGCCAACTAAAAGCTTTTTCCTGAGACCTTTATAAGCAAACTTACACTCACTTAGAAAAACAAAATTGGTTGTTAAACATGCCTCATTTTTCAGTTTTAACTTTAGCAAAGAGGGTGAGTGGGATGTTACTCATTTTTCTGGGTTGGAGGATAATGTCAGGCTGTGACTTTGGGCTGTAAGAATCCTGGGACTGGAATTGAACTCTTATCGTCAAGGAACAATATCAGAGATAAAGTTAGAAGATGCAAGACCCAAAGAAGCCTCTGGTGTCTCTGGAATATCACAGTGGTGGTATTCAGCCAGTTCAGACTGGTTCGGGTGAACTGATAGTGGTGACCTTCAGGTACGTCCACACGCCCCTGCGCTATGCTGTTCTACTTAGCCATGTTTTCTAAGCTGCACACATGTGTGCAAGCCATGCATGTGAACAAAGTGCATGCACGGAAGGGCACATGCATGTGCAGAAGGTGCATGCTCACAGTTTCAGTGTGCGGTGAACCGGTGGTAAAATTATGTGAAACCCACCTCTGCCTTGGTATACTAGACCCCTGTTTCTGTAGAGATTGAAGGAATGGCCATTATAATAGGCAAAAATCAGTTAAAAGAAATCTGGGTTTGGGCAGGAATATAACATACTGTACATAAACATCTCAATCAAACCCCTACCTAATTCATGGACCATAAAGAGAAAGAGGGGTTTTGTAAGATTCTCTTACTATAACTTCACTATTGAAGTAGTACTGGTCTACATGACTTGGGTTTCATAATCTACTGTATCTTGAAGGGCTGAAAATTTAGCAACATTGGATGCTTTCATTTTCCACGTTAAAACTGGAGACGGTTGTTTGTTTGTTTTACTCTTCCGAGTACTGCAAATTCTTCAACCATGTTTTGTTCTGCTGTGATAAGCTGGACCATTTCAGGCAACAATGAGCAAATCAGTCCAATGTTCACAGTTGGTCAGAGTGTAGCTGGGCAAGAAAAGAACAAATGCACATTTTCTCTTAAAAATAGGTCTCTATTCTGTCAACATACCACATGAGAGTATACTTTCCTCCTAAAAGATATACAACTATTGTTTTACATCACAGGGACTGGATTCATCTACTGGATTAAATCAAAACTAAATAAACTAGGTTATGGTCTCTCATGTTGTGCAAATAAGGTCTAATAAGACATTCACAGATGCTTTGGAGATGCCAGTTCCTTTTGGGGTATCATTAACCTCTTGTTCTGCCTGCAAAAGGTTTTGCAGCCAAACTCTGCCCACAGACTGCAGTTCGATCCTGATAGGGCTCAAGATTGACTCAGCTTTTCATCTTCCAAGGTCAATAAAATGAAGACCCAAATTGTTGGGGGCCATATGCAACTAATGCTTTTACATTGTAAACTGCCCAGATTCGTGTGGTAATGCACTACAGGGCGGTATATAAGCTTGTATCATGCCCCCATCGAAGTCTGAATCTGCGGGGGAAGATAAGCTAGATAAGAGTGAACAGAGATAGAGAGGGCAACCCCGTTGGCCTTGGAGGAAATTGGGGAAGGGCAGAGTCGGTCTGGGCAAGCTTTTCTGAATTAGTAAGTCCTGCAGACAGGCAGAGCTCAGGAGAAGAGCAAGGACTACCCCCTCCTGATCCAAGAGCAAGGAGGGAAGAGAGATGGCGAGAGCAACGCAGATTGAAATGGCTGCAAGGGAGGAAAGTGCCCTGCCCTCTTTCACAAGACACATCTGGTGGTTGAGGTGTAAGGAGGTGCTGGTGGGAGGGGCATTTGTTGGGACAAGCATTGGATCTGTGGAGCCTCATGTGCACTTGCCAATGCCAATGCCTGGAGATTTCTTATAGGACTGCCAGCTCTGGTTAATGTTTGGCTAAGCTGGTTTACTCACAGCCAGAGGCTTTTGAAGGTGCATGTGAGAGCTTTGCTCCAGGACTTGTAGTGAGTGTGGGACCATTTGGGGGCACCGTTGGAGCAATAAAAGGGAGTTAGATCTGTTCTCTGGTTATGTTGCTTTCATGCCACACCCCGGGTCATCACAGGTTATAAGTTATTGCTACGGCGAAAAAGTCAATTTGTTAGATAGACTGATGTGGGAATTGAAGAATAAAGATGAAGCAGAATATTACAAAATCTAGGATAAATGTTATCAATGGCTGGAACAGAAAAGAGGGACCCCAAAATAAGTAATGACTAGGATCTACAGAATGGAAAATTAGAATTATGTATGTAATTAGAACAGAGTGAAAATGTATCAGACAAGACCAAAGTAACATGGATGGAAGTAAGATGTCTTTATATTTGTAAATACTGAATAGACCAAACATAAATAAGCAAGGTGGTTATGATATTTAACTTTATACTTTAGTATGTATGGCAAAGATACGGCCAGGACGGTTACTGTACATTGTGTCGAGTGCAGAGGTGGTTTTAGACTGGTTTGGCCAAATAGCCTGCCACGCCCCCAAACTGGTTCTCTTGGCTGCATTCTAGGTGCTACCATCTTGTTTTTTTGCTTCTGCGCATACACAAACGCATTTTTAGTACTGTGCATGCACGCATCGTGCACATCAAGTGCATACATGCAGCGCATCCCCTGAGCGAACCAGCAGTAGAAGCAGTTGGAACTCACCCTTGGTCCAATGTTTTATTGTATCTCTATCTCTATCTCTATCTCTATCTCTACCTCTACCTCTACCTCTACCTCTACCTCTACCTCTACCTCTACCTCTACCTCTACCTCTACCTCTACCTCTACCTCTACCTCTATCTATCTATCTATCTATCTATCTATCTATCTATCTATCTATCTATCTATCTATCTATCTATCTATCTATCAAAATGTAACAAGAGTTTGTTCAAAACCACTAATCTCCGAAAGTACTGCACCGATCGCTTCCAAATTTTCACACAACATTCCTTTCAAATGCGGCACCAATGATATATATATAGATTGTGTAGATGTCACACCTGTGCCAGGTACATGCAATGAAAATGTAAAAAAGGTAGGTAGATGGATACAGAGAGAGCAGTGGGCCACAGGTATTATGTCATCCTTTATGACATAAAATACTCTGTCCATAAGATTCAAGGAGAAATAATTTAATAATAATAATAATATTCCCGTCCCCCTCTCCCCGAAGGGACTTGGGACGGTGTACAGGAAAATTAAAAACCAATTAAAAACATACAATACAGACAAATTAAAAACGAATTAAACTACCCTGTACAAAATTTAAAAACCATTAAAATTACCACCCATTAAAACCCAATAAACAATTTGAGAAAACAGACTCGGGCAAGAAGCGTAGATTAGGCCAAGCCAGCCTGATGAAACAAATAGGTTTTTACTTTTTGGCGGAAGGCGCGGAGGTCCGTAGTCGTTGTAATATCCGGGGGTAGGTCATTCCAGAGGGTCGGGCCCATCACAGAGAAGCCCCTTCCCCTGGGCGTCGCCCGCTGGCACTGCCTAGTGGACGGCACCCGGAGAAGTCCCTCTCTGTGTGAGCGAATCGGCCGAAGGGGGCAGGATACGATCCCGCAAATAACTAGGTCCTGTGCCATGGAGCGCTTTAAAGATGATAATCAACACCTTGAAACGCACCCGAAAGACCACAGGTAGCCAGTGCAGCTCGCGCAGGAGTGGTGTTACATGGGAGTATCTAGTGACTCCCATAACTGCCCGCGCGGCCGCGTTCTGGACCAGCTGTAGTCTCCGGGTACATCTCAAGGGGAGACCCATGTAGATACAGTAGGTAGGTAGGTAGGCAGCTATAGGGATAGAGAGAGGGAGGAAGAAATGCAATAGGTAGGTAGGTAGGTAGGTAGGTAGGTAGGTAGGTGAAGGGATAGAGAGGGAGAAATACAGTAGGTAGGTAGGTAGGTAGGTAGGTAGAGGGAGAAATAGGGTAGGTAGGTAGGTAGAGGGAGAAATAGGGTAGGTAGGTAGGTAGGTAGGTAGGTAGGTAGGTAGGTGAAGGGATAGAGAGGGAGAAATACAGTAGGTAGGTAGGTAGGTAGAGGGAGAAATAGGGTAGGTAGGTAGGTAGAGGGAGAAATAGGGTAGGTAGGTAGGTAGGTAAGTAGGTAGGTAGGTAGGTAGGTAGGTAGGTAGGTAGGTAGGTAGAGGGAGAAATAGGGTAGGTAGGTAGAGGGAGAGAGGGAGAAATACAGTAGGTAGGTAGGTTGGGGGTTATACGGTGGTTGTGTGTATGTGTTTGTGTGTGCAGGTGTAGATCTACACACAGATTGGTTGGCCATTTAAGCAGACTGGGCCACAGCAACGCGTGACCGGGAAAGGCTAGTGTTTAATAAAAAACTTTTTTTAAAATAATAAATAAATAAATAAATAAATAAATAAATAAATAAATAAATAAATAAATAAATAAATAAATAAATAAATAAATAAATAAAAAGTCCATTTCAAACCAGCCATGAAAGATGCAGCCAAAAAACCAAGGGCATTCCATGAAGTTTCAAAGCAAGACTTTTCTCTTTTGGCTTTGGCTGAAGGGAGAAAAGAAAAGCTGAAACCGTTCAGCATTTCTTATGCGTCTCTTTCAAACTTGAGATTTGTTTATTTTTAGATGTATTTTTCACGCAGCCGTTTCTATCACCGGGGAAGGCCAAGCTGAGTCTTTAAGTTAATAAACTTTTTTTTCTCCTCCACCTCTTGCCTACATAAAGAGGCCTGGAAAACAGCAAGGATGCTACTCGTCCCAGCGCCCTCCCTCCTTTCACACGCTCCCATTCCGGTTTGCCTGCCAGGCTTTGACAACGCTCTCCTGCCTCTCAGAATTATCCTGCGCCAGCTATTAGAAAATAATAAACCAGAGGGCTCTTTATTTGCCTTTTCTTTCACGCCTTGTCTGTCATTCAGATAATTTCTAATGCTTGGTTTTGTAGGTACCCAGTGGTGTGCATTATTTCTCCCTCCCAGTTTCCCTCCACCCCCCAAGCAAGACTGAAAGGTCAAACGAATCAGGTTTTTCTCCCCTCCTTTCCCTTATTTAATTAAAAAAGAAAAGTGAAAGAAAAAGGAAGGCTTCAGTATTTGGCATAAGCTGAATCATTTTTCAACTTAGTTGTCCACTTTCCCAAGCAGCAGAGCCTAAATAAAGGACCTCCTCCTCCTTCTTCCTCTTCCTCCTCTTCCTCCTCCCCCCCCTCCTCCTCCTCCTCGTTATTATTCTGTGGTTAATCTTTGGTGAGATTCATAGCCTTTGGGGCTGGTTGGTCGCTCAACAGCTCGAGTCCTAACCAGGGACCTAGGAACTGTTAAGGTAACGTCAGAGGATATAAGCTGTTCCAAGTAGGGTGGCTTTTTGTAGAGTCAGAATGTTCAAGTCTGGTAAATTTAGAATTTCTAAATAGCGAGGTAGCCCTTTAGATATTGCTCCAAGGGCTTCAATTACAATCGGGACAACACACAGTTTCTTTTTCTACAGTCGCTAAACTTCAATGTGCAAGTCCCGGTATTTTGTGATTTTTTTTCTTGCTGCTTATTTTCAATTCGTGCATCACCAGGTATTGCAATGTCAACGAACATTGAGCTTGTCGATCAGAAAAGTCAGCAGTTCAGCAGTTTGAATCCCTAGCGTTGCATAATGGAGTGAGCTCCCGGTACTTGTCCCAGCTTCCGCCAATCAAGCAGTTCAATAGCATGTAAAAATGCAAGTAGAAAAATAGGAATCACCTTTGGGGGAAGGTAACAGCATTCTGTGTGCCTTCAGCCTTTAGTCATGCCAACCACATGACCACAGAGACATCTTCAGACAGAGCTAGCTGTTTGGCTTTGAAACAGAGATAAACACCGCCCCCTGGAGTTGGGAATGACTAGCACATATATGCGAGCAGAACCTTCACCTTTATCTTATTCCAGTTAATGTGTCTAATGGCACTTTTTAAGTAACTGAGCAGGTGTCAGAAATTCCCAGCTTCATCCCTAGCATTCAAAAGTACAGAGCATAGGATAAGAGTCTTAAATTACATGAGAATATAGAGTCCAGCTGAGTTAGAGGAAAATCTTTGTAACATAAACAGCAATTTGACAGTGAAACCAGTTACTAAAGATTTCCTTTGCTGGACGCATTCAAGTAGATGCTTGACAGCCATTTATTGGGGATGTTCAAGGCTTGGATTTGATGGTATATATGCCAATCAACCAAGAAGGGGAAAATCTATTCATCTAACAGAAAATGCAAACTATTATTCTTTTTCCTCGCAATCTCTCTTAGTATGGGATAGTACAGCCACTGTCTGGACACCCTCAAGATGTGTAAACGGTATGGCAACTAGTACAAATTCTACTTAGATTCCTCCTCCTCCTCCTCCTCCTCCTCCTCCTCCTCCTCCTCCTCCTCCTCCTCCTCCCCTTCCCCTTCCCCTTCTCCTTCTCCTTCTCCTTCTTTCTCCTACTTCTACTCCTCCTCCTTCTTCCCCCTCTCCTCCTCCTCCTCCTTCTTCCTCCTCCTCCTCCTTCTTCCTCCTCTTTCTCCTCCTCCTCCTCCTCCTCCTCCTCCTCCTCCCCTTCCCCTTCCCCTTCTTTCTCTCCTACTTCTACTCCTCCTCCTTCCCCTCCTCCTCCTCCTCCTCCTCCTCCTCCTCCTCCTCCTCCTCCTCCCACTTCATAGTATGTCTTTGATGTTGTCTCTCCATCTTCTTCTGGGTCTGCCTCTTCTTTTTATTTTAATCTTCTCCTCTTCTTGCACTGCATTGAATCCCATGACAAAACACTTTATTTGCTGCAAATTTTTGCAGTTTAAATTCACACACCTAGAGCGAACACCAGGATTGTGAATAGTCTTGTCCTTATTCAGTCAACCCTTTCCTCTACTTAAGTAAATCTATCCTTGTTCCTTGGAAGTATCAATCTGAACTGCTTTCCATTTGGATTTTCTTTTCTCTCTCATTCTTATGGAGAAGGAAATTAATTAACAGTGGCATTTCTTTCCTACATAGCTCTACTCAGATCTACATAAAGGGGGGGGGGGGGAATGGAAGAAATTAAGAAAGAGAAGTGTGATACCATGAAGCTAGAAAAGCCAGTTGAATCCTAGAAAATAAGGCAAAAATTGGGTGTGGAGTCAGAAATATAGTAAGAAATTTCAGATAAGAAAAAATATAAAATTTGATAGAGTCAAGAAGAATCTACATCCTCATTTTTGCATCTTCCTTAATCTTTCTCAATTGGACACAAGAACATATTTTATGAATCAAATCAATAGTTCATCAATTTAATTTTTCAGAGGCCAAGAATGGTTAGCCAGACACTCCTGGAAAGTTACAAATAGAGCATAATGGAGAAAACGCCCCCTTGATTTATCTCTCAACAGGATAATTTGAAGCAAATATTAATTTATAACCTGGATGACTGAGACTCTCCATAGAAATCAATTCATAAGAATGTGATTCAGTGGTGTGTTCAGGACCCCATTACAACCGGTACACTGTGCAGGGGGGCAGACGTCCTAGTTGTGCATGTGCACTGCACACACATGAGCACACTACTGCCCCTGCGACACCCAGCTGCTCGGCGGAGGTCGCACTGGCACCACAAGCTGTGTGTACGTGTGCAATTAGCCAGTCGCATTATAAACAGATATGGAATGCGGGTGGGCAGGCCAAATGAGCCACCATCCTGGTATGGCGGCCGCTGCTCTTGGCTACAACCAGTATGGCCATACCAGGCCGTACCAGGCCATACTGGCTGGAACCCACCACTGATGTGATTTGATTTTTCATGCATCATCCAAATTTCTACTCCTTCCAACTTTCAAAGGTATCTAAACGCCTGGCTTGAAATTCCATCAATGAAATATGAACGATGGGGACACTAACAAAGAATGAAGAAGTGGAGAGAGAAAACTTAGTTTGCTGGATGTAAGTGGCTGGTGAGTTTGTGAATCCAGCCTCTACTCCAGAAAGGATTTACTCTATTAAAGAGGAAGGTTGTGAAAACAAGCCGTCAGATTGCTTTGTCAATAAAGGGCGAGGGGAGCAGCATACATTAGCAGTTGACTGATTGTATTATTTCTTCCCTGTTCATTCTGCAATTTATTTATGTGGGCAGTTTATGCCGGGAGTGTTTTTAACACCGTTAGTGAAAAATTAGACACATATACATATGCGATGCATTTTAAGAAATTAAAAGAGGCTTGCTCCTGGGGAGGAAAATAATGGCAAATCTAGACAGCATATTAAAAGACAGAGACATCACCCTGCCAACAAAAGTGCGTATAGTCAAGGCTATGGTTTTCCCAGTTGCAATGGATGGCTGTGAAGGTTGGACCATAAGGAAGGCTGAGCACCAAAGGATTGAGGTCTTTGAATTCTGGTGCTGGAGAAGACTCCTACGAGTCCTTTGGACTGCAAGATGATCACATTGGTCAGTCCTAGAGGAGATCAACCCTGACTGCTCTTTAGAAGGCCAGATCCTGAAGATGAAAGTCAAATACTTTGGCCACCTAATGAGAAGGAAGGACTCCCTGGAGAAGAGCCTCATGCTGGGAACGATGGAGGGCAAAAGAAGAAGGGGACGGCAGAGAATGAGGTGGCTGGATGAAGTCACTGAAGCTGTTGGTGTGAGCTTAAATTGACTCCAGAGGTTGGCAGAGGACAGGAAGGTCTGGAGGAGCATTGTCCATGCGGTTGCAATGGGTTGGACACAACTTTGCAACTAACAACAAACATATGCATCTGGCACTCATATAGGGCTACTTACAGATGGGTGTTTTAATCTGTAGCATTTCTATCTTTTCTGCAGATAGTAATGCTTTTTCTTGTTTCCTTATTTCTGTGTTGCTGTTTCATTTCACCAGCATTATGGGCCCAGGGCAAAGCAGTGTATTGGGGCCCTTACAACACCTACTCACAGAATAAAAATATAAATGGTCGATAAAATTTAACATATATTTGCATGCTGTTGTTACCGTTATTAATAATAATAATACCATACAAATTCTTGTTCCTTCTGCAAACTCCTTCACCAAACATCGGGCTAGCAGCTGGTACCTCTGCTATGCTTTGCCTGTTGTTTTCAGGCTTCCATTTTCTTTCAGTCTAGAATCTGCCCCCAGCTGGCAAACTGAAACATAATTTTCCATGTTATAAATCTGTGGGGCCCATAAAATCGCAACCTATTTTGGAAGCTGATGCCTGGAGCACCAGAAGGAACAGGTTGCATTGTTTTATAAGGCCCATATGGACTCAGCCAGGAGATACAACTATACGTTACATAGAAGAGTGAGGCATGAAGTATCTTTTTTTCCCCCTTGCATTATCAAATGTTCCAGAGAAGAAAGCTTTAAATTCACACAGAAAACCTGACCTTGGGGTTTTTGTGTGTGCAAATAAAAGATCTATAAAGATGCCAAGAAAAGTCGTCTCAGTAATGATAATGAGACTAAAGAGGGGAGTAAATTTGTAGTTAGGGAATCTGTGCACACTGCTTCCCATATTGTTGAACTTCCATGTATGATCAAAGTTAAAGAATGATCACTCGGAAGGTTACAGTGAAAGAAATGTCTCTGCTTGATCCATTATTATCCAACCCTCTCATTTCCCCCCATTTTTTCCCTTCTTTTTCTCTTCCCTTTCAAAATCTGCTTTGTATTAATACCAATGTATTTTGCTAAGAGTCAGGGAAGTGGTCAGATGCCTAGGTGATTGGTTCTTTTAGAACCAAAAGAACTCATTTAAAGAACCAATTTATCCAAAGAACCCATTAATCTAAAGAACCAATTAATCTAAAAAACCAAGCAAGATCTAAAAGAACCAGTTTTATACAACGCATTCCAGAGAATTGGAAAAAAAATTAAGCTTAATTAACTCAAACAATTTTAAAAGCATAACACAAAAGCATAAACACCAAGCAAGATTACACCCAAATCTCTTACAAGCTGTCAGGAGTTCCTTAATAATGTGGGTCTAGGACAGGGGTGGGCAAACTTTGCAACTTTAAGTCTCAAAGATAATACAATACAATACAATAGCAGAGTTGGAAGGGACCTTGTAGGTCTTCTAGTCCAACCCCCTGCGTAGGCAGGAACCTTATACTATTTCAGACAAATGGCTATCCAACATCTTCTTAAAGACTTCCAGTGTTGGGGCATTCACAACATCTGGAGGCAAGCTGTTCCACTGATTAATTGTTCTAACTGTCAGGAAATTTCTCCTCAGTTCTAAGTTGCTTCTCTCCTTGATTAGTTTCCACCCATTGCTTCTTGTCCTGCCCCCAGGTGCCTTGGAGAATAGTTTGACTCCCTCTTCTTTGTGGCACCCTCTGACATATCGGAACACTGCTATCATGTCTCCCCTGGTCCTTCTCTTCATCAAACTAGATACCCAGTTCCTGCAACCGTTCTTCATATGTTTTAGCCTCCAGTCCCCTAATCATCTTGGTTGCTCTTCTCTGCACTCCTTCCAGAGTCTCCACGTCTTTTCTACATCGTGGCAACCAAAACTGTATGCAGTATTACAAGTGTGGCCTTACCAAGGCATTATACAGTGGCATTAACACTTCACATGATCTAGATTCTATCCCTATGTTTATGCAACCTAGAACTGTGTTGGCTTTTTTGGCAGCTGCTGCACACTGCTGGCTCATATTTAAATGGTTGTCCACTAGAATTCCAAGATCCCTCTCACAGTTGCTACTATTGAGCAAGGTACCACCTATACTGTATCTGTGCATTTTGTTTTTCTTACCTGAATGTAGAACCTTACTTTTTTCACCATTGAATTTCATTTTGTTAGATAGTGCCCAATGTTCAAGCAAAGCTGGCTGGAGAAGTCTGGGAGCTGAAGTCCTTCAGACTTAAAGTTGCAAAGTTTGCCCACCCCTGGTCTAGGACAACTTGCCAATTATGCCACAACCAGTTTGTCCCGGCCAACTCATCCTGGGACAACTCGCCATGACAATTCACCACAGGACCAGACTTACCCTAGTATCAAAGCAATTGTGGAATAGAATCATTAAAGAAAGGATGCCAAAGAAGAGAGAAAATTAAATGGGAATGACAAAAATTAAGCCAATTCTTTCTGGCCAGCTTGCCATGACCAACTCTTTGCAGCCAACTTGTTGCAGCCAATTTGCTACAGGACAACTTGTTGGGGAAAAGAGTTACACTAATATCGAACAAATAGTGGAACAGAACCATTGAACAAAGGATGTGAAAGGAGAAGCGCAATGAAATGTGAATAACCAAAATTAAAATAATTTTAAAATTATGTTAATTAATTAAATTGAATTATTTGCCGTATTTTTCAGAGTATAAGACACACCTTTTTCCCTCAAAAAAGAGGTGAAAATCTGGGTGCGTCTTATACACTGAATACAGCATTTTTGGCCTCCTGAAACCCTGCCCTCTTTGCAAAAATGGCCGTGCATAGCCTTTAGGAGGCTTATAGAGTGCTCCTGGAGGCTGGGGAGAGCAGAAATGAGTGAAAAATGGGACATTTTTGCTCATGTGGGCAGGGACAGCCCCCAGAAGCACCCTATAAGCCTCCTAAAGGCTGTGCGTGCCCTTTTTTTTGACAAAAACCAGGCCCATTTTCATCAAAAACAGGCCATTTTGGGGAGGTCTGCAGAGTGGAAAAAACTTTCTTTAAAATTTGCCTCTTCAAAATCTTGGTGCGTCTTATACTCCGGTGCATCTTAATTGTCCCACAGGGGGTTATCCTGTGGCAATATGGTCATGGCGAGTTGGCTGTGGCGAGTTGTCATACGGACCCCTTCAGATAGCTGCCTGCAAATTCAACTCAAAAACTTTAATTTCTGTATCTTGATTAGACTGACCCACCACTGGAAAGTGAATTCATAATTTGCATCAGGGGCAAGATCAATCTAGCTTTTGAAGTCCTAGGCTACTGAGCTGTGCCCAGAAAATTTCGTGAAAGTCAGAGGCCGATGACTTTTCGAAATGCTAAAGGAGAAACAGTTAACTTGTTCCTGGGAAGATGAAATATGCATGTGTGAAGACGAAACCACAAAGGCTGAAAACAAGAATGGATATGGCTACAGACAAAAAAAAATCCCTTGTATGCTGTTTGTGTGGTGTTGTTTTTCTATAATAAGAACAGTTTACTAGCTCTCCACACTTTTTCTGACTTTGCAATCATCCTTAAAAAATGATAAAATAGCATTTAGACTTATATACCGCTCCACAGTGCTTTTACAGCCCTCTCTAAATGGTTTACAGAGTCAGCATCTTACCCCCAACAATCTAGGTCCTCATTTACCAACCACAGAAGGATGGAAGGCTCAGTCAACCTTGAGCCTGGTGTGACTCCAATGGCAGTCAGCAGAAGTAGCCTGCAGTACTGCATTCTAACCACCGTGCCACCAGGGATGCACAAAATGATGTTGGTGCTAGATTTGGGCCAGATAGATTAGCAGGGGTGGAGACTCGTTTCCACGTGTGAATGTCTACGGAGATTCTGAGTCACCCAGATCACAGTTGTCCCAAAGGTGCTTTTTCAAAAGGCAACTGGAAGAAGCTGAAGAATTAGATGAGAAGAAAACATCCTCAAGGAAAAACAAAGTCCAGTTGCATTTTGGGAAATCACCTTTGGAGAAAAACACTGATGTCAGGTAAAGGAACTTAGAAAAGATTTGCATAAAGACTTATTTTAGAAACGAATTATTGAACCTCATCTAGAAGTGCAAGTTGTTGTCTTTCTCTTTTGGCAGCTAGTTTAAATTGAAGGACACCAGCAGTTTTGGAGAGTGGATTTTGCAGAAGGCGGCTGTTTATCTTTTGCTCTTTCAGCCACCCTGGCTAAAAATTAAACCCATGCATGACACAGAACTCCACGTTGGCTGGTTGATGACAGGTCTTTTAATTGGACTCCAGTGATAAATCTTATTTAAATGCTTTAAAAAGAATGTTATGGTCAGCAGTGGTTTACTCCCTGTAACTGAGCAAACACATTTGCGGTTTCACTGTTTTGTTTCTCTCACCCTTATCCCCATTCCTCCTCCATTTGCATTTCAAAGCTGTCATTTGTATAAAAGTTCAGGCATGTAAATTGCTCGTAGACCAAAGGGGGTGAAATTTTAATTTCATGAAGAGGGGGGAAAGGACCAGAGGTAACATGCTCTCATTTGATGGAAGGCAAGCTCGGTCCTCTTGCGTTCACTTTAAATTCCCCAGGGTTTTATATAAGAGATCAATCTTCTGATCCATCAGCTGAAATCAGTGCATCCTATTTTTAGAGGATGGGTAGACTCCTGAAGGATTAAGAATGAATCAGCACTGACCGAAAGGCAGAATTAAAAAGACACAGATTAATTATTCAGCTGATCAGAAAAGGAGTGCAAACGTCAGATCGGGCGTGATTAAAATATTCTTCAGGTGGAAAAGGCATCACTGAACATGATTCTATTTTACCCACTGCCCCAACAATCTAGCCAAGGCAAAATACTGACCAATGGTGAGATTCTGCCAGTTTAACAACCGGTTCGCTGATTGCATGTTACACGTGTACATGTGCACAGTTTTACCAAAAGCTTACCTTCCACTTTACTTCTTGGGGAGTAACACAATTGAGGCACAGCAATCCACTCTGCCGTGCTCATCAGCTGAGAGCATATAGGTAAGTAAAGCGCAAGGGTGGTCAGGCCAAACTCATCGTTGCAGAGAACCAGTTGTCACTCAGCTGATCGTTGAAGCTACCGCTTTGCCTGAACTGGTCCGAACCGGCTGAATCTCAGCCCTGATTTTGACCAACTGACATAAAAATGAATGTTTACACATTATCAGAAGGGTGAAAAAAAGCATCACGAGGAAAGGAGGATACAGATTTGCTCAAAATTTGCAGGCACTAAAGTCCCCTTCGATATTTTCCACTAATGCACTGAAAGTGCCCACAGAATTGATGATATAGGGCAGGGTATATAGGCCCCGTGGCTCGACTGAGGATCTAGTGGCCGCATGGTATAGTGCGGCCACAGGGGCCTTGGACCGAGTTGCGCCCTTGCGGCTTCTCATGTGGCGCCGAGTCACCCAGGCTCCTTGGTTTACCGAGGAGCTTCGGGAGATGAAACGCCGCAAGAGACGCCTAGAGAGTAGGTGGAGATCTTCTCGATCCGAATCTGACCGAACACTAGTGAGAGACCATATTAGGACTTACTTAGTGGCGCTAAGAGTGGCCAAACGTGAGTATTGTGCTACTCTTATCGCGTCTGCGGAAAACCGCCCTGCCGCCCTGTTTGGGGTGACCCGCTCCCTCCTTCATCTGAGGCCGCGAGAAGCCCCTCTGCAGGGTCGAGCAGAGGAATTTGGAGTATTCCTGCAGGACAAAATCACTCAGATTCGGAACGAGTTGCCCTCCACTTGTGGTCCAGTCGAGGCGTCCAGCGTTGGTCTTGAGATTACACCTTGGGAGGAGTTTGACTTTGTTACTACCGAGGATATGGACAGGTTGCGGAGGAACCTTAGAGCCACCACATGTTTATTGGACCCGTGTCCCTCCTGGCTTGTACTGGCATCCTCGGAGGTGACACGAGGCTGGCTCCAGGGCATTGTGAATTCATCTCTGAGTGAGGGGCACTTGCCCACCGTTTTGAAAGAGGCGGTGGTGAGGCCTCTCCTCAAGAAACCATCCCTGGATCCAGCTTTATTAGAGAACTATCGTCCCGTCTCCAACCTTCACTTTTTAGTGAAGGTTGTTGAGAGTGTGGTGGCTCAACAGTTTCCCCGACATCTGGAGGAAGTTGATTATCTAGACCCGCGCCAGTCCGGCTTCCGGCCCGGTCACAGCACCGAAACGGCATTGGTCGCGTTGGTAGATGATCTCTGGAGGGCACGGGATAGAGGTTGTTCCTCTATCCTTGTCCTATTAGACCTCTCAGCGGCTTTTGATACCATCGACCATGGTATCTTATTGCACCGATTGGGGGGGTTGGGGCTGAGAGGCACCGTCCTACGGTGGTTCTCGTCTTACCTCTCTGGTCGGTCGCAATGGGTGTTGGCAGGAGGGCAGAGGTCGTCCCCGAGGCCACTCACATGTGGGGTCCCTCAGGGGTCGGTCCTCTCGCCACTCCTGTTTAACACCTACATGAAGCCGCTGGGCGAGATCATCCGTGGTTTTGGGGTGGAATACCATCTGTACGCTGATGACACTCAGTTGTACATATCCACCCCAAACCACCCCAACGATGCCGTCGAGGTGCTGTCCCGGTGTCTGGAGGCCGTACGGATCTGGATGGGTAGTAACAAACTCAGACTCAACCCGTCCAAGACCGAGTGGCTGTGGTTTCCGGCACCCCGGTTCAGCCAGATAAGTCCAACACTGGCCATTGGGGGCGAACAACTGGCCCCCGTGATGAGGGGGCGCGCAACTTGGGCGTCCTCCTGGATTCGCGGCTGTCCATGGAGGACCATGTGACGGCCGTGGCCAGGGGGGCGTTCTATCAGGTATGCCTGATACGCCAGTTGCGCCCCTTACTGGACCGGGGAGCCCTTCGCACAGTCACTCAAGCGCTTGTGACATCCCGGCTGGATTACTGTAACGCTCTCTACATGGGGCTCCCCTTGAGGTGCACTCGAAAGCTACAGTTAGTAAAGAATGTGGCCGCGCGGGTGATTATGGGTGCCTCAAGGCAAACCCACGTAACACCTCTCCTGCGCGAGCTGCACTGGCTGCCTGTGGCCTTTCGAGTGCGCTTCAAGGTGCTGACGACCATCTTCAAATCGCTCCATGGCTCGGGGCCTAGCTATATACGAGACCGTCTCCTGCCCCATACATCCCTTCGTCCGATCCGCTCCCACAGAGAGGGTCTTCTCCGGGTGCCGTCTGCGGGGCAATGCCGGCTGGCGACACCCAGGGGAAGGGCCTTCTCTGTGGCGGGCCCGGCCCTCTGGAACGACCTACCCCCCGACCTTCGCACTATCTCGGACCTCCGCCTCTTCCGCCAACGTCTTAAGACGTATCTATTCCAACAAGCCGGCCTAGGATAGCTCCTACTTCTGACTTTTAAAATTAAAATTAATTTGGTATGGTTTTAAAATGGGTTTTTAGCATGGGTCTAATAATTTAATATATTTTAAATCGATTTTGTATTTTGTGGTTTTAATAATGCCTGTGCGCCGCCCTGGGTCCTAACAAGGAGAAGGGCGGGGTATAAATTTAATAAAATAAAAAATAAAAATAAAAAAGGGGTGTCAAACTCAAGGCCCACGGGCTGCATCTGGCCCACGGAGTGCTTGGATCTGGCCCATGGGACTGCCCTGGAAACAATGAAGTACTGGCCCGTGGTGCCTCTGCCAATGAAAACGGAGTCATTTTCACTGGCAGAGTGATAGCAAAAGTGGCATTTGATCACACAAGTGACATCAAGCTGGCCCTGCCCACCTTGGCCACATCCACCCTGGCTACACCTACTGCTGAGGTCAAACATAACCCTGATGTGGCCCTTAATGAAATCGAGTTTAATATCCCTGATACAGAATCTCCTGCTTGCCTGCCACTATTCCTTTTCCTCAAAGCAGATTTGGCCTGGGTAGAGCTACAAAAAGGAATATGGTCTGCCAAAAGTATTATCAATATCAATACAATACAATAGCAGATTTGGAAGGGACCTTGGAGGTCATCTAGTCCAACTCCCTGCGTAGGCAGGAAACCCTATACCATTTCAGACAAATGGCTATCCAATAA
This sequence comes from Rhabdophis nuchalis, assembly GCA_039707465.1. NCBI lineage: Eukaryota > Metazoa > Chordata > Lepidosauria > Squamata > Natricidae > Rhabdophis > Rhabdophis nuchalis. The sequence continues at coordinate 233,241,292 of CM077644.1, read as the reverse complement.
CATCTTAAAGACTTGCAGTGCTGGGGCATTCAGTGTTGGGGCATTCAATGTTGACATTCAAGTGTCAACAAAGATTCAATCATCCAGGCTGAAAGTATCTAAAGCAGGAGTCTCCAACCTTTGCAACTTTAAGTCTGAAGAACTTCAGCTCCCAAGTCTGGGAGCTGAAGTCCTTCAGACTTAAAGTTGCAAAGGTTGGAGACCCCTGATCTAAAGGGTTAAATCGTGGCAATTGGACAACCTTTGTTAATCTGAGCTTGCATTCAAGCAGCTTCATCAGTCAAAATAAAATAAAAATTAGATAGGCAGAAAATCAGAGTTGGTACATTGAAATGTACCAACTCTTGCCATACCAAATTCAGGCATCTCTCCCCCAAATATCTTGCAAGATGTCAATGAAGATTCAATCATTCAGGTCAAAAGTATCTAAAAGGTTGAATCATGGCAACTTGACCAATTTCTTTTTTAATCTGAGGCATTTTGTTCAGAGGTGGTATTCAGCAGCTTCTGACCACTTCTGGAGAACCAGTAGCAAAAATTTTGAGAAGTTCAGAGAACCAGTAAATACCACCTCTGACTGGCCCCACTCCCATCTATTCTCTGCCTCCAGAGTCCCAGCTGATCAGGAGAGAATGAGGAGTTTGCAGTAACCTCCGCTCCTTCCGTCTTAAATTAAAGACTCACTTTTTCTGTCTGGCCGGCCTAGGATGAGTCTCTCTGCCTCTGGGGTTTTATGGGGAATTAGTATTATTTAGTTTTAATGGGAATTTTAGCGCAGGTTATATTTAATTTGTTTTTAGAATTGTTGTATGTATTTGGTTTTTATTCTACCTGTGCACCGCCCCGAGTCCCTGTGGGGAGAGGGTGCGGTTTTACAAATTAAATTATTATTATTATTATTATTATTATTATTATTATTATTATTATTATTATTATTATTATTATTATTATTATTATTATTATTATTATTATTATTATTATTATTATTATTATTATTATTATTATTATTATTATTATTAATAATAATAATATTAAAATTATTAAAATTATTAAAATTATTAAAATTATTAAAATTATTAAAATTATTAAAAATTATTAACCTTCCCCTGGGGTGAGGAGGGAATGGAAATGTTACAGTATCCTTCCCCTGCCAACCCACCAAGCCATGCCCACCAAGCCATGGCACACCTACCAAGCCACGCCCATAGAAACGATAGCAAAAACAACTTCATCAATCAGAGCAAAATTAGTTAGTCAGAAGGTCTTGGAATCGGAGCTGGTATGCTGCCCATTTGCATCGGTTCGGGAGAACAGGTAGTGGCGGCGGCACAAGGCTCCACCCACCCACCCAGACATCCTCAAGGACCTTCAGCACATGCGCAGAAGGTTCTGCACATGCCCAGATATGCTCCCATTACTGAACTGGTAGTAAAGAAAATAGAATACCATTGCTGCGTGGGATGTATCAATTCACACCGACTGGGGCTTTCTCCCCAAAATATCTTGTAAGATGCTAATGAAGACTCAATCATTCAGGTCAAAAGTATATAAAAGGTTAAATTATGGCAACTGGACCAACTTTTGTTAATCTGAGACATTTCGTTGCTCATCCAATCAACTTCATCAGTCAAAATAGCCTGCCAAATGTGATATATAACCACCCTGGGCCTATTTAAACTTCAGCCTGCAGGGGAGTTGGGACATCTATTCCGAGAATAGAAATTGCCTATGAAGTTTAGACCAGCTATTTGCAATTATGAATGAATGGCAGCAGGCTAAGCTGCAGAAAACCAATTGGGATCTGCAATAGAGAGACATTGTTTTGAAAACAAGATTGCCTTTTGCTCCCAATTGCTCTGAGCAATGCAAACTTCCAAGTGAGACTATTTGCCTTATTATTTTTGTTACTCTTTTGTAGCTTTTCTTTCCCCTTCTGTTCTTCTTTTTTCTTTTACTGTTTCCCTTGGAATGCTCCAAAATCTTCAAAAGGTTTTGCAGGAGGTTGAAGAACAGAAAGTTTTTTATCTGCTCTTTGCTCAGCCGTTTCTCCCTTGCCAGTTCTTCCTTTTCCTGGATAACTCTAAAAAATAAGAAGAAGAAGAACACCACCAACAAAAATGCATCTTTCAGAAATCTTATTGCAGCATTCAGATTCCCCATCAACTCTTCCTGTGCCATCTGACACTGATCACTTCATGGGGCTGCATGAAAGAGCCAGCTTTTTAGATATTAAATAGCTAGAAGCCCTGAGTTCTCAAAGGGAAGAGAAAGTTAGCTTCATAAAGAGTATAAACTTCATAAAAGCTACTGTTGACTTGGAGGTCCTGAGATGTAATAGATTGTTGGAAGAAATGTCCACCTGGATTCCGTTCCAAGTGGGGAGAAAGACATTGGAAACAGGGAAGCTGCTGTTGTGGCCTGCCAATGGAGCCGGTAGTATATTCGGACAGTGAGGAGGTTGGGGAGGAACATGGGCCAGTCCTGGAGTCTGAAGAAGGCTCTGATGAGGGCTCTGTGTCGGAGGCAGAGAGGAGGCCAGGGCCATATACCAGTTATCAGCTGCCTTCAGAGTCAAACATCAGTGAGGCAGACTTCTCTCTCTTTCTCCCTCCCTCCCTTCCTCTCTCTCCCCCTCTCTTTCCCCCTCTCCACTGAGCAATCCTGCAATCTTAGCCTGTAGCAAAACTACTGCATCACAGACTTTTATACCACACCATGGGATCGTCTTAGACAGCTGTGTTTAAAGGACTGTATTGCTGGCAGCCAGATGTTGCCTTCTAATCTTATTGAAAGCTAACTCAGGAGCCTCCTAATTATGTAATTCAATGCTCTGTGGTGAAAATACCCACATGCAAATGTGGATATTAGGGAAGGTTGCTCACAGAAATGTGTCTATTGGGAAAAGCTGCATACAAAACTAAGCATATTAGGGGGGGAAATGGCGTACCAAATGCATATGTTAAGGTAAAGTGAATGTGCTTAACTGTAAATTGGTGACAGATGTGGGCCTATAACTAAAGACATGGGACTCTGTCGCATATCAGAAATAAACGAATCCATCTCACCCTGCCCCACCCAAAACATTAGCTTGAATTTTGAGACTGATAGTTCATCTAAACTTTATACAATACAATACAATACAATAGCAGAGTTGGAAGGGACCTTGGTGGTCTTCTAGTCCAACCCCCTACCTAGGCAGGACACCCTATACCAGTTCAGACAAATGGCTATCCAACATCTTCTTAAAGACTTCCAGTGTTGGGGCATTCACAACTTCTGGAGGCCAGCTGTTCCACTGATTAATTGTTCTAACTGTCAGGAAATTTCTCCTCAGTTCTAAGTTGCTTCTCTCCTTGATTAGTTTCCACCCATTGCTTCTTGCCTTTGAATGATTCCATTTTGTCAGTGGCATAAGCTTAACTTTCCTCAGCAAGGTGTTCCAATTAGCCTTAATGCAAAAAAAAATATTCTACAAAATCTACTAGATCAGTCTTGGCAGAGTTTGCTGGTTTTTATCCTAACAACTGCACTAAACAATCTCTCCTAGCACTCACATGTGGCTGTGACATAATAACCCATTTGCCTCTCATTAATCGTCAGAAAGGCTGGTATTTCCAATCTTGCGTTAGGATCATGTCTAGCCATAAGCTTAATGGGCCCATGTGGGTCATGAAAGAGAGCAGAGCTGGTGGCAAAAGGCAGGCCACTCATGCGCTGATTTGCAATAACTATCCACTATTCACCACAGCTCTGTTTGAAGAGGATGGAAGGCAGGAGTTTCCAGCAAGACTAATGGGAGATGCTGGTCGTGACTGAGACAATTTACCAAGGAGAGCACCAAGGAAAGTCGGATTCAGGGCCATCAAGGTGGATTTTAAATATGCAGCTTCAGAGCAGGGGGCGGAGGGAGATTAAAGGTCTGGGGATGCATTTAGCAAAATCAAATCAACTGGAGGCTTCTCCCAATGAACCAGGCCCTGGCTTACCAGTCCTTTTCAGAAGGCCAGGAGAATGGGGGCCTGCTTCACTTTGTAGGAAGTTACCATATTTTGGGGAGTATAAGACGCACCAAGATTTTAAAGAGGCAAATTAAAAGAAAAGTTTTTACACTCTGCACACCTCCCCAAAATGGGCCCGGTTTTTGTGTCCCCCCCAAAAAAGGACATGCATAGCCTTTAGGAGGCTTATAGTGCTCCTGGGGGCTGGGGAGGGCAAAAAACAGCTCATTTTTCGCTCATTTCTGCCCTCCCCAGCCCCCGGGAGCACTTTGGAAGCCTCCTAAAGGCCATGCACAGCCATTTTTGCAAAGGGGCAGGGTTTGGGGAGGCCAAAAATGCTGTATTCAGTGTATAAGATGCACCCAGATTTTCACCCTCTTTTTTGAGGGGGAAAAAAGTGCATCTTCTACTCCAAAAAATACGGTAGCACCCACCCCTGTCCTATAAAAATGAGATATTTTAGGAAATATTAAAAGGGCAGAATATTTCCCCTAAAAGGGAGGCAGAAACTCACCCTCCCACCTTTGACAATGGGCCATTAAGGCCTGAGACAGTCTCTTCTACATAAGAATGATCTACCTCGGAGTGTGAAGAATCTGATGATGATACGGGTTTTGGATTATTTGACTAAAATTAAGAGTTAGCCTGTAATAAATATTCTTCAAAGAAAAAAAAAGAAAGATCTACCTCCTTCAGGCACAGCCATAGGAGGAATTACCCAAAGCCCTTTCATGGCATCATCACTCAGCAAAGCTCAACCAAAGCCTGGGACACAGACAAACGTACAAAATTACCCCTGCATGGCCCCATGGGAGTCTGACAACCAGTCAGAATACAAGCTCAAATTCAAAAGCCCAGAGAGGGCATAAAACCCAGGCACCCTCAGCATCTCTTCCCTTCCCCCCCCCCCAGGACCTCAAACCACATGGTCCTGTCCACCATTAAAACCATATTTCCAAACAGCCACCATTGTTTCCAGTGTCTTTCTCCCCACTTGGAACTGAACCCAGGTGGACATTTCTTCCAACAACCTCCAGGGAGAAAATATTCCATAGGGTGGGGGAAACGACCGACAAGGTTATCTTCCTAGACCCTCACCAGTTGAAGTTCTTTAACTGACAGGGTCTGCAACGTAACTTTCCATAACTTCTTTATGTTCATTCCACAATTCTTCTGTATCGTTAAGATTCAAGTCACCAAAGTGATTCCTGATGTTCTCGAAAATAGTGAGCGCGTACCAAAGATCATATTTTGAAAACTGTTTCGTTTTCTTCCTCTTCTTTAAGTTAACTTTAGAATTTGCACATGGACTGTTTGAGATCTATTCCAAAATTAGCACCTAGACTTCTCTTAGATGCTATAATTGAGGTCATCTGTCTTCTTTTGCAGAGATGCGGTGGCTCGGGGGGCGTGGTTATGGCCGGATGAGGTGAGGACGTTTTCTCCACCTCGTAGGGCTTCTTTTTACCAACAAATGTGGATTAAAGTGATTAAAACGCGCCGCTGAGAGCTGGAAATGTTTATAGATGTTTTGGAAGGTCGGTGTGACTTGTAAATTGCTTTTTCAAAGTGATCGGACAACTCGAACTGCTTGAATTTCAAAGTTTTGTTTCTCCGTGGAGCAGAGAGTTGGCGAGCGGCCGAGGTAAGGGGGGTTACCCTTTGTCTCTGGCAAAGATCATTTGCATGCCTTTTGTCTTGCTACAAGGCGGTAAATACAAGCTGAAGTTTAAGAAAGAAGGAAGTTGGTGATGGCATGTGGATTATAACTCCTTTGAACTTTCTAATTCTTTTTAAGTGGACTGTGTGAGCTGAATGTAGCGGACAAGCTTTTTCGATTACACTTAAAATGGAGGCTTAAAAGTTAAATAAACTGGGGAAGCTCCCCTAGGCTTTTTTTTTTTTTTGGCTCTTTTGGTGCATTTTAAGCCGGCTTAGCCTTATTTGATTTGGAACACTGTTTGCCCTCATTCTTTAAGAGACCCTCTTGGCAAAGAAGTATAAATATAAAGTCTGTTTTGAACTGAAATGTCGACTCAACAGCCTTCAGAGCTGGAAAGGATCTTCGGAGCTTTGAATACAATTGGCGAAAAGTTAACCGGATTAACGGATCATGTGGCTAATTTGACATTGGAAGTTCAAAAAGCTAAAGAACAGATAAGTGAATTGAATGTTAGTTTTATAAAGCAAAACGCGGAGGTGAAATTTATTAAAGATGAAATTGAACAAATTCATGCACACGACGCACAAATTGATCGTAAGATGGAAGGAATTTTTTATAAAAACCAGCAGCAAGATAAGAGAATTAGTCTTTTGGAGGAAGAAGCTAGAAAATTTAATATTGTTATACGTAATATTCCAGAAAATAGACCGGATGATTTGAAGCAGAGGGTGCTAAAATGGTTGAATGATTTTGGATTTGAATATACAGCAGCAAATTTAGTAAGTGTTTTTAGAATTGGTTATAAGAGGCAAGGTGGAGCGGTTAGAAATGTTTTAGTAAGATTTGCAAACCTTGGAGATAAACTAGAGGTTATGGCAAAAATAAGAGATCTGGAAGGTGTTCCTAAGTTTGAGGAGAAAGAGATTCAAGTTTTTCCGGATATTTCCAGGGAAGACAGAGCTTGGAGATATCATTTGAAACCAGTTACAAAGCTCTTGAGAGACAATGATATTAAGTACAATTGGAGGCCACTACAGCAACTTAAGTTTTTTTATAAAGGAAGGATGCATACTATTACTTCAGAAACAGATGTATTAAGATTAATTCGGGGGCTTGGGCTGATTGAGAAAGAGGAAGATTTGGTAGAAATTAAAGATTATATGCTTAAGACGGGTGGAGTACAAGAGGAATCCCCAATTTTGGAAGAAAGAGGTGCAACTGGCGGCCAGGATCCCAAGAGTTTAAAGAGAAAAGAAATTTCCCCGGCAGTCTCTGAGTATAAGAAAATTCGTGAAGATACTGAACGAACGCCAGACAAGATGGAGGATCTTAGTAAAAAGCAGGAAGCTGAGTCCGGGGTGAAGCCAGCCTTGTCTTCTTTTTTTGAAAGTGGAATTTAAAGAACAGCCCGAAGAGGTGATCCGACCATCGGCACGTCCCACTCCCCCGCACTCTTTATATAGAGGCGATATCTGATTGAGGATGTGGGGGATGAAGATTGCTTGTTATTTGTTGTGGTTGTTGTGTTTGATATTTGAGTTTTTTGTTTATGTTGTTTGTTATATATTGTTTGTGGAGTTTTATGTTTTTGTATGTCTTTTTTGTTTGGTGTTTGGTGTGCACATAAAGGAAGAGGAGGGGTCAGGCTTAAAAAAGTTACCGCTTAAATGCGGTTTATAAAAATAATGACATGGAACGTGAAAGGTACAGGCAATCATATAAAAAGGAAAAGATTGGAACTTAAATTTAAAAGGGATTCTCCAGATATATTATTTTTGCAGGAAACTCATCAAAAATCTGAGGATTTTAATAGAATGAATATTAAAGGTATGCAAATTTATGAAAAATCTTTTGGGACTTCCAAAGCTAGAGGAGTTGCGATATTGATATCAAATAGGGTACACTTCGAGAAAAAACAAGTAATTAGAGATGAGGAAGGCAGATATTTAATAATTACAGGGAATATTAACGAGCAAAAAGTGACATTGGTTAATTTATATTTACCGAATGAAAAACAAAAGGGATTTTTGGATAAAATTACTAAGATTTTGGAAATAGAAAGTGAAGGGAAAGTAATTGTGGCGGGAGATTTCAACCTAATTAGGGATAAAATTGATAGTAATAATCCTACCCGCTTTAGACAAACAAATAAAGGGGAAATTTTAAATAATTGGATGTTTCAAAACAGTGTGGCAGATGTTTGGAGAGAGTTGAAAGGCCCTGAAAGGGTGTATACATTTTGTTCTAAGGTACATAATACTTATTCAAGGATTGATTATATTTTTGTTTCTAAAGATTTGCTGAATAAAGTAGATAGAATAGATGTGGGAATTTTTAAGGATTCTGACCATGCAGAAGTCATGATGGAAATAGATTTTAATTTTGAGAAAAAGGAAAGAGGTTGGAGATATGATGAAAAATTGTATAAAAGGGAGGAGGATAAAATATGGATATTCCAAAAATGGAAGGAAAGTTGGGAATTGAATGATAATGAAGAGGTCAAATTTGAAATTGTTTGGGATACCATGAAAGCCATATTTAGAGGAGAAAGTATTAAATTGTCAAGCAGGAAATATAGAGAATACAAAGCAAAAATTGATCAGGATACAAGACAAATTAAGATATTGGAGAACCAATTCTCACTTACGAAAGATAAAAAATGTTTAGAGGAATTGACCTTATTAAAAACTAAATTGATAGAAGAAGATATTGAATTGGTTAAAAAAAATTTAAGATATTTGAATAGGGATTTTTTTGAATTTAGTAATAAAAATTCTAGGTTATTGGCAAAGACGGCGAAAAATAAAACTCAAAAGAGAGAAATTGGTTCTCTGATAGATGATAAAGGTATAAGGTGTTATAAGAGATTGGAGAAATGTGAAGTAGCTAGGAATTTTTTTCAAAAATTATACTTAAAGAAATCAATTGATTTAGAAAAATTGAAGAATCATCTTGGAAAATATGGTATGAAGATAGATCAAACATACAAAGACTTGATGGAAAGAGATATTACACAGGAGGAAATTAATGAAATAATACAAGAGTTAAAATTAGGGAAGACCCCAGGAGAAGATGGATTACCTGCTGAATTTTATAAAGATTTCAAGGAACTAATAGTACCAAAACTACAAAAATTATTCAATGGAATTTTACATGGTGGAGAAGTCCCGATGTCATGGAATAAGACAGTAATATCTATAATTCCTAAACCGGATAAAGATCTTGAGAGGATCGAGTCCTATCGACCTATTTCTTTAATTAACCAAGATGCTAAAATATTTACAGCTATTATAAGTAATAGATTAAATAGTTTTATAGATAAATATATAAGTTATAACCAAGTAGGGTTTGTTAAAGGTAGATATATGAGTGATATAATTAGAAGAGTATTGAATATTATAGATGTAGCAGAGAATAATGGAGATGAATTAGGTATAATATCGTTAGATATTTTTAAAGCTTTTGATTCTGTACAATGGGATACTATAAAAGTAATTATCGAGGCATTAGGCTTTGGTAATAAATTTATACATGTTATTTCAAAACTGTATCAAAAAAGCAGTGCAAAGGTAAAGGTGAATGGAATAATGACGGAAGAGATTAAATTGGAAGCAGGCACGAGACAAGGATGTCCCTTGTCTCCAACATTATTTTTGTTAGTTATGGAAATTTTGATTAAATTGATAGAAGCAGATGAAGAGTTGGAAGGTTATAAGGGATATAAGATAAATTTGTATGCGGATGACACTTTGATTATTTTGAAAGATATAGAGAGAGATTTAAAGAGGATAAATAAACATTTGATAGAATTTGAAGAAATGACAGGTTTAAAGGTAAATTGGTCAAAATCTGAATTACTAATGAATAAAGATGGTAAGGAGTGGGAGAGTATGCAAGAACAATTTGGGATAAGAGCTAAGAATACATTGAAATACTTGGGGATAACACTTTCACTTAAAGTTAGAGATTTAAAAAAAATTAATTATGAGGTGATGCTGAAGGAAGTAGAAAAAAAGATAGATAAATATAAAGAGATAAAGTTGTCTTGGTTTGGTAGAATTGCAATGTGTAAAATGATGTTATTACCAAAGTTTAACTTTTTATTTGAGATGCTACCATTAAATTTGACAGAGAAAGATATAGAAGAATATCAGAAGAAATTAGATAAATTTTGTAATGGTGGGAAAAGACCAAGATTAATGAAGAAATTGTGGTATCAAAATCAAAAAGAGGGTGGATTGGGAATTCCCAATCTACTTAATTATTATCGGGCATATAATATTAGAACTGTGATAAAAATACTTAAAGGTGGAGATGGTCATTGGGGAGATCTGGAGTTAAAAGATATTAAGAGATTTGGGTCTATATGGTTTTTAGATAGAGCAAAAACAAAAAAGACAATTAATAGTTATTGGTTAAAAGGGTTGAGTAAAACTTGGAATAAATTTGTTAAAAAATTGATTCCGGATATAACGTTTTTGGGAAAGACAACTGAAAGTTGGCCGATTAAAACCAATATAAGTCGGAACAAAGTAATTGAAGATGAAAATATAGGAAATATAGTAGATTGGTTAAGAGCCTTAGGAACTGAAAGTAGGAAGAAAAAAGTAATTCAAAAATTGGAGTTAAATTGGTTTGAAAAAATACAGGTAGAAAAATGGAATATGAAAGTAAGGGGAATATGTAACATAGATAGAAGTAAAACTAAGTTTGAAAGTTTAGTATCTCAAATTATTAAAGATGAAACCGGGTTAAAAGGACTCGTCAGTAAGATATACAGGATTATAAACTTTGATGGAAATCCACAAATGGTAATGAAAAAGAATTGGGAGGAAGATCTAAAGATTAAAATATTGGATTTGGATTGGAATGAGAATTGGAAGAGTCGGATTATGAGGACTTTATCTATAAGGATTAAAGAACATAATTTTAAGGTTGTTTGGAAATGGTACTGGACCCCACTAAGATTATCACTGATAGATAAAAAAATGAATGATAAATGTTGGAGATGTAATACGGAATTGGGAACTTATGAGCATATGTGGTATAAATGTGTGAAAATTAAAAAGTTTTGGCAGCAATTAGAAGGAACAATGTGTGAAATGATGAAAAGAATAATAATATTGAGACCAGAAACTATATTGTTATTGATAATTAATGAACCAGAGTTAACAAAACACGAGAAAGAACTGATTAGAATTATGATTATAATGGGTAGAATTGTAATAGCAAGATATTGGAAAATAGAGGTAAATATTAAAATAGAAGAATGGTATTGTGAAATGTGGAAATTAGCCTTAAATGATAAAATGACGTGTGATATTAAATTTAGAGAGGGGGTTTATAAAAATGATATCTTTTGGAAGACTTGGAAGCCATTTGTGGACTATGCACTTGGAACTTTGGACGTCTCGACGCCTGTACCGAGGGAACGTGGATTTTGGAGATCCTAAAGATAATAGACGACACTTGAAACCAACTCTTCCTTTTGTTTTGTACAGCACTGGGTGATATATTGTAAAACAGTATAAAAATTTTAATAAAAAAAAAAAAAAAAAAAAAAGAGATGCGGTGGCTCAATGGCTAAGATGCTGAGCTTGTTGATCAGAAAGGTCGACAGTTTGGCAGTTCGAATCCCTAGCGCCGCATAATGGAGTGAGCTCCCATTACTTGTCCCAGCTTCTGCCAACCTAGCAGTTCAACAGCATGTAAAAATGCAAGTAGAAAAATAGGAACCACCTTTGGTGGGAAGGTAACAGTGTTCTGTGCACCTTTGGCATTTAGTCACGCCGACCACATGACCACAGAGATGTCTTCGGACAGCACTGGCTCTTCAGCTTTGAAATGTAGATGAGCATCGCCGCCTCCCCTAGAGTCAGGAACGATTAGCACATAAGTGCAAGGGCAACCTTTACCTTTACCTATCTCCTTTTACTAATGACATGGTTAATTTGCTTTCTATGCATTCCATCTGGTGATGTCCATGTAGAGAAGCTTTGTTGTGGTTGTTTGAAAACAAAGTTAGTTGTAAAGAAATCTCTGGAGGGGCAGAAATTCATAGTATGGTCTCCTGCTCAATTCTGGTTTTATAAGCTGCACGATTCAACTACATTTTCCTCCTTTATGTTTCCAACTTTGACATTCCCACGTGACACCTCTCCTACGCGAGCTGCACTGGCTGCCTGTGGCTTTCCGGGTGCGCTTTAAGGTATTAGTAACCACCTTTAAAGCGCTCCATGGCAAGGGACCTGGTTATTTGCAAGACCGCCTCCTGCTACCAAATACCTCCCACCGACCAGTTCGCTCCCACAGAGAGGGCCTCCTCAGGGTGCCGTCGGCCAGGCAATGTCGGCTGGCGACCCCTAGGGGGAGAGCCTTCTCTGTGGTGGCTCCTGCCCTCTGGAATGACCTCCCCCCTGAATTACGTATGATCTCAGACCTGCGCCTTTTCCTTGAAGACTTATTTATTTCGTGCGGCCGGCCTGGCATAGTTTTTAACTGGCATAGTTTTAAATGGTATAGTTTTGAATGGTTTTTTAGCAGGGATTTTAACAAGGTTTTAAGACAGGCTATTTATCATTTAATGTATTTTTAAAGGTTTCTATATTTTTTACTTGTGATTTTATTGTTGCCTGTACACCGCCCTGAGTCCCGGAAGGGAGAAGGGCGGTATAGAAATTTAAACAATAAATAAATAAATTCCTCTGCGTTCTTCTAGAATTCTCTTTCCCTGCTTATGCTGTTTAAAAAGAAAAACCTTTTCAGACTGTGATGCCTGCATTTAAATAACTACTCTAAAGGATTTGTTACGTTTCAGATGTACATTTACAATACAATACAATACAATACAATACAATAGCAGAGTTGGAAGGGACCTTGTAGGTCTTCTCGTCCAACCCCCTGCGTGGGCAGGAACCTTATACCATTTCAGACAAATGGCTATCTAACATCTTTTTAAAGACTTCCAGGGTTGGGGCATTCACAACTTCTGGAGGCAAGCTGTTCCAGAGGTTAATTGTTCTTACTGTCAGGAAATTTCTCCTTAGTTCTAAGTTGCTTCTCTCCTTGATTAGTTTCCACCCGTTGCTTCTTGTCCTGCCCCCAGGTGCCTTGGAGAATAGTTTGATTCCCTCTTCTTTGTGGCACCCTCTGAGATATCGGAACACTGCTATCATGTCTCCCCTGGTCCTTCTCTTCATCAAGCTAGACATACCCAGCTTCTGCAGCCGTTCTTCATATGTCTTAGTCTCCAGTCCCCTAATCATCTTGGTTGCTCTTCTCTGCACTCTTTCCAGAGTCTCCACGTCTTTTCTACATCGTGGCGACCAAAACTGTATGCAGTATTCCAAGTGTGGCCTTACCAAGGCACCATACAGTGGCATTAACACTTCACGTGATCTAGATTCTATCCCTCTGTTTATGCAGCCTAGAACTGTGTTGGCTTTTTTGGCAGCTGCTGCACACTGCTGGCTCATATTTAAATGGTTGTCCACTAGGATTCCTAGATCCCTCTCACAGTTGCTACTATTGAGCAAGGTACCACTTATACTGTACTTGTGCATTTGGTTTTTCTTGCCTATATGTAGGACCTTACTTTTTTCACAATTGAATTTCATTTTATTAGATAGTGCCCAATGTTCAAGTTTGTCTAGATCCTTCTGTATCTTAAGCCTATCTTCTGGAGTGTTGGCTATTCCTGCCAGCTTGGTGTCGTCTGCAAATTTGATGAGTTCCCCATTTATCCCCTCATCCAAATCGTTGATGAAGATGTTAAAGAGTACTGGGCCTAAAACAGAGCCTTGGGGGACTCCACTGCATACTTCCTTCCATGTAGATGCAGTTCCATTGAGGACTACACGTTGAGTGCGGTTGGTCAGCCACTTGTGAATCCATTTGCTGGTGGTGCTGTCTAACCCACAATTTTCTACTTTATCTAATAGTAGGTTATGGTCTACTTTATCAAATGCCTTACTGAAGTCCAGGTAAATTATATCAACAGCATTCCTCTGGTCCACTGATTTTGTCACTTTGTCAAAGAATGCAATTAGATTCGTCTGGCATGATCTGTTTTTGACAAACCCATGTTGGCTTTTGGCTATTACTTTGTTTGCTTCTAGATGTTCACTTATTTGTTGTTTAATTATCTTTTCCAGAATCTTTCCTGGTATTGAGGTCAGGCTGATGGGTCTATAGTTTCCTGGATCTGTTATTTTTCCTTTTTTGAAGATGGGAACCACATCAGCTCTTTTCCAGTCTTCTGGCAGTTCCCCGGTGCTCCAGGATCTCTGAAAGATATAGTTCAGTGGTTCTGAGATCTCGTCTCAGATGGATAGCATCATTTGGGCATTAGATGAGTGTTCCCCAGAATCTGTTCAGCATGAAATAAGTCTGAACGAACCTGACAATGCCTTGAACTCAATAATTTAGTTACAATTTTTTTAGGTTTGCATTTTATTTTGCCTGAAACAGAGGCTGTTAATTATTTTTAATTATCTTGTGAACTTGTAGAATTTTGGCCAATGTCCTGCAACAACGTGAGGAGCAGGAGTGAGTTCTGGCTGTCACTCATGGCTGCGCCTCGCATGCACACCTGTTGCACACTGTGCGTGTATGCGCAGTGCAATAAAAATTGATCTGTGCATGCACAGAAGCAAAAAACAAGATGGCAGCGCCTATGGTGCCACCCAGAGAAACAGTTTGGGGGTGTGGCAAACCTGGATCGCTGCTGGTTCAAGCGGATCCAAACTGGTCTGAACCAGTGGAAATCCATCACTGGTGTCATGTTCAGGAAACATGTCAATAATAGGCTAACGTAATTCAGGTTTAGAAGTAGTCTTTTAAGAAAGAGTTCCTGTACAACTGATTCACTTCTCTACAATTACTGTGTTGTGCGCCAGTTGCAGCCTTTCCTGGATCAGAAATTCCCTGCACTCAGTTGTTCAGTCTCTAGGCATCTCACAGTTGGACTACTGTATCATGCGTTACATGGGTCTCCCTTTGAAGAGTACAGTAATCCCTCGTTTTTCGCGGTTAATCGGGACCGGACCCTTCCGCGGAAACTGAAAAACCGCGAAGTAGGATTCGCAATACACTATACCGGAAACTTGAGTTGGTGGACATCGTTTAAAGCAAGTACTAGGGGGCGCTTGCCTCCTACCAATGCATTTTTTTTCTATTCTGTATTATTGAAAAACCCGCGAAGCACTGAAGCCGCAGAAAATGAAGCCGCGGAAAACGAGGGATTATTGTATTCGGAAGCTGCAGCTGATGAAGAGTGAGGCAGCATGGACAGCTTTGGAGGCCCCAAGAATGGCCCCTGTAACATCAATGCTCTGTGAGCTGCATTGGTTACTAGTCTGCTTCTGGGTGCAGGACAAACATCTCACCCCATTGGATTTGGCCCACGCCACTTGTGGTTGATCAGGTTAAACAGATCCCACCTCCCTCTACTCCACCCTTCCCCTCCCCATATGTCCTTAGGCTTTAACATCTGATTTTAATATTTTTTAAAGTGGCAAAGTCATGTCCAACCCATCACGACCCCATGGACAACATTCCTCCAAGCCTTCCTGTCCTCTACCGTCCTCTGGAGTCCATTTAAGCTCATGCCGACTGCTTCAGTGACTCCATCCAGCCACCTCATTCTCTGCCGTCCCTTTCTTCGTTTGCCCTCCATCGTTCCCAGCATTAGGCTCTTCTCCATGGAGTCCTCCCTTCTCAATAGGTGGCCAAAGTGTTTGAGTTTCCTCCTCAGGATCTGGTCTTCTAAAGAGCAGTCAGGGTTGGTCTCCTCTAGGACTGACCAGTGTGATCATCTTGCAGTCCAAAGGACTCGCGGGAGTCTTCTCCAGCACCAGAGTTCAAAGGCCTCAATTCTTTGGTGCTCAGCCTTTCTTATGGTCCAGCTTTCACAGCCATACATTGCAAGAGGGAAAACCATAGCTTTGACTATTCACTTTTGTTGGCAGGGTAATGTCTCTGCTTTTTAGCATACTGTCTAAATTTGCTGTCTGATTTTAATTATTATTTATTCTTTAATTGCATAGGTATAGAAATATTTTTTGTGATTGTAAGGTGCCCAGATTTACCTTAGGGGTGGTCAGTAAATTGTATAAATAAATAAATTATTCAGATGCAAAAATTGTTAGTTGTTGTTTTAGCTAGACTCTCGGTAGGTTAATTACCTTGACCTTCAAAGGTTCCTGCCCACGCAGGGGGTTGGACTAGAAGACCTACAAGGTCCCTTCCAACTCTGCTATTGTATTGTATTGTATTGTAAAGTTCAAACTTCACTGGTTAAGCTCCTAGACAATGTGATTTCTATAAATTGCAAAGTTTTGCAACTATGCTTAATTTCATTCTGAACAAAGACCTCCCTCCATAAACATCATTAAGTATAGCCATTACTATTTAAAACTCTTTTGGTTATTCAGCAATATGTCAGGAAGAAAAATGTTTTGCTCTAGGGGGTTTTCTTGAATTTGGAAGCCTGGATGTCTTTTTTTCATTGTTGTTGTTGACTTTTTTTAAAAAGCATATAAGAATCTGAAAATTGAAAGTGAATGGCATGGGAGAAGTTGCAATGATTTTTGCAAACGGTGTACAGATCCCTGCTAAAAGTGCATATATTAAACATGTGCTTTGGCACTTTTTCTCTGCCTAGAACATCCTGACTGAGGTTGCCAGCTGACCTGAAAAATGTCAGATCTCGGCTAGTTGTAGAGTATGGCAGTTTTCTGGAGCAAGCTGATGGATTTAGCCTATGGGTGTGGCTTAGATAGAATCATTTCTGTTAAGGGTGAATCTGAGGGCCTGTCTGGTTAATGAATGGGAGTGATTATATTATACATTTCCAGAGAATCTGCATTTGCTAGCAGTTACAAATGCAAAATCCAATCTGGTCATCTGGCTGACTATATGATGAATCACAACAATTGCTATGGTTCCCCTTGTCACGTTCCAGCCTTCACGTTGAAAACAAACAGAGAGCCAGTTTGTTTGGTGAAAAACTTTATCTCTATCTAAGAAACTACGTGATAACCAGCACTAAATGACTATGATACAAAGGTAAGCAAATCCAAGTCAGTTCTAACCAAGTTAACACCATCACTCATATACATATTATTACCTACCCAGTTCCACCCATAACTCCACCCAGATGACAGCCAACCACCAGCACCAATCACCATCGCCCTCAGCCACCCTCAACCACCCACCTCCTCAGTGTCATCCTAGCCGCCTTCCTGGTCAGCTGCACCCAAGCAGAAGTTAAGTCAGAGTAGGCAGTTGCACCTGAGTACAAGAGTTACTTCAGAGTATGCAGCTGCATTAATCTGATTGCAGTTGCATACTTTCAAACTACTAGGTAACCAGGAGCTATGGCAAGAATGGAAACTCACTCCATTGTGCAGCAGTCAGGTCTCAAACATGGGCTGTCAGCTTTCCAGCTGACAAGCTCAGAGTCTTTAACCACTAAGCCATCAGTGGCTCGCTGGCATTCTCTCTCTCTCTCTCTCTCTCTCTCTCTCTCTCTCTCTCTCTCTCTCTCTCTCTCTCTCTCTCTCTCTCTCTCTCTCTCTCTCTCTCTCTCTCTCTCTCTCTCTCTCTCTCTCTCTCTCTCTCTGTATTTTTGTTTAGTTGTTTTTAATCTTAACACATTTTGCTCTGTTTCTGTATACCTAATCTCCCACATACATTTTTATGCAAATTTGAACCAATAATTGCACCACAAAATCCAGAGCAATGCAAACTCCAAAGGATAATTGCGTTCTTATCTACATAATAATCTTGGGAAATGAGAATTAAATGGGTTTGCTTAAAGATGAGAATCAAATTGTCCCCTTATTTTAGGGCATATTTAGGCATAGGAGCTAATCTGATCCGTTAATGTTATTTCAACTGGAAAGCATCAATTTCATGCATGTATGTTTAAATGCGAGCAATATCTATTACTTCTGTCTTATCATAAAAGTGATATTCAGATACACAAAAAGAATTGGAATGAACATAAAATAATTTAGCAGTAAGTACATAACGACTACCATGGGATTAAAATTCATTTTCAAATTTCTGGAGGAGAGAAGCAAAGCATATTTTTATCTTGGATTTCAGCCTGTATACAAAATCCGTTAGCCTTTAAAATCCATAGCAGATTGAATATCCAATGCTGAAGCATCTCAAAATACAGATAAAAGATCCGGTTATCTGTTCCCAATTCAGGAGATACAGTATGTGCTTTGATTTCACATTACTTCTTCTATTCATGCAAGAAAGAACACAGTACTGTTCAACAATATTCAAAGTGTCAAAGCAATGGGGATGTCTTGAACCATTTTAATCGGAGGTTCATGTACGTTTCTCACTTAGGAAACTAACAGGCGGTTCACACATTTATATGGGTGTATTTAGTTCTGAGAGACACAAGCAGTAATTCCTTGAAGAATAATTCTACCTGCCCCCTTTAGCTAAAATTTGTTACAAAAACAAAAGAATGAAAAGAATCAGTTCCACCCAAAAAGTCTTAGAACATAGTTTTATGATGCCTTGGTAAGGCCACACTTGGAATATTGCATCCAGTTTTGACTGCCACGATGTAAAAAAGATGTTGAGACTCTAGAAAGAGTACAGAGAAGAGCAACCAAGGTGATTAGAGGACTGGAGGCTAAAACACATAGAAAACGGTTGCTGGAATTGGGTATGCCTAGTTTAATGAAAAGAAGGATTAGGGGTGACATGATAGCAGTTTTCCGATATCTCCAGGGTTGTCACAAAGAAGAGGGAGTCAAGCTAATCTCCAAAGCACCTGAAGGCAGGGCAAGACACAACTGATGGAACCTGATCAAGGAAAGAAGCAACCTAGAACTAAGAAGAAACTTTCTGACAGTGAGAACAATTAATCAATAGAATGCCTTGCCTTCAAAAGTTTTGAATGCTTCAACACTGGAAGTTTTTAAGAAGAGATTGGACAACCATTTGTCTGGAATGTTTTAGAGTTTCCTGCCTAAGCAGGGGATTGGACTAGAAGATCTCCAAGGTCCCTTCCAATTCTGCTATTCTATTCTATTCTATTCTATTCTATTCTACTCTACTCTACTCTACTCTACTCTACTCTACTCTATTGGAGTGATAAGTCCTTGGTGCTCTCTTGCTTGTTTTCTTGCAAACATTTTATTACCCAAGCGAGGTAACATCATCAGTGCAGTTTGCTGTCAGTGTATATTTTGGTGTCTTATTTGTCTGTGTGGATAGGGGCAGTATTAGAGATTCTTTGATTGGGCTATTTATTGATGGCTCTTTGGCAGTTTCTTGATTGGGGTATGGCTTAGTTGATTGTTGGTCTGAAATTAACCTTGCAGTTAATCTAAGATGATCTGACAATACAATACAATAGCAGAGTTGGAAGGGACCTTGTAGGCCTTCTAGTCCAACCCCCTGCGTGGGCAGGAACCTTATACCATTTCAGACAAATGGCTATCTAACATCTTCTTAAAGACTTCCAGGGTTGGGGCATTCACAACTTCTGGAGGCAAGCTGTTCCATTGGTTAATTGTTCTAACTGTCAGGAAATTTCTCCTTAGTTCTAAGTTGCTTCTGGTTGCCAATTACTGGTGGAGAGGTGCCGGGGTCTTTTTGTTCTCTTTTGGGCTAAATGATTTAACTCTTTTGCATAGTATATAGATGTTGTTAATGTCTATGTGTTTATTGATGGCTTCCAGAAATTCCCCGACATGTTTGGACTTGATCTGGTCTAGGGTTGTCACATTTCCCCGTAATATTGGAGTAGGATTCACATCCTAATATAGAAGATTCTCAAAGTGAATATACAGTTAAAACTAGAAACTTTTCTTTTGGGTTTAATGGAAAAAGTGCTGAAAAAAATTTGGAACTTTGATGTTATATATGTTGACGGCAGCAAGATTATTTTATGCGCAAAAATGAAAGGACACTTTGATTCCCACAATGGACGAATGGCTGCAAATGTTTAGGGAGTTAGCAGAGATGGCTAAATTTATTGCTTTGATTAAAGAAAATAACACAATTACTTTTTGTTTCTCCCTGGAAACCACTTCTGGGCTTTGTGCTTGAGATGAAAAAAAATTGAAACTTTGATTTTGGTTTTCCCCGATTAGGTAGGTTTGTTATTATAGAATGGCTAGTTTATACTACTATGTAAAAGTACAAAGTTGAGGTTTGACGTTGTTATATTATTTTACTGTACCAAAGGGAGTCAGGAAAAAAATTCTTTCTTTTTCCCCTTTTTCCTACACTTTTCCCTTCCCTATTTTTTTCTACTACGTTCTTCTGTATTTTTGTATTTTATTTAATAAACTAAGAAAAAAAATTGCAGAATTAGGCAGAACTCTAAGTATTTATTTATTTATTTATTTATTTTATTTATTAATCAGATTTCTATACCGCCCTATCTCCCAAGAGGGACTCAGGGCGGTGCACAGAAAGAATAAAAACACCCATACACATAATCACAGTATTAAATTAAATTAAATTAAATTAGTAAGTCTGTGCTAAAAAGTAATTAAAAACTATTAAAAAGTTATATTTAAAATTAATCATTAATCTATGCCAGGCCAGCCAGATGGGAAAAGTGTGTTTTAAGCGCCCGGCGGAAGTAACCTAAAGACCAATGCTTTGTGGGTGTTTTATAGGTGGCAACCAGAACCTTGGATTGCATTTAGAAGTCTACTGGGAACCAGTGCAGCTCACAAAGTAGAGCTATCATATGGGTTGCTATACTCTGAACTTAGATCAAAAGACACTGGATAGACAACTAATCCTGACCCACCTTGGTTGATCTGAAAAACCAAGCAGGTTCAGGTCTGGTTACTACTCAGATGGGAGCTCATCTCAAGATCTCAGGACCGAAGGGGTAAACTAGAAAACAAACAGCATTGCCAAAGTAGACTACTTGGTAAGGTAAGTGCCTTGGTAAGGCCACACTTAGAATACTGCATACAATTTTGGTCGCCACGATATAGAAAAGACGTGGAGACTCTGGAAAGAGTGCAGAGAAGAGCAACCAAGATGATTAGGGGACTGGAGACTAAAACATATGAAGAACGGTTGCAGGAGCTGGGTATGTCTAGTTTGATGAAGAGAAGGACCAGGGGAGACATGATAGCAGTGTTCCGATATCTCAGAGGGTGCCACAAAGAAGAGGGAGTCAAACTATTCTCCAAGGCACCTGGGGGCAGGACAAGAAGCAATGGGTGGAAACTAATCAAGGAGAGAAGTAACTTAGAACTAAGGAGAAATTTCCTGACAGTTAGAACAATTAACCTCTGGAACAGCTTGCCTCCAGAAGTTGTGAATGCCCCAACCCTGGAAGTCTTTAAAAAGATGTTAGATAGCCATTTGTCTGAAATGGTATAAGGTTCCTGCCCACGCAGGGGGTTGGACTAGAAGACCTACAAAGTCCCTTCCAACTCTGATATTGTATTGTACTTCCATACTGTAGCACAGAAGCTGCTTAGAAGTGTCCAATAAGTCATCAGGTCTTGAGTTCAACCCTAAGGAACCCTTATTTTTGCCATTTGTTCAAATTTAAACAGTTTTTACTGCCTTTTTTCCTATGAAGCATAATATCTCAAATCACCTCAGTGCACCACTGAACATTACTGCGCTACTGAGTGAAATCGAAGATATCCGAAGAGCTTAATCCATCTACTAATGTGTAGTCGGGTGTGTTTATTAAATTGTAAGTTATCTAAACATTTCGGTATCTCCCAAAGAAGACTGTATAATGCGGCTTGCTTAAATAGAAACATGATGCATGAGTAAACACAAGTTATACATCCCATAAAGCACAGCAAATATGTGGTGCGTACAGACTGTGGTATAATTTCAAAGTTCACTGATAGAGAGAATGCATTTACTTGATTCAATTTCTCTATTAACTTTATTCCAGAAAAACAATTTAAAAGCGATTAATTCTGATCAACATTCCAAGGAGAGCACAAAATTAAATCAGAGCTGAAACATTTTATATGCACGCACACTCACCCATACCAATATCAGGAGACCAGTGGTATGCTAATAGGCCATATTAAAATGAATTCCCTCCTCGGCTAGCATAAAACAATGCAATTGAACAAGTGACATTGTAGCTGAAACAATTCCCTTTATTTTAAAATAAGACCTATTTTTTTCACCTATTTGAGCCTCTGTAATGGATTGGGAAGTAAGTAGAAAAGCTATATATTTTGAATTATGTCCGCTTTCCCATGTCCTTATTTTAGAAAGGGAGGTCTAACTGCTTATGTTTGCTACCCAACACTGCTGAACAGTAAGTTTATTATCTCTCTTAAACAAATTTTGTTCAAAGGGTCATAGCATGTATTTTGCTTTGTGCTTGAGAATGGAGACATGAGAAAAGTGGCTTGATTGATTGCCTGATGATTAAGTGTCATCAAGTTATTTTGACTTTTAGTGATCCCATAGATATACTCACTACAAGGTGTTAGTTGTCATCTTTAAAGCGCTCCATGGCATGGGACCTAGTTATCTGCGGGATCAGATCCTGCCCCATACATCCTTATGGCCGATTCGCTCCCACAGAGAGGGACTTCTCCGGGTGCCGTCCACTAGGCTATGCCAGCGGGCGACGCCCAGGGGAAGGGCCTTCTCTGTGGCGGGCCCAGCCCTCTGGAACAACCTTCCCCCCGAAATCAGAACAACTACGGACCTCCGCTCCTTCCGTCAAAAACTTAAAACACACTTTTTATGCTTGGCCGGCCTAGGTTAGTCTCCGCCTAATAGGGTGTTAGGGGATTTTAGCTAATTTATAATTGGGGATTTTAGCGCAGGGATAATCTTAGTTTAATTTGCTTTTACTTATTCTATTTATTCTATTTATGTATTTTCTATAGTATTTTAATTTTCCCTGTGCACCGCTCCGAGTCCCCTCGGGGAGAGGATGCGGTATACAAATAAAATTATTATTAAAATTATTAAATGTAAATAAAGATATTGAGACTCTAGAAAGAGTGCAGAGAAGAACAACAAAGAGGATTAGGGGACTGGAGGCTAAAACATATGAAGAATGGTTGTTGGAATTGGGTATGCCTAGTTAGTGGCTAAGAGATTGTCGATCAGAAAGGTTGACAGATCAGTGATTCGAACCCCGTAGAGCCACGTAATGGAGTGAGCTCCCGTGACTTGTCCCAGCTTCTTCTAACCTAGCAGTTCGAAAGCATGTAAAAATGCAAGTAGAAAAATAGGAACTACCTTTGATGGGAAGGTAACAGTGTTCTGTACACCTTCAGCATTTAGTCATGCCAGCCACATGACCACGGAGAACATGTTTGGACAGTGCTGGTTCTTCAGCCTTGAAACGGAGATGAGCACTGCCCCCTAGAGTCGGGAACAGCTAGCACATATGGGTGAGACAAAGCTTTACCTTTACCTTAGTTTAATGAGAAGAAGGACTAGGGGTGAGATGATAGTAGTGTTCTAATATCTCAGGGGCTGCCACAAAGAAGAGGGAGTCAAACTATTCTCCAAAGCACCTGAAGGCAGGACAAGAAGCAATGGGTGGAAACTAATCGAGAAGCAACTTAGAACTAAAGAGAAATATCCTGACAGTTAGAATAATTAATCAGTGGAACAGCTTTCCTCCAGAAGTTGTGAATACTCCAACACTGGATATTTTTGAGAAGATGTTGGATATCCATTTGTCGAAAGTAGTGTACGGTTTCCTGCCTGAGCAGGGGGTTGGACTAGAAGACCTCCAATGTGCCTTCCAATGCCGTTATTCTATTCTATTCTACTCTTTCCATGACAATTGGTCCTTAACCTGGTTCATACTCTCCCTATCGTGCATCTTTGCCACTGTGATTCAGTTTATCCATCTTGTTGCTGGTCAACGTCATCTTCTCCTTCTTCCCATCTTACTCCGTAGTGCAGTATGGGAACCCTCCCCAAAGAGTAATATGCAAGAGTGAAGCAATTTGTCCAAAGTAGAATAATTTGATAATTTGAGCCTGGTCATTTGGGCCTCTAGTAAAAGCTCTGGGTTGATGTGTTTTTATATGGAAAGTGGAGCTCTAGCAAAGCTTTTCATTAAAGGAAAATATTTGTAGCTCAGGGTTGAAATTTGGGTCCTTGGTGCTCTTAGAGCTTGGTTGTTGTTGTTTTTAAATAATACATACTGAGAGTTGTGTATCTTGTGGCAACAGAATCTTTTTTTCTGCCCAGTGAAATTTTTTTGCTTGTGTCAGAGGCATCAAAATTAAATTAAGGCTTACTATAGGAGATAAAATATAAAGTATCCAATGCAAGATTAAAACATATACAAATTAAATGGATCTTGCCTAGAAACTGGCAACATTAATTGTGTTCTGTCACACTGCCCTGAGATCCTCAAGTGTACACAGATTGAGACACAAAGGGCAGGTGTACATATGTGGTGTTGTCTGCATGTCGCCGTGTCACGTGTCACCAGTGATGTAAACAGGAGGCATTGAATGACACACGCACACACATTTCATTTGTTTGTTCATTCGTTCATTCGTTCATTCATTCATTCATTCATTCATTCCTCTGATCTGAAAGAAGATGTATTGATCAGAACCTCCAAAACTATCTTTCCATTCATCCTTTTCTCTCCCCCAAATGACAATTATAGCAATAGCAATAGCACTTAGACTTATATACCTCCTGTTTATGAGGTGGGGTTGCTGGGGGTTCACACGAGTTCGGGCAATCCTTTAGCGAAGATTCTGCATGGTTTGGCGAACCCCCAAATCTCAGTACTGGCTGGCCCCTCCCACACCACCCTGCCCTTCCCAGGCATCTCCACACGGCCTGTTCATCACGCCAGATAAGTGCAGGGCTTGCGCGGAGGATCAGGGAGGCGGGGGAAACAGGCCTACCAGAAGTTCCGGAAGTCCGGAAACGGGCCTGTTTCTGGCCTCCAGAGCCCAGAGGAAGCAGCCTCCAGAGCCTGGGGAAAGCAAAAATCCTTCCCCCCCCCCACTGTAGTGCAGGTGGCCAACTAGGCCACACCCACTAGGCCACGCCCACCCAGCAACGGGGCAACGAACCCGTTGCTGCAATTTTTGAAGCCCACCCCTGCTTATATCCCATTTCAGAGTGGTTCACTCTAACCAGTTTACAGAGTCAGCATACTGCCCCCAACAATCTGGTTCACTGGGTCCTCACTTTACTGACCTTGGAAGGATGGAAGGATGAGTCAACCTTGAGCCAGTTGGGATTGAAGTCTTGTTAATGAGCAGAATTCGCTTGCAATACTGCAATCTAACCACTGCGCCACCACAGCTCTTATTAATTCAGGTTTAACTTGCTCGTAGTGCAGCTAGCACAGTGTTAATATTTGCACCGTGATGGACTTCTAGAAAAATCAGTAGTTGAGCTTCATGAGTATGTTCTCAATACATATAACACAAATAAGAACCATCTGCTTTATTGTGGGTCCATTAAAAAAAATCTATCCTCAATTACCCAGTTTTTTCTAGGTTTAAATTTTATCTGAAATCCAAACACAGCTGTAGCACACATGTGTTTGCAAACTTACTACTGTCATTAGAAGGCTGTGATTGGCTGCTGATTTTTGTTGTTGTTGTTAGTTGCGAAATCATGTCCAACCCATGGACAATGTTCATCCAGGCCTTCCTGTCCTCTACCATCCCCCAGTGTCCCTTTAAGCTCACTCCTACTGCTTCGGTGACTCCATCCAGCCACCTCATTCTCTCTTGTCCCCGTCTTCTTTTGCCCTCCATCGTTCCCAGCATGAGGCTCTTCGCCAGTGAGTCCTTCCTTCTCATTAGGTGGCCAAAGTATTTGAGTTTCCTCCTCAGGATCTGGCCTTCCAAAGAGCAGTCAGGGTTGATCTCCTTTAGGACTGACCGGTTAGATTGCCTTGCAGTCCAAAGGACTTGCAGGAGTCTTCTCCAGCACCAGAGTTCAAAGGCCTCCATTCTTTGGCGCTCAGCCTTTCTTATGGTCCAACTTTCACAGCCACCCATTGCAACTGGGAAACATTGCAATGGTTTCTTAACTGGTTGCAAATCATAATATGAGCAGGCTATAAGGAGAAATTGAAGTAGCAATCAGTGCTCCATAATAATTCAATTAAAGGTTTTTGGCTAACATGTGCTAATTTCTGTTGAGTTCTGCTGAAGAAACACTGAATTGTGTGATTGGAATTAACCGTGCAAATAAAACATAGCTGCACCGATGTGCTGATCATCAAAGAAAGGGTTAATGAAAATTGAAAATCCATCACAATTCTCCTCTTCTTTCTGCTTTTGAGATTTACTACATTTATTCTGGCATCCATAAAACCAGACAATTATTTTTTGAACCTAAGAAAGTGAGATTAAAGGGGGAGAATCCTGAGCCTTATTTCAAACACTGCACTTGTACAATTTCAAAAATTATACTTGAACAATCCCTGTCTATAATATCTGAGCAATGAACTTTAGAGCTAATTAGGTTTCAAAATAAACGGCCTTTCACTTTTAACAATTGTGTCATCCTATAGCTTCGGAATACCCTTTGCTTTCTTGGCCTTGTAAAGGTCACATCTGACCTTTGGTGATACCATAAATTACAACCTTCTGAACAAGATGGAAGGAAGCAGCAGACGGTACTTCATGCAATCTCTTCGGTTTTGCATAGTTTCCAGACTATGATCCCAACGAACATAAAACAGTCTGTAGATGGCAAAGTAAGTTGTTTTATGGTAGACTCAGTGAAACTTCCCAAATTGGTAGAACTATATTTCAGCTAGACTGACTGAGCCAAATAAATAAATTTATTCTATTTCACTACTGGAACAAAACAGTTCCCAAAGAAGTGCTGTGAATGTTCTATTGGGAAATGCTTTGTCTTAGTAGCTGCATATCGAGTAGTTAGGGCAAGATGAGCTATCTTTGCAAAGTTAAAGCAAATTACAAGGGACAGAGAAGGTAATTGGAGCCGATCAACAACTTGTACGTAGATAGTTGACCAAAGGAACATTTTAATTACACGTAGTCCTCGATTCGTATTCATATAGGTATTTTATATCCTTCAGGGTACGCAAGAACAAAATTGAATTAAAAGATGGAGGAAGGAGACCATTGAGCAAAGAATAACATTAAAGGAGGATATGCCTGAAGGATCTGACCTCCCTTATACTACCTGAAGGACTTTGAGTAGGTTGAGAGTTGGAGGATAAAACCTAACATGCTCAAGTGGAGGCACTTACTGGATAACAACACGCTGTGTGAATGTGTAGGGACATGGTATGTCAGCTACTACCAGAAACCTGTACTGATAATTTTTGGCCAATGACAAAGCCAAGAAGATGACTTCATTCTGGTAGATTAAAGTTTGATCTAGACCTAGAAAAAGAAGCATACAGGTAGTCCTCAACTTATGACCCCAAAGTTTCCATTGCCTAGCAAGAAAGTTGTTAAATGAGTTACACCCCACTTTATGGACCTTTCTTGCCACACTTGTTAAGCGAATCAAGGCAGTTGTTAAGTCAGTAACATGGTTGTTAAAGGAATCTTGACTTGGCTTTGCAGAAAGCCATGAAAAGTGATCATACGACTTTGGGACACAGCAACTGTCATTAATACACGTCAGTTGCCAAGTGTCTGTGTTTTGATCACATGACCATGGGGATGCTGCAATGGTTGTAAGTGTGAAAAACGGTCATAAGAACCTTTTTCAGTGCTGCTGGTAATTTCAAACAATCACTAAACAAATGGTTGTAAGTTGAGGATTTACCTGTACATATTAAACCCATATTCCTCTCCAAAGCTATGTTTTGCCTGAGATGTAAGGTTGACCCAACTCCACAACTCAGCTTGCAGAGATGAAAAAAGTCTAGGTGAAGTTTGACCAGTCAAAATAAAGAAGAATGACTCTTATGGATCCAGACATATTACTTCTCTTGATGTAATCTAGGATTGCATTTGATTTTTTTTTCCCCCAGCTGCATTGTCCTATTGGCTCATGTTCAGCTGTGATCCACTAAAATACTGTTCTCCAGTATGGTCTTCCTTGTTTTATACTCATGCCTTTGTTTTATTTTTATTACCCAAATATATGACTCTTCACTTGAAATTCATCTTTCTAGTTTCTGTCCATTGTTTCATGTTGTCAGCACCTTCCTGAATGTTGATAGTGTCCTTATTTTCTATTTCCCACTCCACGATCTGTGGTTAGCTTAACTCAGTCAAAATTGTCTATGCATCCACAACAGTATCCTTAGCTGACTTCCAAATGCTTGTCTTATTGGACAATGCCCCATTGTGCTTCCAGAATATTGCTTTTCAGAAGTTACCAATAAATAACAACTTCAGAAGATTTCTGCTCATGATGTCCTGCCCAGGACTACTGTTTTTGAAACTGGCCACCCTGTCCTGGCTACATAGCCATTCAGATATTGGATTTATGGAAATATTCTTTGTTTGAACAATACAGCCTGTAGGATTTTAAAACAAACTTGATCCATTTCTGTAATACAGGATTACTTGATGGGGAAATGTAGCTCATGGCCAGGTCAATGGGACTGTCTGTTCAAGTAGATTTTGATGGTTTGAATCATTTTGAAAAATCAGGTGGATTCTATGTTCCCAATGGATGCAGGGGGGGGGAAAAGCATGTGCCCCAAAGCTCCCTAAATCATTAAATTGACTTGTATGTGTGTGATGGGTTTCGTTTGACCAATCCACCCAGAAAGTCGCTTCCATTCAGAGTTTGGATCAAACGAGATTAAAACCAAATCTCCAAATCAAAATTCTTCCCAGACCTGTTTTCTAAACTTTATGGTTCTATGTTTTAGAAGCACGATTTTTCTCAGTCCTTCTATTGAGAGGATGTTGGGGATCTTTTCCATATGGAGTATCTATTGTCCCACTGAACTATGGATCTTCTTTTCCTATAGCTAGACAGAGATATCCTTACTTGGGTCTAGGACAGGGGTCTGCAAAGTTGGCTCTTTTAAGACTGGTGGACTTCAACTCCCAGAATTCCCCAGCCAGCCTGGCTGGCTGGGGAATTCTGGGAGTTGAAGTCCACCAGTCTTAAAAGAGCCAACTTTGCAGACCCCTGGTCTGGGACAACTTACTGTGGCCAACTCGCCACGGCCAACTTGCAGCAGGACAATTTACCATTGGGACAAGAGTTAGACTATTATCTAAGAAATGGTAGAATAGAATTATTTTTTTTAAAAAGGATGCCAAAGGAATGACAAAAAAATTAAAATATTTTTACATTGTTTTAAATAATTAAATTGAATTGTTCAATTGTCCAGTGAGTTGACTGTGGCAAGTTGGCCATTGCAAGCTGGTCATGGTCAGTTGTCCATGGTAAGTTGTCCCATTCCAATCTTACTTGAGCTGCACAGATGAAGACAGAAAGCATTGTTTCAATCCATGCATATGGGGCACATCTGACCTAAGTATCTTCTCCGGACGATGTTCATCCATCGTGTTCGAAGAGGACTTTGACATCTGACAGGTTGTGGGCTGTCAACAGTGCGTGTGCAGGTGGCTGGTAAAGCCTACACGGGCACGGAATGCTCTGCCACATGTCGGGCAAACTAGTATGGGCACCATTGTTGGAGCATTTGCAGCTCTGGCTTTGCGGAGTGCTCGCATCTCTTGTGCTGTGGTTGTCCTTCTGTCCTCAGATGTCTGGCAGATATCTTACTGGATCAGTGTGCACAATGTGAATCGATCTTGTGCCAGGGTTTCCCAGGAGATGGTGTCAATATCCAGGGACTTGAAGGAGGCTTTCAACGTGTCTTTGTATCACTTCCTTTGTCCCCGTGTGATCTCACCATAGAAGAGCTGTTTGAGGATGCAATGGTCTGGTATCCTTGCAACATGGCCTGCCCAGCATTATTATTATTATTATCATTTATTAGATTTTTATAACGCCCTTCTCCCTTACGGGACTCAGGGCGGTTTACAGGCAATGATAAAAAGCAGTAGTATAAAACATAAATACGTTAAAAATATATTAAACAATTAGCCTGTCCTAAAACCCCACTAAAACCCCTACTAAAAACAATTAAAACTACGCCAGGCCGGCCACACGAAATAAATAGGTCTTCAAGGCCCGACGGAAAAGGCGCAGGTCCGTGGTCGTCCGTAGGTCAGGGGGTAGGTCATTCCAGAGGGAAGGAGCTGCCACAGAGAAGGCTCTCCCCCTGGGGGTCGCCAGCCGAAATTGCCTGGCCGACGGCACTCTGAGGAGGCCCTCTCTGTACGAGCGAACTGGTCGGTGGGAGGTGTTTGGTAGCAGGAGGCGGCCTTGCAGCATGTCTGGGCTTTCATCAGCAGGGCGTGAAGCAGGGGTGGGTTCCGGCAGGCTTTACTGCCAGTTGGCTTGTGTGCATGCTTCGTGCATGCGCACAGGGCGTGAACCAGGGGTGGGTTCCGGCAGGCTCTACTGCCAGTTGGCTTGTGTGCATGCTTCGTGATCGCGCACATGCTTGATGTGTGCTGCGCGCGCATGCATAGTGCAATTCTAAGTGTTCTGCGCATGAACAGAACTGAAAAACAAGATGGCGGTGCCAATGGCGCAATCTGGGGAACCGGTTTGGGGGCGTGGCAGGCCTGGGTCACTGCTGGTTCCAGTGACCCAGGCTGCCAAACCACTACCAGTTTGGACGAACCAGTCCGAACCAGTAGGAACCACCACTGGTGTGAACTGATGGCAGGACTGCTCTGGAGAGGACTTCTGTGCCTGGCACCTTGTCCAGCCACCAGATCCTCAGAATTCTACAGAGGCAGATCATATGGAAGTGGTTTTATCTTCTCCTAGAGCTTGCATAAGGATGCTTTCTTAAAAGGAAGAACAAGAACAACTTCTGATTTTTTTTTCCATTTAAAGCTACAGATTTTACTAATGCCCCCAGTTCTTCTTCATGCAGATGTACCCTTCCCATGCTAATTTGTAAAATTATAAATACTTTTCTCATCCGAACAGCAGAGAGGAATGGCTGCCTCTTCAAGTCATTTATTTATTTTTATAAGTGGCTTCTTTTCTTTGCCTTTTTTTTTTCTGTAATCAAGAATTACATTCTAAGTAACTGGTTTTCTGAAGCATGAAATGGATATATAAATACAATGCTGTGACCTGTAACATCCAATTTCAGACTCCTTTGTTGAGAGACATCTATCTGACAGAAAACTAAAGATTCTGTCTTTTTGGACAGCCAGATGTAAATTTTCAAAAAGCATTAAGCATGTCAGGGGAATTTTAAAACCTTGCCTTTCCTGGGTTTAAAAGGTATCAACTATTTTTTAGCCCTCTGAAATGCATATATAATTATGTTCTCCACCTCCACCTTCTCTCCTCACCACTTTCTACCTCGATATTTATTACTGTAACCCAGCCTAAAAATACAATTCATAGTCTATGTAGTGTACAGCATTGTCAGTGTTTATTTGAACATTTCAACAGGATTTACTCTTATAAGGTAAACGTAAAGGTTCCCCTCGCACATATGTGCTAGTAGTTCCTGGCTGTTAGGAGTATACTAGTGTTGGGTAGGCAATATATATAAGCCACGATAACAAATGGTCTTTGATACTTTAAATGTTTGAATGTAATTAGCAGCTGTAATTATCTCAGCAATAAGAGGAAGCCAGGAGAGCTCACTCTCTTTTTCTGCTCGCTGGGACTGAATGATTGATTGACTGAACAAGGAAGAATCGTGGATTGCAACTGTAAGCAATTGTTTGTGAGTTAAGGACTGTATTTGATTGAATGCCTACTATCACTGCTTGTTAAGCAGGAGTTTAGTTTTACATCACAAGTAAAGCTACTTGTTTTTACTATCAGCGTCTGAGACTCTATCTGTGTGTCTACTAGCAACATTTCTCTAGCGGCACATTCCGCTGCACAACTTCCTGTCTCCTAAAGGAGAGATCGCCAACACTGACTCTAGGGGGCGGTGCTCATCTCCGTTTCAAAGCCAAAGAGCCAAAGTCCAAAGACGTCTCATTAATCATTTATTTATTTATTTATTTATTTATTTATTTATTTATTTATTTATTTATTTATTTATTTATTTTATTCAATTTATATCCCGCCCTTCTCCGAGAGGACCCAGGGCGGCGCACAGGAATTTAAAACAACATACAAAATAGCACCAAATATAATTTTAAAAACCTATTAAATGACAAAACCTGCGCTAAAACCAAATTAAAATCCCCCATTTAAAACTGTCTAATATTTGTCCCAGCGGAGGCTATGTTAGGCCGGCTTGATGAAATAAGTGTGTTTTTAAACACCGGCAGAAGAGGCGGAGGTCGGTGATAGTGCGGAGTTCAGGGGGTAGGTCGTTCCAAAGGGCCGGGCCCGCCACAGAGAAGGCCCTTCCCCTGGGTGTCGCCAGCTGGCATTGTCTGGCCGATGGCACCCTGAGAAGGCCCTCTCTGTGGGAGCGTATAGGTCTAAGGGATGTATGGGGCAAGAGACGGTCTCGCATATAACTAGGCCCCGAGCCATGGAGCGCTTTGAAGATGGTCATCAAGACCTTGAAGCGCACCCGAAAGACCACAGGAAGCCAGTGCAGCTCGCACAGGATCGGTGTTATGTGGGAGCATCTGGGGGCTCCCGTAATCACCCGCACGGCTGCATTCTGGACTAGCTGTAGCTTTCGAGTGCACCTCAAGGGAAGCCCCATGTAGAGAGCATTACAGTAGTCCAGTCGGGATGTCACGAGGGCCTGAGTGACTGTGCGAAGGGCAGCCCGGTCCAGTAAGGGGCGCAATTGGCGCATCAGGCGTACCTGATGAAACGCCCCCCTGGCCACGGCCGCCACATGGTCCTCCATGGACAGCCGGGAATCCAGGAGGACACCCAAATTGCGCGCCCTCTCCACGGGGGCCGGTGTTTCGCCCCCAATGGCCAGAGTTGGAGTAATCTGGCTGAACCGAGGTGCCGGAAACCACAGCCACTCAGTCTTGGACGGGTTGAGCTTGAGTTTGTTACTACCCATCCAGATCCGTACGGCTTCCAAGCACCGGGACATAACCTCGACGGCATCGTTGGGGTGGTCTGGGGTGGATATGTACAACTGAGTATCATCAGCGTACAGATGATATCCCACCCCAAAACCACGGATGATCTTATCCAGCGGCTTCATATATGTGTTGAACAGTAGGGGCGAGAGGACCGACCCCTGAGGTACCCCACATATGAGGGGCCTCGAAGTCGACCTCTGCCCCCCTGCCAACACACATTGTGACCGACCAGAGAGGTAGGACGAGAACCACCATAAAACAGTGCCTCCCAGCCCCAACCCCCCCAGTCGGTGCAATAGGATACCATGGTCGATGGTATCAAAAGCCGCTGAGAGGTCTAATAGGACTAGGATAGAGGAAAATCCTCTATCCCGCGCCCTCCAGAGATCATCAACCAACGCGACCAATGCCATCTCGGTGCTGTGCCCGGGTCGGAAGCCGGACTGGCGCGGGTCTGGATAATCAACTTCCTCCAAGTGTCGCGGAAACTATTGTGCCACCACACTCTCAACAACCTTCACTAAGAAGTGAAGGTTGGAGACGGGACGATAGTTCTCTAATAATGCTGGGTCCAGGGACGGCTTCTTGAGGAGGGGCCTTACCACCGCCTCTTTCAAGATGGCAGGCAGGGACCCCTCACTCAGAGATGCATTGACAATGCCCTGGAGCCAGCCTCGTGTCATCTCCCAGGATGCCAGTACAAGCCAGGAGGGACACGGGTCCAATAAACATGTGGTGGCCCGAAGTCTCTTTGACAACTTGTCCATATCCTCGGTAGTAACAAAATCAAACTCCTCCCAGAATGGAACCTCAAGACCAACTTCGGACAATCTCGCTGGACCACTCTCGATGGAGGGTAACTCATTCCGAATCCGAGTGATTTTGTCCTGCAGATAAATCCCAAATTCCTCTGCTCGTCCCTGTAGAGGGGCTTCCCGCGGCCTCTGATGAAGGAGGGAACGGGTCACCCCAAACAGGGCAGCAGGGCGGTTATCTGCGGATGCAATAAGGGTGGCACAATACTCACGTTTGGCCACTCTTATCGCCACTAAGTAAGTCCTAATATGGATTTTCACTAGTGTTCGGTCGGCTTCGGAGCGAGAAGATCTCCATCTGCTCTCTAGGCGTCTCTTGTGGCATTTCATCTCCCTCAGCTCCTCAGTAAACCAAGGAGCCAGGGTGACTCGTCGCCGCAAGAGAGGCCGCAAGGGCGCGACTCGGTCCAAGGCCCCCGTGGCCGCACTTAACCATGCGGCCACCAGGTCCTCAGTCGAGTCACGGGGCAAGTCCACAGGCAATGGCCCAAGCTCCCTCTGGAACCTTACCGGGTCCATCAGGAGCCTGGGGCGGAACCATATAGGGATGTTCGGCTCCGCCTCCCCGCGGTGAGGTGCGGTGATTGGAAAGTCCAGCCGAAGGAGAGCGTGATCTGTCCATGACAGGGGTGTGATGGCTAAGTCCCCTATTCCCAGATCACGACTCCACTGTCCCGAGACGAAGATTAAATCCAGGGTGTGACCACCCTCGTGAGTAGGGCCTATAACTACCTGGGTCAGGTCCATGGCTGTCATGGAAGCCATGAACTCCCAAGCTACTCCAGAGGTCTCGCCCGCCGACGGCAGATTGAAGTCCCCCATGACCAAAAGTCTGGGGGTCTCAACCGCCGCCTCGGCTATCACCTCTAGGAGCTCGGGCAGGGCTGTTGTTGCATAGCGAGGAGCCAGTATACAACTAACATGCCCATCTGCCTCCCTAGGCCCCACTTCACAAGGAGGGACTCGCACCTGGTCGTCTGAGGGATCGTGGTCTCCTTCGGCTCAAGACCTTCCCTAATCATAATCACCCCCCCCCACCCCTCCCCAGGGCCCTAGACTGATGGAAGGCTCGGTAACCTGGCGGGCACATTTCCACGAGGGGTACACCCCCCTCGAGGCCCAACCAGGTCTCCGTGACACCCACCAGGTCCGGGTCCCCCTCTGACACAAGGTCACGGATGAGGGGGGCTTTGTTCACCATGGACCTGGCGTTGCATAACATCAGCCTAGGGCCCCGCCTCTGTGGTCCTTGTCCACCTAGTCTGCGATGGGAGTACGGGGAGTCAGAGCGCGTGACCGCCTGTAACCAGCAGCCCCGCTCCTCCGCTCCTATCCGTCTCCCACCGCCCCTGCCCCTCCCCAGACCTGAAGTAATGGTCAAAACCTCAGTGGAAACGACCTCCCCCTCCCCTTCCTCCGTTTCTTCTCCTCCGCCGGCCAGCCTAACTGTATTCTGCCCCCTAGCTAGACTATCCCTCCCCTCCTCCCTGGAACCCCCTAAAAGCCGAATTAAGAATTTTGTTAAAAAACCCCTAAGACTGCGTCTCGCCCACCTCTCTTGATTACATAATCCCTCATCAAGTTGGGCCCTCGTTAACGCGGAGGGCCAAACCTGCGAGTAGGGGGACTCCCGCAGTAGAATAAGGTCTGCCCTAGAGTACTTCATGGTGAATATAATATAAATATAATATATATAAATATGTATAAATATATATAAAATATAAGGTCAGAGGAGTTGTTAGACAGGGCATGTGGCCGGCATGACTAAATGCCAAAGGCGCATGGAACACTGTTACCTTTCCACCCAATTTTTCTACTTGCATTTTTATATGCTTTCAAACTGCTAGGTTGGCAGAAGCTGGGACAAGTAATCAGCGCTCACTCCGTTACATGGCACTAAGGATTTGAACCACCGAACTGCCAACCTTTCTGATTGACAAGCTCCGCATCTTAATCACTGAGCCACCGCAGCCCTTTTATACCCAACTGTATAAAATTATAGGCTGGCAACAGAATACATGCAGCTTTCATGCGTCCCTACTTGAAAGAAAGGCCCATAGAAGTCAATGAATTTTGCTCCCTGGTAAATGTGTACAGCAGGAGTGAGGGTTCCAATATCTAAAGGGTTGCCACAAAGAAGATGGGGTCAACCTATTCTCCAAATGCACCTGAAGCCAGGACAAGAAGCAATGGTTGGAAACTAATCAAGGAGAGTATCAACACAGAACCATAGAGAAATTGTCAATCCATGGAATGGATTGCCTGCAGAAGTTGGGGGTGTTTGCTGGAGGTTTTTAAGAAGAGATAGGACAACCATTTGTCTGAAAAGGTGTAAGGTTTTCTGCTTGAGCAGGGGGTTGGACTAGAAGACCACTGAGGTCTATTCCAACTCTTGTTATTCTGAGTTACCTTTAGACAGGACTCTCATATTTGTTAACTGGAAGACCACGAGACAGTGATTTGATATTTTGAGAATTTCTGCTCTCTTCCAGATTTGCCAGTTGATTGCCATCTGCTAAGAAGTTGGTGGGATATTAGGAAGGGGTTTTTTATGTGTTACTTCCCACTACCATGGGCGTCCTTTTATAGATCTGCATTCTACAGTTATCTTTCCAAATTATATTTTGTTATTACCATTCTAGATAGATAGATAGATAGATAGATAGATAGATAGATAGATAGATAGATAGATAGATAGATAGATAGATAGATAGATAGATAGATAGATAGATAGATAGATAGATAATTATCACTGCTCACTTACCTGCTTGGCTTACAATCACAACTGAGCCCAACATTTCCATTGTTAAGCAAGGCAGTTGTTAAGTGAATTGCACCTCACTTTACAACCATTTTGCCACCGTGGTTAAGTGAATCAGTGCAGTTGTTAAATGAATCATATGGCCATTAAGCGAATCTGGTTTCCCTCATAGACTTTGCTTGTTGGAAGCCTTCTGAGAAGGTTACCAATGGTGATCATGTGACCCTGGGGCAGTACAAGTGTCATAAATATATGCCAGTTCCCAAGTGCACGAATTTTGATTACATGACCAAGGGAGCGCTACAATGGTCAGATGTCAGGGGTCCAAGTAACACCCCCAACGAAAGAAGACTCCAAGGTTTGCGTTTCCTCAAAGTTCCATTTTATTAGAGAGGTCATATTGGCACATCTGGGAAAACTCAAATCTAAAAGTTTCCAGGTTTTCAAAGAAAATTCAAGTCCTTGCCCAGCACCCACATGTCCATCACAGGATCCAATCAGGCACTGTCCAAAACTGGAGATACCTGCCAGTCACCTCATCATGGCTGCAGGACAAGATGCCCTTGACGTTCTGAGAAAAGAATATTTTGACTATATATCACCCACACTCTGTATAATTCCCCCTCCCATTTTCCCACAGTGGAAAATGTGGCAGGCCTGAAGACCCAAATGTAAAAGATGACTTCCAGGTCTGACATCAGAAGCAGGAAAAATGTTCATAAATCATGTTTTTCAGTGCCGTTGTAACTTCAAATCGTCACTAAATGAATGGTTGTCAGTCGAGGACCACCTGTACCGTATTCTTAGGAGACAGGTATTTGTGTGTGTGGGGGGTCTTTACAAGTCTTAATCAGATACCAAATTATAATCAGAGATGGAATACGTACGGTCCTTCAAATGTTGCTCAAAACTACATCAATCAAATGTTCCAACCAACCTCATCAATGGCGAAGGATTTGAAAATAGCAATTTGAGAATATCTGGAGGCCACACGCTCTCCTCTAAGTGGGAATTATTCTCTCATCTCGTGATTGCTAAGTTGGTTTACGCAGGGAGCCTTTGGTGCCGACTGAGGAATAATGCAAAAAAAGGAAATCCAGATCCAAAAAGAAAGTTTAAACCTTCTCATTTACTGAAACACAGATTGGCCCTTTCAAAGAATGCTAGCATTTCAGCTGAAAGATCTTGTAGACATTCCCCAAGGAAGACCAAACCTTGGATTTGATGAAAGGAACCTGGGAAACAAGGCCTGCATTTTAATGGAAACAATTTCGTTACCACAAGAGTTTAAAAACATTGCAGCTGAATAGGAGAACATATGCTTTGGATACAGAAGATCGCGGATTCCATTTCAGGTTGAAAGAATGGGCAACAGTACACTTATTTAAGAGCCATATTCTGAAGTTCATAGTACATCAGAAGGAATATCTAGGCCAGGGACGTCAAACTCAAGGCCTGTGGAATGGAAATATCAAAGGACTGGCCCTGCTGGCCAAAACAGGCCACATTTTTGGCCGACAGAGTGCTGCTGGAGGCTGGGGAGGTTGAAAACGGGCCACAGAGGGCCTTCACATGGCTTCTGAGTGCCCCATTTTTGGCCAGCAGAGTGCTGCAGGAGGCCAGGGAGACTGAAAATGGTCCATGTGGGAGCCTCGTGAAGACCATTTTCAGCCAGCAGAGTGTGGCAGGAGGCCATGGAGGCCAAAAATGAGGCAGGAGGCGGTCCCATGCCCCATTTTGGCTGGCAGGGTGTTGCAAGAGGCATCAGTCCCATCTCTCCATCAACTCCCCTGCTGGCTCCATGGAGGAGAACTACAATGCTGCAGTCCCATGCCCTATTTTGTGCCCCGTGTGTGCGGTCCCGTGCCCTGTTTTGACTGGCAGGGTGCTGCAGGAGGCGTCCATCCCATCTTCCCCCAACTCCCACTGCTGGCCCACAGAGGAGAACTACAATGCTGATGCAGGCATCAAAGAAATCCAGTTTGACACCCCTGATCTAGACTGTGTCCTCCTATGACTAGATCTCTATGTGTTCTCCATGAGGCAGTTACCTGCTGGATTTTTCATTAATTTTCCAGATTAAAATCTATATTCTAAATCTGAGTGGTATAAATCCAGAAAAGTATCCTGAAGTTTTCAGTATAAGGGTATGGGTTAGAGCAGGGATCAGCAAACCGTGCGGCTCTGGAGCCGCATGTGGCTCTTTCATCCCTCTGCTGTGGTTTCCAGTCACTCAAAATATGTCTCACAACTGCCAATTTGCGACACCCACCGGCATGCGATTTATTGAGCTTTTTGAACCTCCTGCAGGTGTTGTGGCTCCCGGTGTTTTCTTTTCTGTGGGAAACGGATCCAAATGGCTCTTTGAGTGTTTAAGTTTACCCACCCCTGGGTTAGAGGAACTGTAATGCTTCAGCTAATATTACGTGCCAACAAGTCCAACTATTATGGTCAAGAATCAGGGGTGCTGGGAATTGAAGTTCAGCACAGTGCCCCACATCTGATACAAACTATTTAAAAGATGATGCCACTTCAAGGAACTATTTGGAAACTTGACCAACATCTCAGATGGCAAAGGGGAAAAAAATGTTGTTATTCGTGTGTTTTGTAGACTTCTGACAAACACTTAATTACTTTAATGCTTATTTTAATTACCTGTTTAAAAATAATAAACGCAGAGTCATGCTTTTGTTAATTGAAATGTAAATTTCAAGTAGTATATCACTTACATGCAATATATATTATAATTGAGTGCCTTCAGAAGTCAAACCAAGGTGCCAAATAATAATTTTTAGCACAAGGTCATTAGCAAAAACGCTGGATCTTGCAGCTTTTTTTTTTTTTAACAAGGACTTCCAGGACTGGCTGCAATACAGAACTAATTATTTAGCTTGCCATAATTATGTTTAATTCAGTTAGCAGTGAGGGGAAATATGGTTTTAGGACAGTATACTGAGACTATTGAAAAACTGGCAGTACTAATGAAATTAGTGCAACCTTGCTGTGGTTTTTTTTAACATCCACAGTAAAATAGCCATTGCTTTTTAGTTTAAACTTGGGGAAACAATCAAATGCTTTTGGTTATATCTCACTCAGGGAAATCTTTCCCCCCCCCCTCCTTCCCTCCCTCCCTCTCTCTTTCTGTCTTTCTGCCTCCATCTCTCTGCCTCTCTTTCTGTCTCTCTCTGTCTCTCTCTCTCTTTCTGTCTCTTTCACTCTCTCTGTCTCCCTCACTCCCTCCCTCTCTTTCTCTCTCACCCTCTCTCTGTTTTTGTCTCTGTCTCTCTTCTGACCTCCCTCTCCCTCTCTCTTTCTCTCTCCCTCCCTCCCTCTCCCTCCCTCTCTCTTTCTCTCCCACCCTTTCTCTCTCCCCTCCCTTTCTCCCTCCCTCCCTCCCCCCCTCTCTTTCTCTCTCACCCTCTCTCTGTTTTTGTCTCTGTCTCTCTTCTGACCTCCCTCTCCCTCTCTCTTTCTCTCACCCTCCCTCCCTCTCCATCCATCTCTCTTTCTCTCCCTCCTTTTCTCTCTCCCCCTCCCTTTCTCCCTCCCCTCCCTCTCTTTCTCTCTCACCCTTTTTTTCTCTGTCTCGCTCTGTGTGTCTCTGTCTCCCTCCCTCCCTCCCTCCCTCCCTCTTTTTGCTACCACTGGTGCAAAACCTTCTCCAGAGGTTTTCCACTTCAGAAACAGGTGGTCTGATTTCCCAGATGGGTTCCCTCCTCCTTGTGAACATATTGCCTCTATCTCACAAAACACAACTTGTTGGTTGGGGGAGAACAGAAATTGCAGAGAGTCAAGCAACTATTCTCTACTTTAGCCAACCCTTATCTGTATCTTGGGATATTTCCAAAGAAAATTCTGATCTACAGCGCCCCACCCCCACCCCACCCCCGCATGCCATTTTCGTAAATAATATTGGGGCAGATCCATTTTATAGGTGGATAGCAACAGAATCTGAGGAAACAATAGCATTATGCTATTTCCCATTTACTTACTTGCCTAGTGAAATCATCTTTAAAAAAAAAAAATCAGGAGAAGCAGAGTGTCTTATTTTTGGCAGGTTCCAAGGAAGACATCTGTGAGACATCTAGTTTTACTGGGTACCACCTTCTGAGATTCCCCGAGCTAAGGCAATTGTTTTCTTATTTAAATGTGTTTATCTAGAAGTTGCCTGATAGATGAATATTGTTCTCTGTTGAAAAGCTATTTCTGGAAAGTGGTTCCTTAGGCGCATCAGGCCTGATCTTTAGGTACTAATCAGGTAACAGCACATTCTTGGAAATTGGGCCCCAGAGATGGCACATCGCAGCTGCACACAAACTGGCAGAGTAATGAAGCAGCTGTAGACCAGTAAAATGTCAGGTGGAAAGTGCTGGTGAGACATCCCGTTCGCTAGAGGGACAGGAAGTAGTAATGCATTAATGAACAACATCTGCCTACCAACAAGAGAGCTAAATTAGCAGAACAGAGGGCTGCAGGAAAACTTGTGATCTTCTCGGTATCCAGTTAAACAGAAGCAGGAGCATGGTGAGGAAGATCCAGAAATGTGGCAAAGTCCTCCTGGGATTCTTCTGGTTTAGAAAATAGGTGGTGAACTCTATTATTAAATATTCCCCATTTATTTATTTAAAGTTGGACCATAAGAAAGGCTGAATGCCAAAGAATGGAGGCCTTTGAACTCTGGTGCTGGAGAAGACTCCTGCGAGTCCCTTGGACTGCAAGGCGATCCAACCGGTCAGTCCTAGAGGAGATCAACCCTGACTGCTCTTTAGAAGGCCAGATCCTGAAGAGGAAACTCAAAGACTTTGGCCACCTAAATGAGAAGGAAGGACTCATTGGAGAAGAGCCTTGTTAGGACTATAATCCTAGTGTTGGGTCGGCAATATATACAGTATATAAGCCATAATTACAAATGGTCTCTGTTGCTCTAAGTGCTACAGTTGAATGCAATTGGCTGCTATAATTAACTCAGCAATAAGAGGAAGCCAGGAGCACTATTAGTTTGCTGACTTTGAACTGGAGATACTGTGGCATCGGATTAAGTCAGCAGAACAAGGAAGAATCGTGGATTGTGACTATAAGCTAACTGTTTTTGAGTTAAAGACTGTATATTTGATTCAAGACTTACTTTTTGTGAAGTAGTTTATTTTTCCATTACAAGTAAAGCTACTTGTTTTTACTATCAGTGTCTGAGACTCTATTAGTGTGTCTTCTAGCAACGTTTCTCTAGCTGCAATTTCCGTTGCACAACTCTCTGTCTCCTAAAGGAGATATCCTCAACAAGCCTCATGCTGGGAACGATGGAGGGCAAAAGAAGAAGGGGACGACAGAGAATGAGGTGGCTGGATGGAGTCACCGAAGCAGTCGGTGTGAGCTTAAATGAACTCCAGAGGATGGTAGAGGGCCAGAGGGCCTGGAAGAACGTTGTTGTGATGGGTCGGACATGACTTCGCAACTAACAACAACACAGCTGGTGAAGAGTGTGGCAGTGTGGGTAATTTGAGGGGCCTTGAGAATGGCCACCACTGTTTCACAAGCTGCACTGGTTACAAGTCTGCTTCCATTTGCAATTCAAGAAGTTGGTGATCACCTTTAAAGCCCTTCATGGAATGGGC
The DNA here is from genome assembly GCA_039707465.1 of Rhabdophis nuchalis. NCBI lineage: Eukaryota > Metazoa > Chordata > Lepidosauria > Squamata > Natricidae > Rhabdophis > Rhabdophis nuchalis. The sequence continues at coordinate 233,199,432 of CM077644.1, read as the reverse complement.
CCAGGTTACTTGAGATTGGCCTGTACCACTTATGCCTGCAGTGGAGGCATGCTGCACTCCTGTCAGCCCAATTATTCTGCCTGGTGGAATCCAGGAGTAGTGCCTTCCCTGCTGTTGATCCTACCCTCTGGGACATCTGCCCTCCCCCCTGATGTCCAACCCTCCTATTTTTCCGTAAGGACCTCAAGACTAGCTCTGCCAGTTGATTGAGTAATAAGAGATCTCACCTTAGTTTGTTAAACTAAAGCTTGTATATAGATACAACTAAAGCTAATACAGATACGGGAAGGGCCTATAAAAGCAAAATGTGTTAAGAGTAGGCATTGAAATGTTAAATAAAAGAAAGAACAGGCTGGCACTAATGTAAATTAACCAACTGGCAATAGCAGACATCATTTCTATGTGTTGCCAGTTAAATGTAAGAATAAATCCAGCATCAGGTTTCTGAATGTCTTGGTGATCTTGTAAAATAACTAAAGCAGGTGGGCGAGCCATCTTCTGATACCAGAAATGCCATTTTTTTTTACTACTCAATTCTCCATTTTTGCGTAATTCCTCCATCGTAATCATGCACTGACTGATCAAATGACTAAATTATATAAGATGAGGAGATGGGAACAGTCAGGTTTCTTTCATCAGAGCACAATTTGGACCCAAATTTATCTGCAAAGAATCTGCAGAACTTTTCCTTGGCTGTATTCAACACACTCCTAAAGTTCCACAAAATGAAGGAGTGATCTAGTTCAATGGGCGAGTAAGTGATTGAAGAAGTAGAAATCCTCAGATTTAACACCTGGAAGCTCCAGCTAAAAATACGAAAAAGGCAAAGCTGGGGGAAAAATCTTTCTCCGACAGTCATGGTTATTCAGATAACTTATTAGGGCAGATGGGCAAATAATGAGACATGATATAAAGCAACATTCGGTGTTTAATACTGAACAAAGTTCATCCATCCTCTGAGTTCTGTGTTGACTCCAGAACTATAGATTCTTCTCCAAGCAGGACATGGCCAAAATTCCATTCTAGGATATCTGAGCTATGCTGAACCTCCTGGAGAGCTTCCATTTCCCCAGTTTCTTCTTGATTGGCTTTATCAAAATGTGAAGGGGGCAGGTAACAGAATAATTCAGAGAAGTCACCACAATCAACTGCAATGTCATGCCCGTTTGATATTTACATGGTGTTTTATAAATAAACAATACAATAATGCAATACAATACAATAGCAGAGTTAGAAAGTACCTTGGAGGTCTTCTAGTCCAACCCCCTGCCTAGGCAGGAAGCCCTATACCGTTTCAGACAAATGGCTATCCAACATCTTCTTAAAGACTTCCAGTGTTGGGGCATTCACAACTTCTGGAGGCAAGTTGCTCCACTGATTAATTGTTCTATCAGGAAATTTCTCCTCAGTTCTAAGTTGCTTCTCTCCTTGATTAATTTCCACCCATTGCTTCTTGTTCTGCCCTCAGGTGCTTTGGAGAATAGTTTGACTCCCTCTTCTTTGTGGCAGCCCATGAGATATCGGAACACTGCTATCATGTCTCCCCTAGTCCTTCTTTCTATTAAACTAGATATACCCAGTTCCTGCAACCGTTCTTCATATGTTTTAGTCTCCAGTCCCCTAATCCTCTTTGTTGCTCTTCTCTGCACTCTTTCTAGAGTCTCCACATCTTTTCTACATCGTGGTGACCAAAACTGAATGCAGTATTCCAAGTGTGGCCTTACGAAGGCATTATAAAGTGGTATTAACACTTCACGTGATCTTGATTCTATCCCTCTGTTTATGCAGCCTAGAACTGTGTTGGTTTTTTTGGCAGCTGCTGCACACGGCTGGCTCATATTTAAATGGTTGTCTACTAGGACTCCAAGATCCCTTTCACAGTTACTGCTATTGAGTTGTACCTCTTAAGTGCGTTGGCCTATCTAGCTAACTACTCATTCTTCCCATAATTCTCCTATGGTTTACTATTATGTTTCTAGAACAGCGAGGGAATTCTGGGATAATGCTTTTTTAGCAGAATGTCAATGTTCTACAGCAGTGATGGCTAACCTCTTTGGGGCCGAGTGCCGAAAGCATGTGAGTGCACGGGTGCATACCTATAATGCAATGCTCGCACACACTACATATGCCACAGTCCCACACATACATGTGTGCACACCCCAATGTCTATCCTCTGCACATGTGCACATGACCCCCAATCCTGCGCATGTGTGCGTGACCTCCTCACATGCACCCCACACATGCAAGGTGACCCCACGCATATGTGGCAGAGACCTGAAAATCAGATGGCCAGTGGGAGACATGTGCCCATGCGCAGAGGAACTGACCTGGGGCAAGGGATTACGTGCCTGCAGGGACGGCTCTGATTACCACCTGTGGCATGCGTGCCATAGATTCGCCCTCATGGTTCTATAGCAATCCTTCTATCCCGGTGCCATTTACCTTGAGATAACAGATGAAAATTATATTTTGTCACAGGAAATTTGGAAGACCCTCGACTTTGGACAGGATTACTCTTGGTCATTGAGATGTTCTTTTTCTTCCATTTCTAAGGAGGAACACAGAAAGATTCCAGAAATTCTGTTTTGGTGCTTTCAGACGTAATTGATAGTATACAATACAATACAATAGCACAATACTCCCTCTTCTTTGTGGCAGCCCCTGACATAATGGAACACAGCTATCATGTCTCCCTTAATCCTTCTTTTCATTCAACTAGACACACCCAGTTCCTGCAACCATTCCTCATATATGGAAAGGTATATTAAATGAGTTTTCAGCCACATCCAACATGAATCTTTTTTATATTGGTGGGCTTCAAAAATTTCAGCAACGGGTTCTCTGCCCAGTTGCTGGGTGGGTGTGGCTATGGTGGGCGGGGCCTAGTTGGCCTCCTGCACCACAGTGGAGGGCGGACAGTTTTGCCTCAAGCCTCCAGGAGGGCGAAAATGGCCTCTCCAGGCTCCGGAGGCCCTCTGGAGGCCAGAAACAGGCCAATTTCCAGTAGGCCTGTTTTTTGCCCTCCCCGAGCCTCTGCATGTGCCCTGCAGTTACTTGCATCCAAAACGGGCCACATGGGGACTCCTGGGAGGGGAGAGGTGGAGAGGGGTGGGTGGGGCCAGCCAGGAGTGGGATTGAGGTGGTTTTCTGAACCGCACAGAATCTTAGCTAGAGGTTCTCCCGAAACCGTGTAAACCCCCAGCAGCCCACCCTTCTCTATTACAAATTAATGGAGAAGGATGCTCACAATAACCTCCCAGCCTTCCTTCCAGATACCGCTTCCAAAACCATAGTCAGGGCCTTTTAAATACTCCCCGTGGAAGACAAGCCTTAAGAAACAAAGAATAATATTGGAACCTACATTCAGGGAAGAATAGAAGGAAAAGGAGAAATGTCTATTTGTGTTCGCTGCTTTGATCTGACGTATTCAGAGGAAAAACATATGAAAATTATTGATTTTCACTTTCACAACATCCAGTGGAGATTGTTTAGATAAGACAAGTGGATTCTTTTAAATTTACCCAGCGAGTCTCTTTTAGCCAGGTCTAGTATTTTCCTTTCCAATAGGAAATTGTCTTGCTTTACAGCAACGGTTGAATTAAGATTTAGCACTTAAGAAATGGACAAGGTTCCATATTACATCAAATGTTTAATGAGCAGGATTGGACTCCTCCAACAAATTGCCAAATACCATAGTTAAACGTCCCTATATCTTCCCAAATAAAAACAACCCAAGCAGGTGGAAGGGAAGGTCAATATTACTGAAGCCAAAGCTTCATTTTTCTCCAATTTGTAATTCGAGACTTGTGGTATGATTCATAGCTCTGTTTCATATCATTTCCACATAAAATCGCTCGAGAAGTATATGGACATTATTCACCGCCTGCTGTCTTTTTTAGGGGCCCATTTGAAGGACAGAGACTTATTTAAGGACAATTCTGACCTTTTCAATGCTCTGCTATTGAGCTGGTTTTAGTATTCAAGGCATCTAAAGGAATATCTACAAAATAAGGCTAGGATAACCAATGGGACCTGAATCCTAATTAGGTGAGTGATAAATGAGTTTAATTCACATTTCAAGTGAAATCTACCCAATGCACATGCCGGACTGCCACATCCTGTCCTTTTCCAAATTTCGCAGTGGAGTTCTTAGCTTGAAAAGGCATGTACAAAGTGTGCATACTAAGGAGGCATTGAACAATAATCTATAGGTTGGGAGGGTCCTTGGTGTTCTTTGAGTTTGCTTGGTTTCTTGCAGATGTTTCATCACCCAAACAAGGTAACATCAGAATGAATGCAGAGAAGAACAACAAGATGATTAGGGGGCTGGAGGGTAAAACATATGAAGAACGATTGCAGGAATTGAGTATGTCTAGTTTAATGAAAGGAAGGACTAGGGGTGACATCAGAGGTGGGTTGCTCCTGGTTCGGCCCAGATCGGATGAACCGGTAGTAGCAGCGGCAGGAGGCTCCGCCCACCTGCCCGCACGCTTCTGTGCATGCACAGAAGCACCGTGTGTACGCAGGAGCACGCCTGAGTCAGTAGTAAAAAAATTGGCAACCCACCACTGGGTGACATGATAGCAGTGTTCCGATATCTCAGGGGTTGCCACAGAGAAGAGGGAGTCAAACTATTCTCCAAAGCACCTGAGGGCAGAACAAGAAGCAATGGGTGGAAACTAATCAAGGAGAGAAGCAACTTAGAACTGAGGAGACATTTCTTGACAGTTAGAACAACTAATCAGTGGAACAACTTGCCTCCAGAAGTTGTGAATGCTCTAACACTGGAAGTTTTTAAGAAGATGTTGGATAACCATTTGTCTGAAGTGGTATAGGGTTTCCTTCCTAAGCAGGGGGCTGGACTAGAAGACCTCCAAGGTCCCTTCCAACTCGTGCCCTAAGAAATGGTTCCGCATGCCACCTGTGGCACCCGTGCCATAGGTTTGCCATCTGTGCTCTATATCTATTCCCTACACTATTTTCAATTTTACATTATTTTCTCTTTCAAAATATAGGAGAAGTCTACATAATTCTTTTTTTACAGCAGCCCTTGGCTTTGTCAAAAAAGAATTTGCAATTGGCTCAAATGTTGTTAAGGGTCCAAAGGATAGGCTTTCAGTTGGAGGTATTGTAGAGAAGAATTGAGTAGTAAATTTGAATTATCTCTTAACTATGTATTTCATTTTGATTGGGGATGCCCCAAAGTCAATGTTGAACCCTCTCCTCAGTACCAACTCAAGTGCATATGTTGCCCCTGGCCCACTTCGAGTGCATAAAGCTGATGTGAAGATTTGTGTGAAGTCATGAACTTCTACCAGACATAAAGGAGCTGTGTGAAGATTTGCCTTTCTAGAATGATCTGGGAGGGGTGATGGAACCCTCTAAGCTTCAATACTCAAGGCTGCTGTTTCTCAACCAAGGCAACCTTAAGATGTATAGACTTCAACTCCCAAAATTCCCCAGCACAGGATCAGGAGTCCAGACATCTTAAAGTTGCAAGGTTCATAAACACTGCTGTGGGCCTAAAGCCAGACCTTCCTCTCCCTATTATAAAATAAGGAACAAGCTCTTTGTGGGATTAAAGGAAAGTAAGTCTATTATAGCTTATAATAGAAAGTCCTATCTTTATACCCAATTGCCATGAACTTTATCTTCTTACTGATATAGAATAGAATAGAATAGAATAGAATTCTTTATTAGCCAATTGTGATTGGACACACAAGGAATTTGCTCTCAGTGTACATAAAGAAAAATAAAATAGAATAATAAGATACGACACTTAGTGATAGTCATAGGTTACTAATAAACAAGCAAATTATACTAGGAAATAAATCAAACAATATAAATTTTAAAGATACAAGCAAAATGGTTATAGTCATAAGTGGGAAAAGATAGGTACTAGGAAGGAAGAGAAGAATAATAGTAATACAGTCTTAAGAGACAGTGTTGTGGGGATTAGTTGTTTAGCAGAGTGATGGCATTCAGGAAAAAACTTTCCTTTCCTTGTGTTCTGATGTGCAGTGCCCTTTAGCAGTGTTTGAGGGTAGGAGTTGAAACAATATATGTCCAGGATGTGAGGGGTCTGTAGATATTTTCACATCCCTCTTTTTGACTCATGCAGTGTACAGGTCTTTGAGGAAGGCAGGTTGGTAGCAATTGTTGTTGTTGTTTTCTGTACTTCTAATTATCCGTTGAAGTCTGTGTCTGTCTTGTTGGGTTGCAGAGTCAAACCAGACAGTTATAGAGGTGCAGATTATTAAATAAATTATTATAAACAAATAAAATCTTCAGGTCAGTGCTGACTTCTGGCAACTGTCTGGACAAATCGCTGAAATTTTTTTGACAAGTGATTTGTCAATGCTTTTTTTCCTAGGGCTCAGAGAGAGTGACATCTGGATCTGAAAGTAAATTCAATGCCTTGTTTTGACTATCATAATTTTAGGTCTTAACCAGAGGCACCCACAAGGTCAAGAGGTTTAAAAAGTCAAGATCCCAGTTGTCACACTGAGATGAAAGCACTACTGCTTTGTACATGTACACAACATTGACCCATACAGACAAAGGCAGAGTTGCAATCGTATGTCAATTTCAAGATTTTTGCCTACCCTACCAATGGACACCACTGAGCTTAACACAACATTTTTCTCTCTACCAAGAATTTAGCTTAACAAAGAATGTTTTTCCTGTGTCAACTCAGGAAGCTCAGGCTGCCCAAGGAGTTTGAGTTTTGAGTTTGAGTTTTATTGGCTTTTTATACCGCCCTACTCCCAAAGGACTCAGGGCGGTGTACAGCCAGAATAAAAACAAATATACAAAAGTTTAAAAAGTTTAAAAAGTTTTTAAAAAACATATTAAACCTTGGCTGAAACGTGGGGAAAAAAACCCAAACTAACCCTGATTAAAATTAATAAAATTAATAAAAATTTGAATTTAAAAATCATGTTTTATGCCAGCCCGGCTTGTTGGAAGAAAAAGATTTTGAGACCACGGCGGAAGGTGCATAAGTCAGGGATAGTTCTTAATTCCGGGGGCAATTCGTTCCAGAGTACAGGTGCTCCCACGGAGAAGGCTCTCCCCCCTGGGTGTCGCCAGTCAACATTGTCTAGCCGACGGCACCATGAGGAGACCCTCTCTATGGGAGCATACAGGCCGATGGGAGGTTCTCGGTGGCAGAAGGCGATCTCGTAAGTATCCAGGTCCTAAGCCATGGAACACTTTAAAGATAGTAACCAACACCTTGAATCGCACCTGGAAAACCACCGGAAGCCAGTGCAGCTCGCGCAGGAGAGGTGTTACATGGGAGCGTCGCATCGCTCCCATAATTACCCGTGCGGCCGCATTCTGGACCAGTTGAAGCCTCCGGGTGCTCTTCAAGGGGAGCCCCATGTAGAGAGCATTGCAGTAGTCCAGATGGGAAGAGACAAGGGCGTGAGTGACTGTGCGTAGGGCATCCCGATCTAGGAAGGGACGCAACTGGTAAATCAGGTGAACCTGATAAAAAAAAAGCCTGGCGACAGCTGTGATATGATCTTCCAAGGACAGCCATGCATCCAGGAGGACACCCAAGTTGCGAACCCTCCCTGTGGGGGCTAAGGTCTCACCCCCAATAGCCAGCGATGGAACCAGCTGACTGTAACGGGACGCCGGGAACCACAGCCATTCGGTCTTGGAGGGGTTGAGTCTGAGCTTGTTCCTCCCCATCCAGATCCGCACGGCCTCCACAATCTGCTGATACAGTTCTATAGATGAATGATTGAGTCTCTCATTTGCACCTCTATAATCATTGGGCTTGGCATGGCAACCCATCAAGGCAGACACAGATAATTGGAAAAAACCATTGCTATCAACCTGCCTTCCATTGAGGACGTGTATACTGCACGAGCCAGAAGGAGGGCTGTGAAAATATCTGCAAACCCCTCGCATAAACAGTTTCAATGTCTAGCCTCAGAACGATGCTATAGGGCCCTGATGGCAAACCTGTGGCACACATACCAGAGGTGGCATGCAGTGCCCTCTCTGTGGACACATGAGCCGTTGCCCCAGTTCAGCTCTGCTCCACATGCTCGCGCACCTCCCACCGGCCAGCTGGTCTTCAGGTCTCTGCCGTACATACATGGGGGGAGGGGTGCATGTGGGGGGCCACATGGCCATGTGCGGGAGCAGTGGGATGCATGTGGCATGCACAGGGAGAACTTGCACAAGGGCTGCGTGCCCTTGCGAGAGGCGCACACCAGAGCTGGGTTCCTACCGGTTCGGAGTGATTCGGATGAATTGGTAATAACTCAGCCTGCCATGCCTCCAAACCTCTTCTATTGTCGGCAGCGCCATCTTTCTTTTTGGCTCTGCGCATGCGCAGAACAATCTTCATGGCAAAAATTTACATTTTTTTTCCTTTTTCTAATGTTCTGCACATGCACAGACCTTTTTAGCTGCAAATGCACATGTGTGCCGAATCGGCAATAATGCCTGTAGCAACCCACCCTGGTGTGCATGCATTGCATTTTGGGGGTTCAAGCATGTGCTTTGGGCACTCGGTCCGGAAAAGGTTAGCCATCATTCTATAGGGCACTGTACATCAGAACAACTAGACACAAGGACAGTTTTTCTCCCATGCCATCACTCTGCTAAACACCTAATTCCCACAACACTGTAAAACTATCCACAAAAGGTAGTATTAAGATCATTATTCTCATCTTTCCTACTACCTATCACCTTATCTTCCTATGACTGTAACTTGTTGCTTGTATCTTCCGATTTAAACTGTTTAATTGTTATCCTCGTATGATTTATGTTGATTGCTTTTTTAGCATCCATGACTATCACTGAGTGTTGTATCTAATGTTTTATGATTACCATATTTTTCGGAGTATATGACACATTGGAGTATAAGACGCAGGAAGGTTTTGAAGGGGAAAATGTTTTTTTAAAAAGGTTTTGCATTCTGCAAACCTCCCAAAAATGGCCCATTTTAGCAAAAACAGACCCATTGTTTTTCAAAAAAAAGAGCATGAATAGCCATTAGGAGGCTTGCAGAGTGCTCCTGGTGGGTGCCCCCCCACAAAATGAGTAAAAAACAGTCCGTTGTTTTTTTTATTTAAAAAATGCTGTATTCAGTGTATAAGATGCACCCAGATTTTCAGCCTCTTTTTTGAGGGAAAAGGTGCATCTTATACTCAGAAAAATATGGTAATATATTTTACAATGACTATGATAATGATCTATTGCTATTGTTGTACATACACTTATGCACCGGAGATAAATTCCTTGTATGTCTAATCACACTTGGCCAATAAAGAATTCTTATATTTCAATGTTTAGTAGATTACCTAGGTTTTAATTAGGAATATTTTGAAACAAATATTAATTTAGATCATTTTAAATCCAGATATTCTACCTGACTTTGTTCACCTTCGTCCCATCGTGCCAAATCCTTGTTTTGGATGCTATTTTTTCTTTTAGAAGGATATTCAAATATAGTAGATGATCAAATGTAAACTGATGAAATGCATAAAGATAATAATTTGAACAACACCCCTGGCTTTTAATGGTTGATACAGTTACATGCATTCCATTTAACAGACAGAGATTCTGCCTCTAACCATGTACAGCTACAAGCTAGTAATAGATAATAACCCTGATAATACAGATTGATTCCCCCCTCCTTAATGAGGAGGGGGGAATAAAAGATCACATTAAAAATATAATCTGAAATATATTATTTCAATATGCAATTGTAACAATTCAAATTACCTGTTTTAAATGTAATTTAAATATATTAAAACAAGTTCCAAAACAACATTTTGGACATTCGGATATAACCGTCTCTTTGCTGAGATTTCTTTAAAATATAGGACATTTTATTTAAGGAAGAAAGGTTGGTTAACATGTAATTGTTTTATTTTGATAGCTGGACAAAAACCTAGTTCAATTTACAATACCCATTAAAATCCAATGGGACCTAATGTGCTGAGACCCCTAGAACAGCCCATTTTCATTAGCAAACTTTAAGAGGGACCAAGGGGATTTTCTGGGAAGTCAAAACAAGTCAAAATAGTGCCATAATTATGCAATTGAAGCTGTAACCCCCCCCGCTCCCCTTTTTTTAATGATATAAATGGAAAATGTGCAAAACGAATGTGGATAAAAGGGATGATAAGATGGGCATAACAGATGGAAGCTGATCAACTAGACCAGGGGTCCCCAACCTTTTTGGCACCAGGGACCGGTTTCATTTTAAAGAAAATTCCAGTGAACGGTGGGCATGGCTTGGCCAGCGTAGAGGGGGAGCGGGGGGGAGGGGGAACAGGTGGCGCATGCGCGCATGGGGGGGTGAGTTGGCTCACTCGCCCTTCTCGGCCCCCAGCAGCGTGAGCGGCGGCACCTGCGCTCTCCCGCCCCCAGCGCGCGCTCTGCCCAGGGGGGTCCTCCCTCCTCCTCCTCTCCGGCCCTGCAGCCCAGTTCCTATCAAGCCACGAACCACCACCGGTCCGCAGCCCGGGGGTTGGGGGCCCCTGAACTGGACAACCAGCCTAGAATTAAGGAGAAATTTCCTGATGGCAAGAACAATTAATCAGTGGAACAACTTGCCTCCAGAAATTGTGGGTGCTCCATCACTAGATGTTTTTAAGAAGAGACCGGACAGCCATTTGTCTGAAATGGTATAGGGTCTCCTGCTTGAGCAAGAGGTTGGACTAGAACAGGGTTGTCATGTGCTGGCCATACCCATGCCCAGTTTAATGAAAGAGGGGGGAGTCACGTGATGCTGCCATGATGATACAATTTTTTTTTTGAAAAAAAGTTTTATTGGGTTTTATAAAGTTTTTACAAATAAGGTAAAGGATAAGGTGTGAAAAGACATTTTGAGAACTTTCACGTCGAAGTCATTGACTCCTTCCGAGACTTCATGACAGAAAATAGATAATTCATTTAACATACATTTGTACTACAAAGTGGAGAGCAATGCAGATATATCATTGTAAGAAAAAACTGTGCTAGCAAACATATATAAACATCCAAACAATATTGTATTATATTAAAATAAAGTCACTTTTAAGATCTAAGTCTTTTGGCACTTGTATCTTCTTTTCCCTGGTCCCCAGTGGGCGGGGCCGCGGCAGGCTCTGCTCCCCCATTTTCATCCTCCAGGATTGAGGAATGTTTCTCAAGAAAGGCTTCGCCTCTGCAATTGTTTTAATTCTTACTCTTCCTCCCTCCCAAAACACCAACATTCCCTCCGGCATCACCCACTTGAACCAGACCCCCTTTTTAAATAATCTTTTAGACAAGAAGGAATACTTCCTTCTTATCTCTCTAATCTTCTTTGGGACCTGCTTCAAGATAGCTACCTCTATCTGTTGATAAACTAAGGGACCGTCTCTCTGCACCCTCAAGATCCTTTCCCTTGTCGACCTTCTTACAAATTTAATATGTATCTCTCTAGGTACTTCATTTATCCTGGCATATGCTGAGTTTATTCTATATATCAAGTCGATGTCCCCCCCCCCCTTATTTCCTCCTTAGGTTTGTGTAAATAATCTGCTAAAATTGTGCACATTAAATCAGATAAATCTTCCCCACTCTCCTCAGGAATATTCTCAAATCTTAAAAAATATGACATCCTTTCAAAATCCATCCTAGACATATGACCAGTTAAATCTCCAATTTCATTATTAATACTTTTAAGCTCTCCCTTTGCCCCAACCAACCCCACCTATAGGGCTTAGGGGATTTTAGTTAATTTTAAAATTGGGGATTTTAGCGCAGGGATAATCATTGTTTAATTTGCCTTTTATTAATCTATTTATGTATATTTATTGGTATTTTTAATTTCCCTGTGCACCGCTCCGAGTCCCTTCGGGGAGAGGAAGCGGTCTATAAATAAATGTATTATTATTATTATTATTATTTATTATTACCTCCAGCTCATCAGTCTTTTGTGTATTTTCCATTAATTTCTTCTGTACCTCCAAAAGTTCTAACTTAGAACTGACTTGGTCCTTTCTCATTTCTTTAATTTCTTTCACCAAGGTTTGAAGAGTTTCTTCCACAGCTGTTAGTCTAGCATCTGTATCAGGTTTTTCAGATAACATCGAAGTAATTTTAGGCTGATGTGTCTGCTTTTTTGAAGCCATGGTGAAAAATTTAAGTCTGTGTCAGTAAGATGGCACCTGCTGGAGAGGTGCTAGTGGAGCAGGAAAGAGCAAGTTCCAATAAAGTCTTAGTTGTTACCTAATCAAAGTCCTGAGAGAATCCAAATTGTTATAAACAAATAGAAGAAAGAAGGCACTTCAGGGGAAGGACCAATTAATCAATTAAAAACAATCATAAGTTGAAGAAAAGAGAGGCAGTCCCGTTCACAAGGGAATGTCAGCAATCATCCATAAATAGTGTGTCTCAGGAGAACAAAGGAACGCCATCTTCCCCGCCCATCTGGAAGCCACTGGGAATCAACAAAGTGGAAAATTGTTCCTTAATTGCCAGACTTCGATTCAAAGTATCCACGATCATTCCGGAAAGACTTTAACTCATAATCAGAAAGGTTTGAATGCAGGTTTCTATGCTTCCTCCAGCCGGAGGAGCAATTTCAAAATGCCGCTTATCTTCCATTCCAAGGGGGGGGGTTCAAAAACTCCCCCCTCCATCGCCTTGTTAAGCAAAAGTTGCAAGCAAAAGGAGAAAGTCACTCACAATCCACTCTGAAGCGAAGAGTCTCAGCTTAGCCTCCGACTCCAGCGAGTCAGCCCTCTCACGAAGCGTTGAATGTTCCGGTCCTCCTTCAGCGAAGGGAACCAAGCCCCCCGCAGCATGTTCCTTTACTCCTGGGTCGAGGACAAGGACCCCCCTCGACCGCCGTCGGGACAGGGAAATCCCAGCGAGCCGACCGTACAGCAGGAATCCTTTAAAAGGAATTCCCTGCCCCGTTGGGGGCAGTAAAAGAAGCAAAACAGCGGACGAGTCCCAAGACTCGACCGTTACCTCCGGGAAACCGGAAGGTAGTCCTCCATGATGATGCAATTTTGACAACCCTGGACTAGAAGCTGTCCAAATCTTGTTATTCTGTAATGCTGTTTCAGATGGGGACGCCTTGATTGCAAGGTTGTGTGTCAGCCCTGGAGTCATTTTTCCCCTTGGCAGTTCAGGGTTGCCACAGTGAAGAAAGTTGAGCTGCGGGAACAGGAGGTTGGGGAGGGGGAAAAGAGATAACTGGGGGATTGTAGCCATAATAAAATTATTTCTCCTGAGAACCAAGAACTTTCCCACTAGGTGCTAGGAGGTGGGGTCTGAGCGACCCATGGAGTGTGACCTGATTGGACCATATGATGAGCAGTCTGGACAAGGGGAGGGAAAACCTTGCTTTAAGGAAAAACCCAAGGGGCGCTCAGTTGGGTTTCCCCAGATGTGCCAATATGACGTGACTAATAAATCTATTTTTTGAGGAACTTGCCTAGCTTGGAGTTTTGATTCTGTTGGGCTTGGAACCCTGACATTGTGGCTACCAGCTTCATACTTTTCCCCTCTCGCTGCATAAACCCCTGGACCAAATCTGGATGCATGGGAGATTTGAAGCAAAGGTGGTATTCAACTAGTTCTGACAGGTTCTGGAGAACCAGTAGCGGAAATTTTGAGTAGTTTTGAGAAGAACCGGTGAATAGGCTGGTCCCACCCCTACTGCCTCTCAGCCTCTCATCCACTCAGCTGATCTTCTTTTGTTGCCCTGAACAGGAGAACGGAGCTGGAAAGCAGGTTAGTGGGGTGGAGAGGGAATGGGGACTTTGCAGTATCTTTTTCCTGCCACACCCAAAAAGCCACACCCACAAAGCCACGCTATGCCCACAAAACCATGCCCACAGAACGACTAGTAAAAAAATTGAATGCCACCACTGATTTGAAATAATGAATCATAGATACAAGTCATTCCTCCTTATTCAAAGGAATTAACGCAAGAATCCAGAAGAATTAACCGCCCCTTCTTATCCTTATCCAATGTTCAGATTAGTTCCATCCCAGATGCTCAAATCTCCTGTCTGGTTGATTCTTTGCCCTACCTATTAATCCCAATCACATTGTCACTGTTCTCGTTCAAAGGTCTTGAGAACAAACCTCTTTCCCTCCTGCATGACCTCATCCTGCATTGATGATCATGAAGCAAAACAATCCCCCAATTCTACAAATTGCACTTGTCGGATGTGATTCTAACCCACTCGATATCTGAGCTACTTTGGCATCAATGCCGCCAGGTTCGTTTCAGAATTCTTCTGACTGTGTCATGTTTATTTCCCCAGGAAACATCGCCAAATACAAGCTGCTGTTTCCTTTTTCTTACCTCAGTGCACTTCAAATGCCAGGGAAATCAACAAGCCAACGTACAAATCGTTGTCATTTGCTTGGAGTCATTTATCATCATCAAAAGAAATGAATATTTTAGATAGTTTGATGCACATTAAAGATAATGGCCCTTCATAAAAGTTGGAATGTAACTAAACCATTATCACTGAAAGTGCAAAAGAGTACTTTTATTTTGTCATCCATCATAAACAAGAATTATTCCATTGAGGATTGCTCATAAGTTTGAGTTTTTGGAGAAGTGAAGAATAGAAGCATGGGAGAAAGCTGTGAATGCTTTTCTCGGTTAGATACAAATTAGTTCCAGCCAAACTAGGATTTCTCTTTCAAAAAGGATATCCTCCAACATGATTGAAAGTGAGTTAGTCGAAAAGATAGAATGAAACAAACCACTGCATTCATCTTGAGCGGCTACCTGATGGGGTAGGTACAAAGCTCTTCACCCCATGAGTGGAACTGTACATAATAGATTTAGACAAGTTATGGATGTATGGACTCTCCTTAGCAATCTTTGCAGCCTACTGAGACATCAAGAACGATGAATTTTTACACATGAAAGATAGCTAAAAAAAAATCAATTGGGACGATATAACTCTTGCTATATTGCCTTTATGGGTTCTTGTTTTTTTTAAGCAATGAGATGCTTATGGATGTGGTCTGTCAAAAACAACTTTCAAACCATATGGTCGTCTTTCTAGGAGTTGTTTGCTTTATGAAATATTTATTACAATGCCTTCCTTTCTACTTTTTGATGCTACAGCAGATTGCAAACAATGTCATATTTATTTATTTAAGTTTGTCAAGTAGGGGAGTCATGATAGCAGTCTTCCAATATCTCAGAGGGTGCCACAAAGAAGAGGGAGTCAAACTATTCTCCAAGGCACCTGGGGGCAGGACAAGAAGCAATGGGTGGAAACTAATCAAGGAGAGAAGCAACTTAGAACTAAGGAGGAATTTCCTGACAGTTAGAACAATTAACCTCTGGAACAGCTTGCCTCCAGAAGTTGTGAATGCCCCAACCCTGGAAGTCTTTAAGAAGATGTCAGATAGCCATTTGTCTGAAATGGTATAAGGTTCCTGCCCACGCAGGGGGTTGGACTAGAAGACCTACAAGGTCCCTTCCAACTCTGCTATTGTATTGTATTGTAAGTATGTAAAAGATAACGGGCATAAGTCTAAACATAAATATGAAGATAGTAAAGGGGTACGGATAAATGGAGACAGTAGGACAGGGATGGTAGGCAAGCTGGTGCACTTATGTAAGCCCCTTACAGAACTCTTAGGAATGGGGTGAGGTCAACACAAGATTGTGGGGGTTTGGGGATGTAACAACAGAGTCAGGTAGAGCATTCCAGGCACTGACCACGCTGTTGCTGAAGTCGTATTGAGTTTGGAGCAGTATCATATCATATACCGTACCATATGCAAGGATTTTCCCCCCCTGGATAATGGATAATGGATACTGTATAATTGAGGGGAAAGGACCTTTTTACGGGTGAGAATTCTGCTCAAAGGATGCACTTAGTAGGATGGCTTGCACTTGAGAGTTAAACATCTTGTAGTGGGGAGAAAAAACAGAATATGCTGATTTCTTTATTCTCGACCCAATGACACTAGATTCTTAGACAATTTGGCTGAGCTCATCCATATAGACCAAGAGGAGATTTTGGAAAAGCATAAGATCCATAAGACATGTGATGCGACTCCAGTAAAATACGGCATACTTCACTTAATCCTCCAGATTGAAGGCAAATGAGGTCCAGGCAGAAGAAGAACATCGTGGCTTCAAAATCTAAGGGACTGGTTTGGACAAAACCCAACAGCACTTTTTCGTGTAGCTGTTGATAAATATAGGATCACCAACATGATCGCTAACATCCAATGATGGACATGGCACAGCAAGAAGAAGAACCTGATGTCAGGAAAGATTAAAGGCAAAAGGAGACAGGAATGGCAGAGGATGGCATTGATTATATAATGTCATTGATGTAATGAACATGAATTTGATCAAACACCAAAAGGCAGTGGAGGAAACCGGGGACTGATATTCTATGGTCCACATGAAGAGTGGTCATCATGAAGAGTCAGACAGGACTTCGTGACTAAACAACAATAAGTTAATTTAATTGAAGTTAGTTAATATGTTTAATGTGTTTCATCTTATTTCTGTAACCTCTCGGTATGTTGGCTCAGCCCACTTGCCCAAAATTAATTTCCTTCTAGGTTGGGCTGTTCCTTTAACTAGCCGTGGCCAAACTAGCCATAGCTAGGTCTAGTTTGATGAAAAAAAGGAGTGGGGGTGACATGATAGCAGTGTTCCAATATCTCAGGGGCTGCCACAAAGAAGAAGGAGTCAAGATATGCTCCAAAGCACCTGAGGGCAGGACAAGAAGGAACAGATGGAAACTAATCAAGGCAGGCCTACGTAACACCTCTCCTGCGCGAGCTGCACTGGCTGCCTGTGGCCTTTCGAGTGCGCTTCAAGGTGTTGACCACCATCTTTAAATCGCTCCATGGCTCGGGGCCTAGCTATATACGAGACCGCCTCCTGCCCCATACGTCCCTTCGTCCGGTCCGCTCCCACAGAGCGGGCCTACTCCGGGTGCCGTCGGCCGGGCAATGCCGGCTGGTGACACCCAGGGGAAGAGCCTTCTCTGTGGCGGGCCCGGCCCTCTGGAACGACCTACCCCCCGACCTTCGCACTACCTCGGACCTCCGCCTGTTCCGCCAACGTCTTAAGACGTACTTATTCCAACAAGCCGGCCTAGGATAGCCCCCCGCGTCTGACTTTTAAATATAAATTATAATTTGGTTACGGTTTTAATAACGGGTTTTAGCACGGGTGAATTAATTTAATATATTTTTAATTGATGTATATTGTATTTATGGTTTTATATAATGCCTGTGCGCCGCCCTGGGTCCTAACAAGGAGAAGGGCGGGATATAAATTTAATAAAATAAAAAAAATTAAAAAAAATAATCAAGGAGAGAAGCAACTTAGAAATTATGAAGAAATTTCCTGATCGTTAGAACAATTAATCAGCGGAACAATTTGCCTCCAGAAGTTGTGAATGCTCCAACACTGCAGTTTATAAGAAGAGATTGGATAACCATTTGTCTGAAGTGGTATAGGTTTTCCTGTCTAAGCAAGGGGTTGGACTAGAGCAAGGGTCTGCAAAGTCGGCTCTTTTAAGACTGGTGGACTTCAACTCCCAGAGTTCCCCAGCCAGCATAGCTGGCTGGGGAACTCTGGGAGTTGAAGTCCACCAGTCTTAAAAGAGCCGACTTTGCAGACCCCTGGACTAGAGGATCCCCCCCCCAAGGTCACTTCCAACTCTGTTATTCTACCCTATTCTATCCCCAAAGTTCCAAAGCCATACCAAAAGTTCCAAAAACAAAGCCCAGGTGTCTTTTGAAAAAGCAATTTTGGGACAACCATGACCTGGATGGCTAAGAATCTCTGTAGACATTCCTTTAACAGTATTCTACCAGTTTTCAAACATGAGACACCTTATCGGTTCAGTCAGCATCAACAAATAAGTAAGAGTTACCCAAAAACAATACCGAGAGAGAGAGCTCTTGCTATCCTCTCCTGCTTGTGGCAATGCTTCACATTGGCCAGAAGAAGCTGTTCTCAGGACCCAGTTCCATTTTTGCATGCACAAGACCTTTGCAGTGAACATGCTAAGGATTCTGCTTCAGAAGTTGACAGGATCTACATTTTCAAGTCCCCATCGGATGTGAGGATTTAATACCTCCTGACCCCAGTCATATGTCCAAAATTGCTTGAGAGCTTGAAGTGGGGGTGACTTTCCACTCTATCAATCAGGATGTTGCTAGCCTATCCTTCCTCAAATTGACCCATTCATTCCATCTCGAAACATAAGCCACCAGCCACAGATCTCTCTCTCTCTCTCAGACTAGGGCTGAGGAATCCAACGCATCCCTCAGCAATGTCAACTTTCAAAAAGTCTTCAAGGACTATGCACATTTGTATTATGAAGCCTACAGCATCTCTAAGCTCTGTTAAAGAGATAAAGGAGTGCCCTTTGAGCTGCTGAAGTAGCAAATCAGCCACTCAGCTCATGAGTAGTCATCTGGAAACTTCTCACAATGTAACTGGAGAAGAGATGCTCTCAGCTAGAGGTTTCTGAACTTTCATCCTATTTTTTTAAGGGAGGAAATGGAATATTTGCAGCATGGTAGAAAAATAGCAAAAAAAGAATTCGCGTCACCAGCTGAGTTTCCATTGTTATGGTGTGCACACCCGCTAAGCTCCTCCAAATATTCACAGCCTAGCCAGACTCAGTGAGAAAATAACTAGACTAGTCATAAATCAGGAAGTCCATTCAGAGTAATATTTGCTTCTGAAGGTATAAATTGAGCTTTAGCCTTTCCTCGGGGTTATAAGTGATCAAGAGTAGAGTGCCGGAACTAGTTCTACAATCAAAATGCCAATATGAAACCCAAATACATTGATTGAACTACAAAAGTGATATTGGACCAGTTATTTAGCCAAGTGCAAGCTCAGTGGCTGCTGAGCTTGTCGGTCAGAAAAATCGGCAATTTGGCAGTTCGAATCCCTATCATTGCATAATGGAGTGGCCTCCCATTACTTGTCCCAGCTTCTTGCAACCTAGCAGTTCGAAAACACATTAAAAATGCAAGTAGAAAAATAGGAACCACCTTTGATGGGAAGGTAACAGCATTTCGTGCGCCTTTGGTGTTTAGTCATGCCAGCCACAGGACCATGGAGATATCTTCAGACAGCGCTGGCTCTTTGGCTTTGAAATGAAGATGAGCACCGTCCCCTAAAGTCGGGAATGATTAGCACATATGTACACCTTTACCTTTTTAAGGAATCAAGAAATTCCTTTAGCAGGTTCAACATGCCTGCAAAATATGTTTAATTGTCTTTCTACATGGTTCAGATGCTATTCCCCAAGCAATAAGCACACTGCTTCCAGTTCAAGATCAAAATCTTCTGTTTCAGAGTCAGGAGTGGTATAACATCTACTGAGGGTCTTTCACTAAAAGTGCTATGTTTGTTTCCTTAGTTTATGAGTCATCGGGTTTATTGATTTGCTCCCTCTCCGAAAAAGACGATGTGCTCAACTGATTCCTAGGGACAACAGGGCATGTTGATTTCTAACCCAACCTTTCCTTTAACTTATAAGAATTGTCAGGTTGTTCCAGGTTGTTCACAAATGGTGTAGGGAAGTCTTGGGAATTGGTCACTTCATTGTAGTCTCAGTTTAAGTTAAGAGCCTGAGCAAAAGCAACCTTATCAGTTGATATTTCAATAATTAGTAATATTAGTGGACTGCCTTTTTTGTGTCATAATGCTCTAAAACAGGGGTCTCTGACCTTTGAACTGTAAGTCTGAAGGACTTCAGCTCCCAGAAGTCTGGGAGCTGAAGTCCTTCAGACTTAAAGTTGCAAAGGTCAGAGACCCCTGCTCTAAAACTAGATCACTTAGATCAGGGATGTCCAAACTTGGGAACTTTAAGACTTGTGGACTTCAACTCCCAGAATTCCCCAGCCAGCTAAGTCCACAAGTCTTAAAGTTCCCAAGTTTGGACATCCCTGACTTAGATTAACAGAGTTGGAAGGGACCTTGTAGGTCATCTAGTCCAACCCCCCCTCCCCCACCGAAGCAAGAGACCATACATCATCCCTGACAAATGGCAGTCCAATGTCCCCTTGAAAGCCTCCAGTGATGAAGCGCCCACAACTTCTGTTCCATGGGTTGATTGTTCTCACTGTCAGAAAATTTCTCCTTATCTCTAGGTTGAATCTCTCCTTGGTCAGTTTCCATCCATTATTCCTTGTCTGGCCTTCCGGGTGCTTTGGAAAATAGCTTGACACCGCCCCCTCCTCTCTATGGCAGCCCCTCAAATATTGGAAGAGTGTTCTCTTGTCTACCCTTGATCCTTCTCTCCACAAGTTGATAAAAAGAACAAAACACAGAGTAGAGATGAGTTTTTGGCTTCGGTCTCCAAAAGGTTCTCTGGAGTTCATGGGTGTATGAACATAACTTCTGCTTGCAGCCAGGTTCCCCGCCCCCCACCTAGAATTATGGGACTCATATGCAATCTCAGGAAAAGACATGGATGATTTAAGATGCTACAGATAGGAGCTATTTTCATATTTTCCTCTAATGGTCAGTGTATTGATCTGAAAAGGTATTTGACTGATAAATAGCAACCCTCACCCCAAAGCAGGAACTGGAGAGATACCGCCTCCATGTCAAGAACTTCTGGATGAGTTCATGATAAATCTTTGAATTAAAGTTAGATGGATCCGTTCCACTTTCCAAGAATAACTATTGGATCCTGTTAAACAGAAATAAGCATAAGATAGATTGCATGTCCTACCTGCACCTTGCTTGAGCACTAAGGTCTTTTAGATAGACTATTCTGTTATCTTTTGTTATTTTTAAATCCTAATGTCATTGTTCAAATCTTGTCTTCCCTTTTTGTCTTCATTTTTATTTGCTCTCTGGCTCTTCTGGCTCTTCATTTATTTTGTGGGGACGATTTACTGTTGAGCTGAAGCCCCCTTTTCAACGTGAGTTTTCCTCCTTCTCCTCCTCCTCCTCCTCCTCTTCTTCCTCTTCCTCCTGGCAGTGATGCTTCTGCTTTTTAACTAGATAAATGGACAAGAATTCTTTCACTTTCTCTTTCTAACCCAGCTGATAGGGGAAACAACCTGATAGTTTTTCTTTGTTTTGTTTTGTCTTGTTACCTGCAAGACCGCCTCCTGCTACCAAATACCTCCCACCGTCCAGTTCGCTCCCACACAGAGGGCCTCCTCAGGGTGCTGTCGGCTAAACAATGCCGGCTGGTGACCCCCCAGGGGGAGAGCCTTCTCTGTGGCAGCTCCCGCCCTCTGGAATGACCTACCCCCTGGGCTAAGGACAATCTCGGACCTACATCTCTTCCGTCGGGCCCTGAAGACGCACCTATTTTGCACTGCCGGGCTATCATAATTTTAAAGGGATTTTTAATAGTGATTTTAGTTTGGGATTTTAAACATCGGCCAGTTATTTAATATTTCTTTTTAATACTGTTTTTAAATTCTGTGTTCTCATTTTTATTCTGGCTGTACACCGCCCTGAGTCCCTAAAGGGAGAAGGGCGGTATAGAAATCAAATAAAAAGTAAAGTAAAAAAAAAAGTTTTGTTAGTATCCACTGGTAGACACATCAGATATGAAGTTATCGAGTATGAAGCTTTTTTTAATTATTTTTTAATTGAATTTACATTGCCCATGACAGCTCAAGGCGGCTTACAGAATATAAAACCATTTTTAAAACAATAAAACTAATAAAAAGAATCAAATTAATATAGTATAATATAATAAAATCACCTTCCACCCACCCCAGTGACAGTAGATCACATGAGCCATTTAATGGGCTTCATCCCACTCTGGGTTCCCCAGGGCCGCTGGCAGAACCAGGTGTTCAGCGCCTTCCAGAAGAGTATTAGAGTAGGGGCCGTTCTAATCTCTGGAGGAATGATTTTCCAGAGAGAAGGAGCCACCACGGAGAAGGCCCTTCTTCTAGGTCCCACCAGTTGTATCTCTCTCAGGGATAGGACCTGCAGTATTCCCTGCCTTCCCGCTCTAATAGGTTGGGTAGATGTGACCAGTAAGAGACGGTCCCTCAGGTAACCTGGTCCCAAGCCATGAAGGGCTTTAAAGGTGACAACCAGCACCTTGAATTGCATATGGAAGGAAATCAGCAGCCAATGTAGCTCCCGCAGGAGAGGTGATACATGTGCACACTGAGGTCTGCACAAAACCATGCAGGCCGCTGCATTTCGCACCAACTGAAGCTTCCGGATGCTCTTCAAGGACAACCCCATGTAGAGCATGTTTGCAATAGTCAAGAGGGGAAGTGACTAGGGCATGAGTGACTGTGAGTAGGGATTGTTAGTTCAGGAAAGGGCGTAACTGGAACACAACTCGCAGTTACGCAAAGGCCCTCCTGACCATGATTGCCAAGGAGAGCTAGTGCAGTGATGGGTTCCGGCTCCCGTCGCGACCGGTAGACTGCGCACGGGGCCGGGCATTCTTGTCATGCTCATGCCACCGCCCTGTGACACTCAGCTGCTCGGCAGAGGTCATGCAGGCACTACACACTGTGCACGCATGTGCAATTACAATACAATACAATAGCAGAGTTGGAAGGGACCTTGTAGGTCTTCTAGTCCAACCCCCTGCGTGGGCAGGAGCCCTATACCATTTCAGACAAATGGCTATCTAACATCTTTTTAAAGACTTCCAGGGTTGGGGCATTCACAACTTCTGGAGGCAAGCTGTTCCAGAGGTTAATTGTTCTGACTGTCAGGAAATTTCTCCTTAGTTCTAAGTTGCTTCTCTCCTTGATTAGTTTCCACCCATTGCTTCTTGTCCTGCCCCCAGGTGACTTGGAGAATAGTTTGACTCCCTCTTCTTTGTGGCACCCTCTGAGATATCGGAACACTACTATCATGTCTCCCCTGGTCCTTCTCTTCATCAAGCTAGACATACCCAGCTCCTGCAGCCGTTCTTCATATGTCTTAGTCTCCAGTCCCCTAATCATCTTGGTTGCCCTTCTCTGCACTCTTTCCAGAGTCTCCACGTCTTTTCTACATCGTTGCGACCAAAAGTGTATGCAGTATTCCAAGTGTGGCCTTACCAAGGCACCATACAGTGGCATTAACACTTCACGTGATCTAGATTCTATCCCTCTGTTTATGCAGCCTAGAACTGTGTTGGCTTTTTTGGCAGCTGCTGCACACTGCTGGCTTATATTTAAATGGTTGTCCACTAGGATTCCAAGATCCCGCTCACAGTTGCTACTATTGAGCAAGGTACCACCTATACTGTACTTGTGCATTTGGTTTTTCTTGCCTATATGCAGGACCTTACTTTTTTCACAATTGAATTTCATTTTATTAGATAGTGCCCAATGTTCAAGTTTGTCTAGATCCTTCTGTATCTTAAGCCTATCTTCTGGAGTGTTGGCTATTCCTGCCAGCTTGGTGTTGTCTGCAAATTTGATGAGTTCCCCATTTATCCCCTCATCCAAATCGTTGATGAAGATGTTAAAGAGTACTGGGCCTAAAACAGAGCCTTGGGGGACTCCACTGCATACTTCCTTCCATGTAGATGCAGTTCCATTGAGGACTACACATTGAGTGCGGTTGGTCAGCCAGTTGCGAATCCATTTGGTGGTGGTGCTGTCTAACCCACAATTTTCTACTTTATCTAATAGTAGGTTATGGTCTACTTTATCAAATGCCTTACTGAAGTCCAGGTAAATTATATCAACAGCATTCCTCTGGTCCACTGATTTTGTCACTTTGTCAAAGAATGCCCAGTTGGCCCAGTTGCTTCAAATACAAGTAAGGAATGTGGGCAGAAGGGTGGACCAAATGAGCCATCATACCGGTATGGTGACTGCTGCTCACGCCTACTACCGGTGCGGCCATACTGGGCTGTACCACCTGGAACACACCACTGAGTCAACAGAGGATATTCATGAAAAAACATCTGTCAGTAGAATCCATTTGTCCTCCAAGACACACCCAGGAAAGGAAAATGATTGGTCCTTGTACTTCCAGCAGAGGGATCCAATCAGGATTAGTGGTTACTGCAGTCTGGTTGGAACATCAGAACACCACTTTGGCCAAAGAGAGGAAGGAGTTACAAATCTAGAAAAGTATCTGTGAAACTAGATTCATTCCCAGCCGTTTCGTGCACCCTAGTGGTCTGCTTCATGCTGCAGAATTCTTCTCTAGTTCAACTAGCGTGTTAGATTAGATGAATAGATGACTAGGAAAATGGTTTTTGGGAATGAATTGCAGAATAGCAAATTGTCTCCTTGTAAAGTTTCACAGTCTTTTTGCACCACCCCTCGAAGGCACTTAGCTGCAGACCCCATTTCATTTTGACAAAAGAAGTGGTACCATAATTAACAGATTAATTCACTTTCTGGCTGTAAAATTCTTTGATAGCTCCCTTATTAGTACTCTTAGCTATTCTATTGACCTTACTCTAAGGTCTAATTGATAGTAGTCTTGTTTTTAATTGGACTTTCACATTAAAAAGGGGAAATTGCATGTTCACCTCCCTATATTCTTTTGAAGGGCTAACTGTAGAATATCCAGCCATATGAGTTTTCAAGATAACTTTAAAATTGCAGGCTATGATTACTCCAATTGCCTTTTATAGCTTGTACACCTCGCCAGCACGGTTCTGACAGAATTTTGGCTAGACTATTTTTCTCTGGGCCAGAGATAGATAAGCTGTGTAAACACGGAAGAAAGCAAACAACTAGAGAAGCAAACTACATCAGAGCCCCTGGTTTTTTTCCACAAAGACCATTACTTACTTTTCATTCCACATGGCAAGTCGAACTGCAAGGATCCAAAATAATTACTGGAAGTCATTAAAAATTATGTTTTCATGTGTCCTAGCGAGGGTGTCCTTCCAACATTAGAAGCAGGTAGGGGAGGAAATGCTGAAATGCCTTTTATTCAGCTGAGCTCCCGAACGCTAGAATTAGCTGGTATTTTTTGAACGCGCCATCTAGAATACTCAAATGTAGGATATTACGAACAGCTGTGTGGTTACAGATGGTAAGAGCTGTGCATAAAGCATCAGGAGTGCACCCTCGCCAAAAAGGCGGAAGAGAAGAGACTAAGACAGATGGACTCCTTGTTAGATAAGCCAAACAAACAAATATGGAGCAACTTCTGCCAAGGCGAATCTTGCAAGCCACTTCTCATCAGTTATTTTCAGAGGGATTCTCCTGTCAGAAGCTATATTGAATGTCTAAGTTCAAAATAAGCTACCTAAAATTAGTTCTTAGCCACTGGCTACGTTTGTTGTGATACCAGAGACAACCGCTCATAGATGACATAGAACATAGAACAGCAGAGTTGGAAGAGACCTTGAAGGTCTTCTAGTGCAACCCCCTGCTCAAGCAGGAGACCATATACTACTGTAATTTTTGGAGTATAAGACACACAGGAGTATAAGACGCACCAAGGTTTTGAAGAGGCAAATTATTTTTAAAAAGGTTTTGCACTCTGCAAACCACCCCAAAACAGCCCATTTTTTGCAAAAACGGGCCTGGTTTTTTTTTCCAAAAAAGGGCATGAATAGCTCTTAGGAGGCTTGTAGATTGTTCCTGGGGTGTGAGGGGCCATAATCAAGTGAAGAATGGCCCATTTTTGCTAATTTCTGCCCTCCCCAGCCCCCAGGAGCACTCTGAAAGCCTCCTATAAGCTATGCATGGCTATTTTGGTGAAAGGGGCAGGGTTTCAGGAGACAAAAAAATGTTGTATTCAGTGTATAAGACACACCCAGATTTTCAGCCTCTTTTTTGAGGGAAAAGGGTGCATCTTATACTCCAAAAATATGCTATTTCAGACAAATAGCTGTCCTGTCTCTATTTAAATGCCTCCAGTGATGGAGCAGGGACGCAGTGGTTCAGTGGCTAAGATGCTGAGCTTGTCGATCAGAAGGTCAGCAGTTTAGTGGTTTGAATCCCTAGCACCGCATAATGGAGTAAGCTCTTGTTAATTGTCCCAGCTTCTGCCAACCTAAAAGTTCAAAAGCATGTAAAAAAATTTCAAGTAGAAAAATAGGGACTACTTTGGTGGGAAGGTAACAGCATTCCGTGTGCCTTCAGTGTTTAGTCATGCCAGCCACATGAACATGGAGAAGTCTTCAGACAGCACTGCCTCTTCAGCTTAGAAACAGAGATGAGCACCACCCCCTAGAGTCGGGAACAACTAGTACACATGTGCAGGGGAACCTTTACTTTTAGCTTAGTGATGGAACGCCTGTAATTTCTGAAGGCAAGGTGTTCCATTCTTAATTGTTCTCATCATTAGGAAATTTCTCCTTAGTTCTAGGTTGATTCTCTCCTTGATTAGTTTCCATCCCTTGTTTCTTGTCTTGCCTTCTGGTGTCTTGGAAAATAGGTTGACCCCGTCTTCTTTGGGGCAGTGCTTCAAATATTGGAACACTGCTATCATGTGGCGGGCCCAGCCCTTTGGAATGACCTACCCCCTGAATTACGTACCATCACCGACCTCCGCCTCTTCCGCCAATGTCTTAAGACATATTTGTTCCAACAAGCCGGCCTAGCCTAGCCTCCCATGGGGACTTTTAGGTAGTTTTAAATTGGGTTTTAAAATTTGGTTTTAGCGCAGGATAGGTTTATTTAATAGTTTTTTAAATTATATTTATTGTATTTTGTATGTTTTTAAATTTTCCTGTGCGCCGCCCTGGGTCCTTTGTGGAGAAGGGCGGGATATAAATTTAAATAAATAAATAAATAAATAAATGTCACCCCTAGTCCTTCTTTTCAGTTGACTAGACAAATCCAATTCCTGCAACCATTCTTCATAATATTTTTTAGTCTCCAGCGCCATAATCATCTTTGTTGCTCTTCTCTGTGCTCTTTCCAGCATCTCAGCATCTTTTCTATATCGTGGTGACCAAAACTGGATGCAGTATTTCAAGTGTGGTCTGACCAAGGCCTTAGAAAGCAGTACTAATACTTCATGCGATCTTGAATCTATCCCTCTGTTAATGCAGCCTAGGACTGTGTTGGATTTTGGGGCAGCTGCAGAACACTGCTGGCTCATATTTAAGTGATTGTCCACTAGGATTCCCAGCTCCCTCTCACGGTAAATGCTTTTGCACCAGGTTTCACATAATCTGTACCTGTACATTTGTTTTTTCTTGCCTACGTTTCAGATCTTACTTTTCTGTACATTGAATTTCATTTTCTTAGAATGGGCCCAGTGTTAAAATCTGTCAAAATCCACCTGGATCTTGAACAAGATCTGAATAAGCGTAGATTGGTGTTTCATAAGCCCCGCAACATTACAACATGCGGAACTTCAGCTCCCAGAATTCCCCATTCAGCATGCTTTTATAGTCTTACTAGCACCCCAGTCATGTTATTTATGTAGTATAGTTAGCACATTTTAATCTTCTTTATTAATTACTAGTTGGATACCCATGTTTCGTGACGAAACTGTGTGATGGACAATGCAGGAGAAATCCATTTCACTCCATTTCAATCCATTAGCTAAGTGGCGGTCAGTGATTGAAACACATAAGGGAATATCGGTCCTGCCACCTTGAGTCTGGAAGCAGTTCCATAGGTGGAAGGCATAGACATTTTGGTGCGGTACTGACATTTAGTACTGTAAGGAGCCCCAGACCCCTCCTGAGTGAAGGAATGGAACGTCTGCCAGTTTGAACTGAAGTAACAGAATGTGAGGCAAGTGGCAGTTTGAATAGAGTTCTTTTCATGTGGGAAGGGGGAGTAGAATGTCTAACTCCTTAGCATCAGAGCATGTTAATATAAGGCAACTGGCATTTGGAACGGAGTTCTTTTCAGGTGGGGAGAGGGAGTAGAACTCATTAGCATCAGAGCGTGTTAATTACTATATAAGAAATACAATGATCTGATAGTCATTTCGAAAAATCTTTTCTTAGCAAACACCTAGAAGCCAAGAGGAACATACGTGCCAAATTTCAAGTTTGTAGGCTTTACGGTTCTGGAGATTTAGTGATGCGTGAGTATTTGCCTTTTATAAATAGATAGATACAGTAGATTAGATTAGATTAGATTAGATTAGATTAGATTAGGATAGATAGATAGATAGATAGATAGATAGATAGATAGATAGATAGATAGATAGATAGATAGATAGATAGATCTGATGAAATCAGGATATTACTTCATCTGAGAATCTACATGAATAAAAAAAGATTTTACGCTGCAGAAGTTAACCATTCTCATACAAACAAGGGCAGAAACAACAAGGAAGGGCTAAAAGTAATGTCATCATTCTTCTCCTTGTATGATTTTTAAAGTCTAAACCAGAGCATTAGGAATAAGATATCTAATGCAAAATAAATTTGAAGTATGGGCATTACTGACCAATATATTTTTTGGTGCCGTACAAATCCACAACAGTAGTCCTTTTTCTGAAAAACACAGCCTTTCATGAGAATTGATGTCATTGTCTTTCCTTAAGTTGCTTTTGTTTAAGCTCCAGTGTTCCTTGATATTTGATTTGTATTCGTGCTAACATTTAAAAAAAATCAAAGGAATAGCTGGGAGCTTACAAATTTACTGAAGTATCAGAAAAAAATGGAATTATAAATGAAAGCTATGGAGTCTAACCTCCCACAGTTGCTCATTTTTCTAGCTTTATTTTTATTCCACACTATTTCCACATCAGTTTACATTTTTTTAAAAAAAAGGAAAAGAATTTTTATGTGCCTTTCTGAGCTCATGTTTCTATATTTTCCCTTGGTAGATGTTGTTCTGAATATATGTAATAGTTTAGGTCCAAACTTTCTCCCTCTTACTTTCTGCTCTTGGCTTGTAAGAAAGAGAAAGGTGGGTAGGAATATATTGTTGTGAAAGAGGGGGGGGGGGAAGAGAAGCTAACTATATTTCCCTGGGTACCGTATTTTTCAGAGTACAAGATGCACTGGAGTATAAGACGCACCAAGGTTTTGAAGAGGAAAAATTTAAAAAAAAGTTTTTGCACTCTGCAAACCTCTCAAAAACAGTCCATATTTTTGGGAGTATGTTTTGGAGTATAAGGCACATCTTCTCCCCCGCCCCACACCTAGAGCGTGGAAATGTTGGTGCATTTTATACGCTGAATATAGCCACTGAAGCCCCATCTCCGAATCCCATTTTTGTGAAAAATGGGTGAAAAGAGGGCTATTTTTCACAAAAATGGGGGTGTTTTTGCCTTGCTCCACCCCCCCGAAGCACTCTGCAGACTTCAGCAGGGCTGGGGAGAGGCAAAAATGCCCCCATTTTGGTGAAAAACAGATGTTTTTCCCTTCCCCAGTCCTGATGAATCCTGCAGAGTGCTCCTGGGGGCCGGGGAAGACAACAGCTTTTTTTTCTGACTTACCTCTTTGAAATCTTGGTGCGTCTTATATACCGATGCATCTTATAGTCTGAAAAATATGGTAGTTGAAATTGAAGAACTTCATGTTTCATCTCCGTTGTACTTTCACTGGGCTTGTTTTCTGGTTCTCAGGTGGACCTTCAGGCTCGGCAGAGATTGAAAAGAATCCAAACAACGAGATTTGTCAAAGCCAAAACAAAACAGGAAGTGTCTTTCATATGATTTGGAGAAGCAGTCTGCTATGCCAAAATTAGCTGGGGGGAAAAAATTTCAGGCACACTGAGATAAGTATTATCATTTCCTAATGGCAACACGCGAAGCATGCTCTTGAAAACACGGGAGAGAACTTGGAACTGGCAACCAAAGCAGACAGGTGCATAATAAACAATCTCCTTGAACCAAGGTCTGTTTTTTTTCCTCTTTTTCTTTAAAAAAAATAAATAAGCACACCTACACAGCTGTTAGAAAGGTCTCAGTCAACATTCTTTGCAGTAAATTGGCCCATTTGGTTTTAAATGGCACTTAGATATTCACCATGGTTGAAACCCAGTTCACGGTGAATTAGTATTCCTCATTAAATGCTTAATCACTGAAGGGTTCATTTGAAATTCTTTCATTAATCTTGTTCTGCTAAATTGCAGGTTGATCTAAATGTCAGAAAGCAAAAGATAGAAATGCCTGATTAGCAAAACACCTAAGTGCTTGTTTTTCTCTGCTAATAACAGGTAAATGTATGCAGAGCTGGGAAGAATATATATTGTGCGCTCCAGCCCTTCGTAGGCTGCTAGGTGCCAGATAAATAATAGGTAACTGCAATTGTAAAGAGTCAAAAAAAAAATAGCATGTGTAAGATTTTCTTATTTAAGGAAGGCAGGAAAGCCTGTGGGAAATATTGATTGTGCTCTCTATTTTATGCCTTTTAAGGTAATTGTTGCTCCTTTTTATTATTATTTACATTGTGCCATCAGCGTAGGTAGTATTTTGTGGATTAATGGGAACAGAGGGCAGAATCCTTCTTCACTGTGCATGGGTGTGTATCCCCAATATTTGTTTGTTTTTTCCAAAAGTCATGTGTGTTTAATGGGACTCGTTCCCCCAGAAGTGCAACATGATGTTCAACATTCAACAATGTGAGTTATAAGTTCTCATTAATTCAGGGAGTGCGGGCGATAGGAAAAGTCTATGAGGTTGGGATGCAGTGGCTCAGTGACTAAGACACTGAGCTTGTTGATCAAAAAGGTCAGCAATTCGGCGGTTTGAATCCCTAGCACCGCATAATGGAGTGAGCTCCTGTTACTTATCCCAGCTTCTGCCAACCTAGCAGTTTGAAAGCATGTAAAAATGTAAGTAGGAAAATAGGGACCACCCTTGGTGGGAAGGTACAGCACTCCATGCGCCTTCAGTGTTGATTCATGCTGGCCACATGGCCACAGAGACGTCTTCGGACAGCACTGCCTCTTCGGCCTTGAAACGGAGATGAGCACCAGCTCCTAGAGTCGGGATTAATCAGTGGAACAACTTGCCTCCAGAAGTGGTGAATGCTCCAACACTGGAAGTCTTTAAGATGTTGGATAACCATTTGTCTGAAGTGGTGTAGAGTTTCCTGCCTAGGCAGGGGGTTGACTGGAAGACCTCCAAGGTCCCTTCCAACTGCTATTCTATTCTATTCTATTCTATTCTATTCTATTCTATTCTATTCTATATAGCAACGGTCTAATGCATTCCCGCTACAGTTTCCGAACAATCTGATTTGGTGTTCAAAGCACAATGCCCAAAAACGGAACTCTGGTCTTCTGCAATTTTCATATTCTCAACATATTGTTGTTGCATTTCTCACTGTTTTGAACTGACAACACATGGCCTGAAGCTTTCTCCCTTGATGCATTTATGCTGCCGCAGTCAGATTATTTGGGGGGAATGTGTTTACCAGCACACAGGAACGTACGTGAACTGCAGAAAGCAAGTCACAAAAGGAATTTTGCTCCAAGCATATGCATTACGACATCAAGGGTGGCACTTTGTGTGTGTTCTCAATGAAATTGTAGGAATCCGTGAACTATAAAAACAGTTGGGTGGGTGGGTGGGTGGGTGGGTGGATGATAGTGCGTGGAGGATAATAGATGATATACAGACAGACAGACAGACAGACAGACAGATGCCCTTGACATGCAACCACAATTGAGCCCAACATTTTTGTTGTTAAGTAAGAAATTTGTTAAATGGAGTTTTGCCCCATTTTACAACCTTTCTTGTCACACTTGTTAAGTGAATCACTGCAGTTAAGTTAGTGGCATGATTGTTTTTTTGAATAATTTTTATTCAGCTTTTTTAACATTAAAAAACAAAACACAAATTTCCACTTGTTACAGCGAGTCCCTATCAGTATCGTTGATATCATTTGTACTTACCTAAGCTCTATTTCTATAGTCTCTGATATATTCTATGTTGTAAAATATATCATATAATCACTTAAAATATATTAATATTTAGAGATGTATACAGTGTTATCATATTTGTTATAGATAATACTTAGTTCTTATCGCACGTCTATCGTCCAACCATTTATACCCTCTGTTCCATACGATATAGTATTCTGATTCTTCTCTATCCTTCAGTAGCATGATTCCATTGGATTTTTTTCTTGTCAGAAGGTCGCAAAAGGTGATCACATGACTCTGGGACACTGCAATCGTCCTAAATATCACTCAGTTGTCAAACATCTGAATTCTGATCATGTGACCATAGGGATGTGTTGTGGCCCAGCCGGCTCCGGATGAGCTGGTGATGGACTCTTCTAGTGAAGAGTCCTATAAGTCTGCCCTAGAGGAGGAGGGAGACCTTGAGGAAGCAGAGAGTCTGGTTGGCCACCAGGGACTGCCTGGGTCATGGAGCAGTGGGGAGGATCAGGGGCAGTTTGTCCCTGATGCTAGATTACGCAGGGCTGAGAAAAGGAGGCAACAGTTATGTAAGAGGCAAGTTCGTAAACCCTGATGAACACCATCTGGTTGATGAGTGGCCCCTCACAAGAGAGCTTATAGGGACCTCTTTGGGAGAGGTCATTTTCAGGAAACAACAGTTACAACTCATCATTGGAACTTCTGGTCGCTTGAGTCCGCAATTATCTGTCTGTATTTGTTACGTGAGTTAGGGCTCGCAGCCAAGGAGATAGTGGCAAGCAGCCAAGGAGATAGTGGCAAGCAGCCAAGCTTGTGTGTGTCCATCTGTGGGGCAGAACAGGATGCATGTGAAAAACAGTCATAGGACACCTTTTTAAGTCACTGTTCAGTGTGTCTGTTGATGGAATTGCTTGTGGAGTGCCTCACTGAGACCCACCGAGTACTCACTGCTGACCCCTCACAAGACCCTCCCTTGACACACCTGAAGCCCTTATAAACAGAAGAACACTGACACCCCCTAAACTCTGCTGAACATATTACCTAGCCTGGTAATGAAATGTTTGGAAACCAACCCACAAGCTCGGAGAACAAATCTTCACCCTTGTCCTACATCCGAGCTACAGATATCGCCACTATTACATATTTGTTCTGTCCTCACTATACGTTAGTCTTTGTGCAGCTGTCCAAATAGCATCCAAAAGTAAATCAGAGTCCCAGGAAAAGTATTGCTCAAAGTTCCAATTTATGAAGAGAGCCATGTGAGCACATATGGGAAAACCTGAATCTGAAAACTTCCTGGTTTTCCCCATCTAGTTGAAAGTTCAAGATCTTGCCCCCAGACCCACAAGTCCATCACATGATCCAATCTCCCACTGCCATGCTGGCAGTTCCACCCATCCAATTCCGGTCAGGGGCAGCGGCGCAGAGACAAAATATGACCTTGGCTTTCTAGAAAGAATTTTGTTATGACTACATATCATCTAACTCCTTACAATCCCCCCTCCCATTTTCCCACAATAGAAAGTACATAGCAGAATAATAGAAAGTGTGGCAGGCCAAAGATCCAAAAGAAAATATGGCCGCAGGTCTGACAGCAGCTCAACACGGAGCTAAACCCATCTATCCTCCAATAAAACAGACCATGTGTGTAGATCTGGATGCTTTATTGAAAGAACAGGATATGGGGAAAACAGGGATACATACAATGAGAACAAAATACAAGATAGACAGTATTAAGTTACTGCTGAACATAACAATTAATAAATACAAGCAATCTAAATCTCACCAGCAATGCTCTGTGTGTGGAATGTGGGTTTGCCCTTGGATGACCATGTGCTTCTGCCTTCTCTAAATGCTAAAGGAAATGGAGTCTGGCTTCCCAGCGTGCACTTGGCTTGAGAGTATGGGCTGATAGATGAAATGGGTTGGGTCCGCATCAAACAATACACTTGGGGCATATTTATGGTTTACGGTTTATTGGATTTATATACCGATCCTGTCTCCAGATGGACTCAGGGCGGTGCACAGGGAATTAAAATACCAACAAGCAACAATACATACAATACAATAGTAAAATTAAATTAAATTAGAATCTCCTGTGCTAAAAATTAAGCTAAAAATATTAAAATCTCAACCAATCCCCTAAAAATCCCAATGTTAAAATATAGGCATAAACTAACTCTAAGCAAGGCCAGCGAGATGGAACAAATAGGTCATTCCAGAGGGTTGGACGGTTGGACAGAGAAGGCTCTTCCCCTGGGCACCGCCAGCCGGCATTGGCCAGCTGACGGCACCCTGAGGAGGCCCACTCTGTGGGAGCGGACTGGTCGAAGGGAGGTATGTGGTAGGAGACGGTCCTGCAAATAACTAGGCCCTATGCCATGGAGCGTCTTAAAGATGGTCACCACTAGATGGGGCTGGAGGGCAACAACAGTAGAAAAGTTATACGCTGGGGCGTGACTACACTTATTGGTTGTCATGAAAATAAGAGTAGCATCGAAAGCACACAAAAACACAGGCATGTGTTTGAAAGGTTTCTGAGACAGGAAAAAAGAGAACCGAATCCAGGCCGAGCAAGCATAACCAGTTAAGCTTGAGAGTCATATTCAATCTGCTCTTGTTTTATGGAGCTGTTTATGGAACTAGCGTGGCGGATGTGCAAGTGTATTTATATGCATCTATTTACATTTCTTGGAAAGCAGTGAGTGTGCTTGCTATGCAAAGGATGCACCGCGGAAGGGAAGGGAAGGCACAAGAAGCCAGAGGGAGAAGGAAGGAGAGGAGACGCGTATTCTTAAAAGATGGCATTCGCCGTGGACTTTCAATTCAATGCTAAATAGGGTTCGCACGGCTAAACAGCAGACACAAATGACCATCTGTTGCTGCATCATAAAGAGAAACTCATTTCAAAGCCTTTTAAAAAAAAGAAAAGAAAAAGAGAGAAAGAACATTCCTGGTTTATAGGCTCCCTAGTTCTCCAACAGTTGGAAAGCAGCAAATACCGTATCTTTTGGATTATAAGACGCACCTTTCCCCCCAAAAAAGAGAATTTTCGCCAAAATTGGCCCATTTTTTGCCCCCCAAAAGGGCATGAATAGCCTTTAGAAGGCTTGTAGAGTGCTCCTGGGGCTGAGGGGGGGGGGGGAGAAAT
The DNA here is from genome assembly GCA_039707465.1 of Rhabdophis nuchalis. Classification (NCBI taxonomy): domain Eukaryota; kingdom Metazoa; phylum Chordata; class Lepidosauria; order Squamata; family Natricidae; genus Rhabdophis; species Rhabdophis nuchalis. The sequence goes on along the minus strand of CM077644.1, from coordinate 233,164,589 downwards.
GAGCAGAAATCTGCCCATGTTTTGCTTGTTTTTGTCCTCCCCAGCCCCCAGGATCACTTTGCAGCCCCCCCCAAACCCTCTGCGTGTCCATTTTTATGAAGGAGGCAGGGTTTTGAGAGGCCAAAAATGCTGTATTCCGTGTATAAGACGCACTCAGTTTTTCACCCTTTTTGGGGGGGAAGGTGCGTCTTATACTCCAAAAATACGGTATGTTGGTTGCCTTGAATTACTTTTAAAGAAAGGGTATCTACAAAGAGAGGATGTGAAAAAGTCAATATGGCACTCACCACTCTGTAATCATCATTTTTGATGAAATGGTGGTGGTGGTGGTGGTGGTGGAGGAGGAGGAGGAGGAGGAGGAGGAGGAGGAGGAGGAGGAGGAGGAGGAGAAGAAGAAGAAGAAGAAGAAGAAGAAGAAGAAGAAGAAGAAGAAGAAGAAGAAGAAGAAGAAGAAGAAGAAGAAGAAGAAGAAGAAGAAGAAGAAGAAGAAGAAACAAGAAACAACAAGAAACAACAAGAAACAAAAGTGTTAGAGGGAGAGTTTGATATTGTGTACAATTTAACCACCTCATGAAATCCCTATTTACATGAGATCCCCAACCATGTTGACATAATCAGCTTTTGAGGGACTGCTGGAATGACATCAAGGATGGAGCCAGTCTCATCTGGGCTTTGGGGTGGGGGAATGTTCCGCAGGGCAAGTACTATGGCAGAAAAAGCCTGTCCATTCAGTCATACACCTTCCACCAGACCTGATGAGCTAGGCCAGGGGTCTGCAAAGTTGGCTCTTTTAAGACTGGTGGACTTCAACTCCCAGAATTCCCCAGCCAGCTATGCTGGCTGGGGAATTCTGGCAGTTGAAGTCCATCAGTCTTAAAAGAGCCAACTTTGCAGACCCCTGAGCTAGGCAGAAGGAATCAGGAGTAGGAATTCTGCAAACAGGCTGACCCTATGCTCTGAAGGGCTTTGAATGTCAAAACCAGCCCTTTGAAGTTGACTCAGAAGCAAACTGGTAACTAATGCAACTTGAGGAACACAGATGTAACACACGCATCCTAGGGACACACATAACTGTCAATGTTGCTACACTTCATAGTCCTCTGTCAGAGAGGTGGGCAGTTTCAAAAATGGATAAATAAATTAAAAATAAATTTTCATTGACAGCTGAATCTTCCAGATACTCTTCAAGGACATCCCCCTGTACAGTGCATTCAGTAATCCTGTCGAGCCTCAGGCTCGTCAGCACCCGGGGCGCGGGGGGGACGGACAGGAAGAGGCACTGTTGGCGGATACTGGTGGAGCACAGTTACCAGCATCCAGCGTAAGGCCTCCCGGCTGCATGAAGTGACGACAAGTGATGACAATACACCAGTGCCAAGCTGCGGAGCCCGGCGGGCTGTTTAAACTTGCTAAAGACCAACCAGTTGAGAGGGGGAGAGATCTTGTGACACTGGATGGTGGCTACTGAAGAAGAGCAGACCCATAAAAAAGCGCTGGAAGGTGAAAGCTCCCAGCACTGGCTTTATATTGCTTTACAAACTACATGGGGCTCCCCTTGAGGTGCATCCGGAGGCTCCAGTTAGTGCAGAATGCGGCCACGTGGGGGATTCTGGGAGCATCGCGATGCTCCCATGTGACACCTCTCCTACGCGAGCTGCACTGGCTACTGGTGGCCTTCCACATGCGTTTCAAGGTGCTTGTTACCATCTTTAAATCGCTCCATGGCACAGGGCCTAGTTATTTGTGGGACCGTCTCCTGCCGCACACCTCCCACCGACCAATCCGCTTCCATAGGGAGGGCCTCCTCAGGGTGCCAACCGCTGGTCAATGCGGGCTGGCGGTGCCCAGGGGAAGGGCCTTCTCTGTGGCAGGGCCACCCCTCTGGAACGACCTACCACCCGAACTTCGTACTATCACGGACCTTCCCCTCTTTTGCCACTCACTCAAGACGTACCTTTTCCACCAAGCCCGTCTAGCTTAGAGCTCAGAGCTCAGACGCGACATAATCTTAGCTAACTAGTAAATGGATTTTAGAATCTTAATGGGAATATTTTTAGCACAGGTTCTTAATTTAATTCATTTTAAATATTATTATTGTATTTATTGTTATTTATTGGTGATTTTTAATCCCCTGTGCACCGCCCTGAGTCCATCTCGATGGAGAAAGGAGCGGTATATAAATCGAATATAAATAAATAAATAAATAAATGGTGTGCTGAGGTCCATACTTGTAGCAGGAATAAAGCTCAGAGGTTTCTCAGATAATTGAGTGTACCAAGCGTTTGTTCATTCTGCACAGGCTGGCTTAGACCATCTGAGAAATCCACCCAGGTGGGGATCAGGGCATCAAAGACTAAGAACCTCCCGATTCAGGTATACGCACTACTAGTATACTGGAACTGTGCAAAGGCTCTCCTTGCCGTGACTGCCACCTGCTCTTTTAGCAAGAATTGTAACTCTAGGAGGCCTCCCCCCCCCCGCCAGGTTGCACACTGGATATTTTTGGGATAGTACAATCCTAATCAGAAGCGGTATAGTCTCAGAATCAGAAGGTCTCAAAAGCTAGAGCCAGCAGGGTTCACTTGAAGCAAGTTGTTCTGCATCCAGACTCCACAGCTCATAATCACTGGGATAAGACATCAACAGCATTGCAGAGTTAGGCAAAACTCAAAACTCAAGTGCGTCATTAGCTTTTTTTATTTACCATATTTTTGGGAGTATAAGATGCACCGGAGTATAAAACACACCAAGATTTTGAAGAGGCAAATTTCTAAAAAAAGGTTTTGCACTCTGCAGACCTCCCAAAATCAGCCTGCTTTTCGCAAAAACGGGTCCTGTTTTTGTCCAAAAAAAAACAGGACCCGTTTAAAAGGGGAAGCCTTTAGAAGGCTTCCAGATTGCTTCTGGGGGCTGGGGGCAAAAACATTTGCTCAGTTTTGCCCGCCCCAGCCCCCAGGAGCACTCTGGAAGCCACCTAAAGGCCATGCACAGCTATATTTGCAAAGGGGGCAGGGTCTCGGGAGCCAAAAATGCTGTATTCAGTGTATAAGATGCACCCAGATTTACACCCTTTTTTGAGGGAAAAGGTGCATCTTATACTCTGAAAAATACGGTATACTACTAGGAGAATCATTGTTGTGTTCATATTGCAAGCCACTCTGAGCAAAATGGGGCCCCTATGGGCGAGAACAAAAGTAGTGGGTAGGAACCAGTGGTGAAATTGAATTTTTTTTACTACAGGTTCTGTGAGCATGGCTTGGTTGGTGTGGCAGGGGAAGGATACTGCAAAAATCCCCATTCCCACCCCACTTTGGGGCCAGTCAGAAGTGGTATTTGCCAGTTCTCCGAACTATTCAAAATTTCCACTACCTGTTCTCCAATATCTGTCAGAACCTGCTGAATTTCACCCCTGGTAGGAACCAATTCTAGATTGTCTACATGAGATCCTGCTTCCATATTTGGTTCTAGCTGGTGAGTCGGGATGAAAGCAGACTTGCTCGCTGGTGAACTAGGAATGTAGAACATCAACATCTCAATCTGTATCACTTCCGTGGTCCCTAGAACCATTTTTCTGAATTTAAAATTCAGCTTATTTCCCCTGCCATCCAATATGGATTCCCTTTTTTGCTAAAATCGAATATCGAATATTTATTTGTATAACCGCGTCCTCTCCCGTAGGGGACTCGGAGCGGTGTACAGGGAGGAATAAAACAGCATAAAATATATACATGAATACAATAAATACAATAAAAACAAATTAAATTTGACTATCCCTGCACTAAAATTCCCATTTAAAATTAACAATCCCTAATCCCTGGGTAGAGACTAACCTAGGCCGGCCAAGCAGAAAAAGTGAGTTTTTAATTTCTGACGGAAGGAGCGGAGGTCCATAGTTGTTCTAATGTCGGGGGGAAGGTCGTTCCAGAGGGCTGGGCCCGCCACAGAGAAAGCCCTTCCCCTGGGCGTCGCCCGCTGACAAAGTCTAGTGGACGGCACCCGGAGCAGTCCCTCTCTGTGGGAGCGAATCGGCCGGGAGGATGTATGGGGCAGAATCCGATCCCGCAGATAGCTAGGTCCCGAGCCATGGAGCGCTTTAAAGATGAGAACTAACACCTTGAAGCGCACCCGAAAGACGATAGGTAGCCAGTGCAGCTCGCGCAAGAGCGGTGTTACATGGGTATACCTTGCGGTACCCATTATTGCTCGCGCGGCTGCATTCTGGACCAGCTGAAGTCAAAATGTTGGCTTACTACATTTTTGCTTTAATAATGCACATATTTACACCCAAAGAGTAGATATGCTGATCATCCTTTCTTGGAGGAAGTTCTGAATTACAGTTTTCAGAGGAAATTTCATTGTGAACATTAGTCCCCAAACTGCATGGTTAGTTGCACTTTAAAAACTAGTGTTGCATTTTAAAAAGTACCGTAGAGGACCAACTTTCTTTAAACAATGGTCCCTCTGTGGCAGGGGTGGGCAAACTTTGCAACTTTAAGTCTGAAGGACTTCAGCTCCCAGACTTCTCCAGCCAGCTTTTGCAAAGTGGCAACATGCTCTATGGCAACAAACTAGATTTAAAGGACACTGAAATAATCTCTCAAATAAATCCCTGTCTCTACCACAAACTGAGAACAGACTTGATGAAGCTTAGGATCATTTTCAGTAAATTTACGGACATTCATATTTTGTGAATCTTCTTCATTTTAATCTATCCAGCTATGTTTTGTTTACAGTCCAGGGAAAAGATTTTGTCACAATTGATGCCAATATAAAGGTAGTTTGCTGAGGGTGGTTTATTTTATTTTATTTTATTTTTCTTTCTCAAAAAACTGCCTCTGGCAATTTTAAAAGCTTTATTGAATATCATCAAAAACTTGTTTGGATTGAAATAACCTTTTGATTTCTATCTTCCCCTGCCAACAAAGCACTTCAAGAAAGCGACAGATTGAGCCCAGACATTGTTTTAAGATGCACCTGATCTGCATAGAAAAATGTAAGGGTTTCAAGTGTTCCACTGTCACTTGGAAATGTTCTCGTGGTGATGGAGCATTGTGAGATGCCATCAGTCTATTTTAGCAATACAGTTCATATTGTAGTTCTCCCCAGGGGTGGGGTCCTTCGGGCATTACCGCTAGTTGGCATTACTGCCAGTTTAGCACACAAGAAGGTTTTGCTCCGCTTGTGTGTCCATTTGCACTTAAAAAGGTCTATGCCAGTGGTGGGTTTCAATTTTTTTTAGAACCTACTCTCTAGGTGTGGCCTATTTTGTGGGCGTGGCTTAGCAGTCATGTGACAGGATGGGAGTGGCCAACTTGTAAAATGTGGTGAAACTCATTTAACAACGCTCTTGCTTAGCAACTAAAATTTTGGGCTCAATTGTGATGATAAATTTTCTTTCTTTCTTTCTTTCTTTCTTTCTTTCTTTCTTTCCTTCCTTCCTTCCTTCCTTCCTTCCTTTCTTACTTTCTGCCTTCCTTTCCTTCCCTTCCCATTGGGTTACTGGCAGCAGCAGGCCAGACTTACTTCTGGGTCCACCGATGGAACCCCCTCTCACCGGCTCTCTAAATTTCACCATCCGGCTCTTGCGAGTAGGTGCGAGCCTGCAGAAACCCACCACTGGTCTGCGCATGCACACAATGTTAGAAAAGGGAAAAAAATTGCAATGAAGATGGTTCTGCGCATGCGCAGAACTGAAAATCAACATGCCGCCGTCGCCCATAGTACCAGTTTGGGGTCCTGGCAGGTTGAGTTACTACCTACTCAGCTGAACCGGTTTGAACCGGTAGGAACCCACCTCTGGTTCTCCCCCACCCCACCCTTTCCATTGGATAGTGGGGTGAAGAAATTTATTCCTTCAAAATTGTATGTTTTATTTTATTGAATACTATGGCTGCCCAATTAGAGTATGAATTAGAACCTGGATTCTAATGGTCCCACCTCCCTGGTCATATGATCACACTTTGGCAACCAGGCCGCATTTAAAGCCATTTTCCATGTCCCACGACCAGATTAGATTAGATTAGATTAGATTAGATTAGATTAGATTAGATTAGATTAGATTAGATTAGATTAGATTAGATTAGATTAGATTAGATTAGATTAGATTAGATTAGATTAGATTTATATGCCGCCCTTCTCCCAAAGGACTCAGGGTGGCATACAACATAAAAGACATATAGAACAAAAGTTAGAAACATATTAAATAAAAAATGCAATAAGCAATAAATTAATAGACATTATAAAATAAATTAAAATTGCAATTAAAATTAATGCATTATTTTGTTCAGGTCAGGCTGGCTTTCTGGAAAAAACCAGCTTTTTAAGGCACACCAGAAGGACGGGAGGTCGGGAATTATGCGAAGCTCCGGGGGCAGCTCATTCCAAAGGGAAGGCGCTCCTACAGAGAAGGTTCTCCCCCTGGGGGTCGCCAGCCGACACTGTCTGGCCGACGGCACCCTGAGGAGGCCAACTCTGTGGGACATGACCACATTTTATGATGGTTTTGCCGACAGCTGGCATTTGTTCCCAGTTTCCAGCACAACTGCACCCATAGCAAACCATTGGTTTACTTAATGACTGAGGATTTCTTTAATGACTGTGGTGATTCCCTTAACAGCTGCCAGAAAAAAGATTCTAAAATTGTGTTGGTTGTGTGACTTTACAACAATCCCAAGTTATAACTGGGATGGCTAGGCCCCAATACAGTTGTAACTCAAGGACTATCTGTATAATATGGTTGTGGCCTTTTTCCATAGCAACTTAAACTTTCTTCCTAAGTAATATTTTTTTTATTTTATTTTATTAAATTTATACCCCGCCCTTCTCCTTGTTAGGACCCAGGGCGGCGCACAGGCATTATTAAAACCACAAAAATACAATAAATATCAATTTAAAATATATTAAATTAGATTAACCCGTGCTAAAACCCATGTTAAAAAACCTTCCCAAATTATAATTTATTTATTTTTTTTTAAAAAAAGTCAGGAACAGGGGGCTATCCTAGGCCGGCTTGTTGAAATAAATACGTCTTAAGACGTTGGCGGAAGAGACGGAGGTCCGAGATAGTGCGAAGGTCGGGGGGTAGGTCGTTCCAGAGGGCCGGGCCCGCCACAGAGAAGGCCCTTCCCCTGGGTGTCGCCAACCGGCATTGCCCCGTCGACGGCACCCGGAGAAGGCCCTCTCTGTGGGAGCGGATCGGACAAAGGGATGTATGGGGCAGGAGGCGGTCTCGTATATAGCTAGGCCCCGAGCCATGGAGCGATTTAAAGATGGTTGTCAACACCTTGAAGCGCATTCGAAAGGCCACAGGCAGCCAGTGCAGCTCGCGCAGGAGAGGTGTTACGTGGGTTTGCCTTGAGGCACCCATAATCACCCGCGCGGCCGCATTCTGCACTAACTGTAGCTTTCGAGTGCACCTCAAGGGGAGCCCCATGTAGAGAGCGTTGCAGTAATCCAGCCGGGATGTCACAAGCGCTTGAGTGACTGTGCGAAGGGCTCCCCGGTCCAGTAAGGGGCGCAACTGGCGTATCAGGCGTACCTGATAGAACGCCCCCCTGGCCACGGCCGCCACATGGTCCTCCATGGACAGCCGGGAATCCAGGAGGACACCCAAGTTGCGCGCCCTCTCCACGGGGGTCAGTTGTTCGCCCCCAATGGCCAGTGTTGGACTTAACTGGCTGAACCGGGGTGCCGGAAACCACAGCCACTCGGTCTTGGACGGGTTGAGTTTGAGTTTGTTACTACCCATCCAGATCCGTACGGCCTCTAGACACCGGGACAGCACTTCGACGGCATCGTTGGGGTGGTTTGGGGTGGATATGTACAACTGAGTGTCATCAGCGTACAGATGGTATTCCACCCCAAAACCACGGATGATCTCGCCCAGCGGCTTCATATAGGTGTTGAACAGAAGGGGAGAGAGGACCGACCCCTGAGGGACCCCACATATGAGGGGCCTCGGGGACGACCTCTGCCCTCCTGCCAACACCCATATCCATAATCATTTAACCATCCCTTCTTTCATACATCAAAATCAAAGTCACAAATTATCCAGATACATCACCACATAGGGATGGAATAAAATATTCAGAGACCAAAAATAATTCTGGCTAACTGCCCATATTTGGGGCAGAGGTACGTTGCTCCTGGTTCGGCCGCATCGAGCGAACCAATAGTAGCAGTAGTAGTAGGTTCCGCCCACCTGCCTGGATGCTTCTGTGCATGCGCAGAATCATCGTGTGCACGCGCCCGAACTAGGTAGTAAAAATATTGGCAGCCCACCACTGATTTGGGGCAATGGAGATATTTGTTTCTGGGGACTGAATATAGGTGACTCCTCAAGGGTGGGATTCAGCCGGTTTGGACTAGCTCAGGCAAACTGGCAGTTCTGGTGAGCAATTGGCTCCACCCATCCGCCCCTGCCCTTTCATGTCCTATGTTTCTCTGATTTTTTACTCAGCTGATTCAACAAGCATAGAGGTTTGCTGCGCATCAGCTGTTTTTCTCACCGGCACTGACATAGAAGGTAAACCTTTAAGCTTAAAATGGCCAGTGTTTGAACACTGCATGCCTGCACAAAGCACGCATTCCCTTAACAGCTGCCAGAAAAAAGATTCTAAAATTGTGTTGGTTGTGTGACTTTACAACAATCCCAAGTTATAACTGGGAGTGCACACATGTGCAAAGTGCGCATGCGTGCACTCACCAAACCGGTTGTTAAACTAGATCCATCCCACCACTTCGACTCCTATATTAAAAATCCTTTTCTATTCATCACTATAGAGCCCAATTGGATAAATCAAGAAAAGAAGAACTCCTGAAATGACTTGTGGTTTATAAACCACAGTTTATGGACCTCTGTTTTTGAATCACAGGTGCAAATTTGGTCCAGTGGTTGGGGCACAGCGCTAGAAAGTAAGAGACCATGAGTTCGAGTCCTGCCTTAGGCATGAAAACTACAGTAGCTGGGTTTCTTTAAGCCAGTCATCCTCTCTCAGCCCAACTCATTTCACAGAGTGATTGTTTTGGGGAAAATAGGAGAGGGAAGCTATGCAGGATACCATATTTTTCGGACCATAAATTGCACCGGAGCACTGGTGGGTTTCTGGAGGCTCGCCCCTACTCGCAAGAACCAGATGGTGAAATTTAGAGAGCCGGTGAGAGGGGGTTCCACCGGCGGACCCAGAAGTAAGTCTGGCCTGCCGCTGCCAGTGGTAACCCAATGGGAAGGGAAGGAAAGGAAGGCAGAAAGTAAGAAAGGAAAGGAAAGGAAAGGAAAGGAAAGGAAAGGAAAGGAAAGGAAGGGAAGGGAAGGGAAGGGAAGGAAGGAAGGAAGGAAGGAAGGAAGAAAGAAAGAAAGAAAGAAAGAAAGAAAGAAAGAAAGAAAGAAAGAAAGAAAGAAAGAAAGAAAGAAAGAAAGAAAGAAAGAAAGAAAGAAAGAAAGAAAGAATTTATCATCACAATTGAGCCCAAAATTTTGGTTGCTAAGCAAGAGCATTGTTAAATGAGTTTCACCACATTTTACAAGTTGGCCTCTCTCACCCTGTCACATGACTGCCAAGCCACGCCCACAAAATAGGCCACACCTACAGAGTAGGTTCTAAAAAAAATTGAAACCCACCACTGAACCAGAGTATAAGACACACCATGATTTTGAAATGGTAATTTTTTAAAAAGTTTTTGCACTCTGCAGGCTTCCCAAATCCTCTGCACGCCTCATTTTTTGCAAAATAAAAATGGACATGCAGAGGCTTTGGGAGGCTTGCAAAGTGCTCCTGGGGGCTGGGGGGCAAAACCAAGCAAAAAGAGCCGGGTTTTTTTTTTGCTTGTTTTTGCCCTCTCCAGCTCCCAGGAGCACTCTGAAAGCCTCCCAAAGCCTCTGCATGTCCATTTTTGCAAAGGTGGTGGGGTTTCAGTAGGCCAAAAATGCTGTATTCAGTGTATAAGACACACCCAGATTTTCACCCTCTGTTTTTTGGGGAGAAAGGTGCGTCTTATACTCCTAAATATATGGTATGTTGGTTGCCTTGAATTATTTGTAAAGAAAGGGTATCTACAAAAAGAAGGTGTGAAAAAGTCAATATGGCGTTCACTACTCTGTAATCAAAGCCCTTTCATTTTTTACTCACTTGGCTTAACAGTCAGATTGTTAAAATGGGGGGGGGGGGGGAAGCGAACTGATGCATTTCCCATGATTGACAGATAGATTTGCTGTAATTGTTCAGCGACCCAATCAACTGACTTGGATGGTGTATAACAAAGAAAAACAGACAGAGAGAGAGAGGGAGAGAGAAAGGGACAAAGAGAGAGAGAAATAGAACAAAACTAAACACTGCCATCCAAAAAAATAGATTGTGCAATCAAATGCATAAAGATATAATAAGCTTTGGTTTATCTGATTTTCCATTTTCAGTTAGTCTACAAAATAATATCATTCCTGGGTAACAGACAAGAATATATATATTTTTTAAAAATTCACATAGCCTTGTTACCTTCTCTCAGTATTTCAAAAGACATCAATACTGTGTTTTGGACACTATGCAAATATATGGAAATGCGATCAATTAACTGATGAATCACTGAAAAAGGCAGATAATTAAGCATCTGAAAAATCCTTTGACAGGCTTAATAAATACATGACATGATACAGTTGAAACACAAAGGTTAGAAGCTTAAAGTTGACTTTTTCCTCTGATTCTAAATATTATATACATAGGTTTCTTTTATTCTCATGCTTGTAGCTAAGACATTTCTAATAAAGCAGGTGTAATTGTTAATGCTGCAACACAGAATTAAATTTCCCTTCCCCGTATTCACATTCTTCCTACATCTTTTGTCATTAAGCCAATAATTCTGCATAAACTATTAACTGAGATAGCATTAAATGGCTTCTGCAACTGAGAAAGAAAATAAATGATGCTTCCCAAATAATGACTTGATTACTTAATATACACACTCCAGGTTCTGTTTAGACCTGATTTCTTTATAACCCCATAAGAAACAATCTGTTATTAACCAAATAACTAATGGGCAAAATTCTCTCTACATAATAAAACTGTGAATCCTTTCCCCAGGTCTCTTAAGATCGAAAGCTAGAAGTAATTGCATTGGTTTTTTTTCCAAAAAATGATTTTTAAAGTAACTCACAAATGCTAAATACATGCAAATCGTGTTGTGCTATTGCCTTAGATTAATTTCTATTAAATGTTGCATTTTTCCCTTTCTTTCTTCCTGTAACAAGCCTGGAATAACAATGTAAAACATATTTTATATGTAGGAGACACATACACACATTCTCACATTTGTGCACATGGGGTGGGGGGGAAGAGAGATGCATTAGAGTTCAGCCTCATTAATTACCTTTGGAATTAAGTTATGCGGGCTAGTACCAGCTCAGCTCTTTTTGAGAACCATGGAGCATACATAAAAAGTTATGAGCTCTGCAAAGATTTTAAAAAAGGGTCTGTAAGAGCAGCAAAACTCAAATTCCACGAGCGGTAATGGGATTGTTTATTTATCAGGTTTCTGCTCCATTTCCGACTTTAAAAGCTACTTTCAGGCAATTAAAAAACAGCATATAAAATATCAAAAACTGTTAAGAACAAGCCATTGTTGAAAAGGAACTGCAAAATATATATATATATATGAACAAGCCAAATAGCCCTGATCAATATTCCTTGTCTTGTTGCAATGAAAAGAATCAAAATTATTTCTTTCTTTTATACTGACTATCTGGAAGGAGAAATAAGAGGGAGGGGATAATGTGTATCTGTTCAAAAGATCATATCTATCATTGGAATAATGGGAGCATCCTTGGACCAAGGGAAGGAAGATGATGATGGAGGAGGAGGAGATGGAGGAGGAGGAGGAGGAGGAGGAGGAGGAGGAGGAGGAGGAGGAGAAGGAGGAGAAGGAGAAGAAGAAGAAGAAGAAGAAGAAGAAGAAGAAGAAGAAGAAGAAGAAGAAGAAGAAGAAGAAGAAGAAGAAGAAGAAGAAGAAGAAGAAGAAGAAGAAGAAGGATAGTATATTGTGTTTTTTTTTACCTGTTCTTTCTCTTCTGATATGGTAGTATCTCCAGATACTACCATATCCACTATCCAGACTTTGTCTTTCTTACTAACAATTGCAAG